>OY740720.1:153915764-154515764 GCA_963513945.1 Hydrotaea diabolus | reverse complement strand
TAAGATTTAAGACTTCCTTCTAGTTTTAAATAAACCAGAATGGTGGCGCATTTAAATCGGCAATATTAGGTATTCGCCTTGTGTGAATACGTGTACAAATATACACACGGGAAAAAAATTGTTTAGAATTGGTTGGAACTACAATGATTTGATTGCAAAATGGGAATTTTGGTTGGAACTACAATTATTCGATAACAAAAGGGGAGTTTCGGTTTCAATCACCAAATGTTTAGAATCGGAATGGATATTCGGTTCAAAATATCACAAGATGATAAATATGGACATCGTACTGTACTCACAACTTAATGATCGGTAATACCAATGAAACGCGAAACATTTATTTAGTTGTCACAACTGGGGTTGCTTTGCAAACATTTTGTTGCTGTAACCAATTATTTAATGGTAGTTTTTTTTTAAAAATAATATAATTTGGTTACAGGGTGGCTGATGAATATTGCTACATTAAGAAACTAATTTTTTTAGCCATGTTTAAGCTCATCCAATTTTATCAAAAATAGCTTAATTAGTTTTAAAAATAGTGGAATTTAAATGTCCCCGCCTTCTCGTTGATGCATGTGCGGTATCTTACTAAAAAAATGTTCATTACTGCATGTAGAGTTGAGACAGGAATAGCCGCAATTGTTTCTAGAATGGATTGCTTTAGTTCATACTTGGCAAAACTGTTAACAAGTCTCATTATGCTCCAACTGCTCGGAGGATTGCCGCCAAACGTGCGCCTATACTCTCATTGAACCGAAACTACGGATAGCTTCGAACAATCCCTGTATTACCGATTTTAAGCCAATCGATAACGAAATTTTTTTCTATTGACAAAATTACAGAGCACCAACTAAAATTCGGTTGTTCTGTTGGAATACTTGAGGTGCATGTAACCTCAATCTTTCGGTTGCCATTAAACATTCGTTTGTGGCAACGAATCTTTTCTCTGTGTGTATTGTATTTTATAGTTGTCATAGGTCAAACACACTGAAGCTTTCTTTTACTTCGATTAATCTAAAGTCGTGATAGACATTTTAAATACCTGAGGCCATACCTTTGCGTTGTGAGGACTAGGCGTTATTTTGAACAAGGAATCTTGCAACTGCATCTGTCACCCAAATTCTGCCACCCTTTGATACACAAAGAAATTTCTTAGGCTTCGAGCATGAAATGCAGCTTTTGCACTTTTTTGTTTTTTTTTGTTAATGTGCTTCCCCCTCACTCTCACGCTCTCTGCGTTCCTTAGCATATTTTTTTGCTATCGTGCATAATGTGATAATAAAGAAAATCTCTTGAATTTATGTAATTACGCTACTATGTGTGTGAGAGAGCGAGCGAGAGGGATGATGCGAAAGAGGCAATATAATATAGTAAAGGAAGGGCCATTAAAACTTTAATATCATTAAAGGAGTTTAAGAACCACTCTCTTCTTCTTTACAGTATTACTATATGTGTATATGTATCTGTGTATGTAGTGGCTTAAGGGATTCCATAAAATAGATTTTTTTTCTTTTGCTTATCGAACTTGATACTTTCCTTTATGAGTATGAGAGAAAAAGTAATGAGATATTTTACTTCATTACTCATAAGCGTATGAGTAATGAATTACTATTAAGTTCCCTAGATGGGGCTAGTGGCAAAAGTAATGGCGCAATACATAGAATACAATATATTGGTGGGCGGCGTTGCTGTATGGACGGGCGAGAGGCAGATGGTTTTAAATCACTAAAGTAAATTAATCAAATAGCGGAAATGTCCATTAGTCGGTGGAGAAAAATTGTGTTGGGAGTAGATTGCAGGTATATTGGCATAAATTAGTTATGGATTGTTTAAATCGTTTAATTGATTTGAATTGCAAGGATTTGTCGTCCGATAAAATTATTTCAAAAACATTGCATTGTCACCCAAAAAAGCTACGTAAATAAATTTATAAAAGTCCATAGCTCGTAAACTAAGGCCGACATCACAAAAGAAGTTGGTGTATATGATGTGGGTATGAAAGGAAAAATGATGGAAAAGTGTACAGCGCCACACCCTCTTGTAAACATTTTCAGTTTGGACCAGAAACCAAAATAAAAGGTATTTGGTTGGGTACCCTAATTAAAGCAAATTTCATTTCATGTATCTTCGTTTTGTGGACCAACTGACCAGAAAAATTCATCAGTTTTCAATAAGAGGCGTATTCTAATGGTACTCGCTTATTAAACGAGTTGGTGGTCGCTATTCTAATTTCTATTTGAATATTTGAATTTAAGGTGGTTTTTTGGATTTACATTTTGCTTTGGTTTTAAGATTTTGCCATTAATAAGATAGTTTTTATAAGTTTAGCAGTTTTATTAGATTCAGCCTGGCGAAGCTGATGTTTTTTCTTACTGCTGCAAGCACTTTAGCCTTGGACATGCGCTCTTCCTCCATTTGGGGTCTTGACCGGAATTTATTTAATACGTTTAATTGATTTGAATTTTAAGAATATGTGATTTGTCGTCCGATAGAGATTTTTTAAAATCATTTATTTTCTCCCAAGAAAGCCACTTAATTATGACAAGATATGGATATTAATTGACACCGTCAAAAAACTAAAATTTCCTTCAAATTGGAGTATCACGAAATTTGTATTTGAATCGACTCAGACGAATGTTGTTGATTTTTTCAATGTCAACATGTGAAACTGTTTCTTAGTCATTCAGTTTGCTGAACAAACTTCTTGTCACTGGCTTAACCACTGGTCAACAAGCAGGGGGGGGGGGGGGGGGGGGGTATAAAACTGTAAGGTACTGTATAATCAAAAAAAATGCGTTGTACGCAACTGTCATCTCTCACACATGTTAGTCGTTGTATAACAAAAGGGTAACAACTCAAAAATTGCAATTTTTTTATCGACATACTTGTACAATTAAAATTATAGTAAACTAAGTTAAAAGAAACTTGCATCAGAGGCTAAGGACCATTAAAATTCCAACTTTTAGTCAATCAACAATTTACTTAGCTTTCTAAAACATAGAAGGGGTCTTTTTTATTTTACTTCATATCGTGTCATTTTAAAAATTCAAATTCGCTTATTTCAAGTTAATACCCTTTTGTGGAGCATGTGTGATATGTACAAATCTACGTACCCCTGAAATAACTGGAAGACCACCACACATTACAACACTTTTTAATGTAAATATTTGAGTTTATTTTTTTGTATTTTTGTTTGCTTCTTTGTTTGTAGAAAACATCAATATTTCATTCACACATTTCCATTAGTATCGTGAGCGAGAAAATACTTTTGTTAAAGTGGAATAATTTCAAATTTCGTTTGTTTTGTTATACTTTCTGTTAATTTAATATGGGAACACATGTAACCAATGGGTTTTTAAACGTTACGCATTTATTTATTTTTTCAATGCGACATTATCGATGTCAACACCCACCCGCCATAAGTTCTTAATTAAAAGTGTAGTTATGTATACGAGTAGAGTAAATATTTTTTCACGGTTAACTTTCGAAAGTGGCGATAAACAAATGGAGAACTCTTTTTGCCTTATTCATAATAAGTTTTTTTTGTCCAATAGACTAAATTTTTCAATTTGTTTGCAGCATCTCGTTATATTGATAGTAGACCCTGTTCTGTTATACAAATCCTTGGCAGATTTGCAAATTTATAAAAATTATCTGATGTCCGTAACTGCATGGGGCCTTGTTAGCGAATATAACGATGCCCCTGTGTAATATTCGATATCCGTGTGCCACAAACAGATGTTCAGTCTTCGACATCAAAGGCGAGTTGATGTTCCAGAACTGAGTCGCGTACTTTCGGCTACATCAGCCACATTCTCCCCAGTGAGCACTATACGACATTGAGGGCCTTGAGTTATGTACACTAGCACGCCAGTCTCATGGTATTTTTGTACTAACTTGAATACATCTGACTCCATTCGGCCAACACTTATTTGTATACCCTCCATTATAGAATGCAGAGTATACGAGTTTATACTTTGTCACTATGTTTGCAACAGCTCGAAATACTGGTCGGAGACCTCATAAAGTATATATATTCTGAAGCGTCGTAAAAATCTAGCCGCTTACATCTGTCTGTGAAAAAAAACTACAGGTTGCATTTTTGATGTTGGGAGGCTAAAATTTTGCACAAATATGTTATTATTCTTAAATGTTCTGATTCATAAACGGTTGTAAATTTATATTTTACAAAGCGGTCTATAGGGAAATCATTTACCACACGTTTAGAGGTTTTCCATTATATAAGGTGATCCATCTAGACGTTTTTTTTAGAACAAAATAAAATATAAAAATTCAAATCAAGTGTGGAATATTTATTGGTAATTTGAAAGGACATTTTAGGGCACTTATTTTGGAAATGAGCGTTCGGTAAGAAACGAGAAGATCCGATGTTTTCGACCAAAAATTTTTTCAGTTATGATGCCCATTTCTGGCTCAACGGCAAAGTCATTAAACAAAATTGCCGCATTTGGGCTGAAGAGCAACAAGAAGAGGTTCAAGAGGTGCCATTATACCCAGAGAAAATCACGGCTTGGTGCGGTTTATAAGCTGGTGGAATCATCGGTGCATATTTATTCAAAAATTATGATGGGCGGAACGTAACCGCGAATGGTGCTCGCTATCGCGCAATGATATCGATCTTTATGCTGCCTGAAATTGAAGCCCTTACTCTTGACGACACTTGGTTTCAGGACGGTGCTACTTGCCATACGGCTGCTCAAACAATGGATCTATTGAGAGGTCATTTCGAAAAGTAGCTAATTTCACGTTTTGGAGGGGTGAGTTGGCCGCCTAGATCGAGTGATATCACACTTTTAGACTTTTTTTCTTTTGGGTCCAAAGTCCAAAGTCTTTGCCAACATTACACATGTCATTAAAACCATACCACTCGAAAATCTCGAACGAGTCGTCCAAAATTGGACCCTCAGAATGGAAACCCTGAGGCGTAGTTGTAGCCAATATTTGAAAATAATTATATTCAAAAAATAAATGCCATAAAATGTCCTTTCAAATAACCAATAAAGATTCCACACTTGATTTGAATTTTTAAATTTTTTTTGTTCTGAAAAAATACCTCTATATATCACCGATAGTTATATTTTCACATATTGTTACTTTCGGACAGGTAGTATTTTTATGCTACATTACTTACCATGATTTTACAAAGGGGCGTGTCATCGCCCATACAAAACAAGAACTTAAAAAGACTATCTTATGAGCTGTTGGTGATATGACGATGATATTAGGAACATATAATGTTGATATTGAACGAAACATTCCGTGTTGGAAAAGTGGGCGGTGCCACGCCCCTTTCAAATAATCGCCTTAATGACAAAAAATGAAGCGACAAAATGAAGAAAAACAGATATTTAGAAAATAATTATAGTATATTTTTTTAATATTGGAAAAAGGGCGTGGCCTATTTAACTATGAAATAGAAAAGTTCATAGCTGGTTAACTAATGCCGGTATGACGACAGTAGTTGGTATATATAATGTGGGTAGGAAAGAAAATGATGGAAAAGTTGAAAGTGACAACTTATCGTGTAAACATTTTTAGTTAGCACCTGAATCCGTGATAAGGGTATTTGCCGGTTTGACAATAATAGTTGTTATATAAGATGTGGGTAGAAAAGAAAATAACGGAATAGTTAGCAGCGCCAACTTCTCTTGTAAACATTTTGGGTTTGGACCGGAATACATGATGTGGAGGATTTGGGTACCCGAATAAAAGCAAATTTCTATACGAGTCCAAGGTGGTTTTTGGTTTTCGCTTTGGTTTCAAGATTTCGAAATTAATATGATAGATTTTATAAGTTTTTTAACATTAAGCCTGGTAAAGCTTTGCTTTTTCTTAATGCACTACAAACACTTTGGTCTGGGGCATGCTTCTATCCTCTACTTTTGGTCTAGACCGAAACCGTTTTTACTGATTTTAAATCGAATTCCTTTCCTCATCTGGCTAGCATGTGAAATATCACACTCGATAACTTATAAATGGTATTTTTTGGAATAAATATGAATAATGAATATTTGAATTTGAAATGGAATCCACAATATTAGAAATATGCGTTTTGATTTAATTTAAATAATCTCTAAATATTTAATACTTTTAGTTTAGTCCAATGCAAATTTACACAATTTTGTAAAAGAAAACGTTTTTTCTTCTTCATGGAAGTCAAATCCAAGTTCCGTAAATAAAATAAAATATGAATTTATGAAATATGCACATGTGTTAAATTTAAAGGGTCACAAATTCACATTGGGTCGGTGTCAAACCCAAAACTGTCATTGTTTTTTGTGTGGAAGGACGACTGCCTGCTGTCATACGCGTTGGCTTGGCAAGCTGGAAATCAGGCCACATTAGCACATTTTTATTTCTGTTGTGAATTTATGCAAAATGAATAAAAATCCCCAGATAATATTCTTCATTTTCAGGCGAATGAGAACTTAATTTAATATTTAGAAAATCTATTCCCGCCAGAAAGCTTTTTCTGACCTTTGGGGCCCGTTTTCGCTATGTTCTTGTGCTATTTTGCACAAACAAAAAACTGGAATGAAGAACAATTTATGGGTGACCATGAACCAATGAGCGAATTCTTTTTTCAACGAAATATGCTATTCGCAACCCAAATATACGTTTTGTAAATTTACACTTGTTAAGTGTGAAATAAAAATTCACACAAACAGAGATACATGGTCATAGTGTAAAAAAGAGTTAGACAGAATAAATATGTATCGAGCCAACTGCCACAAAATATCTAATATTTAAATAAAACTTTCCCCGGGCCCCCTCTAAGCAGAAAACGACAAATCATTACCATTTGGCACGCAAAATAGCCAAAGTAAAAGCACACTTGGCTCGAACACTCACACACACACTGGATCGGGTCATAAAATACAGCTTAGAATGTACGCTAGCAGACGTATTTGATGCTTTGCTGCCCTTGCGGGACGAGGCGGGACGGAACGGACATATGTGTGTTGTAAATAAACAAAGCCGAGAAAATATACTTCTCTTCCTTAACCCTCAGCTGAGCGAGTGGAAATGTGGCACTCGAAGAGGCAACTGAAGTGGCACTTAACAGATCTCCAGAGTGTGGCATATTTAGGCGTGCTTGAGGTGTGTACACACATATCCTGAACGGGCTTGGGGGGACGCTTATGTCGCACTTCTCATTCATTTAAAGTGGAATTAGTCACACAATGTGACGTTGTTGGCCAAACGAACGAACGCGCACAGTGTGGAGTTCTCCCAAGAAATTGTATATTTTTTGTGGTTCGTGGTGTGGTGGACAAAGTACGTCACTTTCACATAAGAAACATGAAACTCGACGAGCTGTTGAATGATGCCCCTTGGTGAAATCGTAGCTATGACAGAGCTCAGGCGTAAAGAATGACAGCATGGACATCAGAAACGTCAGGAGGGCACTAAGCCAAACTAACGTGTGAAGATATCTATTGAGAAACTCTTTAGATATGATTAATAATCAGGAGCAACCAATGATGGTAACAGGCTGTAATTGTAGCTATTTTGGTGTAATTAAATATTCTGGTACAGTTGATTTATTTTAGGTAGAACTTCCACTTAGTGTCATAAAGTCATATACGACTTTAACCTGACCGTAATGTTCCTTCCTATTAATATTTAGATGATCCATCCGGGTGTTTCTTTTAGGTAATGTGATTGGAAATTTCCGTAGTACTTCTCTCGCTTTTGGTTTAATTGTATACAAAGATACGATGGCTGCTATATATATTTCTCGTCTAATAATGAAAACGCGAATATTTATCATCAAAACTGGTTTTATTGTTTTTCAAAGTATTCTCCAGCATGATTTATAAACTTTTGCATGCGCTTAAAATCATTGTCGAAGCACTTTTTCCACTCCGATTGAGACACCTCCAAAACATGGGTTTTGAACGCTTCAACAGCATCTTCTGGCGACGAAAATCATTGACCACGCATTTTTTTCTTGATGTGCGGGAATAAAAACAAATCATTGGATGCCAAGTCAGGGCTGTACGGCGGATGACCCATCAATTCGACGTTTTGGCCGGTCACAAAGGCGCTGGTTTGAGCCGATGTGTGAGAGCCCGCATTGTCATGATTTACGATGATTCGTCTTCTCTTGTTCGTTTTTCGAATTTCTCCGAAGACTTCAGGCAAACAAATTGTGGTGTACCACTCAGAATTGACCTCCTACGTTGCTCAAGCGGAACAGTCGTCACATGACCAGTTTTGCCGAAGAAACAGGCGACCATTTGCTTCGAAGTGCTTCTTCCAAAAATAACTTTCGTTGGACTTGGCTCGTCTTTGAAGACCCACACGGCCGATTGCTGTTTTGTTTCGGGCTTATACGCATAGATCCATGATTCGTCACCTGCGACGATCTTATAAACGTTATTTGAAGCACCGCGATCGTATTTTTTCAAAATTTCTTTGCACCAATCGACACGAGCCGTTTTTTGAGCGATTGTCTAATTGTGCGGGATCCAACGAGAACAAACCTTTTTTACGGCCAGGTGTCCATGCAATATCGAATGTATGCTGGTGGAAGAAATGTTCAAGGATGCCTCTATCTCACGGTATGTCACATGACAGTCTTGCGTTATCAGTTCACGCACGGCATCACTGTTCTCTGGCACAATAGCCGTTTTTGGGCGACCTTTGTCTTTGAGCGAGCGTCGGCCATGATTGAATTCACAGTGCTATGAATGGTGCTTCATCTCCATACAAAGATTTAAATTCATCGATGCAGTCTTATCGTGATAATCCACGACAAAAGTTGTGAAAAATTTTCACGAGTTAATTTCATTTTTTTGCCAAATTGATTTTTTCAAGTCACTGTAAACAACACAAATGATGGTCGTACGTCAAAACGTTCTAAGTACGTTTTTGCTAAAAAAAATGTCAAACTTTCCAATGGAAATGTCAGATTGCGCGAGGCAACACTTAGTGTTGCCTAGGCCAGATATATATAACAACCCTCTAGGGGTAAAAACCTTTTGATTATTTAAAAGATTTTGGTTTTAGCTCAGCAAAAGCGTAGTCTAATTCTTTAGTATGGTACGAGTATAATTTAAACATTTTGTTTTTTTTTTCTTGCCAAATATGCGTTTGTATTTGGTATTGTTGACCTGACATTTATTTAATTCTTTCACAACACGTAAGGCCATGCAAACGACAACTCAAAATATATTAATTTCCTTTTTTGATATAAAAGTGACTGGGTTTTGTTCAAGATCGAGAGTAAGTATTATTTAAAATTTAAGATATTTCTTATGTAGGATGATTTAAGAAAACTGCGTAGACAGCTTAATTTGAGACTCTTTGGTATTTGTCGCAAAAAATGCCAAATTTCATCTTCAGCCTGTGGTTTGTGGTAACCCAGAATAAATTAGTTGGCACCCCCTCAAGTGTCACTAGCAAATCCTTTGCTGAATCATCTCATGATGTTAAGCTTTCCTTTGGTATGCAAAGTAAAAGAATTGTGCGGTTTTTAAAGGTCACAATGCGATGGGTGCTTCTGCCCCCAAGGTTGGCTCTCACTGCAAGGATAACTTATATTTTTTACTTTGTGGGCACATGTGTGTGAGTGTCCCGTGTTCAGCGATACCATGTTAATATTTTCATTAAATATGTACCATTAACACACACACACTCACACACAAAACACATCTGATGAGAATACACACTACGAGTAGAGACACAAACACAGACACTCCTGGGTTTTTCCCCGTTCCCGCTGAATGGCTTTTAAAAATTCATAAACACACACACATACACACGCTACACGAAAGCATACGCTGTAGTAAGTTACTTCCTTTTGCTCCGCTGGTAACATGTGAGCAAAGATGGGCACAAATGGCAAGTGACACAACAGCGGCGGGCGCAAAAAAGAAAACATTTTTTAAAATTTTTATAAATAAAGCAAAACTTGTCATGTCTGTGACATATTGACAATGTTTGTCTTTACTTCTTTCCGCTTCATCTTTTTATTATTACAATATTTTATTTTTTTCGTTCCTACTTCCTCCCGTCCGTCTTGAACCACTTTGTTTGGTGAGTATTTCAAACGCTCACCTATCCCAAGCAACGCTCGGGCACATTTACGCCGCACGCCAGACAAGTGTTGGATTTTCCCTTTCTGGCCGTTTGTCTTTTGTTTTAAATGCGACATCGGCTGTTTTTTTTCTTTTTGGTATTTTTAAGCACTTCAAGTATTTTCTTAAACATTTACTAAAAGAGAAGAACGTGTAGAAAAGAGGGACAAATCAATATTTCTATACTCGTCACAAGTACACAAACCCACACATATACAAATATGATTGTTTGGAGAAAAACGGAAAGGGAAATGGTTATAATAAGGCCTTCGCTATTGTCTGCCGTTCAATTTGAATGTCTCTTGCCAAAGAAGAAGAGGTTCTTTTGTAAAATTGTTAATCAATAAATATTTATGTACATATCTACATATTTACGTATACATAGTCTCCTTTCTTCCCTCCAGCTGCTCAGACAATTGCTTTGATTTTCAAAATTATGGGTCATGGCAGTTATGACAGCATAGGTTCAAAAACTGTTTGATTTAGCCGACATTGAGAATTACCAAATGAGATTCCTTAACCTAGCTAAACATGTAGACACAGCGAAGAAGAAGGATTTGAAAAATATTAAAACCCAAATAGAGGTATTTTTTCAGAACAAAAAAGAATAAAAATTCAAATCAAGTGTGGAATCTTATTTGGTAATTTGAAAGGACATTTTGTAGCATTTATTTTTTGAAAATAATTACCTTAAAATGTTGGCATTTGTATTATGGAATTGAGGGCTCGACCAAAATTTTGTTCATTGATGAGGCCCATTTCTGGCTCAAAGGCCAAGTCAATAAACAAAATTGCCGCATTTGGGCTGAAGAGCAACAAGAAGAGGTTCAAGAGGTGTCATTATACCCAGAGAAATACCCGGTTCGGTGCGGTTTATAAGCTGGTAGAATCATCGGTGTATATGTTTTTCAAAAGTTATGATGGCCGGAACGTAACCGTTAATGGTGCTCGCAATGGCGCCATGATATCAATATTTATGCTACCTGAAATTGAAGCCCGTAATCTTGACGACACTTGGTTTCAATAGGTCGGTGCCACTTGTCATACAGCTGCTCAAACAATAGATCTATTGAGAGGTCATTTCGAAAAGCAGCTAATTTCACGTTTTGAACAGGTGAGTTGGCCGCCTAGAACGAGTGATATCACAGCCCTAGACATTATTCATTGGGGTTACGTAAAGTTCAAAGTCTATGCTGACAAACCAGCTACGATTCAGGTTTTGGAAGCCAACATTACGCGTGTCATTAAAGTCATGCCGGTCAAAATGCTCAAACGAGATATCCAAAATTGGATCCTCGGAGTGGAAACCCTGAGGCGTAGTTGCGGCCAACATTTAAAGGAAATTATATTCAAAAAATAAATGTCAAAAAATAAATGTCATAAAATGTCCTTTCAAAAAATCAATAAAGAATCCACACTTGATTTGAATTTTTATATGTTTTTGTTCTGAATAAATACCTCTTGATGGATCCCCCTATAAATATTTAGTAAGTGGCTTGATTTTACTTCTCACCAGGGAATCTGAAAAAACTGCCCTAAGCATGAAAACACCAACATTTAAGTAAAACTTCATCTGACTTGTTTTAGAGCAACACATATTGCTTCCATAATCTAAGAAAAAGCCGTTTCGAATAAAAAATACTTATATGTTAGTTCAGAGTTCAAAGAATTCTAATGACGAGGGAATGACAGACTCAAGGTTAAAGTCGAGGATTTGGATCATCATTAGTTTCAGCAGAATAGAGCGCCATATCAATTAACGCCATCGATCATTTGCGCGTACATTTTGGCAATCGGATATCTCGGCAATGTCAACTGGCCACCTGGTAGCAGCGATTTGACGCTACACATTTTAAATTTGAAATGGCTGTGAAAAAAGTACTGTACTTTTTTTCAAATTTCTGTTTTCATAGGAAAGCTTGAGCCATCACTTTCCGAACCACCATCATAACAATATATTAAGAGATACGCAACATTTGATTTACTTTAAGCTCACGAACAACAGCTGGTTGTGATTTTTCGGACAAATATAGGGTGTTTTTTTAGACATGTGATTTTTAAGAAGAAATAAAACTCATATAATTTAGGGTTTTCCATGTTGTTTTATATATGATTTCGGGCAAGTGACCCAGTTTTCGACCACTATATAAGTACATAACCCCATAATCGCACGATCTTGTAGGCCACGCCACAGGCCCACGACGCGAGATAATGTGCTCACCAAAAGTTTTCTTCAATAAATTGATTGTTTCGGTTGCTGTATGGCTGTAGCGCCATCGCTCGTCCACATCAACATCCTCCAACTCTGACACGAAAAAGTCATTAATCACGACTCTGTAGCGTTCCCCATTGACTGTAACATTATGGTCGGCTTCAGTTTTGAAGAAACCTGGACCAATGAGTCCCGTTGCCCATAGAGCACACCAAACAGTGACTTTTTGAGGATGTAACGGCGTCTCAGCAATGGCTTGTGGATTTTCATTACTCGAAATGCGACAATTTTGGTTATTAACGTACCCATTCAACCAAACGTGAATTTCTTGCAAAAATCAGGATCGGTTTGGGCCAAATTCACCACGATTTGCTAACGTTCTGGAGTAGGTCTATTTATTATGAAGTGGCAAAAATGGCAAGTGATAGCTGTCCGAAAAAAGTGTGGCCAGATTGAAAACCACACTTCTAAAAAACACCCTTTATAACGCATTGACACTTTTACGTTTACATTTTTACATTTCAAATAACTTATATTCTATAAAACTTAGATGCAAATGATTGTTGTAGCTTATTCACCATATATACTGCTGCCATTGTTATGTATTTGACATAGCTGGCATTATTGGGTTACCAGTACTTCCAACATGAAATTAGTAACACTTTAATCGCCTAGCACTGTACGTTAGGGCTACAACTTTGTGCAATTTTTTGCAAATATCAAAAATGGCATACTATAGTTAGATAGGCCTTGGAAAAATATGAAGAAAAATGGTATTGTATTTTTGCAAATGTCAAAAAAGTATACGCACCAACCCCGATCAAGTTTCAAGTTCATAACTTTTTTCACATCACTGTTTGAGAAAAAACTAAACAAACAAAGCAAGCAAGCTCAAAGCAAGTGTCAAAAAAAGAAATACGCGAAGATAATTTCGAATCTCTGAACGAATCAGTATGTAGATTCAAAAAAGCTCACAAATGCTTTATACGACATTGGAAAAAAGAAGCTTCATCTATAGTAAACCAGCAAAGAAGTAATATTTGTGCCGAACGTGCTATTAAGGTAGTTCAGGATATTTATCCTTTATGCAAATCTGTAAGAACTTTAAATCTAAAGTTTATCTCGTTGAATAATATATAAATTGTTTTTATAATTATAACTAACTTGTTTATTATTACAAAGGTACATAAAAATGTATTCATACTCGTATAAAAAAAAAATAAAAATAATTTATTTAAAAAAAATCCTGGAGGGTTTTAGAAAATGCATTTTAGAAAATGCATAGTGGTCAAACAAAGATTCTTAAGGACGATGGTGGCTTAGAGTCATAAATTGTAAATAAGCGAAATTGGCTCACGGTGATACATAAAATTCGGCACTCAGATCAAATTAGTTCCCTTTTAATTGGTGACGGGTCCAACGAACCTTCAAATATGACTTAAAATCATTTTTTTTACAAAATAATGGATTAGTCAAAGTTGTTTGGGTACAATACAACTTTTCTTCTTTTAAAGTAAAACATACTCGCATTCAACGATCCATCAATTTTATATGTATTCCGCACATCACTCCTTGTAGAGGTCTTCGATATGCCGAACTACAGATGCAAAAGCACAATGTGGGCGCGGTTTTGTATTCATACATGCGTTGCACATTAGGGCGTACCAATCCTTATTAAATATTTTATCCTGTTTTTATTTCAAACTTGTGTCGAGTAGTTTTAAAAGATTTAAGCAATATGGTCCAAATTTTGATGGATGTTAGCTTCATCCATATTTACGAATAGTTCCTGATAAATGCGCTTGAACAACACTTTTTCGGAAATGGTCCGTCCATTATTTTTCTTTACAGTAAGCAAATTATTAATGACATTTTTATACCCTTCATCTTAAATGGATGCATCGTAAAATTAATCTAAGACCCTTAAAAATATATTAAATATGAATATTCTTAATCGGTATAAAAATATCAACCAATGTTGAAAGAAAATTATGAATTACTACTTTACATTAAAGCTATGTATGTAGCTGAGTTTCTGCTGAAAAGGGTACATTTTAACATAGAATCCATTTAATCGATCCATTCAGGAAACTCATTGGCTAAAACTTTTAAAACATTTCATATGATCTATGAAGGATTTCTAACTTTAAGTTCCACAACATCCCATTAAGAAACAAGGGAAAAGTTCTCTCAAATCAGTGAGCTGTGCAGGATTCAATTCTTGTACTCTATGACGATGTTCTACTGGCCGGCCCCGAATGGCTAATGCATTTTATAGAGAAGTTTTTACATGACTAAATAAATAAATCTCTTACTCGTTAACGCCTACATTTACGAGACCCAATCCCACGGCTAAAAAAACCTGGGTTTACTGTCATGACAGTTGTGCACATTTCCATCACCGCACTACGGCTTACAATGAAGGATTTCATTGATTTAATCACTATAATTTATACGGTTATACGCAAATATTTAATAATGTTTTTTTTTCTTCTTGTGGAAGGACGATTGCATTTTTTCTACGGCATTAACCGTAAATGTCCTGGATGACAGTTTTCTATGATAGGGGTCTATGGCTCCATAAACCCTGAAATCGCTCAGCATCAAATCGTGGAAAATTTAAACATATCACGTGCCAGGCATTGAACCTTATCTCTTAATTTTGTCCCTAAAAGCGGTTGTTTTATCCTTTTGTTAAAAAAAAAATTTTGTGGGATTTTAATATCTTCGGTAATAAAATCAATCGTCCTTTACATTCGTTCTTTATCATTTTCACAGCCACTCAGAATTTAGCCGCGAACAGAAAACCGACAATTCTTTTAATTTCTGTTTTTTTCTCTTCTACCAAATGAAATGTCGCTGAAGCTGAAACAAAAAAGTAGAATGGCAAATTTCTTTGTTTCCATTTATGCTCCTCCTTGTTCCCGACTCTTTTGTTTGAAACCAAAAAAAATGCTGGACGAATAAAATATCGTTCAGAAAATTTTGCACTTGAACTCACATCACTTTGAAAGACATCAATTATATTTGGAAGTGTGCTTCAGAGAGAAAACAAATGATTTTTTTCTGTTGTTGGTTTTGGGTGGCCCAGAACAGATGCTGGGCTGGGTGCTGGAACAGTGCAACAATGGCTGGCTGGGCTTCACTGGCGATTGAACATCTGTATGCCAGCCAACTTGAGCTGGCTTTGTTTCGATTGTTATTTTAGCCGCCAAATATGCAATGGCCGGGGAGGTCTATAAACACACAGCAGGCAACAGAGACGGTAATTTGTCGAAGGGGGTTTTTGCTATGAAGGATGTAGGGGAAAGTCCCAAAAGAAAAAAAAACAATCAAATTAAATTGCACGAAATTATCATAATATTTACTTTCAATTTGGTTTGTTGACGTTTTATGATTTGTTAGAGGGAAATTTGGAGGGAAAAAGAATGAATTTATGTTCATCCAGCCTGAGGTCCCGTGTCCGTCCTTCGGCTGTCTTTTTGTTTAAACTCTGAAAGAAGTATTTTTACTATTTTGTAGCGGTGAGCGAGAGTGTGGCAAATGGGCTTACGCCCTAGTGGCGTATCTCTTTCAACACTGTTCGTTCTCATTCTGGTTTTGCTGGTTTTTCGGTGTTATGACCTTTATGCATTATTTATGCCCATCAAAATGAGACGATTATGTTTATTTTTCTATTTGCCATCTTCCGCATGGCGTTTCTGTCGACGAACGCTCATATTTTGTAGCTTTTATTGGTTATCAATGATTCCATTTGTGCTGTAATTTTCACATCTTTATTCGGCCATTATGGTGAGCACCTACACACGTACACAAACATACTATACTCGTATACGCAGACAGTCGGCAATCTAAACGTCTTTGGGGCAGAAATTACCAGCAGGTTCAAGTTTGTGCCTTCCAAATAACTTGGCAATTGGGTTTTGTTGGCATGGCCTACAAGTTTCCAGCCAGCCCTCGTATATATATATTTGTAATTTCATGTGCGTATGTTGGAGGCCTATCACCCGCTGTCTATTTATTATGTTAAGTATCTAATGAGGCGCGCTATCACTTACACACACATAAGTTAGTCATGTTGGTGGCTCCCTTCTTCTCCGTGCCAGGAACACCTTGTACTCTCTTGTTCAATGAGCTGTGGCATTACTGTTGGCGGCATTTATCGCTACACTTGAGGAGCAGACGTAGTCATCAGACTCAGTCTACCGACATCTCGCCCGCTTCACCACCACCCTGACCACTTCTATGGAAATTTGGGTGATTTATTATCCAGAAAAGCATTTATCAAAGCACCTGGAAATAATTGATCATTATGCCCAATATGATGTTGGCATATATTTAGGGGGAGGGGGGCCAAACGGAGTGCAAAACAAAAACCGCAAACAACAGCAATAATTTATGTAATAAATTTGGAAAAACATTATTTAGGAAGCACTGCTTTAAGAAAAATTAGATTTCAAAAGAGATTTCGCGGTTTAATTGAGAAATTATATTAATGGAACATAAGGCTAGGATCTGGAAATTATTACTTTAAAGAATGGTGTTTCAATCGAAAATATTGTCAGCAAATCCACTAAATAGAAAATTTAGTAATCAGCTAAATTCTAGAAATTTTAATACTACGTTGTCCCCAGTAAAATCTTGACATTACCTCAAATGTTCCACTGCCACTTTGAGCGCTGACGTCTTCAGATTAAACAAGCGTGTTCAGAATTGGGTAGGCTTCTCTATCCTCGTTCTTTATAAAGCTAAAATTTTGAAAAGTAGAGCAAGGAAATTTTAAAGGAAGTCGACCTAGGTTTTTTTTTATAGAATACGACTGCAAACTCTAGATGTAACTGTAGCTTATATAGGAAATTCATGCTGAGTTCGTACAAATTACTTTAGCAGGAAAACTCTGTCCAAAGTCCAATTTGGCCGTGTTGGAATGGTTACTTGCTTAGGACGTCATGAGCATAAATATGATTTTGTTTAAGAAAACTATAGACTGTTTGCGTTAAAACCCCTTTGTTGTAAATAATTAAAACTTTTTTGGGAAGAAAGTTTTTCAAGAATAACATTTATCGAGTTTATGTAATATCGGTTATTATTCGCTTATAGTGTTTCTTGATTAAGTCTTTGTCGACAAGTTAAAAATATTCAAATTAAACTGTTTATGCTGCATAAATCCAATCAGTTCTGGTATACAAAGAAATTTAAAAAAAAATCTCAAAATTCACCACTTACATGTTAAATAGGCGAGTATCAGTAGAACACGCCTACTGAGCCTGCCTCTTTTTTCATTAGTCTTTAGAGGTAGAGTGGTCGAATAAGGTTTATGAAAATCAAAATGGCAGACGAACTGTGTTATTTGCCGAAGCATTAGAACATCTGCAAGTTCCATATATCTCTCAAAGGACATGTACAATTTCTTTAGCCTTTCTCTCTATTAAAAAATTCGCACTTGATTCGGCCTGCCCTCTAGATTGTCTTTGAGCGGTAGGACCAAAACCTGAATGATAGGAAAATAATTTTAAATTTACCAATTAAGGTTATAAAATATTAAATTGACTGTTTCGCAGATATTTCAATCCCCTAACGCCCTATTAAGAAACAAACGGAGAGCTTCTCTCAAACCAGTGATCTGTGCAAAATATACCTCTGACCGACGAGATACCCTGTTTTTAAACAGCCCCAAATGGCTTATACATTTGTATACCACGGATATGAACCTGGGTTTAAAATGACCGTATCGTCTGAACACCATGACAAATTAGTTTCACGACCTTCTTGTCTACACTGGCAGTTTTGCAAGCGGTCTGTTAAATTGATTGGAGTCGTAATATTCCAGCAATAGAAACTTGATGGTGGCCTCATATACAAAGCTCACACAAAGTGGTTGCCTTATTATCGTACCCTAAGGACTTGAAACTAATTGAAGGGTGTATTAATGATCGCAACGGCCAAATGATAAAATGCTCACCGTGAGATGACTCAGACGACAAATTTTTACATAGAAAGTCGGTTAATGTCACTCTGTACCGAAGACCGTTGACAGGACCTTTGCAATTTTATAAGAAATAATTTCCATAGATGCCGACATGGCATAAACTTCCGCAAGCATTCCAAACTTGTGGGAAGACTCTCTGGCAATGCCCAGTTGAACTGATGGGCACCGAACCCATATTTCTGAGTTTTCCTTCAAACAGTTCAATATTTTTTTGACTTTTCACCAATATTTCTTTGGTTGGTGCACTAAGGTCCAAACTAGTCCTCCGGGCGACAAATTTTGTGTATTTATTTTGATTAATGAATAATTTGTACATCCTACAGTCAGGTACTGGGCATTGCGTATAAGTAAGTGCTGCAGTTTGGAACACATTAAATGAGTGAAGATAGCTTATAATCACACTCGATACAAAAGAGTATTGTCCTCAGTCTGTCGGTTTATCTGTGATTACTATCAAAATACTCGACTCCGATATTTGTCCCACATTAACGATCCTTAGCGATTTTAGACCCTGTTGCTACAGAAGCCACATGATTTTATGACGAACTTTGTTGTAACACTCGTAAGCAAACAAAAGTTAACGTTTGTCATGGTTTTCGAGTAGCATCCACACGAGGTTTCTTACCCTGGTAAAAATGGTGCATGTTTGCCCATAGCCAGACGCACGCAAAGTTTCGTCCTTATATGGGGCCCTGCTCAAATTAGCATAAATCGTTGTGAGCGTTATACGATACATGTATTCTGGTGAACTTGGCCCATATCGGTACATCTTTTCATATGGCCATTGTTCTAAGAGCCACATATTAGATCTGAACTGGCTGAAGAAACGCATGGACTTTAACCAACCCTGGTGAAACTGCACTATATTCGACTAGTTCCTCTAAAAAGACCCCAACTATGATTAAGTCAAGAAGTTCTGAAAGTCACATTTATGTCAGAATTTTGAGTGGCCTGTATACCACGGTTTTATCATTACTTATTTTCTCACATAC
Organism: Hydrotaea diabolus; assembly: GCA_963513945.1. Taxonomy (NCBI): domain Eukaryota; kingdom Metazoa; phylum Arthropoda; class Insecta; order Diptera; family Muscidae; genus Hydrotaea; species Hydrotaea diabolus. Next base: position 154,496,465 of record OY740720.1, on the reverse strand, counting down.
AGTGATAAGCATATTAATACTCTGTTTCTCGATGTCGAACGAAAACATGGGCGCACGTTTCTCTACCTCTAACTTTTAGTTCGTCTGCACTAACGATTGTTTTTAAATTGGAGTTTTGCTTTCGCAGCGTTCGAAATATAGAATCTGCATTTTTTGGAGACGTTTATTCTCCAGTCAAGTCATCTTATAAAATTTGTTTAGTGAAACTCAAATCAGCTTTCTTGTGCTTACCAATTGAACGAATGTTTTCTTTCGACATCAAGAAATATGCTAATAATAATTTGAATAGAAATAAATATAATACTTTGAAGCACATTCTAATTTTGCTGATGGTTTTGGATTACAAGATTTTATTAAACGGAAATTTAGGACCAAAATTACGTGGCAGATTTACAACTAAGCTGAAATTGTCGGCCGGCGTTAAAATTTAAATGATAAAATGGCAAACCTTGCGGAATACTTTGACAGCTGGGCGGCATTGGTAACTTTGACAGCCTCTGAAATATAATTGAAAGAACTATCATTATCTAGTCTATCTAGTCTCTCTTTTTAATATATTATTTATTTTTAAATTTAGATAGATATTCTTAAAGATTTGCCTCTGAAGTATAATTGAAAAACTATCATTACTATCTGGTCTTCCTTTTATGATATATCAGTTTTTACATTTTTATAGCCATTCTCGTTTACTCGTATTTCACTTTATAAAAGTGGAAAAATTCTTATAGATTTGTAAAATGAACTCCCAAATGAATGTTATATTTTGCCTTAAGAAACATACGCCTAAAAGTCGACTTAAGAATTTCGTGAGTATTTTTTTGCCCCAGCGTCACAGTAGATTAAAAGGAACAAGTTAAAATTCCGGACCCCTTTTTTATGTGAATACTTAAATGTTATGGAATTTAATCACACACACACACTAAAACACACAAACCGAAACAGAATGCAAAGGGACAGAAAAATCCTGATAGTCACGCTAAGCCATTACAATTATTTAGTTTAATGGAACCTAGAATTTTTTATTCCCATTTTTCTCTTTTTGTAACGCTTGTACCTACATACATATTTTACTTTCTGCACTGTCGTTGTTGTTTGGTTTACTTTTCTCTCTTGCTTTTCTATCGAAATGCCTGAATGGTGTTGTGTGTGTGTTTGTATGTTTGTGTGTCTGCATATTATCACATTTAATGTGAATTTAGGTTGATGACACGAAAACTGCTCACAACAAAGCAGACACGCGGACACAAAACTAAAGGGATGGAAAGGGGCGAGAGTTTACTTAAGACCGCCAACACTAGCAGCCCAATTGCTTTCGCCGTGAGCTGTGGCGCATTTTCATGGTGTTATTATCCCTTTCGTACATTTGTTGCATGTCCTTTTTCTATTATTTAAAAGGCATTAAAGTCGCTCATTTACACTGGGCTCCCCCGCACACATGCATGCAGTGCCAGCAACTTACAAATATTCGATATACAAAAGTTGCGTTCATTTAGTGTGTGTGTGAGTGAGTGTCTGTCCGTCTGTCTGTCTGCAGTTATCTACTGTAGGCGTGGGTGTGATGTTCGGTCTTCCAGCATTGATTACACAGAAAAACTGTTGCATATTTTCGAGGGTTTCATGACCGGAAGTCATGGTGGTGGCGGGCGAGCGTTCGTTCGGAGCTATTCAGTTTGTTTTTCGTATTTTTTACCTTGTTTACATTTGAGTTAACTTTTTATCGATAACCATGTTGTTTGCTTATGTATTTACTCGGAAAAGCTGTGTGTTATTTTACCTTTTTGGTCTTTTATTTTGTTTTTGTGGGCTGACTTGTTGATGATGGGTATTTATGGCCATTTGAGATATGTCAATTTTATCGAAACCCGGCCGGCAGTTGTCCACAGGTGTTACATAGCTCCATGAGCAAACTTAATGCATTTAATTGGAGAAATCCGTATACTTAACAAAATATACAATGTATCTACATTTTTTTTATAAATAGTTGCCGACTCTGTAAATCATATGAAATGTGATACGAGTAGCGCTATGCACTAGGGTGAGGAATGACCGTGGAACTTCTGCTGAAATTAATGAAATCTTTACACTCACCGATAAAGCTACTTTTTAAAGGCTGCTCTAAACAGCTAATGCGGATATTTACGGGCTAAACCTCCGTCATGTACTTAGTAGGGACATAAATACTGGTATACACGTTTAATGCTGTAAAATAAAAAGTACTGAATGTTTTGGACCAAATATTTTTTAATTTATTGATGTATTTTGTATTCAAAAAGAACCTACTTATTCGAAATGTCCGCATTTTGCCTTTACACACGCCTTAAGTCGCTCTGGCCAATCGTCAATATCTGCACGAACCTCGTCCATTGGAAAATTGGCCACAGCTCGAACCAATGCAGTCTTAAGAGATCCAATGTTGGGGTATCTTTTGTGATAAACCTTGTCCTCTCAAACCGTCCACAATTTGTAATCCAATCTGGACTGTCTGAGGGCCATTCTTCAGAGGAAATGAACGCTGGCAAATTGTTTCAAAGCCAGACCTGGGACGTTTTAGACTTATGGGCCAGCGCAGAATCATGCTGGAAAGTCCATGGCTGGTTTTGGAACAGGGAATTGTTAAGAGGCTTCAGAACAGCTTCCAAAACGGTTTCTTGGTAAACCTTTGCCGATGTTTTGACTCCTTGTTCGCAGAAATGCAGGTCAGTGACCCCATCGTAAGACACAACCCACCAAACCATGACTGAAGCTGGGTGATGACCCTTTTCCACCCTTGGGATCAGTTCAGATGCTTCCTTAGATGACCGCGCATACTCTCTATCATTTTGCTTGTTAAATTTTTCCTGAACTGTAAAATATTTTTCATCGGTGAACAAAATTTTTCTGTGCAAGTTATCAGCGTGCTTCACCAAAAGACGTTTGCAATTTCCAATCCTATTTTTTTAATGCTGCAGTTAAACAGTCCGGTATGTCGTTTGAAAGCCCCAATTCCCAAGTATTTTTTTAATAATTTGACTCATGGACTTTTGCGTGATACTCATCTCACGGGCCATGATTTTCTGTTTTCGGAGCGGATTTCAGTGAGTTCTTGATTTAACGGCTTCGATGACATGCGGTGTTCGAACAGAGCGTGGTCGCCCGGACCGGTGGCGGTCTTTTACATCTGTAGTCTCCTCAAACAGTTTTATGCATCGGCAGACGAATATGCGGCTAATCCCTAGTGGCCGGAGCGTTTTGAAAATATATGATATATGATATATAATAATGGGTGTGTTCAATGTTGTAACAGTATTTATGTCCCTACTAAGTAGGTCTTTGAGGTGTAATGGTTGGTGGATACGACTACCGTACAAGACAAAAACATCTTCAATTTTTGCTGGTGGGTTTTCCACGGCGATTTTACGAGTAAGAGATTGACCTCAAAGCCGTTTAAATGTTTCTCTATAAAAATTTCGGAGCCGGCATTAAAATATAGGTCCTGGCCAGTAAATACAAGAGTTGTATCTTGCACAGCTCACTGATTAAAGAAGTTTTCCTTTTGCTCCTTGACGCAATGTTGAGGAAATTAAGTATGTAAGTTAAGACTCCTTCATAATGTTTTTTTTTTATATCCGCACCACATAGTGGTATGGGGTATAATGGCTTAGTGCTTGCGTTTGTAGCACATCGAAGGAATCGAGTTAGAATACCGGGACCAGAGAGAAAGTTGCTCAGAATTACATTTTGAGTCGATCTAGCCATGTCTGTCTGGCTGGCTGGGCGGCTGGCTGGCTGGCTGGCTGGCTGGCTGGCCGGCTGGCTGGCTGGCCGGCTGGCTGGCTGGCTGGCTGGCCGGCTGGCTGGCTGGCTGGCTGGATGGCTGGCCGGCTGGCTGGATGTAAAGATGTCCATCTATTCTTGTAATCAAAGTACAGGTCGCATTTATGCACCGATCTTGATGAAACTTGGCAAGTGGTAATATATTGGGACAAGGACGGACGCTATTGAATTTGGTCCAAATCGGAGCACTTTCTGATAGACCCCCCATACAAAGGAACTCCCGGATTGGGTCCAAATCCAGTTGATGTCGCGTGTATTGGTCAACAAATTAAAAAAATATGACATTCGATGTAGAACTGACCACAAAATGTAAAAAAAATAGTTGGACCCGCCTCTCGGACCTACGGGGCCTTCAGAACCCAAAAAATGGACCCATGCTTTTAAATATAAGTGTGACCCCTTAAATGAAAGGAAATTATCTTACAATTTTAAATACAGAAAAAAATTCGACCTGTTTGGGCCCCAGGGTCCATTAGGAGGGTCCAAAAGTTTCGGTTTACCCGGATTTTAGTGTGACCCCTCAAATGACAGGGAATTGCCTCAGGACTTTAAATATGTCAAGCCAAATGATTTATCTCGTCCGTGGGAGGGCACAGGGTCCGAAAACAAGGTATGAAAATGTGGACCAACTATAATTGTTATACCCTCACCACATAGTGGTATGGGGTATAAAGGCTTAGTGCTTGCGTGATAGATACAGATAGAAATAGCGACGAGTGATTTCGATTAACAGGAGACTTAATCACATTTATAGTGGTGCGGGTATCGTAGAGTCGGCCACGCCCGACTATAGCACTTACTTGTTTTTTTTTAATTTCGTCGCCTCACTAACATCAGATGCTCTACAACCAATTTGTCTTTTGATTCCTCAGTTTTTTCTAAAAGTGTCAAGATAGTCATGCTAGTAAATTCAGAAGCCGAAGAGAAGAAAACAAAACCGTTGAAGTGTCCAATATCAAAGAAGACTTAGCTTTGGGCATCTTCAGAGAGTCAATTCCAATTTGTCCGGTTTAAGAATGTCCTGATGCAAACACCGTTGCCGGACGTCCCTAGATAACACCATAAGTCCATAAATTGGACGCTGGCTCCCGCCAAGGAGCCAGGAAAGCATCTTCTCGGACACGTCTCTTCTTTGTTCAGCCTCTTATTTCGACAAGCTAAATTGTCATTAATGCCATACGAAGCATCACTACACCTACAAAGTCTGACAGTTTACTGTGACGTATGGCATGGTGGCATCTAAGGTCATTTTAACCAATTTTTTGGTCGACGTTATAGAGTCGGGTTTCCACAATATACCACACAGGCGATGCAAAGCTTGAAGATGTAAAGATACAAATTTGGCCACTGGGACATTTCGCAGTGGCTATTTCCTCCGACAAATGTATCTTCATTAGTTTTTTCCGACTCAACTCAAAAATCTAAAAAAACGTTTTTAAAATTGACTTACAATGTTTTAGTTTACACATGTTCTTACTCATTTGTAAAAAAACCTTAACTGGATCCTCATCCTGTTGGTGGTTTTGACCTGCTTAAAAAGGATGTCCATGTACTTCGGAGTTGTGCTACCTTTGACATACATTAACTTTGGTAAGTTACGTACGTAAATCTATCACCTAGAACTTTCCAATACCAACATTACCAGTATTTGCATTTTCGGTCTTTTGCACTTCTGGTCTTTCCACGACTAATTTCATCCGTGTTCCAAGAAAATGGATTAGCGCAGTATTAAAACAATTGTTGACATCATAGGAGTAAAAGTGTATAATAAATATTCGTACGCGAAACATCGCTCATAACACAATGAAGCAAATGAGCAGCGGATAAATTGAAAAAACAATCACATACGCTCGCTTGATGCGCATAATGCCAGCGAAATTATCGCTGTGCCCGCCCACCTCCATCGTTGTGTAAGTGTTTGTGTTGTTGTGAATGACAAGTGGAAATAGGAAAATACCAACACACAGCCACAACATACACGTGCACACCTTAGGAAATATTCATGGTGGCATTGTGTCCAAAGGAGGACCGGTTCATTTGTATGGAGGATTTTGGTTTGTATCGTTTTCAACGACAACATCACACCGGGAACAACAACAGCAGCAGCAATCTAAACAGCTACGACTGACTACATAGTGGCATAGTGGCACGAGGTTGGCATGTATAGTCTGGACGAAATTCGTTAAAGATTTGCCACAATGTGTATGGTGCATAATTTCGTTTACTCTATACAATTTATCAAAAATCTTTTTGTAGGAGCTTCTAAAACTGAAAGAAATTTCAAACTATCGATAACAGTCATTGATAACAAGACATTCTGCCACAATTTGTATTGTATAGGGTGATCAATCTAGAGGTATTTTTTCAATAAGGTTTTTTCACAGATTACCCGTGACCTGTGTTAAACTTTTTTCCTTTCAGTATTGTTTGCCATTTCATCATGGAAAGACTTACACCGCAACAACGTCTCCGAATTGTGCAACTGTATTATGAAAATGAGGGTTTGGTGAGAAACGTTTTTCTACCAAAATTTTGCTCAGTGATAAGGGCCACTTCTGGCTCAACGGCAACGTCCATTAAAAAAATTGCCGCATTTGAAGGTTCAAGAGGTGCCATTATAAACCAAGGTTCGGTGCGGTTTATGGGCTGGTGGAATCATCGGTCCATATTTTTTCAAAAATGATGATGGCTGGAACGTAACCGTGAATGGTGCTCGCTATCACGCCATGATATCGGACTTGTTGCTACTTGAAATTGAAACCCGCAATCTTGACGACATAAAGTTTCAACAGGTTTATAAGAGATCATTTCGAAGAGCAGTGAGTTGGTCGCCTAGATCGTGTGATATCACACCTTTAGACTTTTTTCTTTGGGACTACGTAAAGTCCAAAGTCTATGCTGACAAACCAGCTACGATTCAGGGTTTGGAAGCCAACATTACGCGTGTAATTAACACCATACCGGTCGAAATGCTCGAACTAGTCATCCAAAATTGGACTCTCAGAATGGACACCCTGAGGAGCAGTTGCTGCTATCATTTAAAGGAAATTATATTCAAAAATTAAATGGCATTAAATGTCTATTCGATTGAACAATAAAGATTCCACACTTGATTGAACTTTTTGTATATTTTTATTTTGAAAAAATACCTCTAGATTGATTAATCCCCTGTTTTTTCTGCTTCTTCTTTGCATAGTTGCAGCATTTCCCCTTTTAGTGTTTTAATTTCGAGACCTTGTATTTCCTTGCGAACAGAACAAGCTCTGTTTAACTTGGATTGTCGGTTGTCATTTCTTTTGCAGGAAAGTTTCGAATCTATCATTTTGCATCATTCGATTTTCTTACTAGTTTTTCTTTCAATTTCATCATTGTGCGCATAAATCTTACAATCGATCTGATCTTGCGAGTAAAAAAAACAAAATGTAGTCATACACTAGATCTTGAGATTCTTAACGTAATTCGCCCATTATCCAGCAGTGTCGACCAATAATCTCCTGTGATTGCCTTAAATAAGGTAATAGATTAATAGCAAATCTTAACTACTCTAAAACAGGATAAAGATTGTTTTCAAATTACCATTGGCCGCAGTTTTCTTGTCGATATTCTTTCGTTTATATGAAATATATTCCAATTTACTCGCAGAGTTGTGTCAGATTTATTACATACTTTCACTTGGAGATCCATTGAAATATAGTCTTTGGGGTACAGCCAGCCAACGATGTGGTGCTGCTGGTCCAAGTCAAATCATGTTTAGATTTACTATTTATAAAAATAATCTCGTAATTCAGCACAATCTTCTGCCGTCAAAATCTTTGTATTTCTGTTTTAACATTACCTATACTTCTTTTCTGACGATACATATCGATCGCACCTTTCGTAGCTATATCCAGCAATGAATTAAAATAGAATTACAAACCATTTGTGGCATAAAATACCCAACTTATTATACCAACTACCACAGCACAACCCTGTACCCTTCACAGGCCTCGTCACAGTTGTTGCTTTACATTTTTAAAATGAATTTGAAGTGAAACATGGCATTTTTCCGGTTCTTACTGTAGACATAAAGAGTCCTCATGCATTAACTTTTCGGGTTTCTTCTAGCGAAGAGAAAATCGGTACGCCAAGGGGTGCTAAAAGTAAAGGGAAAGAACAGAAAAAAAAACTCAAGCGGCCCATAGCGAGTGAGGGCAACATGTTATTAATTTAGTCGTCTCTTCATATACACACGCACACATAAACATATGCACTCACACACACATACATAAACCTATACGTTCAAACGTACTTGGAAGCCTTCAAAGGAAACAAAAACAACAACAAATGCCTCTAGCATTAATTTCGAATGTAAAACAAGCGCTAGTTGGAAAAGTGAGTGATGATGATGATGGCGATGTTCCAAACAACGGCAACGACCACAATACCAGTGTGTATGCCATGTTGTTCTCTGTATAAAAGCAGCAGCAGCAACACAGCAGAAGAAGAAGAGGTGCTGCTGTTCCTGCAGTCGTGGTAATTACAAGAAGAAGAAAAAGAAAAAAACTAAATTTGGACCTCCCTTCGTCCTGCCTACTCTCCGAGCATCTGCAAATATTTAGCATATTGTTAATGTTTGAGGCTAGCAGCAGCAACAACAACAAATTCACACAATTCACGGAAAATACGTGTTGGATTTTCACAAGCAGTAGAAGAAGAAGAGAAACAGGAAAAAAACAACGAGCAACGACACGACGAGTTTCATATAATATTATGTTTCTACTCGAGAAACTATGCAGCGTGCGTAGGAATGGAATAGAATTTAAATTTGAAAATTTGCTGAAATGCTTTCGAAGCTTAAGCGTAATTAAAATGTAATTTAACACCTCAGATTGAAAGCAATTTTTCAATTAACTCAAATTTACCACAACGCACACAAACACACACATAGCCACAAACACACACAGTGTCCCATACACTCGCAAACAGTTACATAAACTATCCGACCACCACTAAGGCCATGACGATGATGTTGCCATTCTGCTCCATGTGATGTGACACGTTTCGGTAGCAAAAACAGCAAAAAACGAGAGAAAAGTTTAAAGGCAAATGTCACTTCTGTGGTAAAATGAAATTTGTGTAGCTCAAAACATTCCTGGAATTGCCAGCCACGAGTAGGCTAATGTTTCCATAACATCAGCCCAGCAGCAGCAGCATCTAATAGATTTACGAAATTTATCAATGACAAATGTCGACGTCACCGTCGTCGTCGTCGTTGTCCCCGTTGTCGTTGTCCTTGTCTTTGTAGTCGCCTTTGTCCTTTGACGTATTACTGACAACAGGCTGCATGCAGCTTCCCAGTAATAAGTCATCGTGAATTTTTCAGAGAATTATAGTCTGAAGCATACTTTCTTTTTAATAAGACAAAGACGGGCAATGGTTTGAGTAGGCTTTATTTTTTTTACTAAGCATGGTGGATGGATGTCTCGCTTTATCCTGTGGGTAGTAACTTTCTTAAAGCAGCAAATTTGTATCTTAAAGTTTGGTAATTTTTTTTATATTTCGTTAAAAATAGTCTATGACAATTTTATTTAAATTGTATATTTCGCTCTCTCCTTACAGTAGGCAGCATATTTTTTCTTTGTAAAATGATTGTTCGTTTAGTGTTTTCACGACTTTAAAAGGTAAAATTGTGCTCATCCTCAAAGTAAGCTGTAAATAATTTTAAATTGACCAACGGCTAGTATACTTTATAGGCTTTACTTTCTTTCTACTAAGACTGATAATGTCAATCGATTAAGGAGCTTCTACTTAAACTTAGCTATGTTATATATGATCCATCCTCATAGTAGGCAGTACATATTCTTAAAGATGACCAAAAAAATGTGATCTTAACCTTTAATTGTGGTAATTCTAAATAATTCGTTTTATCCTTAAAGTAGGCAGCATATTTTTTCAGTTTTCATGAATATGTGATTTAAAAAGTTAAAGTAAATCCTTATCCTCAAAGTAGGCTGTTATTTTTTTTTAAACTGACCAACGAATAGTATACTTTTAAGGATTTACTGTCGCTCTAAAAAGATTTTCAATGGCTTGAGTAGGTTTTGTATAAACTAATCCAGCGTAGATCTGATGCACCATCCTCAAAGGCTGTGCTTTTTTTTAAGGTGACCAAAAAAATGTCAACCTTAAATTTTTGTGATTCTAAATTTTTTTTTTTTGAAATGGTTTGTGACGATTTTATTTAAATTGCATATATCGCTATATCCTTGAAGTATGCAGCATGTTTGTTATCTAAGGACTGTTCGTTTCACTTGTCACGACTTTGTGATTTAAAAAGTTAAACTAAATCCTCAAAAATGTTTGTTAATATTTTTAAACTGGCCAACGACTTATATACTTTATAGGCCTTACTTTCTCTTGAGTAAGAGTGATATTGTCAATGGCTAGAGTAAGTTTTACTTAAACTACGCCATGTTAGATCTAATGCACCATCCTCAAAGTAGACGTTTTTAAGCCTCTACTCTTTAAAAGTGACAAAAAAATGTGAACTTTAACCTTAAATTTTGGCGACTCTAAAAAATGTTTATTAAAGAATGGTTTGTGAAGATTTTATATATATTGTATATTTCGCTTTATCCTTAAAGTAGGCAGCATATTTTTTCTAAAGCACTGTTTACTTTGTATGACGATTTTGTTTAAATTGTATATCTCGATTTATCCTTAAAGTAGGCCGCAATTTTTTTCCAATGCATTCTTTACTATGTGGCTTTAAAAGCAAAACTAAATCATTTTCCTAAAAGCAGTTAAAACATATTTTAAAACTGAGCGACGAGAAGTAAACTTTACAGACTTAACTTACTTTATTCCCACAACAATCCATTTAGGAACAAGGAGAAACTTCTCTTGAACCACTATCCTTACTAGTGTTAAACGCCGGGTTTAAACGGCTAAAGCGTTTTATACGGATGATTTTACATGGCTTAAATATAAATCTCTTCTCGCCGACATTTATCAGGTGGAAAACCGTCGCTGAAAAAATTGTTCGATGTTCTTATCCCTATTTAAAACTAGGGTTACTGGTACGAAAGTCATGCACACTTTCATCACAACACAGCGGCCCCCACTAGTCTTAACTTTCTCTTAATAAGATGGATATTGTCAATAGCTTGAGTAGGTTTTCTTTTAACTAAGCCATGATAGATCTGATGCATCACCCTTAAAGTAGGCAGTACACATTTTTAATGACGACCAACATAATTTAGACTTAAACCTTAAATTGTAGTCATTCTTGAATATTTACTAAAGAAGGGCTTGTAAAAATTGAATTTGTATCGCAGGATCGATCTAGAGGTATTATTTTTTTCAAAAAAAAAATACCAAAATTCAAATCAGGTGTGTTGTCTTTATTGTTCATTCGAAAGGACATTTTATGCCATTAATTTTTTGAATGTAATTTCCTTCAAATGTTGGCCAGGTCGGGGCCCAATTTTGGATGACTCGTTTCGACCGGTATGCTGTTGGCTTTCAAAACCTGAATCGTAGCTGTTTGTCAGCATAGACTTTGGACTTTACGTAGCAACAAAGAAAAAAGTCTATAGCTGTGATATTACACGACCCAAGCGGGCAACTCCAGGGTCCAAAACGTGAAATTAGTCTAAAGGTGTCACACGATCTAGGCGGCCAACTCACTGGCCCAAAATTTTAATTAGCTGACTTCTCAATAAATCTATTGTTTGAGCAACTGTATGGCAAGTGCCACCGTCCTATATTAACCGAATGTCGTCATTATTACTAGCTTCAATTTCAGGTAGCAAAAAGTCCGTTATCATGGCGGGATATCCGACCATCATCACTTTTGAAAAACCAGACCATAAACCGCACCAAACCGTGGTTTTCTCTGGTAATGGTAACTTTTGAACCACTTCTGTTTGCTTTTGTCCAAATACGGCATTTTTGTTTAAATGGGCCTTATCACTGAACATAGTTTTGGTCGAAAATATCGGATCTTCTTCGAGATTTTGATGAGCCCAAACACTGAAAAGGCGACGCGCTGGAAGAAGTGTGAGTTTTTTCATGATGAAGTGGCAAACAATACTGAAAAGAAAAAAAAGTTTAACACAACTTACGCGTAATCTGTAAAATAAACGCGTTTTTCACCTCTGGATTGATCTCCCGTTATATCTAGTTCCATCCTTAAAATAGGCAGCATATTTTTTAATTACTCTTTAACCTTAAATTGGGACAATATTTCATATACTTGTAGAGATTTTATTTAAATTATTGTCTCCTTTCATCCAAAATGTAGGATGCAAATGTTTCCTTAAAATGTCGTTTATTTTGTGATTTCTTATGTCAACGTTAATCCTCGAAGTAGGCTGTATTCAAGTTTAAAGTGACCAACGAAAAGTATACCTCAACCTTGAATTTTGTTCATACTAATGGTTCATGAATATTTTATGTTAATTAAGCAAATTTAGATGTCTCATTTTATCCTTGAAGTAGACAGCAATTTTGTTGGTTAAAGCGGTCGTTTATTAAAAAAAGAAACGAAAATAAAAGAAAACATTTCATGCTCATAGAAGATATTGCATTTTTAAAACGTCCAACGAAAAATATACTTTATTCTTGAATTTTGCTTATATTTTAATGGTTTAGAATAGATGGTGATGAGTTTTTTTCTCCTTATCCTTGAAGTATGCTGCACATTTTTTCTAAACACAAAATATAGGCAATGAGTATCTTAAGGACCGACATCCTAAGAGGTCCAAATGTGCCAAATCGCAAAATTCGCCCGCCGTTTAACATCATTATTAAACATATGAGTTAAAGCATTCTAGGAAATTTGTTCGCCATTGTTTCATATTTTTCATGTCCATATCTCTAATACAAGACAGAACAAGTTTATTAAGGAAAGGTTCAATGCCTGAGCGAAACGTCGAACTGATGTTGCGGCGGACTGGTCCATACATTGTTTCGTAGCACCAATGCTTTCAGACAAACGACACCCGGTTGACCTCACATCTCAAATTTCTGCAACAAATTGCTAAATGCTGACTCCAGTGTCCGGCTACGTTAACCGAAAATCTTGCAGAACGACCATTTTCATAAGACGTATGAATCTTTTTTTTCAGGCGTTGCTCAACTGAGTTTCTTTCTACGACTATGTTTGTCAATGCATGGAGCACCTATTGTCTGTAAATAAGAAAGAAAAACATTAACATAATTGCTGGGAAGGATTTGCTATATAATTGGTTCACTCTGTTCTAGAATTATTCATATCAAAAGTAAAGGTTCGAAACACAATAAAATTATTGGTATATGTAAATAAATTGTGATATACCCCAGTAGAGTCCATGGTCATAATATAAGTACAATTAAAGCCAGGTTAAAATCCGGGTAAGAACATCTAAATTTTAACAGTTCCGGCGACTTTGCGAGTAAGAGCATGTTAAAGTTTTTCAAAAGGGTGGTCCAACTGAAAACTAAAAGTTTTTAGAGAATTATTTAAATATTTTTAATTATTTTAGAAGGATCTATGACAAATATGTGTGAGACCAAATACTCAGTCAAATGTTCGCCACGGCTTGGAGAGTATACCTCTATCCGATGGTCCATAGTGACTGAGATATAGTGGAGGTTCAATGTCGTAAATGGGCCGAATTATCTTATCCTTTAGCTCTTGAATTGTTCTAAGCTTATTGACGTACACTGTTTTTTTAAATGTTCCCAAAGAAAGAAGTCCAACGGTGACGTGATTCTGCTTGTTAACGAATCTACTGAGGTGAAAGTGTGCCTCGTCGCTGAAAATAATTTCCTTTGTACAGTCACCATTTACTTCTACCTGTTCAAACAACCATTCGGCGTATGGACGAAGCTTGATATGATCAATAGGCTTCCACTCTAAAGTCAATTAAACCTTGTAAGCGTGCAAATTCTAATCTTAATTTAAAGTTTGCAGCAGTGATGTTCGTGAGATGTTCAGTTGCTGGACACTACGGCGAGTCGAGGTTGACGGCTCTCCCCCTACACTATCGCATCAACATCAATGTTTTCCGCAGAACGAACTGGGAGAGCATGTACAGGTGTTTCCACATTTTCTACAGACCCTGTTTGCTCGAATTTGCGCACGATTCTCCCGATTGTGGACACATTTGGTCGATTATGCTGACCAAAAAAATCACAAAGTGCACGAAATGCATTTTTATTTGAACGCCCATTTTCGTAAAAGGCTTCAACAATCTTAACGCGCTGCTCAATTGTGTACCTCTTTCCATGGTTGAATTTGTCAAACACTAAAACAAAGAAATGTCAAATTAAGTTGAGCAAAAACCTGAAGTTAAGTTGTGACTCACAATTAACATCGTGCATTATGGTTGGACCACCCTGTATCAAATGCACGTAGGGGGCGTTCTTAGAAATTGTGTGTCGGTCAGTATAAGAGAAGTTGCCCGTTTGTTTCTTTATGAATTATTGTAGGAATTCAGTCTGTCTTATCCCTATCAAAATGATACAGGACATCGTAACATAATGTAGAATGCACGTGGGGAGCGTTCTTAGAAATTGTGTGTCGGTCAGTATAAGAAAAGTTTCCCGTTTGTTCCTTTATGAATTGTAGAAATTCAGTATGTCTTATCCCTATCAAAATGATACAGGACATCGTAACATAATGTAGAATTTAAGAACACCCAAAAGTACGGTATATAGGGCCCCACCAATAGTTTTACTTTTAGAGTCCGTCCGTCTTTTCATCTTTTTGTTATAATTAGAGAGCGGTTCGCAAATATTGACCGAACTCCACAAAGCTTTCGGTCCATGTTTTGATTAATATGATACAGAGGTAGTTTGGTTAATGGGCTGGCGGTGTCATCAGGCCTTCTTAGAAAATGGGGTCGGTCAAGCAATTTCCGTAAATGGTGTTCTCTGGCACTCTGGATGCAGCATATAGCCAGAATCCTGATCAAATTGACCACATTTTATTATGATAGATAAACAACCAGGTGAAGTGAACCATATTGGTCGATGTATGGTTTTAGCTTCCATACGAACGTACCTTTGTTGCTCTTGAATATGGCCATATTCCGATCTTGATCATGTTCGGCAAAAGTAGTTTTGTATGGACCCGACCCTTACAAAGTAGGACCAGTATGAGTTCGTCTATTATATCCGATCTTATTTTTTGTTTAAGAACGAGCACACTGCGCTGATGTAGAATATCATATGGTTAGTCCCGTTCGAGTTCTGCTTATTTGAAATCGTAATAATACTGAGGCCAAATGATCTCCAACAAGTAATCGTGAAATACAAAAAAAAACAAGTAAAATCTATGTTAAGGATTACTCTGCCTCTGTCTAGATAACGTCGAAATTTGTAGTTGCAGTCCCAAGCCTCTCGAAAGAAGTTTCCCCTTTGTTCCTCAATAGGAAGCTGAGAGGAATGTGTATGTTATGCCTCAACCTCTACTGGTTTACTCGAAATTCATAAACTGTTTCAAGCATACTTTTCATTATTTTCATATTTTCTTCTACTTCCCCTATAGTCAGATTTCATATTATCTGTGAACGTGTGCCACTCTAGTTAATGCCTTAAGGATGTTTTTTAATTGGCTATGGTGGTTTCTCAGTTTATCCTCCGAAGTTTGCAGTAAAGTAAACACCTAAAAGTATGCTTTTATATTTTTCATTTGTTTACATACTAAGACTTAGTTATGGTTTTATTTCAAAATTGCCTACGGTAGTTTTAACTTCTTGTTTAAAGTAGATAGCAAATGTTTGTATGACCTCACCACATTCGATTGTTTGGGGGTTTTACAAGCCCAAATGGGAGTGTGGTAAACCCAATAGTAAATACGCCGAACGACGTCGAAAAACTCCCTGAATTAAATTAAACACGTCCGTCTGTCTATACTTTTAAACAAATTTCTGGTTGCAAATATGAACAGATCTCGATGACATGGCAATATATTTGGACTTTACTAAAAATGTGCGGAATCCTTCCATGTTTTAATAAGGCCTTTAAAAATTGGAGTTTAGTCGAGTAGCCAATTTGAACCTATTTTAAGGGAAATATAAGAAGATTTCAAGGAATATTGTCGCTGAATTGGCTCATGAATTGTGGTCCAAGCCACCTAGATAGGTCGATTTTCACGAATTTTCAAGGACATTTAGTGAGACATAAGTTCTTACGTAAGTACAATTTATGGCATTAACAATTTCTCATATAAGTAAATAAGAACAAGTACTTTATCTCATAAACATTCCCTTACTGCAAAAGCGGGAAACTCCTCTTGGTATAATTAGCATATATTCAAAACATTGTCCAAATGCAAACCTGAACACTTCCAAGATTTTTATTAGCAAGTTTAGCTGTATTTCTATTAAAATTCATCTTAATCCATAAACAAAAATATAAAAATAATGCTTATACAAAAATAAAACCCCAACAGCACCATCAAATACATTACAACTTGCCCTCGGTATAGATTTCAAGCAACCACATAAATGGACACATATTCGATTTGTAGCCCCAAAATAAAAGTGTTTTTATTGCGCCATTCGAAATGATTTACTGGCATATTTAACATATAAATTATGTTCGATTTTTGGGCGAAGGGAGGGTGAAAAAATCCCAAAGAGGGGACCTACAGGATAAATAAGACTAAATTGTTGTTTTTTGTTAAATCAGTTTGTAACGCCGGAAAGTAGGCAATTCATTTCCTGTCAAGACATAACAAAAAGAAGTGTGCTTTGAAATTGAATATCTTGTCCATAAACAGAATGTGTTTTTGAAATAAGCATGT
This sequence comes from Hydrotaea diabolus, assembly GCA_963513945.1. Taxonomy (NCBI): domain Eukaryota; kingdom Metazoa; phylum Arthropoda; class Insecta; order Diptera; family Muscidae; genus Hydrotaea; species Hydrotaea diabolus. Next base: position 154,479,877 of record OY740720.1, on the reverse strand, counting down.
TTTATTGAAAGGAAAGCTTATGCTAAAAGGATGTTCATTCTAAAATGGCACGTATGGAATGTATATGCTAAAGGACATTGTATCTACAAAGGTCTAGTGCTTTGGGTGCCTCGAAAATGATTTTTTATATGTCGTAGTGGAACTTTTTTCCTCATGCCAAAAGCTATTGAAAAATCGATGGTACACTATCGAAAAATTTTTGTCCAAGTTAAACAAGTTTTCTAAAATTAATTTGGTTATTCTAAAATTAATTTGTTTATTCTAAACTTAATTTGGTTATTCGAACTGAACCGATTTAAATTCAGTCTCCTACTCACTTATCTGAAGTCTTCTCGAAATTAAGGTTTTATTATGGACATGTAAACGCTTGCGTTACTAGTAAAATATTTATTTCTAAGCCGACAGGTACCGTCAGGGTGTAAGGGTGGTCAAAATTCAATTTTATTTTGAAAAAAGTCCAAAAAATTAACAAAATACGCTCTTATTGTGATAGACAGCAATCACTGTGGAAAGAAGTTTGTATTATTTCGTAAAGTTGTTCGAGAGTCAAGATTTCGAGCAGGAAAGTTCTGTATCTGTTAAATCCAAAACTATTCAAAAAGAAAGCATTAAGTGGGCCACCTGGTATACATATGTATATCCAGCACCGCTCACTGATTCTTAGACTTTTAACATACTTTTTTTCTGGTTCCCTTTTTTGGTAATTTCCAATTTGCTGAACTTTGGTTCCATCCCGTGCAAAGATCCTGGAAATGTTTAGCATTGTTTTTATTTATTCTATTTATAGTACACTGCTTTGTATGGGATTTGCACGGTATACGAGGGCGACCGCAAAAGTAACTGGCCTAACATAAAAAGAACCGCTTTTTGGAATTATTATTATTTATTTTTTAACATAATCTCTTTCCAACTCAATACACTTCATTAAACGTTTTTCAAGTTTTTTAATTCCATCCCAAAAATAAGAATTTTCAAGACCTTCAAAATATGCCTCAGTTTCAGCAATAACCTCGCTATTAGACGAAAATTTTTTGCCACCGAGAATTTTTTTTAAATTTGGAAACAAGAAGTAATCAGAAGGAGCTAAATCTGGACTATATGGTGGATGCGGAGCAATTTCAAATCGTAATTCGGCCAGTTTTTGTTGAGTTAAAAATGCAGTGTGTGAAGGAGCATTATCTTGATGAAAAAGAACTTTTTTTTTCTAAATGCGGTCGTTTTATCTTGATTTCTTCACTCAACCGATCCAATAATGCACAATAATATTCACTATTTATAGTTTTTCCTTTCTCAAGATAATCAATAAATATTATATGCCTTGCATCCCAAAATACTGTGGTCATTACTTTTCCTGCTGACTTAACAGTTTTCGCCTTCTTGGGACCAGTTTTACCAGCTTCTATCCATTGTTTTGACTGTTCTTTGCATTCTGGGATGTAGTGATGGATCCATGTTTCATCAACAGTTATGAATCGGCGCAAGAACTCTATTGGATTACGCTGATAAATCGCTAAAAGCTCCTCGGAATTGGTCCAACGGACGATTTTTGGGGCAAAGTCAACCAAAGCTACACATATCTTGCGGATAGCTTTTTTATGTGGAGTTCATCATGTAAAATACTCCAAACTTGTTTTTTGTGTATTTTAACAATATCAGCAAGTTCTCTGAGCTTTATTCGTCTATCCTTAGTCACTTCATTAAATATTTTTCTAATATTTCTAATATTCAATAGTAGTAGCAGTTTTCGGTCTTCCAGAGCGTTGTTCATCTTCCGTACTTGAACGATCCATTTTAAATTGTTGAAATTTTGACAGATGGCTTATAAAAGATTGCTTTTAAAAAACAAAAAAAAAATTGCTAATAAAACAGAAAATGTACCAGGCCAGTTAGTTTTGCGGTCGCCCTCGTACAAGGGGTTGGTGCCATTTAGGTGCTAAATTCCATCTAGATTGGATGTAATATGTGGCTTCTAGAGCTAAAAACAGAAAAGTCGGATGAACATATATGTGGAAGTTATATATAAATCTGAAACATCCTTTTTTGGTCCAAAAACTAACGTGTGTTAAATTCCATCAAGATTGGATATAACACGTGGCTTTTAGAGATAAAAATAGAAAAATCGGCTGAATATAAATGTACGTGAGCTATATCGACTATATCAACCGATTTTCTTTAATTTCAAAAACGTTCTTCCTTGGCTGATAAAACTTTCTCATGCTAAGCTTCATCAAGATTGGATGTAAGATGTGGCTTCTAGAGCTAAAAACATCAAAATCAGATGAACATATATGTGGGAACTATGTCTAAATCTGAACCGATTTTCTTTAATTTAAAAAACGTTCTTCCTAGGTCTAAAAAACTTACTTCTGCCAAATTTAATGAAAGTCGGACAACAATAGATAGACGGACGGGCGGACAAACAGGTGATTTTACGTCGATCGGTATTCTTAAAGGTGTGTCTAGCTCGAATACTTTTGGTAGTGGTAAAAACAAGCGATCAATAGCCAAAATAAAGTTACTACGAATTTAATTTTGGATTTATTTTGAAGATTTACTTCGTAATTTGGGTCAGACCGACTGGGCTGGAAAAACGGCGCCTATTGTCAAAATAAGGGACCACCGATTATTATAGACTTCAGAGTAATAAAATTATAGACAGTTTCACTAAGAATACAGTCGTTTATTTATTTTTAAGAATTGTTTGAGATTAGTGTGGGTCTCATGTACCCAAAAAACTTAATTATGGATTCATATTGGAGGGCATATATGATTCAGTTTGATCGAACTTAGAGATGTTTGTACTTGTTTATAATTTATATTTCAGAGAACCGATTGATTAAACGGAAACCAAGATACTTTTTTGTAGCAGCATTTATCAGCCACCCTGTGTTAGATTTTAGGCTCTTAAACTTATTGTTAGGCTCCTAAAAAGTAGAATTGGCAAATAATTTATAACCTTAAAAAACACAATTAAGCATTAAGGAGAATCACTTTATTTTAGTCATCCGTCTCTAACTGAAATCAATCAAATTATACTATTTACAATTCGTAGTTATTCCAATGCATACCAATATTTTAAATTGAAATTATCCAACTTGCAATTAGAAGCTCAAGCATACAGGCGTCATAATTAATGGCACACTCATAACAGCAAAGTATCATCCCCTGGGTTAAGTGTATTTGCCTAATAGTAGGCAACAATTTCCATTTCTAATTTAAAATCATTAAATCCTCAGCCTTGCATGCATTCATACAATGTTAAGTGTTCTTACTGTACTCCTAAATTACCAACTACTAATGTTTCCTTTTATCGTTTTTGTTTATTTGCAGGTAAGCATTTACATTGTCAATTGACCAATTGATTGCCGTTTGCGTAGAGTTTGGCCAAGACTTTTGTCTGTCTGCCGGTATGAGTAAAACTGGTAATGATGCTGGTAGAAGAGTAGAAGCTTGTGATAACCATGGAGATTAACTGTATATCCACTCACACACGCACACATCGAATGCACGGACAGATCAAAACTGCCTATAAATGTAGGCAGTTTGATTATCATCAATAATTTGTAGCTTATTTTCAGGATGAGTATATAAATTTGTAGGCTTTAAAGTGGCTGGGTAGTTGTTGCTGATTTTATTGTTGGATTTAAGAAAGCCTGCTTTTAGGCTACTCAAGTGTGGCATTCGTGTGGGTGTCAGTAGGAGTATTGCGCTTACGCTTAAATGTTTGCTGTAATCTGTTTCATTTGTAATGTACTCATCACACGCCCACTTTCCTACATACAATCTTTCATATGAATGCTATTTTTTTAGAGGTGGTATTTTTATACTTTATTTCCTTTCCATTTTGTCATTGTGTGTCGGCGTCGTTGGAGTCATCATCATCGTCCTTATCGTCTGTATGTTGCTGATAATCATAATTGCTTGCTCTACGGAAAAAGAACATGTAATTTATTTGACTGATAATGTCAAAACATATTTTACGCAAAATATATATTCATTCACCCACAACGCTCCAGTGGCAACATAAACAGCAGCAAAACTTCTTAAGATTTTGTATTAGCCGTATTTGTCATCGAAATAGATTTCCACAGAACACTCAACACAATCAAAAATCTTCACACACATCTATAATATGCATATGTATACGTATATACAGGAGCACAGTGTTTTTGTGGTATACATTTTATAAGGGGTAATTTTCCGCCACTTTATAATAACATGAGCTGAATAATGGAGAGTATAGGTTGCGGGGACTGAAGTGTTACCAATTGAAAGGGTCATAACTTTTTTATTGTTTATTGAACTTTTTTCTATTATATTATACAAAGTAGAGTATAGAAATTTATTTATAATTGTCAATATATCCCTTTGATCATTCGATTGATCCTTAAAAAAAGGGTTGCAGGATGCACAACTGTGATTTTGAGGAATTCACGTCCGTTCTCGTTGAAGGGCTTTCTTTAATAGTGTATTTTTTGTCAGAACTGGTGTATTTTTTGTCAGAACCTTGTAGTCCAAAATACCCTGAATACAGAAGTACAGGGGGTCTAGCATCCGCGTAATTTAAAAGCCACTCTTCAGCCGAAATGAAGTATAGAAAATTGCTTTTTAACCAGTCCTGATTCGCACGGGCCTTATGTGATGGCGCTTAGTCCTGTTAAAACGTATAAGGTCTATTGTCAAAATGATTATGTGCCCAAGGCTTAAGTGCACGTTCTAAGACTGATTCACGACACACAGTTGCATTCACTTTACCACTAGGTTCCAGAAATACAAGTGGAGAGCGTCCATCGGCTGCCCAAACCACGACCTGAGGAGGAGCTTGAGTTCTAGTGACCAATCTTTGCTCCATGCTATTGTACGATCTTTCTGTTAACCACATTCGATCATTTTGTTTGAGTGGAGAGCGTCCATTAGCGCCGCAAACTATGACGTGAGAAGGAGCTTGAGTTCTAGTGACCAATCTTTGTTCCAAGTTATTGTACGATCTCTCTGCTGACCATATTCGGTCATTTTGTTTGTTGACGTACCGCTCTTGGGTAATTTTTCCCGTCAGAAAAGATAACATTTTGTAACAAAAAACAAATGTTGTTGAGGTGACTGCCCCTGGCCGAAAGGTGTTCACTTCGGGTCAATCCGGTTCATAGAACCGGCAGTCGCGGGAAACCTTGTAGACCACTTACAAAGCGATAGGTCGACAAAACTACGCAGCACCGGTGTGGTCGGCGAACGTGAGTACGAAGAAGTGGAAGAAAATTCCTACTTTCCAGAATGCCGCCTTCAGAACATTAACAGGGTGTCTTCTAATGTCTTCTGAAGACCATTCCCGTAGATTTCACCTGGTGAGAAGGTACTACCTCGGCGGACATGTGTGGTTCTGGCTCAGCTGAGATCTAGATGGTGAAGCCGCCTCAATTCTTATTGGGCACGAATTGATGCTAGCGTTCCGGACTGCACCAGTGCTTGGATATTTCACCTAAGAAGAAGCCCCTACCTCGACAAAGACGCGTGGTTCTGTATGGGGCACGTATTGATGCTAACGTCCCGGACGTCTCCTGTGTCACCAGGGACCACATAACGTGCCGCACCTCTTCAATTGTCTGGCCAAGCTCACTCAGCTGACCCAATGGTCTCTGTGGACGCATCCAGTTCAAATGGCGCGTTTCTTCCATCTGGATATCGAAGCAGATCCCCTATAGACGAACAGGACTTCAAAACAAAATAGATTGTTCTTCCAACAACAACATTAGGTAATTGGCCGCATTTATCTCCTTTGCTCTTTGCAGTCGTTGGAGTTATTGCTTAGGGTAAGGTTTTGTTCCTTTTGGACCTTGTAAGGCATTACACCTAGCTTCTTTTTTCAAATATCCCGAACGGTTCGGTCAGATTTTCCCAGCACTCTGCATGGGATTTCTTCCTATTCTTGCCTTCAACTTTTGGACCATTTTTGGACGAAGTTGCTGTTTTTTCAGCCATGCCTTTTTAACACTACCAGCCTCCTTGTATCGTTTATGGTCCGATACACGAACATTTTATTAATATTTAAATTTTTTAGTTCTTTGACTATCACACTGTCGTTCTATTAATAATCTTGTAAACAGTTTAACAAACTATTGCCCTGCAAAAAAGTGTGATTGCACTAATAGCTTGGCAGATATGCAAAGTTAAAAATGGTAACACTTCAATCACCGCACCCTGTATATTAAGCAAAGTAAAATATGTGATAGCTTTTAAAAATCAATAGCTTTGACAATGCCATTTTGTTGCAAATGACATTTTGAATAAACCCTTCAATGTTTAACTTATGTGACACTGTTGCCACATGGATAAAAGCTTTAAAAGCAGCAAGAAAAGGAAGCCACAGTGCATTGAAGGAAATCAAATCGAGTTTCATGGTCTTCTTCTATTATTACATCCCCAGATTTGATGGTATGGCAATTTCAATACTTTTTTCGCACACTCAAACACATACACCCACAAGTGGAGAATCCGAGAAATGATTACTTAACAAAAATGAAATGAAGTTGTAAAAGTTTTTCCTAAGAAAACGAAAAAAAAACAAAATAATATTGAAGGAACAATTTGAGGCACACTCCGACATGCCTACGCTTCATTAGGTTGGTTTGCCATTGCATGTGGAAAAGTTTGTCTAAGGGTATGTGTCAATATCGAAGTACACATGTTTTCAACGAAATATGACTCCGGAAAAGTTGTGCCGGGAAAAACTTAAGCAAAGTAATAGCAGGAGGCAGGGGCTGCTTGAGTGAGTATGTGTGATTAAGTATTTATTACACTCCAGCTGAGCTGAATGACTAGTGGGAATCTATTAAAGACCACATCATTCTCGAATCAGAGTCGAATCATATCCATGATATATGCTCAGGCGAAATCATGTTGATTGCCCCCCCTCCCCCCTCTTAGACCTGTATTCTTTTGATTCGATTATGCTGCCAGTTTGCCCTTAGCGCCAAGGAAAAGTCCAAAAGAAAACGAAACGCCAACGAAAGTTGTGTTCAATTATACTCGTATAGAAAGTAATCCATGTAAACGACAAAGGCATCTAAATTACGGGGTATTTACATCATACTTTTTGCCATAAATCCCCCAATGATTATATGTTTATATGTACGACTATGTGTGTGCCTTAAGGGGCTGGTTCATGTTCGGGGGCTCTGGTGTAAGGAACAGCAGCTCACAAAAAATAAGAAAAAAGTAAAAAGTAATTAAGCCACAACATTGAAATCACTTAATACATGTGGGATTGAATTGTTTTCATTTTTAGTTTTTCTTTTTGCTCTTCTCATTTTCTCTTGCTATAGTCGGAAAATCCATCAGGGGATATATGTGAAAATTAAATATTAAATAAGCAGAAAATTGCGTTTAGTTTTTAGTTTGCTGTCGAGTTAATTATGCAAATAAGTGACCTTTTGTGAGCAAAAAAAAACTGGAAATTAATAAATCTTGTGGCAAAAAATAATTTAAATATTCGCCCTTTGCATAAATGAGCGTCTGTAGTAAGTTAACGTTGACTTATTTTTTGAATTGGGGGTTTATAACCCTGGGTCCGTGGGGAAAATATCGGCCAAGCCTTTAGTAGCAGAATTCAAATTAGTTTTTCAAGATTACACAAATTTTTAAAAATTAATGTCTTCTTATATAATTGCCATGTGGTTTGAACAAGTTGTATTCCCTAACCCGCAATGTGGTACAGGATGTTATGACTTAGTGCTGATGTTTGTAAAACCCACAAGAAAAGGATATATAGAGTGGGCCATTTAAAATTTTAAATTGGAATCGGCTGTAAAAAAGTACTAATTTTTTTTTTTTGAAATTTCTGGTTTTATTGGAAAGTTTAAACTTTTCGCTTCGCCCAATGGGCTGGATATTGTTTAGCAGGAGATGAAGAATTTACTAAAAAATCATGTTTTATAAGCTTCATCTTGAAGCTTATTTTCATCTCGGTGGCTTTGTCAATAAGCAAAATTGCCAATTATCCGGTTCAAAAAAACCCACACGTGACTATTGAGAAGTCAATGCATCCACAACGAGTCACGGTTTGGGGTGGGTTTTGAGCTAGCGACATTATATTGTCATTTTTCTTTGAAAATGAGTAAGGAGCCGCCGATACCTTCAACGGTGAGCGTTACCGTGCCTTACTCAATAAATTTTTGTTTCCAAAAATTCAACAGAATGACATGAACGACTTTTTGGTTTCAACAAGGCGGGGCCACATGTCCCACAGCTAACGCAACCATCGATATTTTTTGCACGGTTTTTGAAAATCGAATAATCAGCCGAAATATTGATGTCAATGGCCGCCTTGGAGCTGTGATTTGAGCCCTTTGAATTATTTTCTATGGGGAGCCATTAATGATAAATGTTACGCAAACCATCCAAAGACAATTAAAGCGTTGAAACATTAAATCCAAGTTGCCATTGAAGAGATTCGGAAAATGTACTTAAAAATTCGGTTGATCGGATAAGGTAGTGCCGAGTCAGTTGTGTTAGTCATATGAATGATATTGTGTTCATTATTAAATGAAAAAGTTCAACCTTTCCAATAAAACCAGAAATTTAATAAAACCTTTGGTAATTTTTACAGCCAATTTAAATTTGAAATGTAAAATCACCCACCCTTTAGGAGATAGAGAACAGATTCGTTGCCACAACAGAGATATTTTGCCAACCGATTAATTAATTGCACGTGTGCTCTAAACCGAGCTCATAATTATGAACTTGTGGTAGGTGGAACCGAATATCCATTAAGAATATAAAAATTTCGCTACAAAAGGGCAACAAAATCCATCCGACTCTTACCTAACACTTCAAAGATACACTATATTTGGATTCGTACCGAAATTTGCTTTTATTTGTGTACCCAAAATTGGTCCGTTTTTGTGGCCAAAATGTCTCAATATTTTGATTCGTACGAAATTTACAGGAAAGTAGGTTGATTCGTTTGACCGGTATTGTGCTTTCAATAGCCACATGGGCGAACGGACATGTCTAGATCGGCTTAGAATTTACACCGATCAAAAATATGTTTTAGGGTGAGTCGATTTAGCAATCGATATTGTGTCATTGATTTTTCGAAAGCTTTAGGCATGAGGGAAAAAAGTTCCACCACGACATGACAAAGAAATCATTTTTGATTCTACGATTCTCTACCTCTGAGAGAATCAAACTTGTAGTACTTCTATTCTTACGCGCTCAAAGGTTATATTGTATTGTATGTGGTAATGTATGTATTGTATGTCACCTTAAAAAGGTTTAATTTAAATATTTTTTTTAAAATATTTTTTTTATTACCTACTGGAATAACCTTAAAAATAAAAGCTGAGAAAGTCAAAAAATTTAAATTTGGGCGCTTCCAAAATGATTTTTTAGATAGGTCGTAGTGGAACTTTTTTTCCTCATGCCAAAAGCTATCGAAAAAACGATGGCACTATATCGAAAAAAGTTTGTCCTTACAAATCGGCCCATCCTTACATGAGTATACATGCTTTCTAACGTTTCGGATCAGTATTTCGAGGTCGGAATGTCACATTTACTCGTATGCTCTATCCTCTGGTGGAGGCTATAGAATTTCGTTTGTTAAAGTTTTATTTCAGTTAAATTTTTATGTTGCAATCAAATACATTTTAACATATTCTGGTGTTGCATACGTATAAACAGGTTCTTTACTTTACAACTTTGACCTAGTTAACTTACCATTTTTATTACAAAAAAGCTGAGCTACTTTTAAAAAATTTGTTTAAAAATACTTTCGAAGAAAAAACTTCTAAACGAAATAATATTTATGGATTGCTTTGAAATTTCTTTAAAAAACTTTTTTTTGGATCGACATAATGCGGGCTTGATTGGAGTCACAAGAATATAAACTTTTCCTAAAGGGTTCTTTTACAAAATTTTAAATTTGTTGCACTTATATTCTTGTGCAACAAATTCCTATAGAGTTCTACAACGTGCGCAATACAATTTTAATTTTTGACTTCAATAATCATTGAAACACCCTAATGTTTAAGCATACGCCCTTTGGAAATTGCATCAATTTCCATAATGAAAAGTCAGAATACAATGTTAATGTGGCAACAATGATATAAACCATTTGTAATCGGTGGAATCATTATTCCGAGCTTAATAAAACCGAACATATGGCAAACGGAAGCCACCAACATAAGTATGCAAACGAACTCCCACACGCACACAAACACGCAACCGCACGCCCACCCAGAATCCGCCCACAACAACCGTGCATCTCCATATCGATATCCATGGGCAAGTCACAAGCATAAGCATGAGTGTGTGTGCCTAGATAAGAGCATGATTTGTATATCTACATGACACTGAAAGAAAATAAGTTTGATTTTCAAGATTTTTTTTTAGCTCGTTGGTTTTATTTCGGTCTTTTGCTATTCTTGTGTCAATATTTAAATATAAGACAAGTTTTTAACAAAATGGCAAAGTGACATTAATTTACTTAGCTTTATTGCGATTTCGGGTCCGTGACGACCTTCATCAGAAAGAAAATGGCAAACCCTTCTCTTTTAATAAACCTAATTTTTGGCCATTACATTAAATTGTATTTCTTCTTGAAAACCACATGCTAAAAAAACACCCCATATAAGCGAGTTATAACCGAGCTAGCGTAAACCCGCTTAAGGTTATTCTTGTATAGCTTTCTTTCCAAAAATTTAAAACAAACGGATTTTAACGAAAATGCTCTATAGTTTTCTGTAAACAAAGTAATTTTTGTGATTTTGTACTAAAGTTTAAAGTTATCGTGTTTGCGACCTTCTAAATGAGTTACCGCTGGAACACGGCCATTATTGTCTGGTAACCATCTATAAGGCCCCTGTTTCAGATTTAAGCCTGGCTCCATTAACTATACAACGCTTAGGGCTAAAACGACAACTGCTTTTAACTCAATACTAGAATTTCCTTATCAAGTGGAAAAAAGGAAATAAAATTCAGACAATTTTGTTTGTTTTTTCCTTGAATTTTTTTTATCACACGGTTTGACTAAATTTCGCAATTGTAAATGAATTTTTTCAGTGTATGAGTGTATATGTAGCCAACTAGATATGTACTTATCTATCTGTGGCTGTAATGGTTAAACCTCAAGGACTTCCAACAGCCATTAAAGGCAACCGTCGTGACAGTAGTTGTGGCTTTGCCACTGCCACAGCCAGTGACAGTAGCTGTGGGACCGGCAATGCTAATGTTTAATCAAACAATGGGTGTCTTGGTTGCATCAACGCTAATACCAGTCATTATAGATGTTTACAGAGCTCCAGCTTAATTATCTCAATGATTCTTGAAATATTGCACAAATCGCACTAAATCATGGGAATGCAAAAGCAGAGAAAGACAAATCACTATAAATCAAAAGAAATTGATATTCGTTTAAAATTACCATTAAAGTGTAACTGATAGTGTTCGTCCTCGGGTTCGCGCTCCCATAGAAATGGGATTTTCTCAATCCGTTTGGTATTAAACTTAACCCCATGTGAATTTTATGCGTTCGCTATCGGTATCCATTTTCCACATATCCAATTTAGTGTTTCTTTCGTTTCGTTTTTTTATATCCACTTTCCAATTTGCTGATGTCGAGTGCTGCATGTTTCCAGGCACAAAATGGAACAACCAACAAAACAGACAGTGAAGAATGTAAAAACAATCTTTTGTTGGCGCATCTCCATAAAAATCCAGTTCGCCGTGAAATGCAGTTCAGGATGCTATAGCCAGATTTGAAAACGGTAATAAAATACAGATTCGATGAAAGACTCCTTTGTCTGTTGAATTTTTTTATGAATGCTGCAGTTTTTAACGAAGTGTACACAAAAATTTTACTGTATAAATGGAAAGAACAGGGAACTTTTCGTTAAGGATGTTTAGAAACTTAGGCAAACTTTTTTAAATAATTTAAAATCTAAACAAAATTCAAGGCTTTTTCATTTACAGGAAAAGCAGACTTTTTTTGGTTTAAAATTTCGGTTCAAAATTTATTCAATTTAATAAAACGTTAAAAGGCAAAGGGACCTAATACCCATTCTTAGCCTAATTTTTATGTTTTAATTATTATTTTCACCCAAATTGTTTGAAATATTTAAACATTTTATTTGGGATTGTAAACAAAATTAGGCATTTACACGAGGCAACTTTACTTGCGTAAATTTTTATGATTACCTTTTGAACTTGCCTCATGTGCTTACACAAGGCAATTCCGTTACGGCAATTTTTGTTTTCATTATTGCCTTTTCTGACATTCTGTGACTTATTTGTTCTGATTTTTGTGTGAAAAAATACTACAATAATCTGCAGCCAACTTCACACTACGATACACAAAGTGATTTGACAGTGCGGGCAAGTTTTTTGCTATCCATTCATCTTACCTCTCTTTCCTACAAACTGAGAGTTGCGGCATGTAAAGTTGCCTCGCTTAAATGGGGACATAGATTAAATTTCCAAAACGTGTATCGAAAGTAGACGAAATAATTTATCTTGCGATTCAACAAGAAGACAATTCGTATATTCGGCCAGGCTTTAATACGCTCCAACATAGATTGGACGTGGGCTTGAAATTTAAATAAATACAAAAAATTAGTACAATAAATGTAAGGAAATTTTTGTTATTTTCAAATACCCATATGACCATAGCTGAATCGGATCGAATTTTGGGCCCTTATGTCCTATGTTTATTAGGCTGGTCGCAAACTAAGTAAAATCTTCCAAATAAGAATACACAGAGAAAAGGTTAATTGGAATTCGGTCCGAACTACGAAAATTCCGAGAGATGAGAAGACTTTCAGTTCATACCACCAAATGTGACGCGCAAAATAGAAAGAGACCTAAGGGTAAAAACCAGTTTTGTTCAGGAGAGCCATTTTAAAGATTTAAATATGCGTATCTTTGGTGTACCATCACTTTCATAAAACGCGCATATCTCTGGGAGGGAACACTTTTGGGGCATGCGATCGGTCTCATTCGATGCTCAGATGTTGTCCACATCAAAAAAAAAAAAAGTGAAAATTGATTTTTTTTTACCCTTTCTCTATGCGCTGTCACAAATGTTAAAAATAATGATGGAAATTGGATTGGACGTAACATCAGTTACGTCCAATCCAATTTCATTGTCATTGCTGCTAAAGCTTGGCCTTATTTCATCTTTTGATAAAGCTCCCATATGGCTACCCTTTCCAATATAAAGTCCATTTTAGACTTGACTATGACTACCCCAGGATACATTTTAAACTTGACTATGACTACCACAGGTAGAATTGTGCCTCATCGGTCTTTGTCTTCGTAAGACCCTAAAGAAAGATATCCCACCCGCTCTAGAAGTAACATATAAAGTCCGACCTTGCTCAAACACCAGGTAGAGGCGTGTAATCATCTGAATAACTGAATGGTGTCTCATATCTTATGTTTGGCCGTACTTTAACTTTTTACTTGTTTTTAGAATAAGCTTTGCATTAAAAACATTTTATATTTTTACAATGCAACTTTTTAATTCTCGATATCCTTACTTTTTGCTATCTTCTAGTTCCCGACTCGACTGGCTCAGAGCATTTACAAATTTAGCTTTTTAATCCCATTGTTTATTGAACTTACTGGGAACCACCTTGAAGTTCTTTTGCTAGCGAAGTATTTTTTTAAATGCAGCAAATTTTGAAGTGAAAGAGAAAATTCGTAGTTAATTGTTAGTTTGTACTTTTGAACTAAGGGTAATGAGACATCATTACCTCGTAATGCAACCGATAATGAGAGTGGTGCTTACTAAGGTTTTACTGACGAATGCCAAGGCATCAAAATATTTAGCAAAGTTGTAAAATTGTTGGCCTGAAGGTACTCGAAGTTTGCTTTATGCTAATGCTAACAGATGCGATACCATTACCTGGTAATGCAAACGATAATGAGAACTGCTTACTAAGGTGTTGTTAGCGATAGGCAGGGCTTTAAAATATTAAGCAAAGTTTTGAAATTGTTGACCTGAAGGTACTTGAAGTTGGCTTTAAGTTAATGCTTGGAGATGATATATATAATTACCTGGTAATGCAAATGATAATGAGTGGTGCTTACCAAGGTGTTGTTGGAGATAGGCAGGGCTTCAAAATATTTAGCAAAGTTGTAAAATTGTTGGCCTGATGATACTCGAAGTTGGCTTTAAGTTAATGCTTACAGTTGATAAATCATAACCTGGTAATGCAATCGATAATGAGTTGTGCTTACCAGGGTTCTGCGGGCGATAAGCAAGGCGTCAACATATCTAGCAAAGTTGTAAAATTGTTGGCCTAAAGGTTCGAGTACTTTTAATTTAACAGATAGCATATTATAACCTGGTAATGCAAACGATAATGAGTAGGGCATACCAAGGTTCTGCAGACGGTAGGCTAGGCTTCTAAATATTTAGCAAAGTTGACTTAAATTTGATTGCTTACAGGGTAATAGGGAGAAACTTCCCTATCCCGATTACTTTTTAAGCAGCCAAAGCGTTCTTGTGTCGCAGTTACAGCGTCATTCGTGCTTTCTCCGTTATTCACATACGAATCTGTCAAACAACGAATAGCGTTGGTCTGTGTAAAGCCTCAGTCGCGCAATCGGTGCTAGGACATAATTGATTTTAGTCTGCCTTCTGCAAATATGTTAACAGTTAACACGTTAAATACAATGACTGTTAGAGATCAAATCGAATTTTAAAATAGTAACTCAAAAGAAAATTCAAAACATAAGGAACAATCGACTTTTGATGTTCTCAAAAAGTGTGTCAGCCAAGCCGACACCAAGACAGCCTACTATAAAATGTCACACTGAGTGGATTACAACAGTTAAAGACAGCCTGTTGGCCAGTTGAGCACTGATGGCAGCTATGAGACAGCAGACAGTCGACGACATCCGACAAATTGACTAGCAGCACACAATTTTCCAATGACTTTCGTTGAAATGATTTCAACAGCAAAACGCTTTTAAAGACGAACCGGCAGCATTCATTTATTTCCGGACGAAGCGGAAGGAAAATCCTGTCCTGTCATACCACAAAGTACTGTGTGGACTGTTGTTCCCCGCCCCAAGCAACACTTGCGACGTGTGTAAATTCATCTTTTTATCTGTTTTTGATAGGACGCATTCTTCATTGTGCCCGCCCCGCCCCTGCCACCGTGGCCCTCAATTGTGCGTGTTGAAGTGTTTTTAATTGTTTTGTCAATTTTTGTTTGTTTGTCTCTTCTTATGTTCGCTGTTGCTCTCTGTCTCTACTTGTTCGCACTTTGAAATATAAATGATGGTATATGGCTTAGAGCTGTCACTAGCCACGACTATGCGAAGCAACAGCAGCGACGGCGACACACCAACCGCTTCAAAATGTATGGCAAATTGCTGCGAGCCTTCTTGGCACGCGTCACTGTTGTGGACTTTGGGTGTCAAAAGCTTCTCTCTTTCATATACTCTTTACGGGCAGAGGAATGAAAATTGGATTATGGCTAGCAGAGAACATCACAATCTTTGGGCCGCAATAAAAATGTTTATTTGTGTTTTCATAAAATTAATGGCCATTGGTAAGAAAAGCGCTCGCACACACTCTCATGCACATGACACTTGTAAAGTGTGATTCATTTAGAGGTTTTTTTCTGGCATGCAGTAGGGAGAATATTGCGATAGTAGCTGAAGACCGTGAACAGGCGATTCGATGCCAAAGGCAGCATCTAGACCTCTCGTATGCAACTATTTGTGGCATTTTTTGCAAGATTCTTTGTTTAAAGGCTCATAAGATTCGACTTGTTTTGTAATTGAAGACTCCAGTCGGCAATATCTTTGCTCGATTTATATCGAGCTTTTTTAGAGATCGCACTATGCGAGTTGTACTATACGAAGTGTCGAAGAAGCACTCAATTGCATAGGCTTTCTAAAGCGGTGCATAAAATATTTCACTACTTCTGATCTTTTCAATATCTATACAACTTACATCAGGCCGAAGACGGAATACAACTCCCATATATGGGCAGGTTCTCCAAAATCACCCTTTCCTGACTTCTTCCACCCTTAGAGCTTCTTGATCGTGTTCAACGGAGAGCGATGGTGCTGATAGGCGACGGTAGGGTATCCAAATCTATTGTTTCCCTTAAGCATCGTCGGAATGTGGGTTGTGTGTCGCTGTTCTATCGTTACTTTCATGGTATGTAATCCACGGACATTGGTCGACTTCTTCCTGACGTAAGGACGTTTGGCAGGAATACGCGACTCTCCAAAAATTCACAACCGTTTGTTATCGAATGGCTAGTTGACCGCACTTTACACAACAGTTCAAATTCGTTTTTCGCTCGTACAGTCCGTATGTGGAATCGACTTCCGACAAATGTATTTCCCACTGATTTTATAGGGGCATTTCCCGAGTGTTGGTTATTTAGAAAAGAAGGTTTATTTCTTTAAAAATAAGAGCGGACAGAACATAGTCGATATCGGACTTTTTGTTGCCTACAATTACTGCCTGCTATGTCGATTACAATGTCTAGAGCACCATGTCTGAAATTCAAGCCCTTATTGTTGGCGACATTTAATCTAAACAAGACGGTGCTACGACACACAGCGCGCAATACAAGGGCTTTTGTGCTATCATGTCGGTAGGCACCTTCTTTACAGTTGCAGGATTTTCCACTTACCGCCTGGAGTGGTGTCACACCATTGGTTTTTTATACCATACACCACATTTGTGCTACAGGGTATTATGACGTTCCTAAAAGAAATGAAAAGAGACCTATGTTTGATACGAGGTAACATTTTGAAATTTCTCGTGTTAAGTGCATTAGATTATGGTTTTTTATGTTGGCTCACTAGTCTCGAACAAATTTCCACCTTTTCTATTGAACCCACCTCGTACCTAAGCTCGACAAATGATCTTGACAGTTTAAAGTAGTGCCTCTTTACAGGAAACATTCGATCTATATCAATGTAGCTTATTGTAATGTGCGACCTATTACTTTGTTTTGTGAAATTAGACTGATATGGTCTGGGCTTCGTTTAGGTAATTTTTGAAAGTTAGAGGTAGAGCTACCTTTTAAGAAAAAAAATCCAACCGCTGGTTCAGAACTTAGCATTTTTACCCTAGTACCTTTCGACGACCAATCCGAAAATGGTCATACCGCTGCCATTCACTCCCTTGCAATTTCAAGCATGGTCGTAGATAAAATGAGCCAAGGAATACGCTGGTGAAATTTGTCCAGTCGTGAATGATTCACCCTGTATAAATATATATTTATTAAGTCCCAACGAAATGAATCCCTCCCACTCTAGAAGTATCGTATTAAATCCAACCATTCTTAAGTTTTAGGCTGAAGCGCCACAGCTTAATTTTCTTAATTCAGAGTGGGATAGATAGGGTACGATTAGCTTACGTGCGGCTCCTTTCGACTTTAAATTGTTTTTTTTTTGGATTATGTGGACTCGAAAGTTTTCGTCGATAAGCCAACATTACACTCAATAAAATGCTAAGGGGAGTAATTCAAAATTGGACCTTCTGAATGGGCCACCTACGGCATACAAGCGCCCAACATTTGAATGAAATTATTTCTGACAAGAACGGATAGTTGAAATATTCAGGGCTGTCATAGAAACCAATGTTGTTTTGAAAACGATAAGAAAAAATGATTTGGTGTCATGACAACCAATGTTGTCGGTTATATCAGCAATAGCTGATTCGAACATTGGTTTTATTTACATTCGAAATGGACAAAACCAACTTGGTTTCATGACACCAAATGAAACCAACATTGGTTTGCAAAAACGACAATTAGCCGACATGGTTTCTATGACAGCCCTGATGATATACCCCCTCCCCGTTTTATTATTGAAATTACCTCTTATTGGGGTCCTTGGGTCCATTCCATTCCGACAACAATGTAAGCCAATCTTTAAAACAAACAAAAGTATTCGGACTCGTTGAATTTGTTTTAATTTTAATAACAGATATTAGCCAGTGGTCGCACGTTTTTATCATACGGGCTGCTATTTGGACCACAGGACTTAAAATGTCCAGCAACTTTGCCCATTTTAAGGCATTTAGTGCGTCTACCCTTACAAGTGTATTGAAGCCATGGTTCGCTTACAACAAATTAAGATATGCTGAGTAATAATCAAGAGGTATCTTAAGTCCTTTTAAGGAAACACCTTTCCCCCTGGGCCGAGTACGCAACTTAACAATCCCTTACAAGCTTATGATCATTTTCGCCACTTGTATGTACAATTTTGGGTGATTTAGTGTTCAGTAGTTTCGGGTGGACGGGCATGCCTATGTCGTCTCAGAATTTTACGACGGCGTCTCCGATCAATATTCTGATGTGTGGCAAACGTCATGACAAATTTAGTTTAAATATAAATTTAAAAGGCAACCCCACGACAGCCAGTTCTATGAACCGGATTGACCCGAAGAAGCAATTCTTCGGCTAAGGTCTGTCACCCCGGTAAGGTGTGCTGCTACAACAACAACAACAACAAATTTAGTATGCACTCCATCCTATGGTGGAAAGAATAAAATAAATATGAGACTGTTTTTAAACGATTCTGACATTCTTCTCTTTTAAATTATTTTACTTGAAATGAAAAAATAATGCTCTAAAAGCATCACCATTTTGTAGTAAAAATGTTAAGCCTAAGCGACAAAGTACTCTCTAAGCCCTAAAAGTATGCCTCGAAAAACACATGGAAATAATTTATGAGTTCAGTAAATGACAGAGATTTGGTGAAATTGAATTATTTGTCAGTACACAGTATATGGCAATTTAAAAGCATCCTCCCGCAATTGCTAGACAATCATAAATCGTAAGCCCTTAAAATTATGCTTTAAAAATTAAACCACATTATTCAGAGTCTCCCTCAAAGAGGCGGAACAAAATTTTGAAATGCATATCACATCATCCGCTTGTAAGGCTCTATTTTGTTGCCCCCTTCATGCTGGCAGACCATTAAGAACAAACTTTCTCATTAAAGAAGTCCACATACTTTAAGCCATAATGGCAAGCAACAACCCCCCATATCATCACGTGCTGAGTTGTCTCTAGTGGGCTCTCATTCTCATTGCCCACACTTTATTAGGAATTGTCTCCGTTACGCTCGGTCTGTCTAGGCTAACTGCTAACTTCGTAATCCTAATTTTCACATCATCCTCAGTCAGCCTGTCAGTGAGTCGGTTGGTGCGTGATATTTTATTAATATTTATAGTGATAATGAAATAAGCCGCAGCCACAGCCACAAGACAACCCCGAACAATGCTCCGTGGTCTCGTTTCTTCCGTCGGTGTGGTCGGGCGGAGGAGACTAAAAGCTGTACAATCATCCTCATCATTAGCGCACTGGGCCACTGGTTGATGGTACATCATGCATACTACTTGCTCATATTTTGCGCTATCGTTGGTTAATGGTTGAGATGTTAATAAATAATTCATCATCGTCCTGAATTTCGGCTATGAAATTCGCCACAAGAAGTTTTGTGGTTTTCCTACTTTTTTCCGTTACACTTTAGTTTTTCTACTCTGTTTTCTTTCTTTTCTCTCTCTCTCTCTCTCTCTCTCTTTCTCTCTGTCTATTCGCAGTGGCTACCAGCATGGATACCAGTGGATGTAGGTATTCTTTTTCTGGGTTTTGTTTTGCCGTTGCCGCCGCTATCTTATCAATTATTTTATTAATTATTCATATCTACTCATACTAATAAATTGCATAACATCTTTGGCGAAATCGTTAGTCGTTACAAGGAAAATTTCCATTTATGAGGCGATCTTTTCTACAGGGAAACATACACATTTGCTATGCCTTTTCCTATTTTCTTTTTTTTCCCGTCTTTTTGGTAATTATAGCCGAAATAAGCATTATGGGATGTTATACAATGGCCACATGAAAGCCCAAAATAAACGTTAAGGATACTTGTGGACGTTTTCGGTTCCACTTAATTATAGGTAATTGAAATTTATATGGCAACAAGCTAAGGACAACTGTGTGGCTGTATAACACCACCCAGCAAAATATGTGCTAAACTGTTTCACTCACGTTAGCAAACTGAATTATCCAACTCAGAGGGGGGACTGTAAACATAAGCCGTGTTCGTTTGGATTAACTAGCTTAGTTACCTGCTTAGTTTGCAATATGATTATCTTGCATCATACAACATACAATCTCGCATACACAAAAGAGAATTAAGAACAAGAGGGTTCATCAGCAAACTGGACAAGAGCAGACAATTAAAAAATATAAATTGTTATATGTAATTAAATACAATAGGCGTGTTTTTTTTTGTTGCTCGGTTATTAAGCGAATAAAATGCGCTAATGCGATAAAAACAAGGTCCATAAATCCACTAATGTAGCAATTATTTGCTTTGTAGAAATGTGTAACATGTTTTTGAACTATAAGTTTATGTTGATTTATTTGTTCACTTGTCCTCAATGGTAGTCGTAGGGATATTAATTCTAGCATAAACTTTTATAATATCTACTGATGTTTGTGTACTTATAAAATGTCAATTGCGATCTCACAACATTAATTTTTGTATATTTACTTCTAGAGTTTTTAGGTGTATTAGCACCCCTTTTGCTGTTTTAGTAGCAGCACGGACCCATTGTTGTGAATTATTTTAGCTGGTAGACTTACCAATTCGTCAAAAAATATCCCAACCGAATGTTAGTCAGTGCTCTGTAGCCTTCAGTAAGTATCGGTAGAAAATACGAAGTATCCGAACCTCCAGAAAAAAATGTATCTAAAAATATACAATTTTTGGATCTAACGAAAGAATTAAAATTTTCAGTGGAGGCAAAAAAATGTCTCCTCATATAAAGGGCGGATAAGTTTTAAAGGCCGATGATGAATGTGAACCACACCTAAACGTCAAGTTTTTTTCTGCATTTCATTTGATATTTCTCAAGTTGAACGAGCAACGCGTTTAATTTATTCAGGCTTGTTATGAAAATGGGCGTTCAAATTAGAATGTAATCGTCCAAATTTGCGTACAATCGGAAAATTCGTGAAAAAATTTGAGCAGACCGGGGCTGTAGGAGATGTGAAATCACCAGTGCATGTTCGTACTGCAGAAAATAGTGCTGCTGTTCGCGATAGTGTGTCTGAAGTGCCGTTCACCTCAACTCGTCGCCGTGCCCAACAATTGCAGCTCTCACGCTCGTCGTTGATGAACATTATGCATAAAGACTTGCATTGACACGCTTACAAGGTGCAATTGACTCAAGAACTAAAGCCTCTTGACCATTCCAAACGCCTTTTAAGTTTTACCACCCTTTACTAAAAGTACTCTTTAACATAGTGACCACCAAGAAAAAGAAAAAAGAAGTGATGAATAATTTTTAATGAATAAATAAGATTAAACGATTTTCTTAAAGCGCAAGGATTATTTCGCGGTTGGTTATGATGAATGTTTAGGTATTTTAACCAACATTTGGTTACACCTACAAAATGTTGGCAAAACTAATGTCCACAACCACCTGTTATGGCAACTAAATACATTTTACGATATGTGTTTCATTTGTATGACCGTCTACAGTTGCGTCTACAATAAGGTCATTCTGTGGTATTTCGAAGCGAATATCATTTACGACTATAACTTTTTAGTGATTGCACCCGAAATTCCTTTTTTTGCATCGGAATTTTAAAAGTCCTAGCAAATTTTCGACTAATTTTTCTCTATGTGTGGTCTTTTTACTAAATCTTTGGTGTAAGTTTGATTTATTTTGTGGATGCAAATCTAAGAATCAATACAAAATTGATGGATAAGTTCTTGCGTCTCGGGTACCTCTGAACTCACTCACTGATAATAGCACAAATAAACAATTTTCCTTAATTACCACTTCGACTTTATCAAAATAATAGAATCTTATATAAAGCACCAGCTACATCTAGTTCAATCCTACCCACAACATCTTCTAGTCGCCTGGATACCTTAAGATTATGTGGCCCTTGGTTTTATGCCTGTTTTCTTGTTTGAACCCTTTAGAGTGGTGAATGGTTCAAAGAGGTCACAATCCTTTTAAACTAAGGATTTCGTATAACTCAGTGTCATTCTTCAAAGTCGTACAAGTTTTGATGGTTACCCATACGCAGATATTGTTTCAAGTAATTAATCTCTTATCGGAGGGTCAAAAGTTGCATTATAGCCGATGAAGAATTCGAATAAACAGAGAAAGTCATTTAGAAATCAGTTATTGCTACCAAAATTCCGTTACACAAGACGAATTTCTGTTGCCATTACCGAAAGTTTTCAATCGTAATTAATACTCAGTTCGACATAATACTAGGAGATACAAATTTTTATAGAAAATTAATTGTAGCAACCAATTTTTGGTGATGGTATCAAACAATTTATATTAACGGGTTGTTTGTTGGTAAAGCTTTATTTGGTTTAAATATTGGCTTATTTGAAAAAAAATACTAAAATATTCACAAATGTATTGTCAGATTTTAGAAAAATTTAAAAAGTTACGAGTATTCAAAAGGCTGTTTAAAAGATATTCAGTTGCAAGCAGGGGTGACTGCAGTTTCGATGAACGCTATTTCACAATCCTTTATTAATTGAAGACGCTCTGTATGAAGTGCATAATATGCATATAATAGTGGGAGATGTTATTTACACATTCCAAGCTGAAGCTACATAGAAATAGGATCTTGAAATGTTTTACAAAAGTAAACTCCATACGATATCATGAAAATTCGTCAACACCAAGGAATATTTACTACTTT
Organism: Hydrotaea diabolus; assembly: GCA_963513945.1. NCBI lineage: Eukaryota > Metazoa > Arthropoda > Insecta > Diptera > Muscidae > Hydrotaea > Hydrotaea diabolus. The sequence continues at coordinate 154,457,153 of OY740720.1, read as the reverse complement.
TTAAATTTTATCATTAGGTAAAGCGTTGCAAAATCAAAATTTTCTTGCGCCATAAATATTAACTTGGACCAACGGGGGCCGTCCTTTTCGGAAGTTACTATAAACTCCATTCATACGAGGGCGGTTCGGAAAGTTCTTAGCCTATCAATGAGAGGAAATAGTTAGTTTTTCAAAAATATTTTTATTTTTCAATATAATCTCCTGAAACTTCAATACACTTATTCCAACGCTTATCTAGCAATTCTATCCCTTGATTAAAATAGTTTTCCTCAAGGTCTTCAAAATAGTCGTTTACAACTGTAATTGCATCTTCATTTGAGGTAAAACGCTTCTCAGCAAGGATTTTTTTTAGATTTGGGAACAGGTAAAAGTCACTGGCAAAGCAACTCGTACTTTAATTCGTTGATTTTAGCCATTGGTAAAACACTCTTGAGCGCTGGTGCGTTGTCTTGATGAAAAATTATTTTTTTGTGTTGTAAGCCAGGACGTTTTTCTCGAATTTGTACATTTAATTGATCTAAAAGGTTGCAATAGTACTCTGAATTTATTGTTTTACCCTTTTGCAGATAGTCAATCAATAAAATACCTTTGAAGTCCCAAAAAACCGTTGCCATAACCTTACCAGCCGATTGAATTGTTTTTGCCTTCTTTGGGGCACTTCCTGCAGCTTCAGTCCATTGATTGGATTGTTCTTTTGTCTCTGGAGTATAGTGGTGGATCCATGTCTCATCAACAGTTATGAAACGACGCTTAAAATCCATTTTATTTCGCTGAAAACGATCCAAACAAGCTTGAGAAATGTTCATTCTTATGCGTTTTTGGTCGACTGTTAACAAGTCCGGCACTCATCTTGCAGAAAGCTTTTTCATCTGTAGTTCTTCATGCAAAATTAAATGGACTCGATCATTTGAGATGCCCATGATATTAGCTATTTCACGCACTTTTATTCGTCGACCATTTAATACCATATCATGCACTTTGGCTACAATTTCTGTTGTTGTTGCTGTTTTTGGACGTCCACTACGTGGTTCATCTTCAATGCTTGAACGACCACGTTTAAATTCAGCAACCCAATTTTTTACTGTTGCATATGAAGGAGCACTTTCACCTAACACATTCACCATATCATTATGAATTTCTTGTCCCGATAAACCTTATTTATGTAAATATTTAATGACACCACGATTTCTAATTTTTCCACTGTAAAAAAATCGCGGATGCGTCTTTTGTGAACACCTGTTTCTATATGAAGGAGTTGCCAGATCGAAACAAAATTTAACATGTGTTCATAGCAGAGATGGAAGTTTCCAAAACACTTAACTTTTTTCTGGTTATACCGCGCTTTTTGTGCTAGGCTAAGAAGTTTCCGAACCGCCCTCGTATATAATCATCTTTCATATAAAGTATAGAAGAAATCGTTTACTCCCCTGAAAGTCTGAACTGTTGTTGCATTGTGTAATATGTTACAACAGAAAACTAAACGGGATTTGGTTACTATTTATTTGTTGTCACCACCAATAATTGGTAACATGTACGATAATTAATTGGTCATCATTGCCCTTAGTTAGGGCAACCAATAGTTTTACTGAATTCGATTGGTATAACCGACTTCCATCTTATGGTAAGTCGAACCATAATACCATGGAATGTTGGTGCTTGCAACAGAAAATGTGTTTAATATTTCGACAGAGTTGCAGCTAATTATTTTTGCTCTTGGGCGATCTCAAAGATAAAAACTGTGACTACTTATATCCCAAAAGCCTATACTGGGCCTGGAGCAAACAAGCAGCAAAGGGTAGCTTTTTCCAAAAAATCCCAGTTTTGGAATTTTACCCTCTCATTTTAGGAGTTGTGGGATGTTTCTAGGAGATATCTTAAAACTTTGTTCTTCCTTCTTTTTCAAATACCATACGCTAGCTTGGTTTTAATGACTTTCTCTTAATTGTTTCAAAATTTATTAGATTACACAATATTTGTTCACAATGTGACGAAATGCCTGCGCACTAAAGCCATGATGACGTGTGACCTCACAAGGAAGTATTTCCAATTTCCACACGTTCGACAATGCATAATGAAATGGCAAACCTTTTCGGACTATTTTGACAGCTGGATATAAATATTCCCATGATGAACAAATAGTTTCTTGTTTTATTACCACAAAACAAATCATTTGGCCGTCACGAATGAGCACTACCACACTCAGTGGCAGTCATCGCTCAACTTCAAGCAAAAAGTTCATTTTCTCTATTGAACTTTGAAGTTTTGCCTTTCTGGTCAATGCAAAAAATGTGTTTTTTGCGTAACACCAAAGCGTAATTTAATGCAAACTAGCAGCAATTTCGATAAAATCAGAGTTCCCGCACCGAGAAAAGCACAGGCAAGCGGAATAAACCAAATCTAAACATACTTTGTCAATCAATCACTCGCATAACATCCATCAAATACTCGTAAGATATCATCAGCATGACTTCTGCCGGCGAAGCGGCTACGATAGCAGCATTGGCTGTGACGACGATGATGATGACGATGACTGACTGCAGACAGCCACAACAGTTATTAAATCACAAAGGACACTTTCTGGTCGTCCTTTTCATTGATTCTGTTTCTTCGACTTCTTTGTCGTCGACCTATGGTCGCTGGCAATGGCAACTCTCATAAGAGTTCAATAACAATACACAGCACGTACAAAGTCCATCACTATCACACAAGTATGGCAAAGAAAAAAGGCCGCAGGAGAGCAAAAGAATGGAAAAGAAAAACATAAATTCGCATTGACGATGAAATGTACACAGCCGTTGGCTTGAATCGGCCCGACTTGCCAGGGCATCCAATGTGGGATGTGTCGTCATGCAATGCAAATTTGCACAAAGCATTAAAGCCACCATCAGCCAGTCAGCGTTGATTGGAAAAGCAGTTTTCCTTTTTTTCGTTGTAGTTCGCAAAAGGTAATACACGAACGTAGCAGGCGGCAAAAGAGTTGACGCCGCTAAGTATGCACAAGGAGAACGAGGTAAACAACAAAAAGTAAGTGAAAGTATCGCAATAATTGCTTTTGTGGAGCCACGGGGCTGAGAGCGAAGCACCAACTAAATCCCAGAAAATTGATCTCGACACAAGAGTGTCAACATGTTAACGAGGTTTACCATATACTTCAGCTCTTCTTTCTTTTTTTTTACTTAAATCCCATTGAATGCTGTTGAAATCAGGATATATTTTTTCCTCCTCTGCTGTGTACCTCAATCCACTTAATTCCTGTGTGAGTTAACATTGAACTCCGCCCTGGACGAGCAGCTACAAAGCAATTTGAAGGTTGAAATAAAATTTAAAAACTTGCTGGGTTCAATTTTCCTCCCCCAACCAGGAAACAAGTTTGGTTTTTTGAATTTCCGTTAATAAATGAAATTATTTTATACATTTTTTAATGTTCTCTTCTTGGCAAACAGTCTACTAAAGATGTTGCATATTTTAAGGCTTATATGTTAAATGTTACTTGGCTTTGAGGCATACAAAACTGATTTAAATATTCAAAAGTTTTCGTTTACGTACTTCGCCCATGGATATTTTATAACATTTTACACCAGAGCTTTTGCGAACGTTAAAAAGAACACGTTAACGTGGCAAGAAAAAAACGGCTGGAGTGGGTCGAACATTATGAACCCTGCGTTATGGATTTCGCTACACACAGCGTAGGCGGTATATTTATTTGATGAACGCAAAACTAAGTAAGCTGTCTGTGGCTTACCCTACTACTCGAAATACAGCTCATAAATATTTCATTATTAAAATATTAAAAAACATGTTTAAAGGTTCATAAAGGTCATAGTATGCTTTAATAAAGAAATTTACCGGGTTCCTTTTTTAGTAGGCTTCATTTTCTTATAATCAAAAGAGGATCCAGAATACTCAAAACTCGTAATTTTAAACTTCCTAATTTTCCTATACAGCAATTTTGATTTCCCTTATAATCAAAAGAGGAGCCTAAATACTCATAGTTCGTAGTTTTAAACTACCGAATTACCCTATACATCAAATAACGGATATAAGAACAGCTCTTATACGAATAAACCGCATATAGGACACTTTTCAAACACAGTGTAATTAATTATAATTGCTTATACGAAAAAAATTACTTTTATATATTGGCTTTTTTATATCCTTTATCTACTGTATACTTAATTCTAAGTATTGTGGAAAATGTTTTTTGTAAGGAAGAAGTTTAAATTAAAAAATTATTAAATTTTCTCTCGCAAGATTCTACGTTCCACTAAATCCACTGTGGCAATATGGCTGGTAATACCAAAAAAACGCAATCTTTTGTTTCGATGTAGTTCTTCCACGAACAACTTTTGTTGGATTTGGCTCGTCTTAAAAGACCCACACGGTCGTTTTGTTTCGGGTTCATATGCATATCGTAGATCCATTATTCGTCACCTGTGACATTGATATACACTGCCTTTGAGCTTCCGAAGTTATTCTTTTTCAACATCTCTTTGCACCAATTCATACGAGCCTTTTTTGAACATTCTTCAAATTATGTGGGATCCAACAAGAACAAATTGTGTTCACGCCAAATGAACATGAAGTATCGTATTGATGCTTGTCATACTAATGCCCAAGGATGTCTCAATCTCACGGTATGTCACATGTCGGTGTTGCGTAATCAGTTCACCCACAGCATCGATGGTTTCTGGCGAAATGACCGAAGTGGGACGTCCTTCACGAAATTCATCCTGGAGCGAACGGCGTCCAAGACTGATCTCTTGATACCAGCGATTAATTAATTCTGATTTGCTTCATTATTTGTTTAGTTTTGCTTGCTTCTATGTCCATCTATCGCTGACAGATGTGGCTTTGGCGTCCCATTCTGACACTTCCAATCAATAGTGTTTTTGAAAATATTGATCTGAGCGATATACCTCGCACTAAGCGGTGAGAAAACCATGTCCACGCAGAAAGCAATTATTCTGAAACTTTTAGAACTGTTGTACACTAAAGTGCCGTAGAGATTTCGACCGGACTCAATAAAACTCCTTCTCACGGCTATCTCCACAGCTGATGCCTTTAATTTTGGGACCACAAACTTGTAGTGGTCATTGGTTAAGAGGTCTGACCGGACCTCTAGAACTGTTGTTCTGGCTTAACTATCGGGTGCGGCCCTTCGGGAAGTATCGTGAAGCATGTGGTTTAAACGCGGGAAAAGTTTCGTTTTAGTGTGGAGTTGCACTGCAATCGGATGCTAAAACCCATACATTAGCATATAACGCACTTTTGGAGCTAGGACAGATGGACCATGAGTCCCAAAAAAGGCCATATGATTAAAACAACGACAAATAGGAAATGTGAAAAGTTCCATTGGGATTTTAAATAGGCAATTGGCCGCAAAAATAGCCCTTACGGTCACAAGTATTGAAAAGAAAACCTGCATATATTGGTTGGAACCGAATATCCCTTACTATTATAAACATTTGGTGACTACAACCGAAATTCTTTTTTCTAACGGAATTTTAGTAGTTGCAACCCATTTCCTACTAATTTTTTTTCCTATGCTTCAGGCGATTGTCAATTTAACCTTACCTAAAATGAATTCGTCGTTTGAAGTCGACTAAAAAGCCGGTCGACAAATATCCTGCTCACACACGATACGGGGTTTCTTAATGGGAAGTTAAGAAATAAAATTTAAGAAAGACTCGTAGCCGCATCTAGAATAATATGTAACATACTGAATGTTCAATCTCTAACCTGTTTTTACTTGTACCACCGGCTCCAATTACTTTGACTGTGCTTTATTTAAGCTTGCGCAATTTCTCACTGGTTACTTGCACAGAAATTGGAAAATTTCTTAAAAAAGTTTGGGCTTTATGCCACTGTCCCTTTGGCAGTGGAGGGCATATACAATTCGAGTAGACCATACTTAGCCACGAATTACACCGATGTACTGTCCATTGGTTTTTTCTTCTTCAAACTTTAAGTTATATACAATTTCATTAGTTATAAACATAAAAAGCATATCACATATTTAAGGGAATATTACAACACTTATTTTTGCCCTTTTACACCAACAAACAGATAAACTCATTTAAAATGCATACTTTGGGGTTGCTAATCTCTGTAGCATACTTTCAGGCAGGGTGAATGGGATATCAGCAATTTTCTTATAAAAGGTACAACAATTCTTTGATGATTAAGCCAAATCACCAGTATTTATTGAATAGAGCGGAAACTATTATAAAAATACACCTGTATTATTTTGCCGACGGCCTGTAATTCCTAAAACTATGGCACAAATTCGAGAGGAATTTAAATATTTCCATTGCGGTTAATTGGATTAGTTTTTGTGCCAACAAACGCTTAGAGCAAACAAAAAGTTTTGCCATACTCTTCTAGGGTAAAACACATCTGTCTACATTAGGGAAAAGGTGAAACACGTTAAAAACAGTTTAGCTTACCATGGTGAGTGACACTCTTGAGAGTCTAGCGAGTCTGACTGTAGCACCGAGCAAATATTTACCCGACTGCAAATGCTAAGCTAAGTAAGCACAATTTCTGTCGGTTTTTCTAAGTTAAATATTTAAAAACATCATGGGACACAGCTACACTCTCACCAAGCCTAAACAAATAAAAAGACAGTTTGTCATAGAAAAAACATAAATTCCTCTGTCTTTCTTTGTTCCCTTGCTCTCGCTCACTCTCTTTCTGTCTATTTAAATGACAAAAACACACACAGGCACACATGCTCGGTAAGGTGAGGGTGAAGGATATCCGTTAGTCGTTGTTGTATCTTAAAATTGAGGTCATTTCGAAATGAATGCGAAATTACCTTCAACTTGCGTATGCGGAGGGAGGGAGGATAACCTTAAAGTTTTCGATTTCATACGGTCGTTGGGTTTTTCAGTTGTACTCGTATTTGTTGTTTCGTTTTTCATTTCTTTTTGTTAAGGTTGTTAAATTGAGGAAAATGTATCCTCGCATCAAAAGGAACATAACCTTAGATCTACTCATCCATCTACATGCACACATACTCTCACACACTTATGTATGAACTCATAAAATGAACATGTATGCATGCATGTGAGAGAGTGTGCTAACCTTGTTAAAGCTTAAACTACAAAATGTTTTTTTTCTGAGCTCTGCTCTTTTTTCTATTATGTTGATACGAGCGTGAATAGTGAATGTGTTTTTTTTTGCGTTTCTATCTATGCATGAGGGTGTGTAATTGTATTGAGATATACATCGTACTTGCTCAAGAAAAGGGTAGTAAGTCAAAAAGTTAAAAATTTGAGATGAAGGCATAAAATCTTTTGGCTTAGGCGTAGAGATAGCCTTGGCCTTTTTTTGTTGAACCTGTGGAGATAATGGCGAAAGATTTTTAGAATTCGTTCTTTTACAAAGAATGAAAAGTCAACAATTTCGAGTTAATCCCTTCTTGTCGAACAAGTAAGACATGTAAACAAGTCTTGTTGTGCAAGAACTTTAACCTTAACTCATGCGTCTGTGTGTGTGTACCAATGTCCTGTGGCAGTAATAACGCCAAGTATCGTAAAAAAATCTCCCCCCAATCTCAAGTTTAAGCAACTTGTTAAATTTTAATCATGCATAAAAAAGGTTGTTTCGAATATATTAATAATAGAATGCGAGAAGAAGAAGAAAAACAACTTTTGAATACGTTTTTCCTTTGTGTGAACCTATTTTGTGTTGTAATGGACAAAGGGGGTAGAGAATTACAATAGGAACGAGAGTAGTGTGATGAGTAAAGAAAATTACCCGATGATTGTAGGATAAACGTCAAAAAGGAACCGTACAAATGAATCTTAAGCCAGTGGGAGTACTTTTACGTTCAATTGGGTGATTTGTGGCATTTGCCGTGGTGCATTTTTAATAAAGGTAGCCAAAAATCGTGTCATATTGGTTACACGTTATTGATACGGTAATAGGGGTCTGGTTTGCAACTAAAGGGGTTCCCAATTAGGACGGGTTATTTTGTTGACTGCCTGTTGCAGTGTTTTGTTAAGGCTACGGGCTCATTAGAGCTCTTTTTACACCGCTATTTTTTAACTTGCGGCAGGCGGAAACCAATTGAAATAAATTGCAAACAGTGCCAACTTTGCAATATCTTGAATATTCCGAAAATTGAACAGATTTTATTACCTCTCAAGACCTCTTACATCTACATATATTTACACAGAAAACAATATTTTTTCATTTTGTCTAAGTTTCCAAAAAATTTCCACTGAAAGTTGAAAAATATGCAGATTGAGAAAAAAAGAATCTGCCACTGAGGCCTATACTTATATATATTATACCCTGCACTTCTGGATGTTCAGAAAAGCCAATTGAAAACAAGGGGTTTCTTTAGACAGTATCCATAGGTTCCAAGATTTTAAAACTAATGTGTCATTTGGACTGGCAGACGCTTTTCGGTCATATGTATGAAAAAATAAGACTATGGTTTAGGTCCAAGATTTGTTTATTGTCCTTCGTCAAATAAAGGGTGATCCATCTAGAGGTATTTTTTCAGATAAAATATATAAAAATTCAAATCAAGTGTGGAATCTTAATTGGTAAATTGCAAGGACATTTTATAACATTTATTTATTGAAAATAATTTCCTTCAAATGTTGGCAACTGCATTATGGAAATGAACGTTCGGTGAGAAACAGGAAGATCCGCAGTTTTCGACCAAAATTTTGTTCAGTGATGAGGCCCATTTCTGGCTCAACGACAAAGTCAATAAACAAAATTTCCGCATTTGGACTAAAGAGCAATAAGAAGAGGTTCAAGAGGTGCCATTATACACAGAGAAAACCACGGTTTGGTGCGGTTTTCTCTGGGTATATGCACTGGTGGAATCATCAGTGCATATTTATTCAAAAATCATGATGGTCCGAACGTAATCGTGAACGATGCTCGCTATCGCGCCATGATATCGATCTTTATGCTACCTGAAATTGAAGCCCGTAATCTTGACGACACTTGGTTTCAACAGGACGGTGCCACTTGCCATACAGCTGCTCAAAAAATGGATCCATTAAGAGGTCATTTCGAAAATCAGCTAATTTCACGTTACGGACAGGTGAGTTGGCCGCCTAGATCAAGTGATATCACACCTTTACGAAAAAGATTTTCTTAAAGGATTAAGGGTACCTCGGTAAAAAGTAATTCGTTTTCAAATATTTGCTTAAGTAAATACGATTTTTTGTCGACGACAATAACTAAAATGCTTAATTTCTGTTGGTACGCACTTAGAACCTTAAAAAAATGCAAAGTTGTTGGACTGGTATTGCTCATCTGGACCAAAGAAACGTCCCACATGTTGAAAACGGGCGATTAATACTTAATATGGAGAGGCGGGTACTCAAATTAAAACAAGTTTTTATGAAAATCTAAAAATAGAGTAATACTTAAGATTTGGCTGAGATTAGGGATGGACAGAGCACATTTTTTTGTACTTTAGTACGTAGCGTAAGGGCGGTGTCTTGGCCGAAAATAACGACGTTTTAACTTGTTTTTTGTTCTTATAGTTTCACAATTCTGAGGCACGATTTATTACGTTATCATTTATTACTTGTAAACGTCTAATTTTTTTGTGAACTTAGTCCTTAGAGAAAAAGAGGTTTGAGAAGAACGGGCTATATATGAAAAATATTGCTTTTTATGAAAGATAAGACAGGAATTTTTCCGTCAACATTGTAGTGCCCAGCATTAACTCTCATTGCCCAAGTAACATTGCGAGTAAGTTAAAATTAAGAGTCTTTACTACTTGTTATTCAGATTCGTTTCGAATTATTTTAACATAGTGATGCCGTTGGAAGAAAATACAAGCATACACGAAGCCCAATTGTATGCACTTATTTCTAAGCATTCTTGAGCTCAAATATAAGTAGTCTGTGTTAAAGAGCGATGAGATAGTAATATTTTTAGCAATTGTTAAAATAAATAAAAATACACTTCTTCGTGGATTTGAACATATGCCACTTCTGTTAGTAGATGCCGACACTAGCACCTACGCCACAGCGGTCATAACAATTGACTATTTTTTGTTGCTTTTTCCTAAAAAGTCTTTGAAACAATAAATTTTAGTCCACGTGTAGTCTGGGTGCGAGAGCAAGTGAATATCAAATGAGAGCGAGAACCAAGCAATAAAAAAAGTTATAAAAGATCGGCCTTGTATACAAAAACACATACACCTTATACTCGAATGTACTTATTTAACCTATTATAAGCAAGTACTTATTTTTTGGTTTAAAATAATGCAGGGGATAACGTGTGGCCATTACCTAGTAATGCAAATGGTAATATGTGGTATTTACTTACTGAGTTTTGGCTAGGTGGCACATGAGGAATGAGAGAACGTTGCTGTAAACCATTTAATTTTGGCCAAAATTGAACGATAAGGACGTGGAAGAAATGTGTAGCCTGTAGTTAGGATCTTTTTGTCCCAGGTGAACAGTCATTTTATTTTTTCATTTCATTTAAGACACATTAAAATCCTAGGTTTTTGAATCCATCAATGATTTCTTTCAAAGTCGTCGTCCATGCAGTTTTTTTGAGATGCGCGCGAACTAAAATAGCAGGTTAGTTTTTTTGAACCTATCGGCGAGAAAGTGTCTTTTTATAATCTGTCTTTCGGGGTTAATATCCTTAACGCTTCTTGCAAAACAATAGTTGAAATACCAATTCCAAATTGAATTTTTGTCGAATTTATTTTTTTCTAAAAGTTGATCGAAAGTACACGAAAAACATATTTGTGTCAAATAATCCTACTCTGACAAAACCTTATCAGTCGATCAACATTATTTAGGGTTTTTATACAGTATACAATACAAAAACACAGCTAGCAATATGGATGCCGCGTTTGTTGACAACAGTGCACAAACATAATTATGCGTTAATTTCGAAGAAAAAAAATTCTTAAGCCCGGTAAATATTTACGTGACCACTAAAAAACATATTTTTTCTATAATATTCTTGAATCATTGGAGATTAGGATGTGGTTTTACCGGACAAATTAAATGATATCAAAAAAAAAAAACAATGAAGTGTTTTTTTCTTTTATCACGCATACATATCAATTAACGTCCCGAAAAAACATAAAAAAATGAATGTCCGCGTTGAACATGTTTTCGAGTTATAGCCTATATAGAAACAACTACTACGAGTAACTATCTAGTGATGAAATTGAATAGAAAACTTCAGCGGATATGGAGGTCTTTGGAAATCGTTCTACTATGAACGTCCCGGAAAAAATTGAATGTCCACATCGAACATGTTTTTAAGTTGTAGCTCCCACACTTGGAAAAACTACTAAGTGATACGATACTTACAATCAAGTGATAAAGATGAATAGAAATGTTCAGAGTATTTGCAGGTCTTTAGAAGTCATACTAAAATGATGGAATAATAAAAACTCAAACGTTTGAAGAAAATGACTATGGTCAGAAATTCATTAAAATTTAAAAAAAACCATTTCCATTTTAAAAGTGTCGACTTAGTAAACTATCCTCATACAATTCTTGCTACTCTATAAAAAGCAACATGTCACCCTTTTATTTACTCAAGCATGTTCCAAATGATACTGAACCAGAATAACCGCAGATTTGATACGACCCAGCGAACAAACAATCAACCATTAAAGCAGTCAATTGACTTTCACAGACTTCCGGTTTAACTGAAGGCGGCGGTGCACATGTAACAGCCCCCGAACTATTAGTAGACTGTCCTTCTCATTCTGTCGTATCTATCACCCACTGGCATGACCTCGAGACGTTTTATTTTCAAACATGCCCCCGCAACACTCCCACACAAAATCAATTTCTTTTCTTTTTGCAGTTTGTTTCGTTATTTTTGTTCATGTGCCATCTCATATAACAACAAAATCCCTTAAACTATAAGCCATAAGCTACTTTGGCCAGCAGGGAACACCGAGAAACGTTGCACCACTGGCAAAGCATGGACTAGGTGTCCGGCGCCCATTGCTCTACCAGTGTCAGACTATGACAAACAATTAAATCTATGAAATATCTTAACACATTTTCCCAAACGCCGACATTCTGCACACTTTGTCGGAGAAGCACCGAAACAAACGACAGCAAACACACACTGCTAATAGACGCACAGAACACATAGCGGAGCACACGAAAAGGACAAAGTGGGCGGGAAAAGAGCTGTGCAGAGCGAAAAAAAAACTAAAGAAACATTATGACATTAGTAAACACTACTCATATGTCACTATTATGATGTCACAAAACGTGTAATGACATTGCCTGTGTCAGTAATGCCAAACAACATAAGCCTCTGAAATACCTCTACAATGTGTAATGGCGATAGGGATACTCTCATTCACACTCACTCGCCCGCTCACACACACTCGCTTAGCCACATGAACTCGCACCAGCACCAGGGCTGCCAGATTATTTTTATGAAAAATCGTCAAAATGAAGATAAATAAAATAAAAAACGTCAAATCTATTTTCAAAAATCGTCAAAAAAATCGTCAAAATTAAAATACGAACATTTGGATATATTTAAATATATTTTTATTAAAAGAAACATAAAATAAATACATATTCAAGTTATTAACCTAGTTTTTACTTTAAATCAGTAAATTAAACAATGTACATAAGTAGTTATTTAGCATTTTGCAATAAGTCATTCATTTTGCAAATAAATATTTGAGTTCAACATTTTTAACAAGTCGGGTTGAATTAATGTGTCATAACACTTTGTTTTGTTGAGTTTTAAATAATCTTTGGTATAAAGTATACCCTCCATTGAATCCTTTTCAAGAGAATTTCGATTTTTCGTTTTATTTAGATTTACTTGGCTGAAAACACGTTCAACATTCGCTGACGAATGAGGTAATACCATTATCTTCTGTATAAATTTTGTTAGAATAGGAAAAACATATGAACCATCACCACGTGTCAAAGCAAATATTGCATTCCAAAATCGAAATAAATCCGTTTCATTATTTTCAAACATTTTTTCAAAATCCAAAACCCTTAGTTCACGAAATTCTGAATCCAATGTTTGTTTTTCCTCCTTGTTCACAAAATGTGGAAATGCTTCAAGTATGTCAAAAAATGAATTATTATTAATGTTTTTAATATAAGTAGGACTTATCATACACAAACTCTTAAAATTGCTTTCAAAATCAAATCTTTTTAATACTTGTGTACAAAGCTCAATATAAAAATTCACACAGTTATTATATATTTTGCTTCTTTCACTTGAATTCAGTTTTGTTTTTGTGAACAATTCCTTTGCATATACGCCTAAATATATTTGATTATTGTCTAAGAAATTCTCTCTATTGTTAAAATTTACTAAATATATTTGATCAGTCTTTACAAATTCAGGTTTTAGAAAATTACTAATGACTGTCTTGAAAAGTCTTTCCATTTGAGAATAAAGATTGTGTATTTCCGTTGTTTCACTTTGAAACATTTTGTTTATATTATTAATAATTGCTAGTATATATTTTAAAAATGACAAGTAAATTTCATTAGCATCATTTAAGTTTTCAAATATATTTTGAGCAGTATCAATTTTATCGACATTGACCGCGAATGAAAAGTAAATTTTTAAGTGCTCATAAAGTTCCAATATCCGTGTAACAACGGATTCTAAAGACAACCATCTTGTTTGACTTGGGTGTAAAATTTTTTTTGGTCTAATATCCAACAGTTTTTGTATTTCTTCAAATTGGTTGGACCTTTTAGGACTATTAGAAATGTAGTTAAAAATGTTCCTAGCCAATGTTTCAACTGCTGAAGGCAGTTGCAGACATGCATATGAAGAGCATAAAGCCAAAGAATGGCATATACATTTAATAACAAACAAATCGGGAATATCATTCTTCAAAAGTTTGGCTACTGAATGATTTTTGCCTGTCATTACAGATGCTCCATCGGCGGCAAATCCGATCATGTTTCGTTTGTAATCTATACTATTTCTATTAAATTGATCAACTATTAAATTATACAAACTTATAGCATCACACTGATCAACATTAATTAATCCAAAGAACAGATCATGTATTTGATAATCAATAAAAATTCGAACTACCAAACATAACGATTTCATGTTGGCAAGATCCGTGGACTCATCCACGCACAAAGAAAATGTGTTGTTCTTTAAAAGATCACAAACAATCGCATTTTGTTTCTTACCAGTTACATTTTTTATTATGGAAGTAGCTTTGGTCCGTCCCAGTGTCATATTTTTAGCTAAGCCGGAATCCGTAAATGAGTGTTGACAAACTTTTGTCATGTGGTCAGCAACCAAAAATGGAAGGTTGTGTTCAACAATGAAGAGGCACATTCGTATTTCTGCTTTCTTGGAACCAAAGTTTTGATTGGAAGCAAAAACTTCATCTATTTTTTTTTGTTTTACAACAATACAACTTGCCGCAGCTTGATGTTTTTTTGTCTGCGAATGAGCCAACAGATCAGCTACGCCGGATGAAACTTTAAGCTGACAACTACAGAGTCTACAGAAAATATGGTTGGTTTTATTTTGTGCCCAGTTTTTAATTTCTGGATGTTCCATCCAATCATCCTTCAACTTGCGCCTTTTTCTGCCAACCTGAAATACATGTTACGATTTTAATGAATTTCTTCCATAAATGAATTTATTAAATTTTACCAATGTCGAACTATTTGATGTACCAGCATCATCTTCACCAGCGTCCGAGTTTCTTGCTGAAATTATTTTATAAAATATTTAATATTTCTTTAGCGATCTGTTATTTCTTTCACTTACCACTTTCTCTGTTTAAAAATTTTATCATATTCTTTTATAAATTAGCAAATACTAGAAATATCTATAACTTTGTGCACGAAGTTAAATTCAATAAACCGACTCTCTGATTCAGCAATTTTCTTCCATTTGTCTGTGCCAAAAAATGAACAACCGTTAACTTTTTTATCTGACGTATACATGAAAAAAAATGTTATTTTCTAATGGATTACTACAGAGTGTACTCATAGCAAGTGACCCCAGCAGAACAGCAGATTTGTTTTTTTTCATCTATCAAATATTCATCTTCTTTTTACTTTTTCTTTCGCTTTGTATATTTTCGATGTTGCCATAACAAAATAACATAAAGATTGCCATGTTAGTAAAATAACAAAAAATCGTCATTTTTTGGGTAAAAATCGTCAAATCGTCATTTATCAATTTTTGATCAAAAAATCGTCAAAATGACGATAAATCGTCAAATCTGGCAGCCGTGACCAGCACTGATACCGAGGCGTGAGCCATTCTCCTATGCTCTTGTGCACACTCAGGCATGGTTAGACGTTCGTTCTCATATCCACATTTCTAACGATTGTTAGACTGACACGACAAGTGGTCTCACTAATAACACTTAAAGTACTTATACGAGTACATGCACAACAACAATGTGCAAATGAACGTGCACTACTACTCGTAGAGAGCGATGAACGAGCGAAAGAATGGGCAGCGGTTGTAGGAAGAGAGAAAGGTAGAGTAAGTCAGGTTGTCACGGCGGTGATGGTGATTGAAATGCTGCCTACTGGATAGTTATGGTGCTTACACTGGTTGTGGTATTTACGCATACAAGGCGTGCAGACAATAGTAGGGGCCCAACAATACAGATGCGGTCACTTTAATTAGAGGGCTACAAATTGGAGACTGTAAATATTTTACCTGGGCAGCGATTTGAGGTGTTTTTAAATATCAGTATGAGTACTTGAGACTTATTGAAAATGTCAAATGAATATAGTGCTCGAAATGTATTTGTAGGGGAGGGATCAGAATGAGTCTTGTAAACCCATTTCATCTTCCACATAAACTAATTCAAAAATGGGGAAAAGTTATGTCACATTTACTCTTTCTTCAGGCAGGGTTAATTTTGTCACCTGTTTTAGATAAGGAATTCGTAACTTTTGCTTGTTCGTATGAAAAACATAAAATATATCGAGGGGATGCCAAAAGTGGACGGTACATTTATGCGGGAGTTACCAAAAAGTATGTAACCATTTTGAAACCCATAGACAGTTTTGTAAAACTAAAGCTTGACCGCACGCAGAGAAAAAATATGGTTACTACATGGTCACGGCAATAATAATATGTTCTCCGCAATAAAAGTATGTTCGTCGCAACCATAGCATTGTTAAGTGAATTTATTTTTGACAATAGTATAATTGCTGCAATATTTATATTGTTGAAATGTAACAATAGTATTATTGCAAATTTAAAAATGAAAATATGGTTATAGCAACAATATAAATATGTTTTGTGCGACAAAAGTATTGTGTTTTGCGTTTTATGTTAACAATAATATGTTTACTGCAATTATACTGTATGCTTGTAAATTTTCTTCATTTAAATATGCTTTTAAGAACAAATGATATTGGTATGGTTTAGTACAATAATAGTACTTTTTTATCGAAATTAAAATTTTTTAAACAAGCTGCTTTGGCTTTGTTTAAAAACGCTTACGTTTATTTAAACTTATTTTTTCTACTGTGAAATAAATCACTCCTTTTATTTCGAACTTAATGTATTTTTGAATATTTTGCATAATTCGAAAATATCATGATCAAACTATGGTTGTAGGGATCATAACATGGTTGCGTGTGAATCACACTATGGTTGTGATGATCATACTATGGTTGTATATACAACATACTATGGTTGTGGAGATCATAGTATGGTTGAGTGTGAATCATACTATTGTTGTGAGGATCATATTATGGTTGTATTTGAATTATACTAGTGTTGTTGGGATCATAATATTGTTGTAGCACAAGCATATACCCAACAATAGTATTATCCTCTTCGAATATTGTCGCCACAACCATACTTTTTTTCTGCGTACGGATAGTACTTCCTATTTCTATAGTTTAAAAGCTAGCGAAATTTCGATGTTATCCAACGGTGAAAAGATTAAGTGAGGTCGTCCATTTCATCATGCATCAGTTCATACCTGCTGTATGTGTGAAAATTATTGAGGACTATTTTCCAAATTTATGCTTTCGACTAACAACGATTTACAACTTGTTATTTGTCAGACGTCATCATGGCTTCCGAGCACCAGCAATTTAGATAAAACCTTATGGACTTTGGTCTATTAACCAGACAGAAGCTGGTGCGAAATAAAGTGTACAATAGCCGCCACAGTAGCCAATTACGAAGAAGGCCCAGTAATGTTAAATCGGTGCCGATAATAGGCTTTGCCAAAGACTCAACCCGGTTAATTGTGCGGTTGGATTTGGGTCTACATCAGTTTTAGATTGAGCTATTTTCCAGCAAGTTAATTAAGCGCGGGATATGTTGGCGAACAAAAAAAAAACATCTTCTAGGACGAGACCCATTTTAGGCTCTGAGAAAAAGTGTTTGACCGAGCATCACTACATCCACAAAGATTGACTGTCGGCTGGAGCTTATGGCATTACGGCAAGAACCTCTTTTCCTAATGACGAATAAACGCCGGTATCGCCATTTGGTCTAGAGCGTTGTTAACACAGACACATCCAAGCAGTGGTTTCAACAAGACGACAAAGCAACGTTCGATGTTGTTACGTCAAGTCATCTTAGGTGGGTGTCATAGTGCGCGCAACATGCGTTGCTACAAAATTGCGGTAAAGACCACAACATAAGTTTTCTTATGTGATCGCCAGAAACATGTTCGAGTGGGAGCGAAGCGAAAAGCGACTAGAAGCTACAAAACAGGTCGTTAAATGTTTTGTAGCATAAAATCGCTTCGCTTGCGTTAGTGTTCTTCGTGGCTTAATGGGGTTTGTTTTGAAAACTTCTCTAACGTTTTTATTAACTTTGCTCGATTTTCGTCCAAAGACATTCTTGAATAAATGGGAAAAAATGAAGGACATTTCCTAATTTCTTTGTACAAATTCCGTACGATTTCTATTTATTTATCATGATCAAACTATGGTTGTAGGGATCATAACATGGTTGCGTGTGAATCACACTATGGTTGTGATGATCATACTATGGTTGTATATACAACATACTATGGTTGTGGAGATCATAGTATGGTTGAGTGTGAATCATACTATTGTTGTGAGGATCATATTATGGTTGTATTTGAATTATACTAGTGTTGTTGGGATCATAATATTGTTGTAGCACAAGCATATACCCAACAATAGTATTATCCTCTTCGAATATTGTCGCCACAACCATACTTTTTTTCTGCGTACGGATAGTACTTCCTATTTCTATAGTTTAAAAGCTAGCGAAATTTCGATGTTATCCAACGGTGAAAAGATTAAGTGAGGTCGTCCATTTCATCATGCATCAGTTCATACCTGCTGTATGTGTGAAAATTATTGAGGACTATTTTCCAAATTTATGCTTTCGACTAACAACGATTTACAACTTGTTATTTGTCAGACGTCATCATGGCTTCCGAGCACCAGCAATTTAGATAAAACCTTATGGACTTTGGTCTATTAACCAGACAGAAGCTGGTGCGAAATAAAGTGTACAATAGCCGCCACAGTAGCCAATTACGAAGAAGGCCCAGTAATGTTAAATCGGTGCCGATAATAGGCTTTGCCAAAGACTCAACCCGGTTAATTGTGCGGTTGGATTTGGGTCTACATCAGTTTTAGATTGAGCTATTTTCCAGCAAGTTAATTAAGCGCGGGATATGTTGGCGAACAAAAAAAAAACATCTTCTAGGACGAGACCCATTTTAGGCTCTGAGAAAAAGTGTTTGACCGAGCATCACTACATCCACAAAGATTGACTGTCGGCTGGAGCTTATGGCATTACGGCAAGAACCTCTTTTCCTAATGACGAATAAACGCCGGTATCGCCATTTGGTCTAGAGCGTTGTTAACACAGACACATCCAAGCAGTGGTTTCAACAAGACGACAAAGCAACGTTCGATGTTGTTACGTCAAGTCATCTTAGGTGGGTGTCATAGTGCGCGCAACATGCGTTGCTACAAAATTGCGGTAAAGACCACAACATAAGTTTTCTTATGTGATCGCCAGAAACATGTTCGAGTGGGAGCGAAGCGAAAAGCGACTAGAAGCTACAAAACAGGTCGTTAAATGTTTTGTAGCATAAAATCGCTTCGCTTGCGTTAGTGTTCTTCGTGGCTTAATGGGGTTTGTTTTGAAAACTTCTCTAACGTTTTTATTAACTTTGCTCGATTTTCGTCCAAAGACATTCTTGAATAAATGGGAAAAAATGAAGGACATTTCCTAATTTCTTTGTACAAATTCCGTACGATTTCTATTTATTTCATGGATTGCTTCCTTTTTACATTGAAATAATTTTATTTACCTAAAAAAAATCTTCGTCAAAATCTATCTTGCACCGGCAAAAGAATAAACAATATCACAAACACAACGACTCAACTCAAAAGCACAAACAAACCATTGCATAGCCGACTTTGTTGAATACACTAGCTTCTTGAATACACTAGCATGAACTATTATCGCTTCTCGCATTGAACCAATTTGAGCGTGCATTCTGACACCAGCTTAAGTCTACAATAAAAATCAAACCATTTTAAACGAGCTTGAGTTGCCAATATATGTTGGAGTTACGCCGCTCATACTGGGTCGAGGCATTATAAAACTAACCGCCCTCTGAGGCACTGCTAGCGAACCGAAGGCGGCTTTTTAAAAATGTGATATTTTTTGTGTGCACGATTATACAACAAGTAAATCCAGATTCAAATCCAAGTAAGAATACTAAATATTTTATTTGCTGTTCTTCCACCTTGTAAATTTAAGCATCTTCACAATTAAACATTTAATGAATGAAGCCATGAATTAGGCGTTCGAGACTGGCATTAAAGTAAAAAGAAAATGTCGTGTAGAGCAAGGAAAGTTGCATCGCTTGTTCCTGGAGAACATTAAATATTCCACACATACTCGTAACAGCATAAATGTAGCTCCAGTATAAAGCTTAACTCAGTTTGATATCTCACATCTCTTTAAATTAAATTTTTTGTTCTTATTGAACTTATATGCGTATATTTTATGTTGTTACGTCTTAACTAATACCACGACAAACAGTTGCTCGTTTTATCTGTTGTTTTTTTTAAGCTCCATAGACCTTACGAGGAATCTTTTGCCCAAAATAAACTATTGCGGCTGAGCCCGTCAAATGCAGCCTTCGCTTTTAAGCAGCTTAGACCAATATACTCGTCTAGTCGTATCCTTTGCCCAGACATAATTTGTCGTCTACAGTTTTACCAAGAAAAGGACTGTCTCGCAAAGACGACATCAAATTTGGCGATGCTGTGGAAATAATCCTTACAGTGCAGTAGCTAAATTTTGGCACGTTGCAGCAAAGACCCCACATTGCCGCGGTCACGTTATTCCCTCGATGTTTTCGTATTTTTTTTGTGAAATCTAAAACCTGAAATCGGTAAAGGACGCCAAATGAATTTTATATAAGACAAACATGTGAATGTGTCCGCCGTAGGCGACACAACGCTGTAGTGGGAGTTACAGAAAAAACTCAAACACACTCACACAACTTGAATGCCATGGGCACAATGAACGGCACAACCTTCGAACTCTCACGAAGAGGCCTTATGTGTATGTGTCTGTGCACAAAAACAATAGGTTGCGATGCCTTTACAAACATATGCTCAAACCTACCGTACACATATACACATCCTGCTGTCTTTTTGTGGTAGAGACAGAGTGAAAGGGAGGAGAGAAAATCAAAATCCTACCATTCAATGTCTGTTGTGCCCACAACATGTCAATGTACAAATGTAATCTTGAGTCTTTGTTAGATTTAGAACATCTTCAATAACAGCAAGTAACCGCACTAAAAAGAACCCTCTCTCTCTCTCTCTCTCACACACACACCCAGATACCACTGCCTACTTATGGGCTGCAGATGAGCAGAATTTCAAATGAGACTTTTTGGGGTCAGTTGAAGATGAAAATGAAATGCTATTCAAATGTAAGAGAGATAACATTTCGGTAATTAAATATAGAACATGTCTGAAAGAATGCAATCAGCACATAAATAAATAACAAATATATTTAAGATTTTAAAGTGGGACCAGAGAGGCGAGATGACATACTAAATTACCAAGCATGAACTCTTAAAGTAGTATACATTTTATTATAAATTCTTTTTTTTAGAATTTAAAATCAGATATGTATTTTTATATTTATAGTAGCTATTTTTTAAGACTATATTTCTTTTGAAATCTTGCGACCAAATATGTCATAGGACCTCTCGTTCAATGACGACTAGGTTGCGACCAAATATTTCATAGGACCTCTCGTTCAATAACGACTAGGTTGCTCATCGTAATGGGTCGATAAAATAGGACTGAATTTAATGCTTATTAGATTCAGCTGTGGCTGTTGTCACACAAGCTTTTTGATCGTGCCCAAACATCTTCAGTTTCTATAAGGGAAGGAAGATTTAGAACGGTCGCACACAAGATGTTCTGTACATAAGAATACAATGTGACGTCAGCCGGTATATGCACATATCCCTAGTGTTCGAAACACATTTAAGTGCATTGAATTTTGTAAGTGGTAAAAGAAAATATTTACTTTCTCCCATCTACATATAGAGACTGTGGTTTCCAAGTTAGAGTTGAAGTTGGAAAAATTTGGGCGGAGTCGGGCAGGAAATAAAAATAAGTGCTCCGACCAAAAGGTAAAATTTTAGAAAATATAAGTATAAAGAATTTTGCATAATTTTTTTTTGTTCATAAGTAGTATTAACATAAGTCATTAAGGAATTGCCGGATATTTGTCGCTATATCTTTTACAACTTTTAGAACATCGCCAAATGTACAAAAGACTTTATCAAAGGGCATTACAGATAACACTGTTCTGCAAAAATTAACTTTAGAACCCTCCTTTGGACGAAAATAATCTGAATCCGTTTTGCCCCATCACGTATAGTTTTCGAAATATCGTGGCAATGAAATTTTTCTGACTTTTTTTTATTAATTTGCTAAACCTCCCGCAAGTCTTATCCGATTTATTTCTTTTATATAAACTACTATTTTCACCTAATTCCATTAGAATTGATGTAAATCAGTAACGTAATGTTATCACAGCTTTCCACTTATCGTACGTTGAACGGAATTTTCAGCAAAACGAATAATATTTGCTGATTGCAACAGAAAGTCTTTCCAACTGACAGAATTTTTGCAATCCGTACCGATTGTCAACCGACTTTTTTTCTGCGTGTAACCAATGCTCCTCTAATCAAGTCATTATACCGCATTTATAGAAAACATCCCCTTAGTTTCGGTCTGATAAAAAATTGATTTAAAACAATTATTAAATGGTTTTAGCCTGAGTTAATAATCAGAAACTGTAGGCGAAGCTTACAATAAGGGTCCGAAATCGATTAAAGTGCGGCAGTTGAGCAGAATCGTCCGCTTTTAGCCAAACTCTGGATAGATTCCAACTTCCTTATTTATGCCGGGGCAACAAGATCAAGACCTAAGTTGTTTGATTGTGTCTTAGGGAAAGCGGCGGTAATAATGAGTGATGAAGAATTACAATTCCATAGACTCCCTGCCGGAAGACGAAATGGGGGGGGGTTCTTTAATCGTCCTGGAAATTGGCTGCTCGTTACCCAAATCGCCATACAGTAGAAATGTTTGAGAGTAAGTACCCCCTTTAAGCCACTGACCAGGACAGTATCGAAGTAAACATAATAAAACTATTTGGAGCCAAACAGCTCCATAGGGTATTGTCAGTAGAAATGTCTGAACTTAAATACACATTTAGGGACCTTAAGCCACCGAGCAGGCCAGTATCGAAGTAAACATGAAAAAACTATTTGATGTCGAAGAGCTCAATAGGGGATTGCCAGAGAGTAAATCCAACTTATTGTGCTGTTGGCTTAAAGCCTGAATCCGTGTGATGACGCAAGAATTGAATCCGCTTGAATACAACCAACGGTGTAGGTTACCAATTGCATGCTGAAAATAATAGCATAAGATCCGACTTTTAGTAAAAAAAAAACTTTAAACGAAGTCCATTTTGGGCGCAGCGGCAATGTGAACAACCAAAATTAAACACAGTCCGCAAACCTTACAGCATGGTGGGCTTTATCGGACTTTACATTTTTTTTCGAATAAAAAAAAATCGATGCCGTCAATAGTCATCAGTTTACCTACTTTCTGTGGCCGGAGCTCAAAAACATCGACCTTTCTGGGCGCCATACAAGCAACCCATAGCTCAAAGTAGGGAGAAATAAATTCGGCCATTTCATAGAGACCGTTCATTAATGGGCCGCCGTACGTAGTACGACTTAACACCCTTGAATATGTTTTCTGTGGCGCGACACGCCATACAAGCGACCAATAGCCCAAAATAGGGAGGAAGAAATTTGGCCATATCAAAGATATGAATTGGCCACCGCTAAATTGCGAATTGACACCCTTGATTATGTTTTCTGGGGCTACGTCAAGTCTCTGGTCTACGCTAACAAGCGGACTCGAGGCCAATATTCGAGGTACTTTTAAAATAGCATAGTTGTATGTGACATTTTTATTATGACAAGTCCTGCTGATTTCAAAAAGTAGTTAGAACCAACTTATATATCAACAAATGCAGGTCCATTCATTCACTTATTATGTAACAATACTTTGCTTAATTCAGTTCTTCGTACGTAAATGTACTAAATAAAATTTGGCTGTAATGACGGAATGCTGAGATACACACAAAATCGGTTGGTACAATAAATATATTCTCTGTGTGTAGCATTTTTTTTTATCCAGCATCCTGTCAGTTTGGCCATCACTCGTCCTTAGATGAAGGGAACATAAATAAACAATTCATCATTTAAAATGCAAAAATAAATATGTAAATAAATGTTCAACTTAACCAAAATCCAGATAGAAATCATAAGATTTCATTGAAGTTCTTTCACCCAACAAATTGAAGAATTGTACCGAATTAAGAACACCTTAAAGTGTTTCACAAATGTTCGAAAATGTTAATGTCTTGTTTAAGGTAAACCAGCAAAACTTTCTAGGATACTTGAAAGATAATGCTGTAACAGTTGTTCTATGTGTGTGTGTGCGTTTGTGTGAGATATCCCATCATCCCTTGTACACCCATTACCCCCACCCCCTGCGCAGCTCATACCATAAAAAGTTTCTTTATAAAATTGTAATTTTTGTACTTTTATATCTTTTCAGGGGTTTTGGCAAGCAAGGTTTTCAATGCCAAGGTAAAGTGTTACAACAGAAACAAAGCGAAAAAGAAAGGAAAAGATAACAAAAAAACAAAACGAAACGAAACAACAAAAAAGAAAGAAACAACGACGCAGCACAGATGCCACATAAAAATGGAAAACTTTCGGCCCAAAGTTTTCCCTCGCCGTAAAACGGGGCACGTGTGCTTTGTTGATTTCATTTTTGCTGTGTTTCTGTTTAAATTTTTTCCTTCTTTTTTGAGTATGTGTGTTATTGTTGAAATTATATGATTTTCATAGTATTTTTTTCTTTTTCTTCTTCTTTTCTCTCTCTGTTTCCGCCTTCATGTCGTTTCATTCACAGTTTGTTCGTATGTCGTTCACAAACGTTGTCATGAATATGTTACATTCATATGCCCGGGAAAGGATAAAGGAATTGATTCCGTAAGTTTTCAAATATATATTTACAAATACGCTAGAGCAAAAAAAAAACAAATAAAAACATAACAAAAAACTTTTTATTTTAGTTTAGCAGCGTATTAAATTTACATAAATAAGCCTACTTTTAGTTCTTGTTTACTTAAATCTGGGCCCTCAAACAAAATTCTATGGGTTTATAGCATATCTTTAGGCTTATCCGAAAAGTAAAATAACGATACTCGTACTTAACAGAAAATACGGCATTTCTAAGGTATTTATGTTTTAAATTTCGCCATAATTTTTTTAATACGAGCCTATAAAATATTTAATCAAAATAAAGCTTAATTTTCCTAGCGGTTTTGTTAGCCTTTTTACTATCCACTTTTTTGTCTTGGTGGGAAATACAAAGTAAACGCTAATATTTGCTTTTTAATGTTAGCCTACTTTTTGCCTTTTCGGTTTTTCCTCTTCGCCTTTTCGATATGGGCAATTCCAAAAATATTTCTCGTACTAAAGGAAAAAAATATCTTTTGAAAATGAATGGAATTATGAATTACTACACAAGCTTATTAAATCATTTTTGTTGTTTAAAATCCGTGTTGAATTTCTTTACGAGAAACCCGATATGATTTGGAATTTGGTGACAGTTCAAAATTACGTTTCTTTTGAAACTTTTGTCAAAAGGGTGTCTGGTTTTATCCATGGCCGCTGATCACCGACCAACATATTCAACGTCTAATTTATGAACTTTCGAACTCGGAACTTTGACGGAGTCCGTTGCAGTTTAGAAAGAAATAAGATCCGACGATTCAGCCACGCCATAAATCGCACTCTACAGTCAAACTTTGTGACAAAGTGATGCTTGTCGTAATCTTTAAGATTGTGTTCTCTCCAATAACGATAATTCAGCTTGTTTGTATAGCCACTGCGCCTAAAATGGGCCTTCACCGAAAGGATTACTTTGTAAGCGAAAATCCTAATGACTGTCCAACGCCCTATTAGTGGTTTGTGTTCCGACTTTTATTTTTACACTTATGTACCCCCAATTCTAACCTGGAAATTAGTCGAACTAATGGGAATTTCTTCTAAACTGTCCCCTACGAAAGCTAAAGCGATTGCTCCTCTTCACACCTTCCCAGTCTCGTCAGTGTCTTCGGGTCCAATGGAGTGAACTCACGTTGAAACTTTTGCGCAAGATTGTCTACGCCCTGAAGCCATGTTGATGGCCGACCTCATGCTGAAATGGGTGTCCCAAGAAGAGCGCAATTTGTAAATGACTGATGCAGCAATTGAATTGTTTCTCTGGCTGTATGACATGTGGCGCCGTCTTGTTGGAACCACATGCCCTCCACATTCATTTCTTCAATTCTAGGCAAGAAAAAACTGGTTATCATTTCACGATACCAAACACCATTGACTGTTTGCGCTTGACCTGCCTCATTTTCATAAAAAAAAGGTCCAATGATTCCTCCAGCCCAAAAACCACACACACAGTGACACGTTGAGGATGCATTTGCTTCTCGTGAATCACTCGAGGATTTTCCGCACCCCAAATGGGACAATTCTGCCTATTGACGAAGCCATTAAGATGAAAATGGGCCTCGTCACTGAAGATGATTTTATCGGCAAAATCAGCATTTTCATGTTGTCTCTACAATACCCAATTAACGAACTCCCTTCGCTGTCCATGGTCAGCTGGCTTCAGTTCCTGAGTCAATTGAATTTTGTATGCATGAAGATGCAAATCTTTCGTCAAAATTCGCTGCAAAGTGGATTTGGAGACACCAATTTGCTGAGCTCGGTGTCGAATTGAGGTGGATGGAGTTTGAGCGACATCATCACGTACAGCTGCGACATTTTCGGTCGATCGACCTGGTCGATGGCGCGTTGTTGTCTTTACATCACTAACAGACCCAGTTTCGGCAAATTTATCCATTAATCTCTTTACAGTTGACTCTTTTGCAGCATTATTGTGACCCCAAATTGATCGCAATTTGCGAACTGTAGCCGCAAAACTTTCACCATTTTGGTAAAACAATTTCACAATGAGAATGCCTTGTTCATTCGTGTAGCGCTCCATTCTTACTAACCTCGTACCTTCTACTAACAAACAATAACAATTGTTCAAATGTCAAACAATGACACTTCGAATGTTGCCAGATTTAAAAATTGCGTTCTCCTTGGGACACCCTTACTTGTTGTGTTTCATAACTCAGAAGGAATTACAATATTGTTTGAAAATATGCGTAAAGAAATGGCAATCCTTACTTAATATTTTCAAAGATTAATGGATATTGCAACTTTAACAACTTCTAAAATATATCAATTGAAATAACTGTCATTACAATATGGTTACCCTATAAAAAAATTAACTGAACCAGCAAAAAAGAAATAATAAAGTCTAGTTTGTTTCCTGTTTTTATAACAGATGTTTTTTCTAGGCTCCATTTCCATAACGAGGTCCCATTTTTCAATGACGATGAAGGACCACATTTTAGTCAGATCAGGCAAATTTTTCCGGTAACGATAAAAGGGACACATTTTGTTTCGATCAGGCAACCCTTTTAGCACTTGTGCTCAGTTTCACTGAAAAAAGACCAATATTGGAACAATGCTTGCAAATTTATAACGTAAACCCTAGTTCAGTCCGGAAATGTTCTATGCTTCGTTCATTTTACGGCCGTCATAATCAACTCTTCCACCTAAAACACATATTTCTCTGACCATGGATGGTTCTCATACCAGGAAAACTCTTAATTTTAGTACGCACCCGCAAAAATGTAAACCAAAACCAACAATTGCTATTGGTGCGAGATGGTTTTGGTTCTATGGAAATGACTATAAGTAAAATTACCGCATTTGGAGTATGAGGAATCTACGGAGATTCACGAGGCATCGTTGCAATCACAAAGCCTTACAGTTTGGCGTATTAGGCGATAAAATGATTATTTCTTTACTTCTCTAAAACTGTGAATAGAAAGATAAGTTCAAGTGAAAAGGCTTTAGCGATAGTAATGCCGATTATTTTGGATCTGGCCATCAAGATCTTGCATTTCTTCTCCTCAAGTTTTTACTCTTGGATAATGTCAACTCTTTTGTTAACGTAAATAACCTGCAAACTCTCGACGTCTTGCAAGGCAACATTGTTCGAATCGTTGCCGAGATATCGGCTCATTGCTTGAAGAAGTGATTAAAAATAAGACTTTCAAAATGCATCACATCCTAGACAAACACGAAGCGCACTTCACAGAAATTGTATTCAAGACCCAAAATCAAAAATTAGTTGATCTTCTTCCTATGTGCTTTGGTTCCCACTGAAGGGTAGTGCCCAGCAATTAGTTAATATATACATTTATTCCCTTCGAATCTATGTTGAGCATAGGTGCATATATAGGAGGCTGACTGGACTACCGCATCCGAGTCTGGTAGCGGGTCTGCCGATTACAGTCTCCAGACAGTACCAAGTTCAAGTTGAACAGTGGGTAAGGTTGCCGTTTGAAGAGAAGAAGCTGTATGTTCGCATTACTCTTCCTTTATCTTCCCTACAATTAGTATACCCACAGTCAATTTGAAGTTTAAAATAAAGTTATTCAAAGTTCTACACCTCTAAAGCAAAATGGTGGTTTAACTAGAGTTTAAAATTTCAATATTGACCGGTTTTACATAAATTAAGATTGAACTAATTTAGTATCCTCAAATCGAGACCAAGTGTCGTTAGTTAGAAAGGTTTACGAACCTATAAAATAAAATACAAATTGTATAGGGACTCAAAAAATATCTAAACAGTGCGAGGTTTTTTTTCATATTTTTGGAATTACCCATATCCTTATTTCTTTCCTTTGTTTAAAAGTCATGCCTATTTTTCTTTGGATTTGTTCAATTCAAAGTTCATGATTTTGTGTGGGTGTTTGGGGCGTAGAAAAACTTTTGCAATTGACCCTTTTGGGTTATGATTGGCCTCATTTATTTTTGCCTAAACGCCTAATGAACACTTTTGCTTTGTATTCTCCAACGCCATAAAGTCAAGTGTTTTCTCATGATAATGGACCGACCGACCGGTCAAGCGACCAACTAAAAACCTTAAAAAAACCCAAATAGAAATGTTTTGTTTGTTTGTGGGCCCATAGACATTTAAAAGCAGCCAGTCTCAGTTCATAAGTTATTTTTTGCCATTTGTTTGTTTTCTTCTACGCTTTGTTTTAGTGAGACTTTAGCTTTATCTTTTTGTTTCAATAGAAGCCGAATGTTGGTAGCATGTGCTAGAAGACATTTAAGAGATTTTATGTTTTTGGATTTCGTTTATTTTTTTCTTTGTTTTGCGATTAGATTTAAGCGTCATTTGTGCTTCCTACTCGTATTTGTAACTGTTTCCGTTTACTTGTCCATCATCTCTTTACCTTGTTTTGTAATGTCTTCTTGTTTATTTATTTTGTTTTTATATGATACATATACGATGATTTCTCGGTATAATTTTCTTTTTGTGGGATTAAAATGAAATGAACTTTTTGTAAACACTTGCAAAAAAAAAAAACAAATAAAACAAAAACAATTATGCTTTATTGATATCAAATAATCGAAAATCAATCAATTCAAACCATACCCAAATCAATGAAAAAATAAACACCATTTCAAATTGGCCCGGAATCTGAATACGCTATGAAACGTATCACGTACCAATCACAATAAACCAAAAACCAAACCAAAAAACCAAATCAAAGGATTCACCCAAAACTGTACACCATTTTGAACCATTTACATACGCAGGACCCACATTCTGCGATCATTGCGGTTCCTTATTATACGGCATCTACCATCAAGGTCTAAAATGTTCAGGTAACAATAACCAATAAACCAAACCTCTAAAATAAATCTCTCTCTTTTTTCCAAATTTCCAATTTAAAAATCCGTAAAAATATTCCCACTTCTGCTAAAACAAAAACCTTAACTAACTTAAAACCTCTAAATAAACCCAAAAATTATTTAAACTAAAATTTCTCTGGCTCTTGCTATTCGCTCTCTTCCGTAAAGCAACGATTTAGTAACTCTATCTATTTCTCTCTAACTTTTGTCCCATCTTTGATCCTGCAAAAGTGAACAGAATTAAAAGTGATTGAATGAATGACTGAATGATCGTGATCTTGTGTGTGACCTGTTTGTTGACGTTTTAATGCAAATTCTCTTTTAAGTATTAATCTCTTGTTTCCTCTCATTTGAATATTTGCGAAGTAACCTGTTTTTTTTTTCTTTTGTAAACTGCTAATTTAAATTATTAATAATTGTTTTTGTTGTTTTTTTTAAATAAATCTTAAAACTGTGTATGTATATAACAGATATATAAGTGTGTGAGTAAAATAACATTTTTGTTGTTGTTGCTAAGTGTGTATGATGCGTGTGCTGAAGTGTTATTTTCCGCTTTCCTTTCTTTTAATCTCTCTTCAAGTTTTTTCTCTTTCTTTATCTATTGAAACACAGAGCATTGAGTATTTAACGGCGATTGTGGGATTTTCCCTCTCACTTTTGTTATGGTTAAAGCAGTTTAGTTAATTTTGCCTCATTTGTTGTTAATTTTTTAGAATTAGAATATTTTTTACAGAACCCAATCGCTTTGGAAATAACTGAATAATGTGGGCACATACTCCGGTATGATATTAAAATTACTCCGGATCGATTTGGTATTTTTAAAGAATATTTGCGGGTTATGTTAAAACAATTAAAAAAATTACAAAATTGATATCTTTTTCTATCCGGTAAAATTGCTGTGACAAATTGCCGTTGTCAAAGCAATTTTAAGATAAAATTAGAGCTAGAACCCTACATTTTCACAATTCGATATAGTAATTTAACTCCTAAATTTGCACTATCACTCGTAGAGATATTGGTAGTCTAATACATGTTAAAAATACGGTTGAAAGTTAAGTAAATTAATTGATACTCAATATATCACGAACTAATCAAGATTAGAAATAAGAAACTTAATTGACATTTAATTTTATCAGGCAATTTTCCTTACACGTTAATAAAAACAACTACCTTTATAAGTATAAAAGATCAAAAATAGCTATGTGTTTTGTGCAAGTATACCAGAAACGCTTTTTCTCGATTTAAACTTAAACATTTTATATGGATACCTTAATTGAAGAAAGAACTATCCAAGCATCTGGAAATATGCAGAATCGTCTCATAGAAGACCTTTCAGAAGTCTTGCTTTAAGAACGACACACCTTCTGGAAAAAGTTTGCCCCACTTTTTGCTGCTGGTAGCCCTTATAATTTAACCCATATTCATTCGTGTGGTAATTTTTTGTGAAAGGCTTCTAAATGACTTCTAATTATGAATCGGAAGGAACCAAAAAAATTTGTTAGCTTTTCTTGTTGGAGATGGGTACATGTTTTCAATTAAAAAGTTTAATTTCTTTCTTCCCTTTTTGTAGAAGGTAGTGAGTAAAGACAGCATGCAAAGTGGTCGTCTCGGCAATGGCCAGTGCTATGGTTTTTGACCTTAATATGCACTTTGTTGTCTAGAACGTAGCATATCGGATTATCAAAGCCAATTCATCGGATTAGCAACCGAAGGCAAAAATACGACGGCCATTGTATTCTAATCGAGTTTTAAATGCCTCCAGGGCTCACTCTAAGAAGATCCCGAAAATGAAGAGGGGCCCGGAAGGCCAGAAGAGTGACCTCGACTCTTCTGGCCGTGTTCGATTGGCAACTCGCTAATGTTTAAAGTAAAAACGTTGTTGGCTTGTTGATACATATTTCAGTGCAGCGAGAATAAACATCGAATTGTTTGTCCGCCTGCAATTAAATTATATTCTTAGAGATAAGTGATGAACGCACAATCTAATAAACACACAGGGAGAAAGGGCCTGTGATAAGTGCAACAGTCCACACATGATAACTATGGATCGCTACCTTATAAAAAGAATAAGACCAATGTGATTCGCTTGATAAGAATTCTTGTATACATAGTCCATTTCAAAATAGTATGAAGCCATTACTTAATCGAAGTAGACCTTAAAAATCATTTTTAATCTAAAGTATAAAATAAATACTCAACAGGAGAAGACCTTACTTACTCTTCTCCAAAATAATTTATAATCGTAACATTTAATTATACACTAAAGAGGTCGCCAACGCGATAACTTCACACCATTTTACTACAATAGAAAAATGATTTTTTTTACAGAAAACTATAAACAATATGCGTTAAATCCAATTTTTGGAAAATAAGATATTCTAGAATAACTTCTAGTGAGTTTAAGTGAGCTCGGTTAATACACGCTTATAGATTTTTTTCTACAAATAAATATTTTTTAAATCAAAAGGTTTATGATGCATAAAGCCAATTAGTTCTTGTAAAATTGCTCGTAAAGTTTCGAAGTTATCGCTTAAGCGACCACTCACTCGTTTAATAGGCGAGACCAAGCCTATAGTGTTTGCCGTGCTCCTACTGTAAACACATATTTTCTTTGCACGTAGCACTGGAGAGCGTTCCAAACAGCGTTTTTCCTGGCGCGGTCACTAATACGAGGTATGCTGTGCAGGTATATAACTTCCTTTAAAGAGTTTAGATTTCATTGAACTCGCCACACAATTTGTAAAGCCAAAGTTGCTTTGGAGATAATCGTATTAGCCAACCTAAGTTAAACAAGGCTATCAAGTAAAAAAGGTCTTCTCGGTTCAGTAATTAATGGGCGACGTAATTAAAGCAACGATAATCGCCAATAATTTTTTTATAGCCAAAATTCCGACGTCAATGATGTTTTTATATCCAAAATTCCAACGTTTTCAACTAACGTGTCTGCAGTTTATACTCATCCCAATTTATAAAAATTCTAAAATTTAAAAATAGAATATTAAAACTAAATTTTTTAACCCAGAATTGAAATGTCTTTGTTGTAAACTTTTAATTAAACTTCTGATTTCATTGGGATGTTACGTATACTAAACATTAAAAACGTTTTTTTTTTAAATTTAAGTTTACCGGCAGACACGGTCGTCGAAAACTGTGGAATTTTGGGAACAAATATATCACTGAACAGACAGTCTTTTTTTACTTGATAGCCTTGTTTAATCTATATTGGCATACGATTATCACCGAAGCAACCTTGGCTTACAAATTAAGTGGTGAATTGAATGAAATCTAAACTCTTTAAAGGAAGGAATACAGCATTCCTCGTGTTAGCGAAAGGTTTCAAATCCGTATCGAAATAAATTTTAGAATGTGATTTTTAAAATATTCTAATATGAAGGACTTTTTATGTTTTTATTTTTACTTGCAAAAAATGCACATTTATTTTTATAATTTTTAATAACCAACCCTTTTGTCTTGGCACTTTTAAGAAAATAGGTCAACGCGTTCAAAAGTTGTGTCATCGAAAAGCAAATGTCTTGATCAAAAAATATTAAGAATTCAAACTTAACAAAGTTTGCTGTGTTTTTATTGTAACTACTGAATTTAAGAGACACATTCAAAGTATGTTTCAATGTTGACAGCGCTTAAAGGTTTCAACAGTCCTAAAAATTAACCTTCAACTTGTACGCTATTAACAAAATTTCATTCAAATCGAAGGCAAGCAGGTTCGGATCCAAATTTATTACTTTAAAGTCGATTTTAGTTGTTAAACAATTTTCTTGTAATAAAAAGTTTTTAAAATGAGTTTTAATTCAAACCAACTCCTAAAATTACCATGCGGTGAGTGAAATGTCCCCACTCTCTAATGTTTTATACTCTCTGTGCTGTTATCAGAATGAGTGAGTGAATGAGCGTGTGTTGGTGTGAAATTGCTTCTTCTTTTTGTTTTTATCTAAATGTATCGTATGTAATCTTTATATGTGTTTGTATGCCAGCGTAAAAGTGTATGTATCGCCGCATTTAATTTCTGGTTGGCGTGAAAATCACCTTTGACCTGTGTCAAATGCGTGCACAATTCGTAAATTCTCAATGTGTTCGAAACCAAAAAGCATATGGCGGCGTGAATAAGGTAAACTTTGTTTTAGAACCGGGCAAACGCCAAGAGGTTTCCCCGAAATGGACCCCTCCAACAAAATAAAATGTCTCCCAACGAGTTGTGTTAAAAGTTAAAGAGAGAAATGTTATGCAAATTTTCCTAATGCTTCAGAAGATGTTCATGTACGAGTAGAATAAAATCCTCAAAACAAAATTCGTAAATGAAATATGGTTAAAGACAAAATTACCAACTTTTTGAAAAGGGTTGAAGTCATTAATTAAAAGGCTATTAAACTGGTAACAAGGGAGATGGAAAACTCAAATGTCGCCCCACGAACTTTTTAGAAGAGGGCAATGGTCGCCAAGGGAAAACCTTTTGCTTATTGGCGGGCGGGTAATGGCAAGAAAGAAGGCAATGATGTTTAACATGAGCGTAGCTAAAACTTAACAGATTATTTGTTATTTGCGAAATAAAATTAAATAAATAAATTGTATATTTTCAAACAGAGCTTGACAGTATGACCTGCAGAGAAAAGTCAGAACTAGTCAACACCAGATGAATTAAATTTGGAAATTGGCGAAAATTATCATTAAAGCGTTGTTCGAAAAATTGGAATAGGTTTTAGTTAAACGGTCAGAGAGGAAAATTTAATTATTTAAAGAACAGACTTCTTGTTTACTTACAAACTTTAATTAACAACGTAAAATTTCTAACAAACCTTTGGCATTAAAATTATTTTTAAAGTAAAATTCGTCGTTAGTTCTTGAGGTAATATTTGTCATTAGTTGCCTACAGATAGCGTTTTTAGCTTAGCGGCGGCAACAGGGAGCTGTTGATAAAGTCTTACATATCTGTTTAAAGAGAGTTTAGGTGCACGTTTAGATTATTATGCACTCTTCCGAGAAGTTGGACTTTAATACGGTCAGAAAGGAAAATTAAATTATTTTCAGAACAGATTTCTTGTGTACTTACAAACTTTTGTTTACAATGTAAAATTTCCAACAAACCTTGGGCTCTAGAATTGTTTTTAAAGTAAAAGTCGTAGTACCTGAGGTAATAGCGACAGAGATTTTAGCCTAGCGATGGCAAGGGGTGGCTTATAAATCTGATGATGAAGTCTGATATATCTGTTCAAAGAGAGTTTAGGTGCCCGTTAAAACTAGTATGCGCTGTTCCGACCAATTGAACTATAATCTGGTTCTTAATCATTTTATCCAAGCGTGGGGCAATTACTTGAAGGCATTTTTATCAAGGTCTTTTAGTATTAGTTTATATATAACGCACTCAAAGACCTCTTATTACATTGACAACCCCCCAAGTCTATTGCTATAAATATGCTCTAGGGGTCAGCACTGAGCTATTTTACCCCAAAATCCTTGGGGTCACATTGGATAGCTTTTTTCGACCCTCTGCACATGATACAGCTATCTGCGATAAGCTTAAAAGTAGGAACAAGCTCCTAAAGTTACTAACCGCTAGTACTTTGGGAGCCAACACCTTGTCCACCTCTTACAAAACGACAGGTCAATCTGTAGCGAATTACGCAGAGCCGCTGTGCTCGGCGAATGTGAGTACAACGCCGATCTTCATGATCTAGAGAGAGAGGTCCAGCGGTATAAGAGAGAACCTTTAGATCATCGAAACTATCAGGCAGGTTTGAACAACATTCACGCCGATGATGTCGCAGCAGCAGTATCCAGCTACCGTGTGAATGCAGTGCTAGGGGAACATCCCCCGGAGATTTCACCTGAGGAGAAGGTACTACCTCGGCAGACGCGCGTGGTTCTGGCGCAGCTGAGATCCGGATGGTGCAGCCGCCTCAATTCTTACTGGGCACGAATTGATGCTAACGTTCCGGACATCTGTCCCGCCTGCCATCAGGGACCACATGATGTAATGCACCTCTTCAATTGTCCGGCCAAGCCCACTCAGCTGACCCCCAGGTCTCTGTGGACGCATCCAGTTCAAATGGCGCGTTTCCTTCACCTGGATATCGAAGCAGATCCCCCATAGACGAACAAGACCTCAAAATAAATATATTGTTGTTACAACAACAACAACAACGCAGTGGAAAAAAATCAGACTTGCCAGAATGCCGCCCTGGAAACATTAACAGGGTGTCTCCTTATGTCTTCTGAGGACCTTCTACATGAGGAGACGAAGGTCCTTACCGCGCGCAGACATAATTTTATGTTGTCTAAGCAGTATCAGCTTGGGGTGTCTTCGCTGTAGTCATTCCAACCACCATCTCATGGGCAGGAAGCCTCCGCTCAGGCAGATCAGGTACTATCTTTATGATCTGCAGAGAGGTCCAGGGGTGCAAGAGAGGGCATTAAGATCATCACAACTATCATGTAGGTCTGAACTACATTCACGCTGATAAAGTCGCAGCAGCATTACCAAGCTATAGCTTGTATGTAGTGCAAGGGGAACATTCCCCGGAGATTTCACCAGAGGATAAGACGCTACTCGGGTGGTTCTGGCTCAGCTGAGATGTGGATGGCGCAGCCGCCTCAATTCGTGTTAAGCGCGAATTGATGCTAATTTTCCAGACGTTTGTCTCGCCTGCCATCAGGGATCACATGAGGGGCTGCACCTCTTCAATTGTCCGGCCAATCCCACTTAGGTCTCTTTGGACGCATCCAGTTCAAATGGCACGTTTCTCACCTGGATATCGAAGCAGTTCTTCTAAAGACGAACAGGACATTAAAACAAATATTCAAAATGCAACTGAGCTTTTCTACAAATATTATGTCGTCAAAGTAATTTCAATAAATATTGGACGATGACGTCACTTATTTGTCCGCAAAGGCAGTTACTGACATCAGCAGTTTGCAGACGAAGTCTTAAGCACTGTGCTTCATCGGAGCTAGATTGGATTAACACTGTGGCCATTAGAAAGGCATGACGTCCACTTGTGAAGGACCTTTGTGTGGGGCTTTTCAAAAAAATGCAATGTTTTGGTCCATTTCGTAACGCTCCATGCAAAACTTGGTCGAAATCGGATGTAATATGTGGCATCTGAAGCTGCATGTTCCGAAATCGGGAAAGACCTTCAGGTTCTGAAATCTGGAGGGAGGCTATTCTGTATGGTCTACTTTTACCAGATATGGGTGTTGATCGCTTGTAACGCTCAACGCGATATTTTATAGTTATCGAATGTAATATGTGATTTTTAGCGGGATATGCGACAATACGGACCTACTTTATATGGTACAGTTTAGCCATAGTTTACTACAGTTGCCATTTGAAAAAGGTTCCCCGTTTTTCCTTAATGAGATGTTGTCGGACTTAAGTAAATTGCTAAAGGTCCCTTAAAAAGTATAATTTGAGCGTGATCGGATTTAATTTTTGACTTCTAGATCAGCAGTACTTCAAATCGGGAGGAACCTCTGTCTGTCAGAACTATTGAAGACATGGATCGATATAGTCCAATTTAATGTGGCTTTAATAGCTGTACATATTTTCTAAAATCGGGAAGAAACACTGCATAATATCAAAACATGGACCGATGTGAACCAATTTCAATAGGAATTACTTCGGGGGGAAAAATCCTTTGATCATGAGAACCTTAATAAATTAAGAAAGGACATTATTGCTATACTGATAAGGCACTTGGTTTTCCGGTTTATACATATACAATCGGCAACAAGTGTTAAGGTTTCTTTATTTACATTTTTTTGTAAAGTAGAGTCGGTCTTACTACCAACTATTCCCACAACATCTAGGAAAAACAGTACGAACATGGAAAACATTCAACTCTTAGGTCTTACTACAGCAGTAGATATGCAGTGAACAAT
The DNA here is from genome assembly GCA_963513945.1 of Hydrotaea diabolus. Lineage (NCBI taxonomy): Eukaryota > Metazoa > Arthropoda > Insecta > Diptera > Muscidae > Hydrotaea > Hydrotaea diabolus. The sequence goes on along the minus strand of OY740720.1, from coordinate 154,419,835 downwards.
GCGAGGCTTAAGGTCAATTGTTTTTCTTTTCCCCCTTCCTTGAGTATATAGTGCTCTACCAGATATATAGCGCTGGAAATTGAACTTCCTTGTTCTGTAATACATTAAGGTATTTTGTACTGAGTATGAGAAGAATCTGATTACCCTATACACAGGAGATATGTCGCACATTGAAGATGTTTTTGACTCCTGGTATTTTGGCCCATAAATATTGCCCATTGATATTGCTTGAATTTGAACCTAGACCGTTTTGGACCGTTACATATGTCAGTGAAAGTGACCCTTTAAAGGATGTCTCTATATATAAACGAAGTCGTCTCTTCAACGAAGTACTCTGCACTAACCTTAATACCGCCATACTCCTCTTAAGAAAATAGAATTTTGTTTGGAGCTATTTTCAAAACGTAAAAGTGAATAAACTTTTCAGTAAAAAATATATCCTTCCCTTTTTTGTAATGTAGATAATCTCAAGCTAGATTAAATTAACCGGTTTTTGGGTGAATTCTTTTTCCCGTTTTTCGGATTTACACCGTTTCTTAATCTAAAAAATAAAATATAAATTCGATTTGAGAGCAAATTCTTAAAAATATCGACCCAGTCTGAATTTTGACTATTATCGTTTGTAATGAAACCTGGCACAAATATTCTTCTAATTTCAGAGTTCGCCCAGGGTTCAAAAGTCATAGAACTTTTACTGGAGAACTTACTTAATTTTGCACTTACAGTTTTTTTTCTTTTTAAAATTAAGTAAGTACTTCAGTAAAAGTTCTATAAGTTTTAAAGCCATGGCGAACCCAATCTTAAATTTTCACATCTAGTAGACGAAATTAGAAACTATTTACCGAACAATTGCCTCAGAGAGGACGCTAATACCTTTTAAGCGAAACCTCGTTTGTTAATTTCTGATATCGCTTTCCCAATTTATTTGACACACAGCTAACTTTTCCTTTTCCTAAAAATGCTCGCCTAGCTCACTTAGAGATGATGTCGACTCTAAAACAAATAAGGTGTCATATGACAGGCAGCAACTAGAAGAATATATTTGCCGAGATTCATTAAAGTCCATACTGGGTCGAAAATTTTGGGAATTTCCCTTTATAAAAGTTATTCTAAAGCGATAAAACTAGTAGATAAATATTAGATCAACCAAGGCATATTCTAAACTAGGTTAGATTTTTAGCATTTCAATTTTAACGATGAAGGACTTAATTAAAAAAGTAAAAAAAAATAAATAACAGGGGATAGACAATTTAGACAGTTACCCCATATTAAAAAAAAACATAGAATAGATTTAAAGCACCGTTTTTAAAATAAAATTTGAATTGTTAAACCTTCAGTAAATGTTGATGAATATAAAATTTAGAGTGTAGAAGATTTAAAAAAACTAAATTTACAACTGAATGTGTTTAGTCTGTAGCTAAGTGTTATCTACCACTATACCCTTTTATATATGAACCAAAGAGAAAGAACGTTTTATAGTCTAAAGTTTATATCTAATAACAAAGTTATCTTCTATACTGAAAGTTAATAGTTTTGTATGAACTTTTTTTTCTCGATAAACTTTGGAAAATGCTGTATAGCTTCAAATCGTTGTCCCACACCTTTGCCAACTGCTCGTGCTGCAATCCAATAGAAAATGGATTTATGGTAGTTATGCCAGAAGAATATTTACAGTTCAATTGTTTTAACGTTAAAAACGAAGTTTATGGCTAAAACAATAAACGACTCTTTTTTATGTTTATGCCCTTGTTTCACACAACGAGACGAAAAGTCCAACAACAGCACAAACACACACTCAGATAAAAAAGTAAAACGACTCTAGGAAAGATAAACGTTCAACAATCCCATGATCAGGGCACAAAAACCAAACTTCTGTGCTGGTACATAACAACGGCAGACATCTGTGCAATATCTGATATATATCAACATTCACAAGTACTTGACTACATACATGTGATTGTGTATGTGTGTGTGTGTATATACATAAATATCAAAGTGCAGAATGCAAATAGTGCAGATGGTGATGTTGACATTACCATAACATGTGGAAATCTACAAATGTTGCCCAGGCTGTATGTACGAATGAACAATCTCTTCTCTTCTTCTGACTTGTTGAACAGCTTGCCCGGATTAAATTTAAAACATTTATGCAGAGAGTTGTAGCTTGAGTTACAGCACTCAGAAAAATATTTGAAAGACTAATGAACTTCAATACAAATTACGATACAATTTATGTACGAGGTGTGTTCCAGAGAAAAGGAGAAATTTTGAAATTTCTCGGGCTACGGGCTTTTTAATTAATGCAATGCATTGCATCCCCTAGGATTTCTCCTATACATGCAATGCATTGCGTTGGTGGGTGAAAAGCAAGGGATCGAAGGGGAAAAGAGGGAGTAACATTGATTGACATTTGCCTTAATAATTTGGATGTCGTAATTGGTGGGAAATACAATTGCCGGAATTCGATTCCAGTACGGGCGAAAAACGAATTCGATCTGTAGTGTATAGTGCGGTCAACCGGCCAATCAATAACAAATGGGTGTGAATTCCTAGAATGTCGCCAATTCCTGCCGAACATCCTCACGTTATGAATAAGTCCGCGGATGTACGTGGAGCAAACACCATGAGAGTCACGGTTGAACAGCGACACGCAACCCACATTCTGACGATGTTTGAGGGAGACAATAGAGTTGGAACCCTACTGTCCCCGCTGTCCTTTTAGCACGATCCAGAAGCTCCAACGATGTTTTTGGAGCACCTGTCCATATAGGGCAGGGGAGTTGTATTCCATATTTACCCTAATGTAGGTTGTATAGATATCAAAAACTTCAGAAGGAGTGAAATGGTTCTTGCACTTGAGTGCTTCTTTCGACACTTCGAATACATGCCTCGCCCAACGAACGTCACATTGTATTTTCATGCCCAGAACATCAGGAGCTTCTAATTGTTCGATATCCATACCATCGATAGATAATGGCGACACTGCTGGGTCAATGAATCGCTTGTGTAAAATCTACTCTATTCACTCGATCCCATTTGTCTTCAATATCTTGAAGACTTGGCCTACGGTCGAATGAATATGAATGACAGGTTGCTGTCATCCGGGAAAGAGTAGATTGGATTCACGGTCTGTGACCCAAAAGATTGTCAATGAAAATAAGAATTAAAGAGGGACAAAGGAAAAAAAGGAATTAAATGTTCAAAAGCTCTTTAATTGTTAAAAGTGGCATATGGTGAATATACTCTGAGTTAGATAAATGTTTACTAGTGGTAGAAGCTGAGGGTATAGAAGTTGTCAATGACGACGACGCTCGTCCTGGTATATCCATCATTTTTAAAACCAATGAAAATGTTGAGAAAGTGAAGAAAATTTTATGGAGAATCGTCGAATCTCTGTTATAGAAGTTGCAGACGATGTTGAGATATCAGTTTAGTCATGTCATACACATTTTCGAAAGCTTGGGCCTAAAGCGTCTGGCAGCAAAGTTCGTTTAATCTTGTTGAATTTTGAACAAAAAAACCGTCGCTTGTTCGTAATTTGTTGGACAAAAGGAATATCGTAATCATGCTTCAGCCACGGTATTCAACGCATTTGGTCCCATGTTACTATTTCCTGTTTCCCAAATTGAAGAGACTTGTAAAATGAAATGATGATGTGAATTTTAAGGAGATAAACAGAACAAGCAGAGCACGTCTTAGTGTTATGCCTCTCACAAACAAACAAAACTAAACGCAAACATACTCAACTAAGAACATATGTTTGAGACAAGTAAGCCAACATTAAAACCCCAACCCTAATCGAATGCACGTAGCCCGAGAAATTTCAAAATTTCACCTTTTCTAGCGAACACAACTCGTATTTATGAGGCAAATGAACGCAATGTCTTTCTCGGGAGCGTATAAGTAATATAAATTAATATGTATACAATTGTAGTGGCCGTGGGCGTATGAGTAATATTGATTTACTGTCTTGGTATAACGTATACGTTGAGTAAGGGAGGCAGGGCCAATTTCAACAATCATGATTTGTGATTCTAATAAATTCGCAATTCCTTTGAAATATGAATTGGCTCGAAGGAATTTGTTCGGCCCGTGTACAGCTACTACACATATGACCTTTAACCTACCTGGCATGAGTGCATGTGCCAACATTAAGGTTTATTCTCAAAAACAAATTCGAAAACATTATTAAAAATTTACCAATCAATGTGTAAAGACTACACACGTGTATATTCTACATGTGTATGTGTTCCTAAGTAAACGACATTGTGTTCTACACTCGCTTCATCTCTTAGTGTACTTGCTGTTGTTGTTGTGAAAACCAAGTTATCATAAATATTAATAAGTCCAACGACAATGGCAACAAAAGGTAAAAGAAACATGTTGCTGTTGTGTATTGACAACTTTTTCGACTCTGGTTGTTGTTGTTTTGCACAAAACGTCTTTGTTGCCCTAAGATGTTATAGCTAACTGAAGGCAAAAAGTAAATGAGGCCATTACCACCGTCCTAGATGATGAAGATCGATGGCCTAGCTAAGGTACGTTAAGGTAAACAGCTTCAGCCCAAAAGAAGGTTCAGAGTGTTTCAAACAAACAGAGAATTTCAAATATTCATAGAACAACATGGGCAAATATAATTACAGCAATTACAAAATAAAGTCTTAGACTGAAAATGGACAAGGCAAGAAATAAAGCAATTTATCACAATTTCTTTTAACTTTCTAAAGGCTGAAATGATTTGGTGGATAGACTTTAAAAGGCAACTTTGAAGAAAAACCTCTTAATGGCCCACGCATTAATGTTGTTCAACAAAAGATTGACAAAACACTTATTTTAAATGGGTCGGTATTTCTAAAGTTAGCACAAAAAATTGTTGTTCTTTTTTCCAAAGGATGAAAAATATAAATAGTTTAAATTTTCGTTTCGCCCTTAGTTTGAAATTAAATTTTGTTGTTTTTCTAGATTTAACTTCTAGTCAGGCTTTTAAGGTCATTGGCGATAAAATGCAAATTAAAGATTATTATTTCATCAATGTGGTGTCTTAGTTGTTTTAACAATGTCAAGCAAATCTGGTGTTTTCTTGTCACCGATGCTGTACATTGAAAAAAAGAAGCCTTTTCTATTAAACCGAGTGTTTTGCACTAAGCAAACATTTTAACCAATTAATCGTCTTTAGTGATGTTAAATGTGGCTTTTGGAGCTGTAGGTTCTAAAAATGGGAAACCCTATGCATGTAACGAAATGCTTGGATCGATGTGGATCTAGAAAGAAAACATAGACCAATTACAATTGGCTTAGAGCTTAGCCCAAATATTTGGAAAGTGATTCTATAAGTAAGTCGATCATTTTACATTCTCAGCATGTGATATAACCTTTAAGATGTTTTGGATCGTAATATCCACAGTATAGTGAAGGGAATACAAACTAAATTGCAAAATATGGGGTGATGCCAGCGCACAAGAGCTTAACCAGGCTGCGATACATCCACGATAAGCCGTTATTGTTCTATACCGGTAAACTAAACTTTTGTAAGGGCTGTACTCACTGAGTTATAACCTCTCCCCGAAATGTCTAATGTATAAGTATAGGGTTAGCAATTTTAAGTTTGAATCGGCTATAAAAAAATTACTGACAATTTTTCAAACCATCTGTCCTAAGTGTTTTCGCTTAGCCCAAAGGGCTGAAGATTGTTCGGTAGGAGATGAAGATTTTCCCAACAAGCAAAATTGCCGCATATGGGGTTCAGAGAAGCCAATGCATGCACAACGAGTCACTGTCTGGTGTAGATTTTGGGCTGGCGGCATCATTGAGCCATTATTTCCTCGAAAATGACCCGCCCTTATAGACAATTGAAGCGTAAAAACATGAAATCGAAAATGTCATTAAAGAGATTCGACCAATAACAATCGAAAATGTACTGGAAAATTAGTTTGATTGGATAAGGTACTGCCGAGGCAGTTGTGGTAGTCATACGGGTATGAATGGTATTGTGTTCCATTATTAAATGACAAAGTTCAACATTTACAATAAAACCAGAAATTTGAAAAAATTATCAGTATTTTTTACAGCCAATTCAAATTTTAAATGTTAAATCGGCCACCCTTTAGTTACAATGCTTTAATACTCGAAATATCGCCAGCATTACTAAATAAGCCGTCGTTGGAAATATTCAGATACTCATACCTGGGATTATTGACACGATCACACGCTAGGAATCATACTAGGGTTACAATATGATTACCCTTTCAGGGTTACCTTTTCAAATGGTCGGTATTGTAGAGATAGATGGGTTTTAAAAAGAATAATCCAAGCGTACCCAACCTCAATCAGACGTTTTCTAAAATTCAACATTTGGTTCTTAAAAAAATCCTCCTTAAATACGATTTTAATTGGGAACGTGATTTAGAAAATCAACAAAACTTACCAATTATTCGCCAAAAACTGCCGCTTTTAAACCCAGATGGATCTGTGATGATCTTTACCTTGTGAACTTGAATGGATTCAAACTGCGTTGACAATATTACATCCAAATAATTTACACTGTTTGGTCTGCAATTTAAAAAAGATTTGTTTTAGTTAAAATTAATTAGACATCTTAACTTAGATCTGAAAACGTTCATTAATATTACCTACTTACTTATTTGTAACCGCTGTTCTCACAATTCAATTAGATATTTAGTTTTTCTTGTCGGATATCGCCTTTTGTTTAAGAAATACTAAATTTAGACCCAATTCACATGAAAGGCCAGTGTTGGAATATTGAATACTTGAAAGGGCAGTTTGTAGCACTTTCATAGTGCCTATCCTAAATTGTAATTCAGCAAAAGTAGCAGACCCAATTTACATATGGAAGGTCAACGCTGGCATATTGAAGACTTGGATGGGCAGCTTGGACCATCGTCATACGACTTGAGTTTACAATCGGGTCAAGATTCGACAAAATGTTGAAACTGTTGTGGAGCTTACATTCTCGTGGTTTACTCCAAGATTAAACGTTTACTTCGAAGGTGTATGGTTACACAATGATAAGGTTTAATCGATTGGCAGTATAGGCGAAGAAGAAGGGTGACAAGCGATAGAAGGGAGATTTAAAAAGCGACGTATGTGGTTTGACTGTTGTCTTGTGAATTGTTTCGGGAATAGTTTCTTCAAGGCACTTGGATAATATTCCAGTGCCCAGTGTCTGCGAAAATTTACTGTTTAAACATGATGGGGAAAATCATTTCCTGGAGAAATTTATTCATGATAAGAGCATAATGTCTACTTTATAGTTTACAGTAGCTAGCCTCAGATGAGTAATTTCAACTGAGTCCGCAAAACTAAAGTCGATGTTTAGCCTTTTTTAAGTTTGTGAATGTCTCAGACTCTTCATTATGAGCTTGGACTGGACCAAATTCCTGGTATCCAAAAGCCCCTTTTAGGTAGTGCCATCTTTTTCTGTTTCTTCTATAGTTTGCAGTAGTCTCAACCAAGTAGTTTCAACAGAGCCTGCAAAGTTAAAGTCGATGTTTTGTCTTTTTTTAAGTTTGTGAGTGTCTCTGACTCTTCATTATGCGCTTGAACTGGATCGAATTCCTTGTATCCAAAAGCCCCTTAATGGTAGTGCCTTCGTTTACTGTACTGTAGTTTCAACAGAGCCTGCAAAGTTAAAGTCGGTGTTTTGTCTTTTTTTAAGTTTGTGAGTGTCTCTGACACTTCATTATGCGCTTGAACTGGATCGAATTCCTTGTATCCCAAAGCCCCTTAATGGTAGTGCCTTCGTTTACTGTTTCTTCTATAGTTTACAGTAGGCACAGCCGAGTAGTTTCAACCGAGCCTGCAAAGTTTAAGTCGATGTTTTGTCTGTGAGTGTCTCTGACTCTTCAGTATGCGCTTGGACTGGATCGAATTCCTTGTATCCAAAAGTCTCTTTAAGGAACTGCCTTCGTTTACTGTTGCTACTTTACCCGTAAAGCTGGACCCCTACCATAACTTAAAAGAAGTTCCACAGAACTCGGGCCACTTGTTGTTTCAAGTAACACAATGTTGTCGAAATCATGGATCCTGGATATGATCTACTTGAACACATCTATCCTATAATGAAAATAAAGCTTAACATTAATTGATGTATGTAAATTGTGCCTTCGGTAAGCCGATTATCATCTCGAAAAAATCAACTCTTAATGAATACTCTTTATGCATCTTACGAGAGAAAATATTCTCATATACTCAGATATGCCTCAGTCTGGCATTGAAGTCACAGTAAATATTTTAATTTAATTGAATATATAAGAGCAGGTATGTACAACAAACAGAACGTATGTTCATTTACACAGGCAATTAGTTGCCAATGACAACACGCTCCTGCCTCCGAAAGGTGTTTTAAAATAATTTTCATTAATTAAGCCGACACATTAGCACTTCAGCACCAAGATAAAGTTAATAAAATAAAGAAAAACAGATGGAAACATGTTTCGTTTCAAAAGACTTTCGGCAACAATCACAGTGCGTACACCTGCACTCGGTGGCGTATGAGCAACATTTATCAATGGCTGGCTGACCCTAATAACACTTATACGCCGTGGAGTACTCTGAATACTCTACCGTTCGCGAGAACACCGGGGCAGGCGACCGGGCACTTGTGCCAATTATAATATAAGTTGTGCCATCGTCTTTTAAGTTTTTTTTCAATTACAGGCTAATATTTTTTGTCTGGCCCGCAAAAGCGAAAAGTTTTGTGGTCGTACCCGCCAGCTTGGCTTTATGGGCGCAAAGTTTTTATTTTCGCTTGGTCTGGTTCATAACATTTGCTTCTTTAACTATCAATTATGTGTGTGCACTAAATTAATTTCAATATCATGGCAAAGAACTGTGTCCTCTTCACCCTGCCCTGTGACCCTGGCGTGGTGGAATAACTTTTATGGCTGTGGTATTCATTGTTTGTCTGCTGCGCGAAATGATTTCTCAATTTCCATTTTGGCATGTAATATTAGTTTACTATTTGTTTTGCTATAACTTTTTGTTGTACTTTTAGTCTTTTTGTGGAAACTGTGTTCTGTGTCCTCCAGAACATTTTGTTCAAGCATTGAAAGTGTCAAAAGTTTCCAGAGCTCTCTTCTTTTTTTTTAATAAATTTCAAACAAACAAATGTTGTTGGTACTTTTATTTTGTTGTCGCAAGTGTTGTTTGGCGTCATAGCATTTGTAAGCTGAGAAAGTATTTTCAGCAACTGAACTAACAAATGGAAATTGAGGTTCTGACAAGCGACATTTAGAAATTGTACAGAAGGAATTTATATGACACTTTTTTTCGAACTGAAACCATATTTGCAATTCAAATCGCAATTAACATGGACCATAATAGAGTACTAATAAATAGAATACCTCTGGTAAAGAACTCATTGTGATATCAGTATAAAAGGAATAGTTCTAATAACAGAATTTGACATAATTGGCATGTAAATTAAGAATGGATACAATATGTTTAATAAAGGAACAATTGTAAGAAAAGATTTACGAGAGCAAATAATACTCACATTTCCGATGTGACTGTGCTTAGATTAATCTTAAATGTTTCACAACGTAATTGTTTTGCTCATAAATTTCTATTTCTTTAAATTATTATACATTAAAACGCTCACTCTTGCATTTTTCCAATTAATTCAGTGCATGGTTCGCCAACAATAATAACAATTTAAACTCTCCGCTGGGGCGGAGAGTTTAAATTGTTCCAGGGTGATTAAAATCTTCTTGCCTTAAACAGTAGGTCAAGGCCCATTAGACCTTCGGAGCCTGCCCTTTAAAGAAGGTCCCAGTCAGTAATTAAAAGTAAAAAGTGTTATGGCGCACAGCTCAGTATTTCGAGAGAATTTTTCCTGTTTGTTTCTCAATGGGATATTAAGGGATTCATTTCGGGTAAATGTCCATTTATAATTCTGATTTATATGCAGGCTTTTAAACTCTAAAGGTGGATTTTTTAACAGAGGAAATATAGTCAATGGCAGAACAAGTCTTCCCTGAACGTTGAGGAATATTTTTTTCACCATTGGGGAGGTCATTGATATAAAATTTGCCTAAAAAACAAAAATTAAGAAAATTAGTCCCCATTTTCCTAGGCAATTTTACTTGCGGCAACTCTCAAGTTTGAAGGAGAGAGATTTAAGGGGAATGGAAAGGTAATTTTTCCCCTTACTTCTCTCTCCTACAAACTGAGATTTGCCGCAAGTAAAATTGCCTTGTGTAATGGGGACTCATCGGCAAGTATGGTTGTCTAGTGTGAATGGGGTCGGAGAACGCACTGTACTAGTTTACGCGAACTCTTATCTCCAGGAACTGCATTTAATAAAAGTTCCTGTCTGTTCCTATGTCGTGAAGTCGGATGAGAAAAGGCATAAACCAATTCCATTTCAACTCGTATGCTAAACCGAATCTATTACGTTCACAGTCGATTAATAAGTGCATTTGTTGGATAATTATCCTTATTATTTTATAGAAGACATAAAGAATTCCCATATCCATCCATTCATCCTAACCCTCTTGACATTTCATTGCGTAAATATAAGCCTATTTGTAGGCTTACAAAAGAGCGACAAGGATAAATTTAATCCAATTAATTTCAATTACACGTATTTACACTTCGGCATTAGGAAAGAAAGGAAAAAGAAAAGAGAATCACTTTTATAGAACTCCTTCCCTTCCTCAACTTGCCTTGCTTGGCACACAATCGACTCTCTTTTCCTAGCTCGCACGCCTTCCTCCATACATGCATACTCATGACAAAGAAGACGAAGAAAACCAATTGACTTGTTGCAAATAAAAAAGTAAACGCGCTAAAGTTTACACGACGTTTCGGTTCGTTTCACAACACACTCGTGTGGTACATACCGACAGAAGAGAAGAGAGTACAACAATAACAATACCCACTGTGCACGATTTGAATATGGTGAAAATTAGTGTGTTCGAAGGCAACACACGCCCGCACGCACATATCCTGAACAGACAAGAAGACACTGCACGGGAAGGCATTCTGATGATAAGTAGACATAGATAGCACCAAGCACGTGAGTGCCTTTGTATGTAAGTTGGAGTGTTTAAGGAAGAAAGAAAGGAAGTGTGGGTGTAAAAAATGGTTCTCTTGACAATTTATTTTCTTTGCAAAATAAAAAAAGATATAAGACAACAACAAAATAACTGAAAAAAATTCTACACGTGAATGAGTTCAATAGATTTCACAAGGAATCATACATACAACCCCACATTATACGCGACTATTGCCCATCATTTACGATAGATGTCGCTCATTTCGTACAAGACCGGCACAATGCAAGAAAATCTGTTTCTAGAATAATTATTTGACAACATCATTTCATTTGAACCTAATTTATTCCACAAACATAGCATAGGGTCTTAATTATTGTTACTTAGGAAAGATTTTTTTTTATAAATATTGCTTATTTTAAAAAAGCTCGTTTAGAAATCGAGAATTTTCCATACAAACTTTAGATTGAAAAATTCCATAAACTTGCTTGAAGATGTTTCACATTTTGCTTTGCGTATATTAAAGTGTATCATTTTCTTGCCATAATTTCAAAGAATTCAAAATAAGTTATGCCAAAATGAATTTTAGAAAGGGAATTGCTCATATCTAAGTGTCATTTCAATAATAAATACTTTTCAATCTAGACATAGACATTCAAATTAACTTTAACAACAGGTGTGAATCGTCCAAGTATTTTCAGAAACAACATTAATTTACACACATGCATTTGTTTATAGAAGCCTTTCTGTGTCAGGTATATGTAGACATAGCCAGTAAAAAATACGTGGAGTCAAAATCAAAAGGATAGGAGAGAAAAGAAAATGTGACAGGATTTTCCGTTTGGTTCGTCTTTTATTAAGTGTTGTGTTGCAGAAACCAAAATTAATTGAGAGGGGGGTTCGCAAGAATGTAATAGCTAATAGTAACTCGCTTATTAAGTGAAGAGGACATCTAAACGGCACGAACTCAAACCGAAAGGGACTTTTGATGGGAGGCTATTCGAAAACACGATAAGGTCTACTTTCATCAGAGCTAGTTCCTAGCCGTTAATTATGTTGTCTAAATTTAATTGAAAACTTACAAGCAGTTAATTATGTTGTCTAATTTCAATCGAATTGCATTCTTTTTCTGCAGGTCCTGCAATTTGAATGGTCATTTGACCAATTTTAATAGCATTCGTCCTGACGCAAATGTTTGGCAAAAAAGGGTTTATTTTAGCATCCCATAATTTGATAACAACGATCGATGAACAGACGGACTGACGGGCTTCGTTTAATCGACTTACATATAGTCTGTAAAATAAACATAAGATTTATTTCGATTAACTTATAATACTTGAACCCAAGTGTGGTGTAGATTATAAAAACGTTTCCATCCACTGACTTTTAATGTATTTAAACGAAAGAAATTTTTTCAAGAGTCTAAATAATAACTTGTCGAATTAGGAAGGCAAGGGTTTCACTAGACCAACTTTAGTAAATACATTTTGAGATATCCCGACAAAACTTGACGAATTATATTTTTATACTGACACCTGTTGTGGTGGGCGATTTTAAATTTGAATCTGCTGTAAATAAAAGTACTGATAATTTTTTCAAATTTCTAGTTTTATTAAAAATGTTGAACTTTGTCAATAAATACTGACAGCCGATTCAAAATAAAATGGTTAATCACCCATACTGTAAAGGATAGATACGTTGCAACAATCGATAATTGTAGTTAAACTAAGTATTCCATCAATACAGCCCAATGTTAGTTGGTAAACAGTAATGTTCGCTACACTGAACTGAAAATATTTGAGAGAGTGACTTCGGACGTTTAGTCCAAAGTCCTATTCGATCATGGATTGTACATAAAACACTTAAAACGACACTTGGTGCAAATATAAATTGTCCAATCTAATTCGTTATTGTAGAGTCCCCCGTCATAGGGACTTCTAAGATAGGAATTACTTTGAATAAACTCTGATCGGAATCACTTGAATGAGTAAAAACTTGGTAGAGCCATAATCATTTACAATTCAATGATTGTTTTAGAATTTGCTGCAATGGTCTACCCAGCTTAGTCTATGGAACCATAAGAGCCTTCTATCGTACGAGTATTATTGGCTTTGCACTCACAGAGTAAGTATTCCATCGCATACAGAATACGAAATTTCGCTCAGATCGACCTGAGCGATCAGTTATCCAATACCTCTCGGGACGATTGTGTCTAAGGTACGGTTATTGCACAAAAGTTATTCGACTTAGATCCAGTACATTGTTTGTTTTAAAACAACGGAAAAATAAATATTAGTTCTACTTAAAAGACAAAAAAATACAGAGTTTTTTTAACGTGCATCAGTTATTCGAATTTCGAGTGCATTGTTAGGATAAGAAATTAGTTGCACCAATTAAAGTTTTTTTCAGTCTTGTTATTATTGCTTTTTTCTATCGGTGTAACCTATTAGTTTTTTTGTGTGACACAATATAGTAAGATCTCTCATTATATAGAAAATCGGAACCATGTTAGCATTAATTCTTCAAACAGTAGGTGATTCCAACAGAAAGTTATCTTGTCCATCCGCATGCTAGTAGTGCGCGCCGATTTTCTGTGCGCTGGGATTTCCAAATGTTGGACATGGCAAATTTGATTCAATAGTAAAAAATGATGTTACTTACGTGAAAATGAAATGTAATCTCCATGGATTTAATTAAACCATATCGTCTTCCTCTGCATTTTACCACCCCAAATATCACGAATTGGATTCTTGTGATGCAGCATAACTACAAATCTTTCTGATTTTGCCAGATTACAATATTTTGTTAGTCAAGTACCCTTTCATTAAATATTGGCCTCTTTAGATTTCATTTCGTCAAGTGTCTGCGGGTGAAAAATAAAAAAAGGTTATTAGTTGAATTTGCTGAAAAAATACACTATAATACAGAGTAAACTCTGAAAAAGAAGGGCACAAAAACGTTAAATACAACCTACTGAATCTCAGTGTGCTGTCCATAATACAAAAGTGAGAAACTCTTAACAGTGTATGGGGATATCAAATGATGGGAAAAATACCTCTTCTAAGAAAAAATAGGAAAATAGAATTTTGTAGAATTAAAGACTCGGGCACACTGAAGCTTTTTTTCTTACGTAGTGTATTTACCAACTTCCGGTAGAAGTTATAGAAATAAATGTCCAAAACATATAATTAGGGCTTTTATTTGCCCACACTGTAAGTTTTAAAAATATATTTCATTGGTTTTTAAACAACCGGAAGTTAAGAAAAAGAAAAAAAAGAAAAAGACTTCACTGTGCCCAGACCTTAAAGCTTAAGTTGTACCAGAGAAAAAAATTTAAACTGAAAAATCATATCCAAGTAATGAAAACAATTCTTTGAATAAAAATATTAGAATCATTTTCGAATTACCTACGAAAATACTTTGCCCAGTGAGTGTACCAGCCGAAATAAAGGGGGTAGGAGAGCTTAAATTATTCCCGGTGATTAAAATCTACTTCTAAATCGTCTGCGATGTGTCCTTTTCTCCGGCTTACTCCTTATGATTAAATTGTAATCTGGGCAATAAACAACGGCTTTGCTCATGGCAATAAGTTCACAAAAAAAACAATTTAAATTTAAGCCAAAATTCCCAGATAACCCTCATATGTATATTTTACATTTAAGCATTTCATTTCCTTGAAATCCACTAAAACACACTAGAGGCTAAGCATAACCAAGGTTATCTCGCATCATAGCAACAGGATACTTACGCCTAAAAAGAGCAACAGCTAAAGGCGGTGAGTTGGAGTTAGCAGCAGAACGGCAAACCCAGCGAAAGATGTGATGGTATGCCTTTGCTTAAATGATTTTTCAAGAAAATTGTCAAACTAAAAAGTCAATGCTAGGAAAAATGTTTTCACAGAACAAATTATAGAAATAGCGATTATATTACACATTCCTGTATAAAAAGGTCACGACTAAGGCATGTTTTACTGGAATCCCTTTAAGACTTAAAAATACTTTCCAAATTTTTGTTGGGATTTGTTCTAGGAAGTTCTTGGGCAACAGTTGCTGGTCTTAAATTAAACTTTTGCTGGGCTTCATTATAAAAGCCTTCCACCTAAAACGCCTGACACTGAATGTGTTCCGGTTTTCTTCTGTTTGTCTGTCTAGCTGGAAGGTTTTGTTCATACTTGAAAAATCACGTTCATATAATGAACACACACATAAGAACAGCCATACATATCCTTCGACAAGGAAAATTGTATAAAACAACAACAAAAATAAAAGAAAGGAAAAAAACCAATGCCATGTTTTCGTTTTGTTTTCAAAAAGTGTGTTTTTCTCGCTTTCAATTGCTTTAAAAAAATCAACCAAGGCATATTTGCCTTATCCTTGATTCTGCGAAGGGCCATGCCAAGGCAAGGGATCATGCGGGAATTGATAATTGTCGATGTGATAAGGTTAAGTAAACATTCGTTTTGGCGTAGCGAAAAAAATACGTTCAGATTTGTAATGAACTGGCAACGATAACAATAATTAACATTTGAATACAAGGTAGCTTTACATCATTTTGATATCGCTTTACTTTGCAGACTAAGGAGTGGTGGGTGTTCATTATAAAGCTGTATGATTGTCCCAAAGCACAGTGGGAAAATTTGGAAAATTGTTGGTTTGTTTTAAAAAAGAAAACGCAAAATAAACAATAGTGTCCGTCTTCTTAAATACTTAAATTGGGAGGAACAGTTGTTTTAAATGTATTTAGGTCCCTACTTGGCGCTGTAAATTTCTCCCGTGTCGACTAAGCGTACGCGTTGTAATTCTTTACATCGTAATCAGGACCTCGAGATCTGTTAATGTAAACCACCCGTATCTCAACTTAACAGGTTTTGGTCACTACAAAGAAATAATCTGTAGTAACCACTAATAATTGGTACCAAAGTAACATGTAAATCACAATTGGTTAGTTGTCATAACTGCCTGCTATCACAACCAATATTTAAACTGAATTCGGTTGGTATAACTCTGTGATTAGCTGTAAATACCGTGCTATGGTTGTAGGGTTGCTACAACCAAGTTACCATCAGCACGATGTAATGTAGGTTATTGCAACAGAAAGTCGGTTTGTCCAACCGAATTTTTGTTGCTGGTTAGTGATTTTTTCTCTGTGTGTAGTGACGACTTCAGTGCTTTTGGCTTAGACAAAATAATCCCAAAAATAGGCATTCATTTTAGATTTTGTTATTTTTTTTAGAGGTAGTCAATAACTATTTAACGAATACCTACTGCATCTAATTTAAATTATATTAATATAATCCTTAAGAGATTGAAATAATAGCTGTCTTATCATTTGCCTTTTAAAGCCATTCGAGTTGGTGTAGCCTATATATTTTTTTCTTTTCGGTTAAACTAAATGCCTAAATCATGTGTAGCTGTAATATACGGAAGGGTCGTAGTGTCCTCATTCGCTGCAGTGGTTGTGAAGAGGAGACTTAATTTGAAGTGGTACGAAGTGGATACACTTCGCAGCCGTACGTTTACAGCACACATGTTTCCATAAATCTAGCTATCCGTAAGATAGAAACTGTGATTGTGCTGATAATGATAATAATAATGATGATGATGATGTAGTAGCAAAAATAGAGCTAACAATGCGAAGAAAAAGTCTGTTAATTTTCCATTAGTTTTCTCACCTATCCTCAGGCCCATCAGATGCCGCACAAATGGCACAACATAACGTTCCTGTCACCGATGTTTTGTGATCATTGCGGTTCTTTATTGCATGGTATAACCCATAAAGGTCTCAAATGTCGAGGTAAATTCAAAACTACTCTGCTACACACCTAAAACCTAACTTGTACATGCATTTATACATACCTACATACATTACATTATGTTGTACATACAAACAAGCGTGTATGTGCATACCACACTCACATCACATCACAGCTCCATACATCATCATAGAGGTTGAAATTATATTACAAAAACATACAAGGGTTCGGCCCACTCACCCGTTCATTCTTTTGCCGTGTGTCATCTGTGCGTGCGTCAATTTCCGCCTCCCGGTGGTCTGTGTGTCCATAAACACTCACGCACACATAGATGTGCATAGGCAAAAGATGTACTGGTGTTAACATCCTCACACAGATGCACGCACACTTATATATACGTATATAATTTGAATATCTGTCGCTCATTTGTTTTTTTTTGGTGTTGGCATCGCTGTTTGTTGGTGTTGGTGTTAGCGTTCATCTTGTTGTTGTTGTTGTTAGTTGATGTAGTAGTGGTGCCTATTGTGTTCTGTGGTTCCAGCTGTAATGAGTTGTAAAGTGCGTTAGTAAACCGGTGGTGGTGATGGGCGGGCGCGTTTTCGTTACTCTGTTCCGTTACGTTACGTTATTAAGTGTCTTTCGACCACACACACACACATGCCCACTCATAAATGCATACCCATAACCGTGCATCATGTGGTTGCCCCTGACGGCTTTATGGTCATTGGCAAGAGCAACAGCCACACAGCTGGGACGAGTGTATTCAGCAACATTACAATTATCATTAGCATCGATCGTCACCATCCCCATGCCCATGCAACATTATTTAGATGGAAATTTCTGTTACGTTTATTTTTAAATGTTACTGTGTGGTTGTGGGTGTGTATGTTTGTGCGTGCGTGCTTGTCTGAGAGTCCACTCTGTGGATGGATGTGGTGAGCGAGCGAGTGTGTGTGCGTTTGTTTAAGAGAAATGTGTTTTTTGTTGTTTGCCATATTTGTTGTTGTTGTTACTACTATTAATGTTGACGTGTATTTTGTATTGGTTGTCGTTGTTTTTATGTTTTGGTCAACAGACACAAGGAGTAATTCCCCTCCCCCTCACTCCTGTGTGTGCTGCAACTTCCTCCATCCGATGTGCCCTGTTGTGTGCGAATGTGAGTATGACTGACAAAGCGGTCAGTCACGCAAATTTTATGAAAAATGAAAATTACACAAATTAAAATGTATTACAGCCATAATGAGACACGTAGCGAAATAACGTCTACAACTACAGCGTAAACTGGTAATTATGGGATGTGTGCGTGCACATGTCTGTGTGTGCATGTGTGTGTGTGTGTTTGTACAAACACATAATGCCCGCCTATGATAAAGGATGCATTTGAGTTTGTACGCTTTATTCGATTTTAATGAAATTTCTTCGAGTGATGCAGGTGTGATAGAATATTTTAAAATAACCATTGAGCTCAGATTAACCTGAAATGTAAAATTGTTATCGCATTAGCGTTCAATAAGTTTTTAATCGTTCAATTGTTATTATAAAATAATGAAATTATGCTTAACAGATATTATTAAATTAAGCTATTATCATTTATTTGACACATTTAACGTCCCAAAAATCGGAGTGGCCCTCAGTGGTGTGATGGAAGTGTCAACAACTATCATGCCAGTTAGCTCTGGTTCTACCCCGGGAATGAACACCTAACAATTTCTTAGCGTCGGGTTTGCACCTTGTAAATGCAGGCGATTTTACAAGTAAGAGATTTATCTCTAAACATGTAAAAACTGCTCTATACTTATAATATGCATTAGCCGTTCGGAGCCGGCGTTAAACAGTTGGTTCCGGTCAGTGGGTATTAAATAACAGCTCACTGATTTAAGAGAAGTTCCCTCTTGTTCCTAAATGGGATGTTGGGAGACTTAAGTAAGTAAATGGGATTAGTCATGGGCAATGGCGCTCTAACGTCCAGTAATGTTCAAAAACATGTGAAATTCTAAAAGCAGTACAATTTTTTTACAAATCCACATATGTGACAGCGCATAGAGAAAGGGACCTAAGGGTAAAAAAAATCAATTTTAATTTTTTTTTGATGTGGACAACATCTGAGCATCGAATGAGACCGATCCCATGCCCCAAAAGTGTTCCCTCCCAGAGATATGCGCGTTTTAAATGTATTTACGTTTTGGGCCAATGTGGTAGTCCGTCCGTTCCATATGGGTACAAAAATTTAATGAAATTTCATAACGAATTTGAATATGCCTCGACCCAAGGGTTTCAGGTCCCTGGGGCGCCGGAAAAATAGGTATTTTTGAGTATAGAGTACTAATTTATACTTGTATATGCACTAACTTTAAAGATTTGTCAAAATTTCGGGTCCGGGAGCTTGGTCCCTATGTACCAACAATTTCTACCACTTCAACAATGGACATATGAGTTCTCAAAAACAATGAAATTTCCTCACGAATCAGATAATGGTGTATGAACGAAAGTAAATGTTCTCGTACTGAAAAAACGTGAGTCTGCCAATATGGCAGAGAGATTGTCAAACGAACAGAGACCTTGTCGGCAGCACAAATATTATGGTATTGATACGCTAGCCACGCCAACGGCGAAACGTGCGTCTACCAGACGGTGATTTTTTGCTTTTACTTTGCTGACTTCTCCTTCTCTCTATGACAAACAACAAGAAACCTGATTTTATTACCTTGTGGAGTAATTCACTTTTTCAAAAATAATTACAACAAACCAAAAAACTCAAATAATATGGTTGAATTGAAGACCTTGGCCCAAGGGCTAATGGTCCTAGAGCAATGCTAATTAAATGCTAACAACGTTGACCTGAAAAAAGTGTCTCTCGTACTCGTTACATTCAAACAAGTCTTCTAAGTAGCTTCGATACTTTTCCAGAGGTATCGTTCGATATTTTTTATATCACAAGAAAAAGTGTACTTATAATATTTGTGCAATGCTTTTGAATAACATTATCCTTGGCTTAAACTAAACTTAAGTGAATTTATATAGTTTCCAAGTGTTAAACCTGATTGTCGCTATGGTGACATTAACCATGGTACGTTTAGGAATGGGCCTCAGTCTCAGCCAAAAACTATACGATACATGCCTAAAGTAATATCTATCATCTAAGCTGATCGATGGATAGCAGTCCTTGGTTGCGATGTGGAAAGGGCTTTGGTACTCCTTTTTGACTATTCGTCGTTTCAGACTAAAGTTTCCGAAAAAATATCCCTATACCATGGAGAATCTTCTTTATTGTTTAACGTTTGTCAAATATTTTAAGTAAAATAAATGCATCCCTATTAAGTATAGCTAAATTAAACAAACAAATCAAATTTTATTTGGAATGATTAACTAGAATTTTGGCAATCAGTGATTGTCGTATCGACTGTGTGTTGTTGACCTGAACGCACCTTAATTTCAAATACAATTTCCACATAAAACAAAAATGTTTTTAAAATGTTCTGTGCATATTGATTGCTTATTTATCGAGTTCGAGCTCTCTTAAGTAGATTAAAAAAATTCTTTTTAAATTTCAATTTACATAAATTTCTACGTATACAAACAAAAATTATATTCAAGAAAGAAACAAAACTTATTTTCCAAAATACAATTTCGTAATGACATACATGACAATAGTAGAGAAAAAAGTTCCAACAAGAAATTCAAATAAATTCTGTCGTCTGTCGATTTCTCGCCAGCCGTTGCGAATATGCAACACATTGTATCCTTTGCCTGATATGAAATACGTGTCTAACAAAGTTCGACATACGAATGTCGACATGATTAGCTATGTTCTCGCACGTACTAAATTTCAATACGTTTGATTGGGAAGGCATACTTCGTGTTTTCGAAAATAGCAAAATCAAACGTGTTCGTTTGTAAGTTTTTGCCCCAATGGTTTGGCTCAGTAAATTACTCAGATAACAACTTTTACTGAATGGCAAGACAAATCTACTTATTTACTTCACTTGTCATTTCATTGCACAAATGGCGAATCCCCCTAAATCTGTGAGCTATGCTCGATATAAGTTTTTTACTCGTCAAACGACGTTTTTAAGAGAGAAGATATTTGCATGCCGTAGAAATAAATCTCTCTACTTGAACAGTCATTGTCATAAACGTAGAAATCTTTAATCTATTTTTATTAAAACGGAGTTTTCAATAAAAAAAAAATAAAACAAACAAATTTTAGTTTTCGGAAGAATCTTAGTTGGTTATGCTTTTGATGTCCCCATGGGCGTATGATTAATATTAAATTGACTATGCGTAACACTCATACGCCAAGGTGGTCAATAGATTAACTATTTCTGCGTTTTAAAACTACACCATTTTGTGGGAGAGGACGTTTTTAGTTGGTTTTATGGCAAATGTTTGTAACTACCAATAATATTTAAATGTACCAATCGATTTAGAATCACGAGCTGATTCGATTTAAATATGTTTGTCTGGACGTCCGTCTGAAGCTTGTAGTCCAACGCAAGAACTTTTTATAAACCAAGAAAGGACATTAATGATATTAAATACAATAGGTTGTGATTTAAATAAATCGGGTGATCAATCTAGATGTATTTTTTTAAAATAAAAAATATACAAAAATTCAAATCAAGTGGGGAATCTTTATTGTCCACTCGAAAGGACATTTTATGCCATTTATTTTTTATATATAATTTCACTCAAATGTTGTCCCTAACTACGCCTCCATTCTGAGGGTCCAATTTTGGATGACTCCTTCAAGCATTTTGACCGGTATGGCGTTAATGACACGCGTAATGTTACCTCTAGATTGATCGCCCGATAGCTCACACACACATTAAGCAGTAGCAGCGACAAATTACATACAATCCTAATAAAATTTGACACCGTTCATTAAGATGAACCAGTAACCACCTTAGATTAACGGTCCACGTTTTTTATAGTCCTACTACAGAGGTCCTACCCTATTTTAGATACAACCACTCATCAACACACAAATTAAATATGGCCCGGTCTCATAGAACAATACAATTTTCTAACGAACCCAAAAATTAATAGATTTTTGCAATTTGGCTAAATTTGGGTCTAGACTCAAGTCCGAAAATCTGGTCCGTTCAGATCTTGACATATACTAACTTATTTAAACTTAAATGATAATTTTCAACATTCGATCTTTGACCGCGTTCAGGTTTGAATGCCACGTGCTTCGATCTTTTGAGCAAGACCTCGAGTGGGTTATATCAAGATTCCGTAGGTCTTGATGGTATTTTCACCGAAGCTTCGTATGTCCCCTACTGCGTGCGCCGTCAACATTTTTCAAACATGGGCACCACATAATATTGAAATTTTCGCGCAAATACAAATTATTGTCAGAATAAATTTAAAGCGCGGTCCAAGGGTTTAAGGGGCTTTATTAACTGTTTTACTTTGAGTAGCTGAAAACTCCTCGAAGTTGGTGTAAATATTTTCATTTTGAACATTGGTGAAATGTTGTGGCTTCACACCTCAAATCTCAAAGTCTTGACAAAATAGAGAATGAAAGAGTCCATTAACCTCTTAAAATAAGACATAACAAATTGGTCATGTACTTGAAGCGGGTTGCGCATTGCGTGATTTCAAAACCGCCGGACTGGTAAGGCTAAATATGTGTAATCTGAAGTGTTATTTATATATTGAAAGGAAAGCCATTTACAAATATGGATCGTTTAACAGCCGAATTAAAGTAGTTAAAAGAGTCAATACTTTCTACAAAAGTAGCGATTTTAACGTGGACACTTTGGCTTGGTCGCGTGCGATGCGATCCTGCGGTTTGACGCTATTAGACTTTTTTTGTGGGGACCATGCGCACGCGGATAATCTCCAAATGTTAGAGATTTAAAAACCAACATTATTTACGATAAGGTCAATATACCGCCGGGACAGAGCAAAAAATGGGTCAAACGGATCGAATGCTATAACCAAACCAGAGGCGGTTGTATTTGATAAATGAAGGGAAGGCCCAAGCATTATAAGTATAATGAAATAAAAGTTTTATGTTTTTAAAGCGAAAAATCAATCACTTTGTTCGTAAACTATAAACGAACATACTGATGGACACACTTCGAAGAAATTAAGCTAGTAAATTTATGCCAAAATTGCAAATTGATAATTCTAAATGACACAATATCTATATCTTTTAGGGAGTTTTAAGCTTAGCCCACCCCCCCCCCCCCAAGGTAACTTGAACATCACTGAATGCTGTAGGGGAGAGACAAGATAACTTTTAATCAGAGTTGCTAATAATATGGCCTAGTATTTCTGAGATAAATGGTATATAAGAATCAAGCTTGACAAGAATGTTAGAGTTTACACCCTCTTGCCACATTGCACATTATTTGAAGTACTTAAAAAAATATCTTATAATGTTTAAAAGAATTCACAAGTGGACAGCCCACTGACTTGTTTCAGGCCCTTAATATATTTTTACTAGATGACCTACTCATGAGTCCCTTAAGTAAAATTTGTATCCACATGTATCACTCTTTGAAATTTCCTTGAAATTGTTAATACAGCACAAAGATTAAAATAGAAATCACACGTAAGTAGCTCTTTTCAATTTAAAACAAAAAAAAAACACAAAAACTATTCTAGCCGAGAGCACCGGTGCAGACGGGAAAGGTAAGAATATTTAAATAAATGCTTAAGTCTATTTGTTTAAGTTACTGCGAAAACAAAAACTACAACAAAGACAACGACAAAATGCTTCTGAGCATTATAACATTTGAATGTCACTCGTTTTATTGTATTTTATTTAATCATCATCCATCCTCTTGTACGTTTATTCTCCCATCTCAACACACACACACATACATATATACAAGGACACAGCAACACAAGCTGTATTTGTATACTGATTATCCTTGTTGAAAAGGGAATGCTCCTTGTTTGGTTTCAACGGCAACGGCGACTCTAGCGATAGTGACAGGAGCCTTACAAACACTATCACAGATATTGTTTTGAAACAACAAAAATATGAATGTGTGTGGGTGTAGTTATATCAGGACACATGAAATATATGTACCTTATAAGCGAGTGTGGGTGCACAGGAACAAAATCCCTATAAAGGCAACACTGATATGGGCACCAAACAACAACAACTAATTCTGAAGGACAACTTAGACAATGTTACAGACAACAACTCTTGCGGACGGACAGAAGGACGGACGGACAGACAATGGTGCATAAGCATTAAAGGCTTTTGATTTGTTTGCGCTACAGCCGCAGCGGCTACGTCTACGGGTGCTGGTTTGGGTTTTCATTTCACCCGCATATGTATGAAGAACAGCCCCTTCAAGTACTCACTCGTATCTGCAGGTCCTCTTAGGCAACAACTACGGCCTTTCAAAAAAAAAAGGATAACAAAGGATTTCAGTAGTGATACGGATGTACATATACATAAATCCCATCAAAATGTAAATGTACCCCACTCAAAAAGAATATAACTAATATGCATATACGCACACATACTCACACGTATACAAATTTGAAAGGATATGTACACTGAAAAAAAACGACGAGCTAAAATTTGAAATTCAACAAAAAATGTAGACTAATAAAAACTATTGATCGACCAACTACACATTTTACAATAAACAAAACATTCAATTGTCAAATCTAGAAGTCAAGTACTCGTATAGAAGTCATGCTGTGATAGCAGGTGTAGGCTCTAATTACAGAATTAATCTAGGTTTAAATCCCGGTAAGATCATCTGTTTTTATTCTGCGGCGGTGCTTTGCACCTTAAATATTTCATTGAATTAATGAGTAATTAGCCCCGCAAAAACTTCTCTTTAAAAAAAACTTAAGCTGCCCGGAGGCATACCTCTAAACAGTAGCTATAGGCTGAAAGAAGTAGGTCCCAATCACTGGGTTAAAAATATATATTAAGCACAGCCGACCGATAAAAAGGTTTGTCCCTTAATGGGATTGTCAATATAAAACGTACAAGCGTAGAAATTTGTATATCCTTCACCGTAGGATAAAGGATACTAAATTGGTCAAACCGTTTCCAACACCTCGAAATATTCTTGATTGTCGTAATTTCTAAGACGATCTAGCCGAGTCCGTCGGTCCATATGTGTGTTAAAATCACGGTAGAGGTCAAAATAAATGAGATAGGAACCTCAAATTGTTCGGTATTGTAAATGGGACAAAACGTTCTGGTGGGGGGGAAAAGTTTCACACGATCACACATAAATTGCTTTAGTGGACTAAGAGATAGTTCGAAAAAATAAACTTCTTATATGTCTAGTCTTAGCTGTAGTACAGGGTATTATGACTTAGTGCTGATATTTATAATACCTGAAAGGATTGTAAAGTATAGCGATCTATCTAGTTAGAATCACTGATTCCATGGAGTGATGTCCTCTTTCCGTCCCTCTTTTTATCAATCGTTGAAATCGAATTCAATGAAACTTGGTAAATTGTTCAGGTTTAAACCAAAAAGTTCCACACGATCACACGTAAGTCGTTTTGGAGAACTAAAGATAGCTCGAAAAAAAACTTCTTATATGTCTGGTTTTAGCTGTAGTACTGGGTATTATGACTAAGTGCTGATATTTATAATTACTATAGGGATTAGAGATAGACCCCATGTAAAGTATACCGATCTATACAGAAAATCACTGATTCCATGGATCGATGTCCTCCGTCCGACCCTCTTTCCGTCAATCGTTGTAATCAAATTAAATGAAACTTGAAACATTGTTTAGGTTTGAGCCAAGGATGATTCCTTTTAAAATTGGTCTATGTCCTAATATCAAGTAATGTTTTTTCCCGATTTCAGAACCTGCGGCATTAGAAGAGTTATGCTCTGGTTAAGAACAAATTTCGCATGAGCCATCAACACCAATGACTGGTGAAATTAGACCGTTTCGTTGCATGTTTTCGAATAGCCCCCACACAACGACCGATTTGAGGTCATGCAGCTCTAGAAATCACAAACTAACCCCTATTCTTATTCAAATGATACGCTATCAGGATTTTTGTATTGCCCCCACACAAAGGACCTGCAGCTCTCTAGAAGCCACATGGTAGAAGCCAATACCTTGGGTTCTAACGTCTACGTTTTCCTATAGTTCTAAAAAAATATATCCTTACCGCTCTAATCAAGAAATCCAAACTTAATTTAACTGGAGACTGAAGAACAGAGTGCTTTAAGGTATCCCATAATCAGCCACATCTGACTTTATCTTTCTCTTCTTGATTATTATTGGTTTAACATGACATAATTATGTGTAGACGAATCGTTTGTTGAGAAGCACTTGATTATTTACTCAAAAATTGGTATTTTCGCTGGACCTTTTGTGCCCCTAAAAACGGCGTATGTAGTCCTAAGAGACGTACACCAATCAACATGGACCTTGGCATTTAAGAATTTAAAGAAAATGAATAAAAATTTTATTAAGGCATGTAATTTCAAAATCTGTTTAAAATTTATTACATTGTTCCTAGAGGCCCAAAGAAAAGATATGGATAGATATGGGCACTAAAAGGTGTGTTTTATTTGAAAATCAAAAAAATACGCTTAAAACCCCGCTTAAGCGATAACTTTGTTCCTTCATTAAAAATCCGAGGAGTTTTTTTTATTTACGAAAAATGTGTTCGATATACGTTTAAAACAAAAAGTTTTTTTTTGAGTTTTTAGAACAAAAATATCTTAACAAAAACGCTAAGCGGGTTCGCTTAAGTCCGCTTAATTAGGTGGAAACCGGCTTAAAAATTTTCTTTTATATTTTTTTTATAAATTAAACTTTTTTTAAAATAAACTACTTTTAACCGGTATTTCAAACATATTTTCATTAAAAACAGAAGTTTTCTAATAAAACACGAATAATATTAAAGCAAATTTCATTAGGACTCTAAGTATTACTCTAGTAAAAAGATAAAAAAAATATTTTTCAAATACGGCTTACAACTTTTTCTGGTCAATACTTGAATTGAAACAAAAATATTTTCAACCAACGCTTTATTGATTCCTTGAATTTCTTTATAACACCATTTTTAAATAAACTTTTGAAGGTTTTTATAACAGCATTTTTAAATAAACTTTTGATTTGTATATGTAATCTCTTTCAATTAGAAATTGACACATTTTTCTCTCTGTGTATTTATTTTCATATATGTACATACATGCGTCAAAGAAAATGAATTGTTATTTAGCAGTAGAAGTACGTATGTATAAGGGTTATGGTAATGGCGCATACATCAATGGAACACATTTGTTACTGTTCAAAATTATGATATAAAGCAAATGCCACTGGCTGACTGACTGCAGCCATTATATGTCGGGTTTTGGAACTTGTATGATTTTGATTTGCATGTCATTTGTTTGATGTTTTGCTGGCGTCGTTGGTTTTCGATGGCACCCGTCTTTGGCAAGATATGCCTTAAATACTCTTAGCTCGGAGGTGGGGGATGGTAGGCAGGCGAAATGCTTTCTTCTTTTTTTCTGATGGCTTAATACCTCCAAGTGTTATTGGCAATACATATGAATTTCCAAGTAGGCCATTGAGATAAGCTCATACTTTCTAAAGGAACTTCAAAATTTCTCTCAGGCGTTGTTAACAATTTTTACTTATAAAAAGAGTGAAGATTAATGTCTTTTTTGTCACATGTCAAAGACAATGTAATAAGCAGAAGACCTACCTCTCACTTAATTACCCTGACAATCCATTAGAGAACTAAAATAAAAACAGCCTAGAGTTGTTAGTAACAAAAAATCAGAGAGCTTTAATTATACTACTGGCTGGCCGGAAACTAAAGTTAAAAGCCTGGTACGAATGGCTAATTGAATTTTGTAGAGAATCGTCTACAAGACTTAGGTATTAGGGTGGAGTGAAAACATGCTTTTTTTATAATTTGAAAAAGTTAACCTCGGAAAGAGATGTAGTCTGGGGTCCTAAAGAGGGGAAAAATAAAGAAAAAAATTTAAAAAAAATTTTAGGGGTCGCGCCACTCCCTAGAAATTTGGAAATTATCGCTATTTTGGCGTTGATTTTAGAAAAATCCTAAAAATTAACGACTTAACTTATTCGAAATTTAAAAGTTTGAGCTTGTTCAGTGCCCAAACAAAAGTATTTGAGGCAAATATGAGGATAATCGACTAATATTTGTAGCTTTGGTGGCGATTTCATTGTTCAGTCAATTTTCTGAAGAAGAGACGATTTGACTTATTTTACTTTTTGAAATTTTTGAACAATGAGAAAAATTTTTTTAAATTTTTTCATGCCCTTATTTCATTGTTTACGCTATTGCAAACATTTATTGACATAAAACTTTTTAGGATTTTTCTAAAATCAACGCCAAAATAGCGATAATTTCCAAATTTCTAGGGAGTGGCGCGACCCCTAAAATTTTTTTTAAATTTTTTTCTTTATTTTTCCCCTCATTAGGACCCCAGACTACATCTCTTTCCGAGGTTAACTTTTTTTTTTGAATTTCACTCCACCCTATTAGGTATTAATCTATTGCTTGTAAAACTGCCAGTCTTTTTCAGGTATAAAATAAGACCCAAATCACATTCGGATTTCACCCTGGTTCATTACAAGTTTTTTGCTTCAAACAAGGAAATATTTTTTTTGTTAAAACATAGCGACATTCTGAGTTTACAAACGTACTAATACTCCTGCAAACAGACTTTGACAGTATACGCTAATGTAAGAATAACGCTTTACAAGCTATGGTTTTCTAAGTACTACGAAATTAAACTATAAATCTTATTTAGATTTAAAATATTTCAAAAGATTGATTTTTATAAATAAAAATTTAAAACATCTCCATTAACTTAAAGTGAGAGACTATTCAACTCCTGTTTACCTTCAAGTTCAAATCAATTCTCTTTTCGTTTTCATTCAAGCCAGTTGACTTATATCATAGAAAGAACTCCGTTTTATCTGACAAACAGCAACAGACTGTCTTAACATGACGAACAATTTAGCATTTATTCCAATAAACAGTATCTTAACATAATATTAGCGAAGCAACATGAAAATTTGCGACGAAAAACTAAACAATTAGCTGATACTTTAATCAAATCAATGGCAAAATCTTTCCCGAAAAAAGAAATATTTAATCTCTTAAATCCTAGCCTAGTTTTAAAAGTGACGATTGTATGTTAACCAAGTAAAAGCGACATTATAAATGGTCAGGCCGATTTTTTTACTCTCCACCATGGATTTGCTATAGAAATAGGACAAATAACAATTACACTGGGCAACAACATTTGAAAAAAACTGCTTTATAACTTTAGAATCAGATAAAATTTGACCGAGTAATCAATTTTGTACGAAATGGGAATAAATTTCCACTTTTATTACATTCTCTTGGTTTTTTGTGTTGTTGTGATCATTTGTTGTTATTATTGTTGAATTATTATATTTATTGACCCTTTACTGGTCGCGTTCACTAAGAACGACAACATTTGCAGTTAGAAATAACTCCATATTTCCATAAATCCATAATTCGTTGCGACATTTGGTCTTTTTTATGACTATAAAAGACCTTTTCCGGGCCGCACGTCTAAGATATATGTTTAAAATACATTCCTAAAACCGAACCTAGTATCAGTTGAATCTTAGGAATAATTTTGATTCGTTGCTTTAACTTGAGTACTCAAATAAGCCCAGAGTGTTTAATCAAATCATAAAAAAAAGATTTATATTTCAAATAAAAACGAAATTTATTAACGTGGAAGCATTATACGATATGTCTATGTTAGTTAGTAAACGATTGTTTGGATCAAAACGCATTTTTGGGCCACATATGTCCGAAAACCATCCCCAATTTGGGTGGGTTATATGGTTCGTATGCAAATAATGAAGAATACTCAAAAAAGTGTTCTTATTTCCGATGTATCTTCAGTCCCTTAAAGTGAAACTTTTTCTTCCATGTCGATTTAGCCCATTAACAATCCCAAACAACTTTTTTTTACTCCACGCGGTGGAGGGTATAGAAACATCTAATTTATAGAACTAAAAATATCCACACCTCCTTATGCTGGCGTAAGGGACAAAACTCTGCTTTGTCCCCATTTACACGAGGCAATTTTACTTGCCGCAACTCTCAGTTTGTTGGAGAGAGAGAGGTAAGAGGATTTCCGCATTGTGAAGTTGGCAGATTATTTAAGTATTTTTTACACAAAAATCAGAATGAACAAATAAATCACAGAATGTCAGAAAAGACAATAATGAAAACAATAATTGTCGTAACCGAATTGCCTTGAGGCAAGTTCAAAGGGGAATCATAAAAACTAATGCAAGTAAAGTTGCCTCGTGTAAATAGGGTCTTTCGATTCCAAGCTAATTTCACCGGCAGATTTTCAACATGAAGTTTGGAGTATTTCTTGCATCTATTCAAAATTCGTAGTTCAACAATTCAGTATCGAACTTTCGGTTTAGAACTTCCTAACCTATTTCGATATCCGGGAAACGAAAAAACTGTTCCCACTTGGATTGTGAAAAACCCCTGTATGTAATCCGATATCTACAGCTTATAAATATTGAGCCACACAAAAGACCTTCTTGCTATTACAATCCGATGCTGTATGTTTCCATGAAATATATATATTCAAGAAAATACGCAACATTTACTATTCAAAATCGAGTAAGAAAAATGTATTCTCCTTTTGTTCAATAGAATTGCAAATACTCGTACTTTACGGTTCGAAAGCTTTCCAAAAGTCCATTAGTTGGAAATTCTTTCAGAGAAATAGCATTACAATGCATTTTGTGTGTAAATCCAATTCATTTGAAAATCACCGGCAGCAGAGCGGCAAGACAACGACGACAATACCAACAACAGAAAGAGCAAAGTGGAAATGTGAAAAATGTGTAAAATGTGTGAGCAACAACAATAACAACAGCAAAAGACAAGGTAAAGCTTCAACACCTGCGTACATAAAAAGTTCTCATGTGGAAGTTAAATTAATGAAAGAAAACTATTCGTTAAATTGATAAAAGTATTTGTCAGTTTTGTTGTTCTTGCTCCAGTTGTTGTTTTATAGCAGAAAACTTGACTCCGGCAGGGAGCGACCAATGAATAGACAGACATACGCCAACAATCTCAACACAGCACAAGATTGATGAACTGCAGCTGAAAGCAATGCAAACTATGCAAAGACTACTTTTGTCAGCAGCACCACCCCTTGAACACACACATACACATAGGCACTCACCGAACACTCACACGTGGCTGCGTGCATGCATGCATTCGTTTATATAAACAAATTGTATAAATCAAATACAATACATGCGAATGTAGTTTTGCTTTTAAAAACGTTGCTTGCTCCGCACAAACACACAGACACAATATAAATTTAATGAATGAAATGTTGAGAAAAAAAATCAATTTGTTTTGTGCACACTTCTAGTGAAAAAGTGCCACCGCCGAAGGACGGGGCGAGGGACGGGAGTGGGAAAGTAAGAGGTGGATTGTGGTTGCCAATGGGCAGGCACCGGGTGAGTGGCGTTACAATCGTAAAGAAACCCATAAAAAACCTTCACAACAATTTCAACAAAAGCGTACAATTTCAGGGAAAATAAATGTTTGTTCGTGCGTGTGTGTGTGTGAATGAATGTGTGGTGTTGAAAAACTATAAACGAACAATGCAGTTACGAGTTCTACCCGTACACGTTCGCAACAGATACAAATTCATTGTTGCCAACACAAATGCACTTTCTCTCTCTCTCAACGCGAAACACTCACATTCAGCCACACTCACTCGCCAGCAGCAACACATTAATTTCAACAAATTGACGCTGTTGCAGTTACGGTGGCTGGCTGAATGTTGTTTGTTGTTGTTGTTGCCATTAAGATTCGTTACGTTCTTTCCAATTTCCATTTAAATAACGGAAATTAACGTATACGTTTATTTTTGCGCCAAGGTGAAGTGAAATAAATGTTCACTTGCAAAACTGTTGCATATATTTGGGCCAAATGCCCATGTACACAATCCACAAAGTCACAAACACAGGCACATAACCATTTACATTGCCCTCCCGGTGTGTATGTGCCTGAGTGAGAGCGAAGGAGAGAAGTGTGAAAAATGTGGTCATACCAAAAACTGTTGCATTCTTTTCGGCACACCATGAACGTACATATATTTGGAGCAGTTTCTGACTCAATTCGAATAGCTGTTGAATATTCTCACGAGGGTCACCCTTTTATTAGGTAAGACAAATTGTAGTTTAGTTCGGCCAGGCTGAATCTTATAAATCCTAGACCAAGAATTACATTCTAATGAGGAAGAAATAATATATGTTTATCGCTCTTGTTGCGCAAAAGGGTATTAACTCAAAATTGAAAAATGTTTAGTAGAGACAAAAAGCGGGTTGTTTGCACCGTTGAAATACTCCTTAATAATATTTTATGGTAAATAATTTTAGAAGGCTCAGTAGAGATTTGTGTAGTTTCTAAAAATAAATATTGGAAGATTTTAAGTTAATACCCTTTATTTGAAAAAGAACGACATGATACTTATATTTGCTATGGCCTGCGGCAGCATTGCCGTTGCTGAGTGTAAAGTATCAAAATGATTCCATTTTGGCTTCTTTTTATTTTGACTTCAAATACAACTCGTTTTACATCTCATGTTTAGTAGACTACTTTTCAAAAGAATAGAGCGATAAAATGCAAAAGCTTGTAAACGAAGACGGAACTCACAATTACAATTTTTTCCCTAAAGATGATCAACGGCGTTGATCGAAATATTGGAAAACAAAATTAACAATTATAAAAACGAAAGAAATTAAGTTTTTCTTGTTTTTGAAGAAAGACCTAACAGCCAGAAGAACTCAATACAACTTACAACAAAAATACACACAACTCTAATGCAGACTAATTGTTGTAACCGCGCACGAAATTTGGTGGCGATTTTTTATCAAACTGTTTTTGTATAAAATGCAGATGATGAATTCGAAGGTTTTTATTTCAAAAACAGTTTTTTGGGCAGCCTAAAGTTACTCAGTCTGAGTAGCTAAAGTGTTTTCGAACCTAAGAGTGCATGAAGGATCTAGTGGAAATAACAGGTGCTGAGTTGTTTAGATACAATTAGAAAACGTTAAACATCCTTCAATTTGTTATTCAAAATGACCAAATTGATAATGTTTGAAACGCTGATGCCAACATATTTTTTGATTATGTCGAAGGGTGTAAAAAAAAATTAAATTGTCCTAATCAACATTAGACAATATCTTCTTTGAAAAAATTTAAATAGTTTTAACATTGAACAAGGATTAACCAGCTCGAGACCTTTTGCATCTATATTTATACAGAAGACAAGTTTTTAACAAAATTTTTGTGGTTGCACACTGCTTTAATCGCGGTTGTGGGTTCGTGAAAACTTGTATTTAAAGTCTATATTTTATCAGGCCAACACTCAAGGGATGTTCCCTATACTTATATATGCGGTATATTGTGTCGGTTTAAAAAAGATTTATTAGGCAGAAAAGAAAAGGGTAGAGAAAGAGCACGACCTCCAGATGTTTCGGTCAGACTCGTGCTCATTTTTCGACTCTTATTCCGACACCGGCCAAAACTCACAATTTCCGCCTTTAACATCGAATTTATTACGGCATATCCATTAATTGACTTTTAGTGAAAAAAAAAGTTTAGAGTCGAAGTCAGCTATCGTTTGCGAGTTAATCGAATAGTTGACTTTGGACCTAGATTTTCTTTTGCCAGATGAAAAATAAAGACTACAGCAATATTAGATGACGGCCGGCGAAAAAATTTATTTAATTGACATAAATTGTTTACTTGATCATGACAAGACATTTTCCTGTAATATGGATGTTCTATTTAACATTTTGATGCATATTGCAATTTAGCTTAAATAGGCCCCCAATGGGCTTCGAAATATGTGTCAATAAAGAAATCAAATACTTAAGAACGTTTGTAAGAACGGGGAGATGAGCTATTTTCCTCTAATATAAAATGGTCCCTTTGTTTATTTTGTCATTCCGTGCTGGAAATATTCTCCGGAAACCAAATAAAATAAAATTTTAAAAATTTAATTTCTTTTTCGATTAAAAAACTAATAATTCAGCATCTTTTTTCCAAACTTTTGTTTTCTTATTTTCGGTTAAGTATTAATTGAAATACATTTGCAAATATTGTAAAAATTGATTTACTATTTTGATTCTCAACACTGTTTTGTTTGTCACCCCTCTTTTAGTATTTTACTAATAGTCAAAAAGTGGATTAATCTTTAGATGGAAATCGACTTATTAAATATTTTTCAAATCAATCATGTTGAAAAACTATGTTTTTGGGAAAATATGGCCTTACAGTGAACTAACTTTCAATGTGATTGAAGATGGATGGACAAACAAATTCCGTCAACTCGAATAAGGTGGTGATCTACCTTAATACTAATACCCTGTTTCACAGAGTGGTGAAGGGTAGAATAAAAGCAATACTTCTTAACTTTAGCTAAATAAACGATACTACTGTGAAACGCAGTCCTAATGTTCTCGTACATTTGACAACTTTTTGGAAATTTTTGTTTATAAGTCTGGCCATTTTTTTATTTTATCTTATCGCACAACTTTCAATGTGATTGAAAAATCTAGCATCAGTTTTAATCATAATCAATGAGTATTCACTTTTTCTTTTAACAATTGGACCCAAGTAGCTTTCTGGTAAAGGTTGGTACGGACCCAAAATCGCGATAAAAGCACCCATGTTAGTTTGCTATTCTAGAAAAAAGAGGTCTCGATCCAGTAATAATGTCTGTTCAATTTGTAAATTGCAATGTATTTAAGACAATGGAGCAAAACCTATTTTATAGTCGGATGAAAACCGGCCGACCTTGAAATAATCATTTGGCTAAGTAGATTTTCCTATCGAAGTCTTTCTCGTGAAACGGAATTTTTGTAGTTCTAAACGCTATCTAACCGAATTTTTCTTTGTTTGCATACAACCACCCAGTCATTATTACACCTACCTCATCAGTGCATAAGGAGTTTCCTCTCTCCCTCTCTCTCATGATTTCGCCCGGGTTTATGATCCAGCAATAATGTCACCGTAATAAATTAAAAATTTATTGAAATTGAATTTTAATCAATTTTAATTATGGCATGCGAAAATATTCTTTATCCGTGGCCCTTGAGCACTGAACTGAACGGCAACAGCCCAGTCAGTCAGCCCCAAGTAAGTACATGCATGTCGAGTGTATGTAAACAGCCGACTGCAGTTCGCTGTGGTGTCAAACTTTCCACTCCCCCTTGCCTGGCAGCAGGAGTCGCTTTTCCACCCAACGCCACGGTTATGGAATATTATTATTGCTTAATCATGCATGTGACGCCAGAGTTTCACAGATGCATGTTCGAATTTTATAGATCGGACACATACACTGACAGGTAGTGGTAAAACTGCTGTAATTAAAAATGTGTACATATGTACCTGCTATATGCAGATATGTAAATATACTCGTACATATGTACGGTGCAGTCGTATGTATTTTACCCAAACACGACTAAATTAATATTTAACATACGAAAATTAGTTTAAGTGGTAAAAGGAAATATTTGCATTTTATTTGGGGCAAACGGAGTGCGATAAAATTAAATAAAGGCAATGTTTATTTAATTGATAAATGTGGTCAGCCTTGATAAATATAAACAAAAATTCCAAAACGTTGACAAACGAACGGGAATATTAGATGGAGTCAAGCTGTCCTTTAACTTAGACTGCGCTTAACTGTATCATTTATTTAGCTTACATATAAAAGGATTGCTTTTATTTAACCCTACACCACTCCTTGGAACAGGGTATTAAAAGTTAGTTTCTTGGCAAATTATTATAACTAACCAAAGTATTTAAGCTAGATAATCTTTCAAAGGTGCCTATCGGCTTATAATCATTAACCTTTTTGATTTAACGAAATTTGCCCGTTCATCAGTCTTCCATTTAAACTTCCTAATAGAACGGCCGGTCGCAATTGTTATCCGATCTTAACGAATTTCAACAAAATTGTTTTTTCTTGATCAATAACAGGTACTACTACTGAAATTGGTTTAGCTTTTACTCTAGCTTCCACACAAATGTTTCCCCGATTTTAGGTCTAGCTGCACTAAAAACTACATATAACAACCGACCCTATCATTCAGATCGAACAGTAACCAATTCAGATTAAAAATGATCCATGTAGGTAGAGGTACAATCGCTTAAGAAGGGCCATATTAATTGCAAACTTGATATTTAATTTTGTAATGGGTGTTTTTTTATACTTGTGGTGTTCAATCTGGCCACACTTTTTTTGGAGTTGAGATGACAACCGATCCTGATTTTTACAAGAACATTTTGTTCAGCTATGATGTTCACTTTTGGTTTGAATGGGTAAGTTCAAATTGTCGCATTTTGAGTAATGAAAATCCACAAGCCATTGTTAAGACGCCGTTACATCCTCAAAAAGTCACTGTTTGGTGTGCTCTATGGGAAGAGGGAATCATTGGTCCATATTTCTTCAAAAATAAAGCCGACCATAATGCTACAGTCAATGGGGAACGCTATAGAGCCATGGTTAACGACTTTTTCGTGTCTGAATTGGAGGCTGTTGATGTGAACGACCTCTGGTTCCAACAAGACAGCGTTACATGCCATACAGCCAACGAAACAATCATTTTATTGAAGGAAACTATTGGTGAGCGCATTTCCTTGTGTCGTAGGCCTGTGGCATGGCCTCCAAATTGAGCGATTTAACACCAACGGACTATTTTTGTTGGGGTTATGTGAAGTCGCATGTCTACGCAGATAAGCCCGACACGATTGACGTCTGGGAAGAGAATATTCGACGCGTTATTGCTGACATATGGCTGCAAAAATTGGGCCTCTGGGCTGGAATTTATTCGAGCCAGCCGCGGCGGCCATTTGCACAAAAGAATTTTTAAAACATAATGGCAAACCCTTTACCTGTATAATAAAGTTTTATTTTGGCCATAACATTAACGTTTTATTTCTTCTTGTAAACCACAAGTCTGAAAAATACCCTTTATTATTAGTCGTCGTAAAATTCTAAAACAATCTCCATAATTTGCGGGCACGCCATGGTTCAATTTGGTTGTTTTTTCTGTAGCTGCCAAGAAGCCAGCGCTTGCATTGAACCTGCTGTCATGGTATCGATGGCTCAACTTGATTGGAGTACTTATTGAAAACGCACTTTTACTGAGATTTAACTAAGACTAGGGTCGATCTCGTGGAACGTTACTACCGAAATAAATAATTATAAACATTTTAAAATAAAAATTTTACAGAATGTTTTACAAAAAACCCGTCGGCTGGACATAGGGACCTAAAATAAGATAAATGTTATTTTTACCGTTTAAGTAACGAATACCTGGGTTTATAACATTCGAACACATGGGTCTATAACATTCGAATACATGGGTTTATAGCATTCGGATTCGAATTTAATTTAGTTTTTACTGGTTGATTTTCAACGCTAAGATAAGCACCGGGTCATTCCATAATGTTGAGTATTTTGAGATTCTAAATTTGCTTAGCTCGTCTGTTTTATTCTGGTCCTTGGCTTTTACACATTGAAGAGGGATTAACCGGCTCGAGACCTCTTGTATCTATAGAAGACTCTTGTATGAATAGAAGACAAGTTTTTAACAAAATGGCAATGTGACATTGATTATCGTGGCTGTACACTGCTTTTGTCGCGATTTCGTGCCCGTGACGGCCTTCATCAGAAAGCTTCGCAGCAATTGTTAAAAGAAATTTGTATATCCGATTAAAATTTCCAAGGAGTTACAAACGCTCTAATGAAATATTTGATTGAACGTTCTTTTCTTCTGATATAAAATATTTGGATTTTTTTCTCGATTGGCCGAAATTTCATAACTCTTTAAACCCTATTTTGAGACAAGTAGTCTATAATAATCTCACACTGTTATGCTGTATACAATGTTCACATATCAAACAACTGCCACCTACTTGTATTTAGAACTGTGTGAGTATACATATCCTGTATATATTTTGTATACTGCTCCAACGTTTATAGGCCAAATTCACTTTTATCTTCGTTAAGTGTGAAAGCATAAAAGACGGAACAATGTGAGTCCATAAATACATACACCTACTTATATATAAATATATACGTATAGGCATAGATTTTAACATAGCATGGCATCTTTAAAAATAACCTCACATAGACAGTCTATAAAAATACATCGACGATAGTAGATTTACTCTTTTTACGGTCAATACTTTTCAAGGTTCAACTCAAGCTGAAAATTGTTTTTTGTCAAAGTGAATTTATTGTTGTTGTTTGCGGCTGTGATTGAGTTTCCCCCTTGAACTCAAAATCAATAGAAAACGTTTATAATACGAAGAATTTCTTTAGCAAGGGAAACGCTTACGGTGACCACTGTAATTGAAAGCAGTATTAACAAAATATTGATTTATTTTACAATTAATTCATATGTACGAGTATCCAGTTTTTATACATCTTTAGAAAAACTATTCCTTGTTATATAATTCATAATTAGGCGTGTTCGGTTGGCAATAGCTTATTAAACGAGTAAGTGGTCGACTCTTTTATCTTAAAAATATATACTTATATTTATGTAATGTTTTTTTTTTAAATTATTCTTTGCAACTAAGTATTTTGACAACGTGTATGTATCCAATAACTAATTCGATTTCTGAAAAGGAAGTCAAATCAAGTTATTAATTGAACATACAGCGTTGTCACGGACCGGAAATCATGATAAAAGCAGTGTGCAGCCACGAAAATCAATGTCACTTTGCCATTTTGTTAAAAACTTGTCTTCTATTTAAATATAGAAGCAAGAGGTCTTGAGCCGGTTAATCCCTGTTGAATGTGGAAATACTTTAGCTGAAATAAATATCCATTTAAAAAAAAACGAGTAATTTGAAATTTCTTTGCATACAAAAACTAATTGGCTTTATGCACCATCAACCGTTTGATTCGAATTTCTAGTTTGTAAAGTTTTCAATAAATACTATAAGCGAGTAGTAACCGAGCTCGCTTAAGGTAGTTTTGGATAACTTTCCAAAAATTTTAATTATTTAAATTAACGGGCTTTAACGCAAATTGTATATAAATAGTGTTTTTTTTTTGCAGACGTGTGGGTTTCCGTAGAAATAAAACACATATAATTAAATGTTATGGCCAAGAATTTAGTTTCAAAAATGATTTCGGGCAAGTGACCGCCGCGGCTGGCTCGAATAAATTCCAGCCGATTTGGGCCGTCTGTCAGCAAGAACGCGCGAATATTCTCTTTCAAGGCGTCAATCGTGTCGGGCTTATCTGCGTAGACAAGCGACTTCACATAACCCCACAAAAAATAGTCCAGCGGTGTTAAATCGCACGATCTTGGAGGCCACACCAAAGGCCCACGACGCGAGATCGCGCTAACCAAAAGTTTCCTTCAATAAATTGATTGTTTCGTTGGTTGTATGGCATGTAGCGCCGTCTTGTTGGTACCAAAGATCGTCCACATCAACATCCTCCAATTCGGGCACAAACAAGTCATTAATCATGGCTCTATAGCGTTGCCCATTGACTGTATCATTATGGCCGGCTTCATTTTTGAAGAAATATGGACTAATGATTCCCTCTGCCCATAGAGCACACCAAACAGGGACTTTTTGAGGATGTAACGGCGTCTCAGCAATGGCTTGCGGATTTTCATTACTCTATAAGTAAATGAGACAATTTTGGCTATTAACAACGTACCCATTCAACCCAAAGTGAGCTTCATCGCTGAACAAAATGTTCTTGTAAAAATCAGGATCGGTGGCGATCACGGAACAAATGTTGTTCCCGAGAAAGTCTATTCACTATGAAATGGCAAACCAAACTGAGCATAAACCAAGTGACAGCTGTCTAAATGACCAACTCCGAAAAAAGTGTGACCAGATTGAAACCACACGTCTAAAAAAGAACCCTTTACTTTTCTTAGAACTAAATCATCTTTAAATTATTGAACAAAATTAGTCGTGTTCTTTTCAGGCAACTAGCTTAGTTACCTAGTTAGTTAGCAATATGGTATTCTGGCAATATCCAACAACATTTTGAATCAGATGGCAGCATAAGCTCAATAAAAGTTTGTTTACAAACAAAAAGAAAAATGTGGAAAACGAATTTTGTTATTTCGTATAGTTTCTTGTTTTGTTAACATTTTATTGACTAAATCTTAACATTAAGCATTGGATACACCCTGTAGTATACTTCTATACAAAAACTTGTTTGGTAACCTGAAGTTATCGCTTTAATGACTTCCGAAGCGAGTTGCCAATAGAACATGGTCATTCAAAAGAACATTATAATACTGGAAACCCCTCTTGCATCTATATTAAAAAGGATGACAAGTTTTTATCAAAATGGCAATGTGACATTGATTTTCGTGGCTGCACGCGATTTCAGGTCCGTGACAACCCTCTTTGGAAAGCTTTTTTTACACGTCACCATTTGTATTGTTTTCTAGGGCTTTTATGCACATTCCAAAAGGCTATTAATGGGGAAAACTTTGCACATTGTAATAAAATAAAATCGCAAATTTAAAATACAGCTGGAAAATATCAAAACTGCATTCTCTAGTACAGGGTGTCCGCCGGGAAGGTATACTACTTTGTTTTGCCGCAATTTTGGTAAACATTAGTCTTGACAGTTTATATTTTGCAGTCGTGAAGTAGAGAGGTAGCAAATTTATTATGGAAATATTCGACAAATAGTTAAACATTTTATCATAATCAATCATCGATTACTGTGACGATGGGAAAGTTACGTGAAATTTTTGCGAGAAACAACGTGCCAACAAAACGCACTTTTGAAGAATGAGGGTCTGTATCTGATAGGCCCAAGCATGGGCCACAACGTACTGCATGATCGGCTGAAAACATTACTGCTGCTCAAGAAAGTATTCAAAACAGCCCATCAACCTGAATTCGACGCCGTGCTGAAAGTAATGAAAAATGTGCTCAAAAGGACTCGCATTTGTGAAGGCTAACATATTATAAACAAATTAGTATGCCTTCCCGACAGACACCCTGTAGTATACTTTCCCGGCGGAAGTCCTGTATTATAATTTTGAAAGAGTAAAGGAATATAAGTAGCAAAAGGAACAAATTTCACTTTTTTGAAAAAGGCGGGAGAACAAGAGGACAGTGGTCAAAAATGAGGACGTATCCTGTTTTTGTTCTAATGATAAAAAATCGTTTGAAAGACAACCTCTGTGGTATCTACATGTGTAAGACAAATCCTGCATTAGGTAGGGCGTCCCTTAATTTTAAGAGTCTCTCTGACAAAAATAACAATACATGGGTGTAAGAATAAGACTTTGGCATACGGTATGAAGCTATTAAAATCGAAAAGGTCAACAGTCGTTCACAATCAGTCATCAGTATTTCACACGGAATCCATTTAAACTTAAATCGAAACAAGAAACAAAACACCCCACCTTCACCCCA
Source organism: Hydrotaea diabolus (assembly GCA_963513945.1). Classification (NCBI taxonomy): domain Eukaryota; kingdom Metazoa; phylum Arthropoda; class Insecta; order Diptera; family Muscidae; genus Hydrotaea; species Hydrotaea diabolus. The sequence continues at coordinate 154,378,603 of OY740720.1, read as the reverse complement.
TCGAAAAGTAAGACTCCATCAATACACAGGTAAGTGTTTTTGCTTTAATTTTGAATCCTAAACGTTTTCCGTTTAATGTGCTTCTTCAGTTTTTTGTGTTGACAAGTGTGAGTGCTGTCCTCATCCTCACCTACTAAATCACCCCACCCATATTCTGCTGTGAGTGTGCGTGTGTCTAATGTCCCGTTTCAAACTTAAGTAGAAGATCCTCGTAACCAAACACTATCTCTCACTATCTCTACTAATCATTTCCTCCACAACTACAAGTAAAACCCACTAAAATAAATTTAAATGGAAAAAAGAAAATTAGAAACTGAACATATTCTTGAATATTTAAATAATTTGTTTATTTTGTCTTTTTTTGTTGTTGTTGCTGTTTTGTTAAACAAATGTTTACCCCCAAAAACAGCATGTGACATGAACGTGCATGCACGTTGCCAAGAGAACGTGCCCAGCTTATGCGGATGTGATCACACTGAACGACGTGGACGCATTTTTTTGGAAATAGGTGTTAAAGACACTACCTTAACAGTACTAAGTAAGTAGCAAAGTTTGTAGGACATGTGCTATTTTGTGGCTGATATGGAATGTTTGGACAGTGGGTAGCACAAGAATGGTCCTGGTTTTGAAAGCCACTGAGGAAAAGCCATACAAATGTAAAAAACAATGTTGGTTGATGCACTGCCAAATTGTAAAAAGTTTATACTTGCTTGTGACACTCACTGTATGTGGCAGAAAGCTGACTATGTCCCGTGTATGCACATATCTGCAAACACATCTGTAGCTCCTAAAATGGCTACAGTTTACAAATGTACGCTATTGTGGCTGAAATCAACATCATAAACATTTAATAGCATACATTTCTCCTGGCAGCAAGAGCAGCCAGCCAACGAAATCCCCCCCAAGTGTCTGAAACCATTCATTTGTCATAATGGCAGCAACGTAAAACCCTCATGGTACCCCACGCAACACACTATCATGCAGACATGCAGCGAAAACGCAGTGAGGGGAAAGTTGAAATGTTCCACCAGAGATCTGCTGGTGCATTAAATTGAAACTTTCATTTTATAAATTAAAATGTTGCTTTGTTGAAAGGAGTAAAACTTTTTTTCTTGTGTGCAACAGTTTTACCATCTTTACAAAAAAAAAAAACAAATATAAATATAAATATAAAAATAAAATACATTTTAAATAAAAAAAACTGTTTCCTTTCGTTTTGCTTGTTTGTGTTCACAGTCAAAGAAGGTCGAAATCTCATTCCCATGGACCCAAATGGTTTAAGTGATCCGTATGTAAAAGTTAAGTTAATTCCCGACGAACATGAGAAGGGCAAAAAGAAGACACGCACCATAAAGGCTTCACTAAATCCAGTGTGGAACGAAACAATCACTTAGTAAGTATACAGAAAAAAGAGAAAAGAAATGCGAAGCGAAAATCAAGGAACTATCAAAATAACACGCACGATTTATAAGCTGTAAAAGCTTTTGGCTATAATTGTTTATTGGCCATGAAGTTTAGAAATAGCAATCATTTGCAGAAATTGTTTGCAATGTAAATACAAAGGATATTTTTTTAAAAGTGTAGAACTTACAAATAAGAAAGTACAAAGTTTGGCCTATATACCCTCCACCCACTGTTGCCAATTTAGCCTTTTTTCTCCAAGATCAATCGGTTTTAAACTCAACTAGATATTAAAAAGGCTAAGTTCGATCTGGCCGGACCTCTAGCCATTGTTTTATTCTGCTAGCTTTTTTTTACTTGATACAATTTTGTTTCATCTTTTCTAATAAATTGTTTGAATTGAATTTTTAAACTAAATTCTATCAGATATAGGGTGGGCCATTTAAAATTTTATATTTGAATCGGCTGTAAAAAATGTAGATATTTTTCAAATTGCTTTTTTGAAAGGTTGAACTATGTCAGTTAATAATGTCCTTATAATTTAATAATGAGAAATCAAGTAATTAGCCGATATTGTGATGTCAATTGGCCGCCTCGGAGCTGTGATATGAGCCCTTTGAATTATTTTCTGTGGGGAGCCATTAAGGATACATGTTACGCAAAGCATCCAGAGACAATTAAAGCGTTGAAACATAAATCGAAGTTGTCTTTGAAAAGATTCAAGCCGAAGCAATGAAAAATGTACCAAAAAAGGTACAAGGATGAGGTACTGTCGAGCCAGGCATGATAGTCATATATATGATATTGTGTTCCATTAATAAAATCGCCCACCCTATACTTTTTATTAAAAAACTAATACGCCGTGGTATCGCGCCAGGAAAACCCAGGTTCAACCCCGGGTAAGAACATCTGTCAATTTTATAGCGGTGAAAACCCAGCTCGTAATTGCCGGCGTCTTTACGTGTAAAAGATTTATCTCTAAGCCATGTAAAAACTTTTCCAATAAAATTCATTAGGTGACTATCATGCCAGGAAAACCCAGGTTCAACCCCGGGTAAGAACATTTGACAAATTTTTCAGCGATGAAAACCTAACTCGTAAATGCCGGCGTCTTTACGTGTAAGAGATTTATCTCTAAGATTAATCTTACCTATAAACTTCTCTATAAAAATGCATTAGCCGTTCGGAGTCAGCGTTAAACAGTAGGTCCCGGTCAGTGAGCATAAGAATAGAATTGTGCACCCATATTCTGCTGTGAGTGTGCGTGTGTCTAATGTCACGTTTCAAACTTTAGAAGAAGAGTCAGCGTTATGCAGTAGGTCCCGGTCAGTGAGCATAAGAATAGAATCGGGCACAGCTCACTGATTTAAAAGGAGTTCCTCCTTGTTTCTTAATGGGATGTTGTGTGACTAAAGTAAAAGTCAGTAGTACATAACGTATATTTGGAGACTAGATTGTGTCCTTACTTATATAACTAGTACTTATATAACTAGTCGATATACATAACATAACTACAGCGCTAGACAAAACTTATTCTAAAGAATTATTTATCAACGCAAATTTAAAGTATATATATATGTTGGCCAATGAGAATAGATAATAAAATTTAAGCATACCTGCCGATCCGCCAAAGTTATTCCAATGTTTCAGAAGTAGGTACTTTTAAAAATTCAAAACAGTAATCTGGAATAATGAGGAAAAAAGTATTAAGTAGAGATAAATTTTAGTGGAAAATTTCACACTCACGGGACCGTAGATACTGTAAATTTTTGTCTCAAGGTAATAATTGTAGACTTTTCCTTGCAAGTATTAAGCAATCTGTTTTTATTTAATTGGGAAGAGAATCCTTAAATCCAATATTTGTATTAAGTTTGTGGCGACATGGTAGGTCGGCCAGTTATGTAAGTGCACACGGCTATCTTGCAATTAAACCCAGGTTGAAATGCAAGTAAGAGCATCTAGACAAATTTTCAACGGCGGGCGTTTACATCGTAAATGTCTGCGACAGATTATCTCTATGCCATGTAAAAGCGTATCTATAAATTCCACTAGCTGTTTGGAGCCGGAATTGAACAGTTGATCCCGATCAGTGTCTACAAGATTAATATCGTTCACTGACTTGAGAGAACTTCCCCATTTGCTACCTTACGGATTATTAAGGTAAATAAGTTAAGTTGTGTTGACATCAGTACATTTGCGATGATCTTTTATAATCCATTATAATCTTTATGGACACTGTAACAATAAAAGCTTCTTCGTCCTTAAGGCAGATGTTAATGGTAGATTTCCTACTACTTTTACAATCAGATGTCCATTAGGGCGTACCTCAAAAAAAAAGTTCGGCGTACACCTTCGAATATGAAGTATTATTGAAAGGTAGTTTCAAAAAAAAAATTTTATTTTATTATGCCGAACGTAGGGGTCGCGCTTTTACATTTTTCTATATAACTTCTGCATTTTTAAACGGATTTTAAAGTGTGATACATCGATGTTTTTGTCTCGACGAGGCCGATTTTTTTGTCTTTGAAGTCATTGAGCTCAAGCACCCCCTTCTGGTACTTACCCATCATATCTCAGTTGCTACTACCCTAATGTACCACTCTAATATCAGAAAATTAAAGCTCGCGCGGGGTGCTTGAGCTCAATGACTTCAAAGACAAAAAAATCGGCCTCGTCGAGACAAAAACATCGATGTATCACACTTTAAAATCCGTTTATAAATGCAGAAGTTATATAGAAAAATGTAAAAGCGCGACCCCTACGTTCGGCATAAAAAAATAAAAAAAAATTTTTTGATACTATCTTTCAATAATACTTCATATTCGAAGGTGTACGGCGACCTTTTTTTTTTACCTGGTACGCTCTAATGTCCATTTGTACATGTAGTCTAGACCGGTGGAGTTATTGTGGGTTTTACACACTTTTAACCATGAGAACAAGGAATTTTTCTCCGAGTTCAGGCATTTGTACAGTTGTTGTTGTTGTAGTAGTGCCGTGGCGTCCCTGGCCAAAATTGCTGTCAATGCGGTACATTGAACCGGCTTTCGTGAAAGCATTGGTACTAGCTTCATCTGATGACTAGATTAAACTGATGTAAATGAGAGGCTTCTACAATCATTTGTCCATTTGTATCTAAAAGTAAACCCCGTTAAATTATTGTGGCTTGTGCAAATTTGCAACAATGGAAACAACACATATTCTCAAATGTCGAGAGTTGGTACCGGATCCTTCTCATTACAAGATGATTTCAATTTCAATGAGTTTTCTGCACATTTTCAATTGACATCTCTTCAAATCACATTTAACTGATCTGGTCTTCGTAAGACTTTGGCCATTTTCCAAATTACTGGTAATATATTTTAACTGAAAGCGACCTGAAAAAGAGAAAACAAAATAAGAATTTTATATTTAATCCTTAAAATTCATTACAGAAGCTAAGTTAGTCAACAGCTTTATGGAAATGAGTTCAAAAATACATTGCAAGTGATATATTTCTCAACAGAGAACAGTTAATTAGTTGTAATCGCGTATAGGGAATTACTTAAAGTTGGTTTTAATTGTGTATAGGGATTTACTTAAAGTTGGCATACTGCATAATTTAATCAACTTTATTTTGATTTTTCTATTATATTGCCAGTTTTACTTAACTTTTATCGGATTAACAAGAGTTTTGAGAGTTTCGATAGCTGACCAAATATTATTCTCTGTATCTTAAAGAACATTTGTTTTTTTTTAGTACAAAATGTATAACCCTAGTTTAGAGGTTAATTCAAATAAGCTAAGAGTTATCAAAATGGAGAATTGTATTTTCGTGGGCCTGTTCTTAAAGAGTTTTGTTTTCGTTTCAAGAATTGCTGCGAAGCTTTCTAATGAAGGTCGTCACGGGACCAAAATCGCGATGAAAGCAGTGTGCAGACACGAAAATCTATGTCACTTTGCCATTTTGATAATAATCCCTGTTCAAAATGTCTGTGTTATTTGCCTAAGCAATGTAAAATGTTCGAGGAAATTATAGAGAATTATTCAGGCTAACAAAGTAGTTATATTTGAACACAAGGTGTGAGCTATGGTGGGAAGACTTCGATGGGATTCTCATATAATAATTTATATTAAATATTTCCTTGAATTTCGACTTCTTTACAAAATGAACCGCCACTGAAATGCGTTAAAAAATCCTGCATAGTTTTTAATCCTGGGTTCCTTATGTGGTATTCTCTTACACTATAAGTACCTATTAAACCTCAAGCGGATGCAATCGAAACACATAACTTTATTTGTAAACTTATGATCTGAATTGACTACGTTAAATTCCTGCACTGAATCACTCAGGATGTCCCCTGGGAACAATATGTTAAAAGTTTGAACCGCTTCTCTTACTCATAAAATGTTTAAAACATTCAGAACTTAGAAGTTGTAATTTTTAATAATTCTTTTATTTTAATTTTTTTATAATTTTATTATTTTAATTTTTTCATATTTAATTTTTATATTAATATTATTTTTTTATCCCATTAAAAATGTAAACATCTTTTTTCTTGTTTTTCTTTGCTTTCTATAGTGAATTGAAGGCAGAAGACAAAGATCGCAGAGTTCTCATAGAAGTATGGGATTGGGATCGTACTTCGCGCAATGATTTCATGGGTGCTTTATCATTTGGAATCTCAGAAATCATTAAGGTACCGCTTTAGTTGAGTACATTATAATGATTTTATTAAATCTCTGTTATATATATTTTAGAATCCTGCCAATGGCTGGTTCAAGTTACTCACCCAGGATGAGGGTGAGTACTACAATGTGCCATGTGCTGATGCCACACAAGATCTACTCAAACTTAAATCACAGATGAGAGTAAGTATAGAGGAAAAAACCCCCTTCAACGTATTAAAGCACGGTGCTTTATATTACAGAAGTCTTCACAGAAAAAGCCACTGGTGTTGCGTTCGGAAACTGTCAGAGACAGCCAATCAAAAACGGATATGATCAGAGCTAGCGACTTTAATTTCATCAAAGTTTTGGGCAAAGGTTCATTTGGCAAAGTAAGTAGTGCAACGAAATTTGTCATCCATTTAAATCTAGTATCTGAATTTTAACTATCTCTTCTATTTTTAGGTTTTATTGGCCGAACGCAAAGGCACCGAAGAATTGTATGCCATTAAAATACTCAAAAAGGATATCATTATACAGGACGACGATGTCGAGTGTACAATGATTGAGAAACGGGTGTTGGCCCTACAAGAAAAACCGCCATTTTTGGTTCAATTACATTCCTGCTTCCAGACCGTTGATCGTTTATTCTTTGTTATGGAATATGTCAACGGCGGTGATTTAATGTTTCAAATACAACAGTTTGGTAAATTCAAGGAACCTGTTGCTGTGTAAGTTTTCTCAACACTACCAAGCTCTCACACTTGCATCTTGGGTTGAATGTATAAGAACATTAGAGTGCCTCAAAAAAACAAGTGTAAAAATGTAAAACCAATGATTAATTTATTTTAGGCGATTTCGAAACATATTTTGCATTAGTAGGTTGGACTAGTTTCAAAACACTTTGAAAAATCTTTTTATTTTTCTTCAATGACATACTCGATTTTAAACATGTAGGGTGATATATGACCTAACTTAAAACGGTGTGTACAACACTTATAGAGGCTCCTGCAGCGTCCATTTGAACCAATATATGACCTAATATTATTTTTAAAAATGCCGCTGTACAATATATGACCTAATATTATGTATAAAAAGGCAGCTGTACTTCACATATGCATTAAAATATTTATGAATATTTTTTTTAATTTAGCCAACTAGATTTTTTTTACTACACACGTTGCAAAATAAATCTATTGATGGCTCTTAATGTGGAGTCTCTGTAGAGGTGGCAAGAGTAAATTGTATTGTGCGAGGAAAACTTGAAAAGTGAGACTTACAACAGTAGTACTCATTCGTTTGGTGAGAGCCTGATCTTGAATAGTTTTGGTTTTTCTTTCAACAATTGCTGCGAAGCTTTCTGATGAATGTTGTCATGAACCCTAAATCACTAAATCAGCCACGAAAATCAATGTCACTCTGCATTTTTTTGTTAAATTTCTATTTAAATAAAGAAGCAAGAGGTCTCAAGCCGGTTAATCCCTGTTCATTTGTTTTTATGATAATTTTTTCACAACATTTTCATTAACTTTAAAATATCGCATATTTTTATTTTAACTTCGGGATAGCAATATTATACAATATTACACTATTCAAAGCAGAAAAATCTTAACATAAAATTGGAGCGCTACAATGAATTTAGACACTTAAAAAAAAATAAAATCTAACGCTACACTTTAATTGAAATTTAAATAAAAATTGTTAGAAAATTGTATAAAAATATTTTTTAAAAGGACCGAAAAAATGCTTAAAAATAACTTTAATATCTCGAGAGTAAGAACAAATTTAAACATTATGTTAATGTAGATTTCAAGTAGGATACTGGAGCCTTTCATTTAAATTTGACAATATGAAGAAGTATAAAATCGAGTATGTTACTAAAGGAAACTTTGATTTTTAGACAGGTTTGGAAACTAGTTTAGCTTAGAATGCAGGCACCCCAAAACAAGCAATCTAGAAAGCAACCAATCAATTTTTTGTACTCCACTCCCAGTCGAGGCTCTCTAATGTTCATGTACTCTCTAACAAAAACACAACATGCTAATCTACCCCCATTTATACGATGTTTCTAAACATTCTATTCAATGTTCATTTAGATTCTATGCTGCCGAAATCGCCGCCGGTCTATTTTTCTTACATACCAAAGGCATTTTGTATAGAGATCTAAAATTAGATAATGTTTTATTGGACGCCGATGGCCACGTTAAGATAGCCGACTTTGGTATGTGCAAGGAAAACATTGTTGGTGATAAGACAACAAAAACATTTTGTGGCACACCGGACTATATAGCGCCAGAGGTGAGTAGTGTCCGGGGCTGAAGGAAGGCACAGTCAGGGATATGTGTGCGTAGCACAGTAGGCGATATAATTAAAAAAGAGGTTGTGCAGTAATTTTTCAGGAGTATTTGTCTTTCCTTCCCCTAAAAAGTATTTTTCGCGAAATAAAATTCCGCTGAAGTTCACCTGGATTCACTCTCGATTTATTAAATATATTTACACGCTATAACTACTAAAAAATACGTTTTTAATCTGACTTGACCCGGAATTTTTTATATTATTTTTTTTGTTTTTACCTAAAAAACACCGTCAACAATTTTTTTTTTGAACTGTACAGCTGATTCCGAAACAGCCTAGATTTTTCTATAGGTTTTTTTGCAACGATTACTTCGGCCCAAATCAAAGGTCATACCTATTATCCTCACGATTAAATAACGCTAGCGAATTCGCTAGTTAACCCTTTCGACCTGATCAGTACAAAATATCCCAATAAAGCTTAAAACACATTTTTGTTGCGGTTCAAAAGGGTTAAGCAGCTCAAAGATTGACGGTATTTTTAGAGCAGTCCCGCCGTGTCGTATCACAAGCGTATATTGGAAGCTACATAAGCAAGTTTGAGATGAACTGTCTGCCGCACTGCCTCCGTTAAAAATACGCGTCGGTCTGTGAGTTTTTTAAGTTCTCCCTTAACACTTTTTTCAACCACTTACAAATTTTGAAATTAACACCATTTTGAAGGAAAAATTTAAAATATTTTAAGAAAACAAAAAAATTTATTGATTTTTAATTATTAATTTTGCCTATCATTTTACAAAATAGAATTTGTGCTACATTTAAGAAAAACCTTATATATTTTAAATATTTAAAAAAAGATAAATAAAATGTTTACCTCTTCCAACAGATCATTTTATATCAACCATATGGCAAGTCTGTCGACTGGTGGGCTTACGGAGTTCTACTGTACGAAATGTTAGTGGGCCAACCACCGTTCGATGGCGAAGATGAAGAGGAGCTTTTTGCGGCCATAACTGACCATAATGTTTCATATCCAAAAAGTTTAAGCAAAGAGGCCAAAGAAGCCTGCAAAGGAGTAAGTAATGCAGAAAGATTATGGCTATGCTAATTTTATAAAAAATATTAAATATTTGCATTTGCAGTTTTTAACCAAACTGCCGAGCAAACGTTTGGGCTGTGGTCCTACGGGAGAGGAAGATGTACGCTTGCATCCCTTCTTCCGGCGCATAGACTGGGAAAAAATTGAGAATCGTGAGGTTCAGCCACCATTCAAGCCAAAAATTGTAGGCATTGCAATAAAACTATAATCGAGTTTGAAAATGGTTTTTTAATGCACCTTTTTTCGAATCTTTTTAGAAACATCGCAAGGATGTCTCGAACTTTGACAAACAATTCACATCGGAAAAGACCGATTTGACACCCACGGACAAGGTATTTATGATGAATTTGGACCAAACGGAATTCGTAGGCTTCTCGTACATGAATGCCGAGTATGTGGCCACATAAATGTCGGCCACGTCTAGTTAAGGAACGGCAACGGAATAATAAATACAGAAGCAACCACTGGAACAAAAACATGACCAGCAAAAGAATATTTTGAAAATGCAAATGATTGTTTACGACAGACGATTGAAATGACTCCTAAAATGATATTGTTATTATTTAAATTTAATTATTGTTTAAAACAATTCTAGTGTAAATTTGTAAAACTTTAATTTTTTTTTTGAAACAAAAAGACAGAGCAATATTAATTGAATTTAAGTTATAATGAAATAGAAATATTTAAAAATAAATTTTAATTGAAAGATATGTTTTCATATTTCTTAAATCTGAGTTTTTCTTATTTTTGTTCACTAACTTGTTTTCCTTACTGTTTCGTTTTTGTTTCTGAGCTGTTTATACTTTGTTTTAGTTACATATCAGCAACTTTAAGCAATATTAGTTTATCACAGAATTCATAAAAATAACGAACGAATTTAAAAATTGTATTCAGCAATTTCTGTTCGAAACATTCGGAATTGATAATGCACTTTCTTAAGTTTAAAAATCAGCAATTATGAAGAACATAATAAGTTTACCACTCAATCATTCATTTAGAGTGTGTTGTTGACATTTTGCCTAACTACGTCATTAAATGGTAGTCAATATTGGCCTACATTGGAAAAACATTTAAAAAACAACATAAAGGCGAATGGACATAAATCAGACATTGTATCGTCATTTCATGGCCAAAAATATACAATATAACATTTACTAAATCTAAATACGCAGGACCAAGTTAAAAATCGTCAGTCGACATCGTATTTCCGCAGTCCTGTGGCATAACTGATTGTCAAATTCTTCTAACCAAGGAACCTTAACTCTATCTGAATAAGCTTTCATACCTATCAAGACATATATAGGACAAATCCACAAAAAACCCATAATCCTTAACATACGACTGTTACAATCCCACATTAAATGGAGACTAATTCCAAAGTGGGCTATTCCGCATTATGACTTTAAAAACACAAATACATTTGTTGTACTTTATAATTTAAATTTTAAAATTAATTTACTTCTTTTAATATTTAAATATCGAAAAGAAAGTGATGACGAAGGAAAAACTGATTTTAAACGCTTAAACCAATATGAGACATAGCCCACTCTGGCATAAACCCCCTCAAAAGTAGTTTGTGAAAAAATCGCTAACTTACATCTTCATATATCGCTTGCCTTTCTTCCAAAGAGCTCGCTTATACAGAGTTTCACATTAAAGCCAACCATTGAAGTCGTTTACATGGTTAAACGAAAAACACAATTTCAATCCTATCCTAATTTTTGTGTAGCCATTGCTTGAGACTTGGTAGTTTTTTGTTTCCCCATCATGGCTCAAACGAAAGTGATCAACTGTGTCCACACTCTGAAAAGAAAAAAACAAACGTTTAAATATGTTATTCACTAAAAGTAAAATAAAAATTTCCATTCCTCAAAAATTTCCTCTTTTCTCCAACATTCTTTCAATGCTCTGAGATTATTTTTTTTCTAAGAGCTAAAAATGAAGAATTTTAAAACAGCTTCTAGAAAAATTTCTAAATTAATTTAATAAACAAAATCAGAGCTCGCTTACAATGTTAGCCCCTGCATTATGCGAGCAAAAGACCGTTTTTCTCTTAACACACAAAAAAATAAACTAACATCATAGAATTTGTAACCAAATATCATTAATGTAAATCAAATACATATACAAATTATTTTTTTTTTAAAATTTTGATGTAATTTTTTAGTGAAATAAACTTTATATTAGCAGGAGTCTCTAAGAACCACAATAAAATACAGTTTTAATTAGAACATCATAGCAATTAACAATAAGAATTACAAATGATAAATAATATATAGCATGTACTTTATTTGGATATTTATCAGAAAAGGAAAATCTTCGCTGCACTCTTCTATGGTTTCTTATGGAAAATGGACATACAATTACTAAATTGGGAATAGCAATATTGATCAACTTTATTAACCCCAAACGTATGTAGCAAAGGGCTTTGTAATACGGACTTTGAAAGTGAAGCATATTTACAACAAAGTCCAGAAATCTTAAATTCAAAGTTCGAGTTATTTTCAACATTTGATTTTTGTTTCATTTAGGAAACAAATAAATTTAGTCCCCGATTGTAATTGAATGCCAGCGTATAAGAAATACTTTTAGACAATCTTAATGGTCGAATGAAGTGCTATATAAAATCCATTACAAACCCATTTCGATATCAACTTTTACAGAAAATCAGCTTCAGGTATAATTCAAACTAAAACATACCACAACACTTAAGTATATAAGTATGTATAGCCATCGTTTCATTTTAATTTTTTTTCCATATTTTAATTTACGAACTAATATAGAAAGCCCTTTCACTAGCGATACTTTTTAGATAAAATTGAACATACTCAAATATCTATATATTTTATGACTACTTTATATATAATTAACAAAAAAAAAACAAATTTAAGACAAAAACAACTACATATTATTAACTACGTAGCAAAGCTATATTTATAAACTATTTAATATAAAATATTAAGATAAAACTCGGAGCATTAGTACCTATTCTTAATATTAAGAGCATTTAAATATTTAGCAAACTAAATATTTCTCAATAAAAGGTATATTGATTGACAGAACTTAATCTGAAAAAATCCCTACAAAAACCTTATCAAAATAGACTTTATAAATTCTATAACTTTAAATTAGTCAGTATGTAAGACCGTAAATATAACAATTACGAAAAAAACATAAATATACTACTTTATATAAAAGGGTACCAACAAAATTTATCAGAAATAAATTATTAAACAATGGAAAAAGTACTCATTACACTTTATGCTCTTACATTTTTATTTACTTTTTTCGAAACAAAACCAACTCTTATTTAAAAGGAAAAACAAATGTTAACATATTTTATTAATAATTGTTAGAATTAAAAACAAAACCAACATTAATCGATTTATTCGTGTTAGGAAATACATTTTTTTCATTAAAGAATTTTAATTAATAAATTTTTTTATTAGCTTGAACGTATTTCTAAAGGAAAATTGAAAATATTTACTTGATTAATTATTATTAATTGAAATCTTATAAAGTAATCATCAGAAATACAACCACAACCAACAGACATAATTAAATAAAACTATAAATCATAGCCATAGCAGACAGATCTGTGAGAAACTCAACCATTTCAACCCGAAAAAAGTAGACTTAAGTATCAAAAGAATAAACATATTTAAAATGCAAACCGAACAATTCTTTAAATCCAAATCAAAAAAATCAGTACATTTAAACAAATAAATATCTAAGTGTAATGCTCATTTCAAATTTATTATATAAACCCATATATAATTACAAATGCCTAAACTGAAATGTACCACTATCTTGTATTTAAAAAAAAAAAAAAAAAACAAGAAAACTGAAAAAAATAATTAATCAAATTATGAAAATCTACTCTAAAACGTAAATAAAAAAAATTCTTTAAATTATCACTATGACGTTTTATTTATTCCATAATAGAATATCAACTAGTTATTATGTTTAGTCGTCCTCAAACTATTGTCTAGACTTCCATCAGCCGTATTCTGAATAAAAGGGGAATAACACTCTGATTAAGGCGGTCATTGTCAATAATCAGCTATCGTTAATTCGACAAAAAATGCAAAAGTACTTGTATTTTGACAACGATATTAAGCTTAAAAAACGTATATATTCTTACTTGGTGTTTAAACCTGGGCTACTTTTGTATAAGTGCCGCTAACACTTTATACCACAACATAGGCAGTTGCTCACTCGTTTCCAGGCACTTAATTTCCAGTTTGAGTGACAGATTATTGTTTAACGGATGGTTTATTTTTTATTGAGAGCAAAAATTAATTTTAATGCTAAATCATAGCTACCTTACGAAATGTTCTCCAAAATCTTACAACTCAACAAAGGCCACACATCAAGACCTCAGCCCAATATGTTTGTCTTATATTGTTTTAAAAAAAGCCCAGATATATTTGAAGTTTATACAGAAAAAATAATATAAGGTGATGTAGAGAATAATATTCGAAGGTGCATGCGGTGATGTATTAGTTACAGGAATGCTTTAAGTAATGATATAAAGTAAATTTTGGTATAAATGTTAAGCCGCTTAACAATAGTCAATAATCAATTTGATCAAGTAAATTCTATCCTATCTTTGGTTTCATTTAAAGACTACTTAAGAAATCAATGCCAGCTAGCAAGTCCTTCTATGCATAACATTTTTCATTCGTTGGAGAATTTTTGTCTTTCGGAACATTTCTTTTTAGTTCGAATTCATATAAGGCCAAACCGAATTGGTGTATTAAGGACGATAACTGTTTACTTACGTAGCCAAAACTTAATTCTGGCGTTTGTTCCAGTAAACACGTACCCTTGAGATCATCTTGCGACCAGTGAGGAGGATCAACAGCGCCCGGATGCCTGCCCAGAACCTGAGGTAAGGCTTCAGTGGACAGATGAGGATAAAAGACACGCTTTAGCTCATAATGCAAATAAGTAGAATTGCTTCTAACTAAGGCCAAATTGAGATCATCACTAAGAGATGAAGGTATCGCCAAGAAAAGACGATATTTTATGTTTTTAGTTTCTTTCTTTAACTCACAGTGGGAGATAATCAGCGTTATTTTCGATATTAGTTTGGACATTTCAAGACCGCCATACTCGTACAAATAAAAATCTTTTCGCCTCTTGTATCTCTGGCCAGTTCGCAGATTGTAATGCACAGTTTGAGAGCTGGGCATATTCATAAAAGACACCGGAAACATGTACGCATGAGAAGTTATTAGGTGCAAGTGTTGATCAGGGGATTTAACTTTAACAGCCTGCTCAAAATGTTGAGCCAGTGGAAATATTCCAGCTTGATGGACGAAGCCAAAAAATACGGTTAGAGCTATATTGGCAATGTACCATATTTTAAGGACATACATAGCTGATGCCTTTGTACACAATAATTTGTCATAGCATAGTCTCAACCACGGATGTTCCACTCTGAACGGATACTGCGCGCAAAACCCGGTCAAAAGTTTGGGTCCATGCAGCAAAATAACTGGAAATGTTATTGGTATAAGAAACCTCGGCTCCTGGTGGTTTATAAGAGATAGAAAAAACAATGGCACGAATATCGAACCGGACATAAGTCCCACAATGCTTTGGGCTCTAGGTAAGCCCTGATATTCCGCTCGGAAAAATCGTATCATTAGTTGGGCAAATGACACCAAGGCTATGACTCCCAAAATTCCATAGAGTAGAGGAACATTTACCAGCAGGTGTATATACTTTGGATGTAAACCGTGTTCAGCAGTTTTCTGCGAATCCAAGTTGTACTTAATAAAATTCCAAGGAATGAACACAAAGTTATCGATGCCGATATTATTGGTTTGAATTTCTCCTGCGGTCAAGTATTTAAAATATAACGAATCACAAAGAACAAAAATTACCATGGATGGTATAGCACACAGGCAGAATAGCAGCATTCGCAAATGAAAGTCCGTAAATGTAACACTCTTGGTGCCCATGCCTCTCAGCATCCAATAGAATACCATCGGAGCTCCAAACAGCAAAAATGTCGGTCTATTGAACACCCCCATCACGCACAACGTAGACATTACAAAGATCTTGTTGAAATTATGAGTGGGCAAGGCATTCTTCAGTTTCCATATCTTTACACGTTCCCCCGTCGACGACGCCTTGTCGTATTTCTCCTCCAGGAATTCCTTTTTGTACACTATGGTATTTGTTGTAATCATGCATTCTGCCACAAAATACAACAACAACGAACACAAAGCCATTTCAATTGTGTTGGAGAAGGTATGAGTGCCAAAAACCAGCATTACCCAGCTACTACTTAGGGCCAGTAGGCGGATTTGGTAGCGAAGACTGTACAGAGCACACACACGATAGAGAGCCCAGTCGTTGGCAAACGATATGAAGCAGTACACCAATCGTGGAAACACCAAATATGTATAGCTGCAAAGGATGTCGATGTTTAGGTACTCCTGCAGGTGCAACGCAATAAACTCTACAAAACTCCATGGCACCCGAAGCAGTATAAACGGTAAGGTTATACTGCGTACCGGCAGGGTGCTGTTGAATTCCCACGTCCGCACATGTTCCAAGCGAAATTGGTCACCTACAAGTAAATTTACACATTTCAATAGAACATACAAAAGTCGCCTCATTCAAGCACTGACCGTTCATGACCTCAACAGTTTGGAAGAATTCATCCGGATGCACATACCCTGATTGCGGTATGAATACGAGAACTACGCGCAGAACGGCAAAGAACAGATACGTGCACCAGTGGTCGTCCGAATTTGTTCGCTTTTTGCTCCACAACTGATTGATATTTGTGCTTAATTTCATCTTTTTACATTGGCTGTTTTACATACTTTACAAAGGCAAAAATCAAAACATTTCACATTTCTTTTTCGATGACGTGCGTGCGGCAGTTGACATGTATTGCAATAATTCACAATAGACTGTAAACAGGTATTGCCATCCATAGATTATAGGTCCATTTACAGTGCGAACAGTGTTGCCACTGCCATAAATACTTTTTTTTTTGCCAAATTTGAGTAAAACATCCCAACGGACTTTAATAAAATTGAAAAAAATAGCTTTAGGTTTAACCAATTTTATGTCTTTTAGGTCTTTAGCTCTAGAAATCCTATCCGATTTAAGATAGAAACGCTTTTAAACGCTTACATTAAATTGTAAATTGTGAAATTAAAAATTGTTATGCAATAGAGTTAAAATTATTGAGAAAATATTCATCAGGGTTTCTACGATTTGGTGAACATACATAGGCAATCATTTAATGCGTTATGTTGCTCATAATAGAATGATGAATATGACAATCTTTTTATTATGAGCTATATATAAGTATTTGCGAACAGTTAAGGATCTTTAGAATGATTTTGTTTTAATAGTAATTTTAGAGTCCATTTAGAAAGCACCTATACTGGTTTTACAACTAGGAACTAATGGTCAATATTGTATGATCCTGTTATATAAGTAATATGTAACACACAAGTTGGGACAAAGTTCTGAAGTTGAATTTTAAAATTTGCAAGTTATTTACAGAACCACTAAAATGGGTACGTATGCTTTCCTATATGTCCGGCATTTCTATTCTATAGGGTGATGCATCTAAAGGTATGTGTTCAGAACAAAAAAATATAAAAATTCAAATCAAGTGTGGAGTCTTTATTGGTAATTTGAAAGGACATTTTACGGCATTTATTTTTAAATGGAAATCAGGGTTTCCATTCAGAGGTCCAATATTAGATGACTCGTTCAAGCATTTCGACCGGTATGGCTTTAATGACACGCGTAATGTTGGCTTCCAAAACCTGATTCGTAGCTGGTTTGTTAGCATAGACTTTGGACTTTACGTAACCCCAAAAGAAATGTCTAAAGGTGTGATATCACTCGATCTAGGCGGCCAACTCACCTGTCCAATGCTTTTCGAAATGACCTCTCAATAGATCCATTGTTTGAGCAGCTGTATTGCAAGTGGCACCGTCCTGTTGAAACCAAGTGTCGTCAAGATTACGGGCTTGAATTTTAGGTAGCATTAAGATCGATATCATGGCGCGATAGCGAACAGCATTCACGGTTACGTTCCAGCCATTATCATTTTTGAAAAAATATGCACCGATGATTCCACCAGCTAATAAACCGCACCAAACTGTGCTTTTCTCTGGGTATAATTTTGTTTATTGACTTTGCCGTTGAGCCAAAAAAGGACCTCATCACTGAACAAAATTTTGGTCGAAAACGTCGGATCTTCCCGTTTCTCACCGAACGCTCATTTCCATAGTACAGTTTCCAACATTTAAAGGTAATTATTTATTTAAAGTAAATGTCATAAAATGTCCTATCAAATTACCAATGAAGATTCCACACATAGGTGCATGTAAAAAAGAAAGTTCAGGAAATTAAATTAAAGTTTAAAGAAATGTACTGGCTACTTGCTCCCAGTTCGCAAGTAAATATAGCAAATAAAATCACACAAATATCTTTCATAATTATTTAAGTGGCCTTGAAATTATATTCAGAAAAATCACATTTCGGAGTATTCTGTTTAAAAGTGCCAAGGGATGTATCACAAATTTTTAAACTTATTTTGGGGACCTATTAAATTTTTAGTTGGTGTAATTATTAATAAAATGTGTTTCTGGGGCCCAATAAAGCCGCATTATACCAACCATTATAAGCTGCAATTATGCTAAATTTTATCTGGCTATCAAATAAACCGCTTTTACTAATTTATAATTCCAAACATAGTGCCATCACCAGATCTAGTTCTACTAAATTCCATCCAGTTTTGGATTTAAGGGGATCGCAGAAGTAAAACATGTCACATATGTATACAAGTAATTTAAATAATCCTTTAAATTTGGCTTATTTAAATTACATCTCTTATAGAATAAAAGAAAGTTTGGGAATCGAAATTTCCCCACCTCGATATTAATCACGATTGTGATTTTTTTCAGCCACTTATATGTCCAATGGGTTTATTTCTTTACAATTAAGATAAATTTCACATATTTTTAGCTACATTTTAAGAATTATTAATTAACAAAGAATTTTAAGAGCAAATTTATGTTATGCCTTATTTGCATGCCCTAACGAAATCACGGTTTTCACAAATAAGCAAAATTTTACATTGTGTTGAATTGTGTTAGGTATTACTTATATGTATATACTTATTTCACTAGTATTTTCCCACATGTTCGGAGCAACTGAATCCTCAACACGGCAGTATTCACCTATTAAACTGTCTAGTTAAAAGCCTGGTACTAAGTTCGCTCATGTGAAATACATAAATCTGCAAAAACAATAATTATAAATGCAATTCTGCAAAGGTTTTTGTATGTAAAAAAATAGAAATATTATCATTTCTCAGGATAATCAAAAAGTTTCTTTTATGTGAATAAAGTTGATTAATATCAAGAATCAACAATATTCACATCAATTTTACAGATTTTTTTATACTTACAAAAAACTGTGTTACAGTATTTATGTCCCTACTAAGAATATAAGTAGAGTTTGGCATATTTTCACAAGAACAGGTGATCTTAGTACAAGACTTAAGACAAATCCGAGTAAAATCGGAAAATATGAGAAATTTATTACAGAAAAATATGTATATTGGGTACTAGGAAAATATGCATTTGCTGTCCATGGAACAATAAACAAGGTATAGTCGCAAGCCCAACAAAAAGTAAAAAGTTCGTTGTTCTGTCAAAGTCACTAGAAATGATTATAAGGAATGTTTTATGGTTGATTCTGAGATTATCGGCCACTTTGTTGTCCTTGGTTGATTCAAGCGGGAAAAATAAAATATATTATACTTTATTATTTAATATACAATAAAGGACCTTTAAAGTCTTTGAAATTGTATTTTAAAACAATTATTTGTTCTTCAAAAAATTTCCCACCAAAGTGTTCAAATATCATTACCCTGGCCGACAATGTCTGATATCAGACAATTCTGAACAATATCTGAACTCTATCGAGAATTCTTACCGAAATCGTTACAAATTCTGTTCGATTTTTCTGAGGATTTTTTATTTATTATGTTAAGAAATATCTGAACGAATGCGGGCCGAATTCTCTTAGACTTGTCTAAAGGGATTTTTATTAATTTTTTGTTCAGACTTCTCTTATCGAACTCGCAACGAATTCTGAACCAAGTATCAGAGGTAGTCTATTCGTTTAAAATTGTTGTTATTTGCTTCATATTTTGTAGTTGTTGTTTTTGTGTTCAGACATGTCGGAACTAACTCTGAACGAATTCTTAACTGTTTGTCTGAGGTATTTTTTGTATTTCAAATTTTAATTCTGAACGTTTGGTTAGCTTAGCTCAGCGAGGGATTTTTATTGTGTTCGGAGGAAAACTCTACTGGCTGTGTATAGCCACTAAACCACTAAACATAGTTACATCACAATTATTGCTTGCGAAACTGCAGGCATCCCTGCTTGTAACTAAAAGTCTTTCCGAACGCTTTTTGAAAATGTTTTACAACTTTTTTTTGTAGAACAAAAATATTTTCTTCTTTTTGATTGTTTACATTCAGAACTTTCCATGACATAAGCTCAGAACTCGTTCAGAATTCGGTTCGTAATGTCGGTAAAAACATCAGAGTTTAATAAGACTTCATGCCAGAATTCTGACCGAAGTCGCTCAGAATTAGTTCAGAATTCGATACGATAAATCGAAATTTCCTTTTGAATTTCCCAAGACTACAGTTCAGAATTCGGTTCGAAATGTCTGCAAAAACATCAGAATTCCCTCAGAAAAGTAGTTCAGAATTCGTGTAACCCTCTCATATGTTTTTCGTTACGAAGTCGCTCAGAATTCTGATCCGAAATCGGAACATTTTGCCGATTGTCGTACAGAATTCTGACCGAATTCTGAAGGTATGGTTTGCTGGGTACCTTCAATTAAAATTTTCTCATTTTTTTACAAAAGTATTAATTATTTATTTAATAAAACCAGTCCATAGTAAAAAATAATATTCAATTAATTTTGTTGCTATTAACGATTATAATTTTGTATTCAATTTATATTTTTATGGATGTTTATTTTATGTCCCTGAAAATACACAGTATTCCCCTGTAAAATCTAATATTCGCTAAAATTCAAATTCCAAACCAATCCTGATTTCAAGCAACTAAATATGATTGAACATTACTTGAAGTGGGTGCACTCTAATTGTTTTTTCGTCAACAGTCTTATTAAAATTTAGTAAGTCTTGTTTTGTCACTCGTTACGAACGTTCACACTTAAGTTGGTCATTCTCCTGTGTGGTTTTTTAAAAAGACAATTAATACTTTTTATAATTTTGCAAGTGTTTTTTTGTGTTTATTGCAAGCATAAACTTCCAGCTCAAGTCAATTTAGTAAGGGTAAGTACTTAAATAAACATTTCAGGGGGTATTGTATTTTTTCTTTTATTATTTTTACAAAAGAACTGAATTAAAATGAATTTGTTGATTTTAAAGAAAAAATACTATATATTTTATTGTCTTCGACATTTCTCCGTTCAATGAGTCATTACCATGGAGGTCATATATTTAAATTGTTGCATGATTCCGTTAAAAATTAAAATTTTGATGTGTACCTTTTAAAAATGACTAGTCTTTTTTTAGAATTAAACCTGAATTAAATATTAAATTCTGCAAAAAAATCGAATTCCAAAAAATGATGTCGAAATTGGCCCATAATCTCAGAATCACCCTTATATAGAAGTTTAGCTTTACAAACTTCCAAAATTTGTTTTATCAAATTTGAAAGTTCAAATTTCTTCGAGAAAAAATTGCAAATTGGCTGACTTCATAACTTAACATTCTTTATTGTACCATGAAGCTGCCAATTTGTGTTAAATTTAGATTAGAAAGTTCTGAATTGTACAAAAACACAATGCAAAGCTATTACGATCTAAAATATCTGTGAGAATCCACATACAAAATCGGAAGTTTTTGCAAACTTTTGTAAACACTTAAGACTAAAATTAGAATAATTTGAGTTTAGGGGATTGGAGAAACATACTATGCCTTAGTTTGCTCTTCGGTTTGTTTTGCAAATGCGTTATGGGCATAATGGATCAAAATTTGTCAAATTCAACGCTTCAAAACACTATTCTCAAGCATAAATTATTGCTCTAAGTTGAATAAATTTTAAACCATGGAAATTCTTATCATGGAAAGGTATCATTGCAAAAAACACTTGAACTATATCAAGGATATATTGATTAATTTGTATATAATTTACATAAACGTGTCCAAATTAAACACCCATCAATTAGCTGAAACATCACTATTTATACAACAACAACAAATATAGCACAATCGTACAGATACGTGTGTATTTATTTTATCGTCCTATCATTTCCCTAGATAATTACATTGGCAGGTAGGTACAGACATACATACATACCTACATAAGACAGATACAAGTCGACACAAAAACGAGGAGAGAAGGAGCAACAAGTGCTTCAATGGCGCTTCATCGGCGAAACATGACATGCTAGTCGCCAGTTGATTGATAGACGTACATGCGATACGTCGAACGCCGAAAACTCGTATTAGCTGTAGTATGCAATGTATAGAAAGTACAAAAGCATTTACAGCCGCCACCACGTCATTAGCTGTTATCCTAACATCCCAATCCATATCATCGTCATTGTCGTTCTCGGACTCGGATTCGGCCAATGAAGACGAATCTCAGGAGACTATACAATGTGTTTGGAGAAGGGGTGAACTGTCTGCCTGTGACTTTGTGGTTTATGCTTTCGTCGTACCATCATTGGCCTTTTTTGGTTTGTGTGCGAATTTCATAAATGCCATTGTCTTTATGAGGCCCAAGATGACTCCTTCAGCTTTCACCTATTTGGCGGCTTTGTCCTGGTTAGATTGTATATCGTGTTTGCTTATAACCCTAACCGCTTTATCGCGAAGTTTTCTCTATTCGAGCACTTTTTGGATGGCCTATGACTTTCAGTGGCAGACACCTCTATTTGGAATTAGCACTGGAGCGGCCAACTTGATTTTAGCTTGCGTTAGCCTGGATCGATTCATTTACTTGCGTTGGGGCATAACAAGGAATGCTACGCCGAAATTTTGCAGACGCATTGTGGCCAGGCACATGATTGCGTTGGCAATTATAATTGCCATAGTCGTGAATATGCCATATTTCTTTGTGTTTGTTGTCAACAAGGATGGGACATTCGAGACGACGGATTTCTATTTCTCAAAGTAAGTAACATCTGTTTGTGTTGATTAAAAGCAAAACAAAACAAAAAACGTAATTTAGTGCATTCGATAAAAACTAATTTGTTATTTAAATAATTGCTCCTTTATGAATAATTGCTGATTGCAAAGATAAGATAATGATTTGCTAGCAATGAGATAAAGGGGAATTCAATACTAAATCCCTTCAGACAATAACTTTTGCTCTCTGGTCAAAGCCAACGTCAGGGGTAAATCACCTTATCTAAATGTGTATTAGAATATTATTCATCCAATTGAATTATTACACGTACACTCCCGCTCATATGAATAGGTTCAGTAATCGTTTTGTGTTCAAATGATTTTATTTCAAGAAGCAGTGAAATGAATTTTTTTTAAAGTTATGGCGTTTGTAGACTGGGTATTGGGAACATTTTATAAAGAAAAAAATGTATTTCAATTTTATGATTACTCGAAAAAAACAAACAGATTTGGTAACTCGCATAAAAATAAAATGTTTATTCATATTTTCACTTACAAACATAATAATTAGGAATATTTTGATCTTAATTAATATTGGGTACTCCCGCCCTTGTTTGAAATAACTTCATAAATTCGATTTGAAATTGAATCATATAATTTTTGGATATATTGAAGAGAAATTTCAGCCCAAGCTGTTTTTGTACCACGTATTAAGCACTCCTTATTCTCAAATTGTCTACCTGACTCATATACTTTTCGTGACAGCTTTCCCCACATGTTTTCAATAATATTCAGGTCTGGAAAATATGGCGGCCACTCTAATAATGGCACATTTTATCTGAATGGGAGCATTATCATGCTGATAAGTCCACGTTTTGGGTCCAAAAATGTTAGAGAAGTACGGAAAAGCCTCCTCAATTACGGCTTTGTAGCTATTCGCATTCATTCTAGATGTCAGAAACTGCAGCTCACAAGTTCCATAAAAGGAAATGGCTCCCCACACCATCACACCACCTTCACAACTATGATGACGATCCAAATGATGTTCTTCCTTTCGCAAATCATGGAAGTAGTAGTTATATCCATCCGGATCATCTAAATTAATTTTTTTTCATCAGTAAAGACTACACGTTGCCATTCTTTACTTCAGGTCATATGCTGACGACAAAAGTGAAGGCTTTTTCATTAGTTTTAGTCGTTTCAAGTGACTGGCGCTGCGAATACACCAGTTTTTTCCTTTATTTTTGAAACACAATCATGCGAGTTAGAAGCAGATCTGATGATGGCTCTCCTATCAGCACTCGTAGTGGCTCTGTATGTACCTCCTTTCATATTTTGTCCATATTCTGATTCATTCCGTTAGTAATTACTGAAAACATTTTGGCTTCGTCCAATTTTTGTTGCGATATACCGATGATTTAGGCCACATAATAAAATAATAATTCAACAAATTATTATGCTTTGACTACCGCTCACTTAGAAAAAATTAAGGTTTTGATTTCGAACCTATTGTGATGAGCCAAAAAATTGTTATGATTCTACCGAAGAGTAAGCTAAAAACAATGCAAGGAAATAACGGTTGATTTTTGCCGTTAGATTTTTCTTCCAGTTGAGTGTACATACATATATAATCTCGCAATGGACAAAAAAAAATTTGGTGTGCATATAACACAAATTGAGAAATCCAAACCTATTCAGATGAGCGGCTGTGTATAAGCATTGTCAACAAAACACAAATAAATGTATACACTCTTAATATGTTAATCATTTCTTGTTTTAGATACTACATGATCCACAATTGGTTTACATTTGTTCTGCTGACCCTGCTGCCGGCAATATTTTTGATGGTCGGCAATGCAGCTATATTAGTTGCATTTTACAAATGGACCCAGCAGAGCAAGAAATGCCAGCGGATGTGCCCCAACGCTTCACGCACACAAAACCGTTACAAGCATCAAATGAAATTGACTGTGACAATTTTGATAGTCATAACTCTGTACCTGTGCGGCGAATTGCCCGCGCATTTAACTTCAAGGAAAAGTGCCGTTAATCTCCTGTATGGAGGTGACGTTTCCAAGGTGGACTTCAAGACCATGCAACGCTTGGAAGTTATTTGTATAACTCTGAATGCCATACAGCTCAGTATGAACATCATTGTTTATGCTGTTATAAATCCATCGTTTATGCCTGAGTTTTTCAGCTGCTTGAAAGGAGCTTCGGATGTCTGCTTCAGGTTTATGGGCATTACATGCATAGCCCACTCTTGTGGAAAATTGTGCAAGAGTAAGCCTAAAGCCTCCGAATGTGAAAAAGACAATAGAAGTCGTATCAGTGACGTTGATTGGCAGCACGAAGAACAAGGAGTCTCGGAAATTGAAAATTCTAAAATTAAGCCAGCCGTAGAAATTGCTGTCATAACGCCTACTTGTTTAAAGCGATCCTTTGATAATCCCACTTTTACCATAGACACAAAATAAACAATGACAATGTAGTTTTGCCCGGAAGCGTAAAAGCATTTCTACTGAAAATTTGTTATATTTGCGAAAAGACAGAGTGGTTAGCAAAACCGCAATAGCTTAGTAATTGGTTAACAAAAACTGCCAATTTCAATCACTTCTATAGAAAAAGTACTTCTCTACTCGATTTAGAAAAATGCATTTTGATACTTAGCCTGAATAGACCATTTTAGTACTTATCCTGTATAACAATCGAGTATATGATAGTTATTCAGGATAAGTACTAAAATGGCTACAATAATTACTTCTACTACTTTTCTATTTTTTTTTAAATCTCTAGTAGTTCTGGACTTTTCCATTAGAAACGAACAGAATTGACACTCTTTGTGAGCAAATGCCAACAATTGCGGGCCTGCTATCCTGTCTTATTTATCGAGACTTAACCTAAAACACATCTAATGTCTTCAGGACTTGAAAGTTGAATTGCCTAAAAACTACTTAACAATTCGATTTTTTCAAAATCAGAAAAATTAAAAAATTGTGCAAATATTGACCAAAAATAACTTTTACAGCAATTTTACGGATATTACTTATACAGATTTTGACTCAATTTCAAATAAAAAAGCGATCTTAGTAACGGGCTTAAATTGGAGTTCGATGGACCGCCGTGGTGTGATGATTATTGAGCGAGACAATTATACAAAGTGGCGCAAAATTAATCACCCTACAGAAGATGTTATACATTTTACAAATGGAGTCATACGTCATTTGTAATTTAGACAGCTGCCGAATACACAACAGCAAGCAATGGAGCGCTAAAATTCGTGGAGCAATTGTGTCGATTCATTTAAGCAATACCCGAACGATTTTGTGTCGAAAATCTTCATGAGCGACGAAGCGCTTTTTAACTTAAGCGGTTACGTCAATAAGCAAAATCTGGGCATTAAAAATCCGCTTGAGATGCACGCTGAACCCTTTCATCCTCTCGAAACTACTGTGTGGAGCGGATTCACGCGGGAATAATGATAAGGTTGTTTATTTTTAAGGACGGTCTTTGTTACTGGTGAAAGCTACAAGGCCATGATAAACGTTTTGTCACTGCCGGTATTGGCATGCAACCCCGACGCAAAGCACTAACAGCACAAGTTACAACGGATATTTTTTAAAAACCCGCTAAGACATTAAACGTAGTTATTCACTCTTAAAAAATAATATTAACGAAAGATCGATCTTAACAAAACAAAAAAACCAAAGAAAAACTTTAAGGTTATTTTAACGTTTTAAAATTATCGCTTTCGTGGTGTTTAAAGCGGGGGTTTCCGCTTGTCAAATAAAACACGACTTTTGTTAAGGAAGCACCTTCTGGTCGAGTTATCTCCCGTTTTGGTGATTTGGCTAGCAATATCGCCCGATTTAACCATCCCAGATTTATATTATTAGGGCTACTTGATGTCACGGGTCATTGTCAGCATGCCCTAAACAATTGTCTTTCTTAAGTTGAATATACTTGCAACAGGTGCAAATGTGTACCAACACTGGCGGATGGCATCCACTTAACAGAAAACATTATAAAGTTCCAAATAAAGATATCCATCACTCAAGATTATTTTTTTATAAAAAAAAAATGTTCTCAAAAACAAAGTTGGCTGATTTATTTTGCGCCACCTTGTACAAGTACATAAGACCAGGTTTTACTCCGTGTAATAACATCTAATAAGTATCCAGTGTTATGTTTCCACCCCGAGAATGTCGGCGACCTTTCGAGTAAGAGATTAATCTCTAAGCAATGTAAGGAGTACTCTTTTAAAGCTACAGCCGTTCGGAGACGGCATAAACAGTAGGCCAATGTCACTAAGTACATATATAATGAATGGGTGGTTAAATTTTAAGGGCCGATGTTGAATGTGAACCACACCTAAACGTCTAGTTTTTTTCTGCATTTCATTAGATGTTTCTCAATTTCAGACTAACTCAATTTGAGCCATGGAAAGATACACAAGCGCAAGAAATGGCAACAGTGGATGATCAATTTTCGAAGAAAATCATCTTCAGTGATGAGGCACATTTTCACCTCAGTGGGTTCGTCAATAAGCAGAATTGCCGCATTTGGGCGAATGATAATCCAAGAGTGATTGTCGAAAAAACAATGCTCCACAAAGAGTGACTGTTTGGTGCGGTTAATGGGCTGGCGACATCATCGGGCCGTATTTTTTTTTTCCAAAATAAGGCCGTTCAGGCAGTTACTGTGAATGGTGTTCGCTATAGTGCGATAACGAACTATTTATGGCCCGAATTGGAAGATATGGATGTGGACCGCATGTAGTTTCAACAGGACGGTGCCACTTGCGACACACAAATTAACCACCCTTTATAAGAATTATCTCGTGAACAGCTCACAGATTTGAGAAAGGTTTCCTCGTTTCTTAATGAGATGTTTAGGGAAATAAATGAATTGAAGTTTAATTTATACGTTCAGAAGTTGATGAAGATTTATACATATGTAAATATGTACTTGCTTACCTTCTGTAAAGGAACAAGCAAGGAACGCCTCTGGAGTCCGTAAGAGCTTTCAAACCAGGGTTACTGTATTAAACAGTTTATCTGCACACATTTCGAATAGTATAACACGATATTTTCACAATTCCCACATAAATAAATTGGCGTCATTCACAATAAACTTTTGCTGGGCTACCATTCGCAATAGAATGTTTGAATCTAAAAATTTCAATTGTGTAAAGAGATTGTGTACTAAATCAACCCAAACATACAGTTCAGACAATTTTACAGGACTGATGTATGGATTAAATATATTTCGTTTATTATTTTATTCCCATTCAATGATTTTATTATTTTTTAATATTAAAGAAAACACCGTTTGATTCACATGCGCTTGAATTCGGCGATGACACATCTTCTACTTTGAATCTTTTTGTTCGGAATTAATTCATTCACAGTAACACATTAGATGTCCAAAGTTAAACAGCTGATAATTTTTAATTCAGTTATAAACAGAGGCAAACAATGTAAAAAATTTTAACTAGCGAGAGAAAACTGTTCAAGTTGTAAGAATATAATTAAATTAAACACATCCACTGGATTATACCCGATTTACACATGTCTATGGATGGATTGATTTGGTCAAAACTAAAGGACAACCATAAATCGGGGATTTTGTATACGGCTCCACCCTTGAATAAGGTTTCAGCAGTAGATAGCAACCACAGCAACAAGATGGAGCAGTTGTCCGGTGTTATGATCATTATAATTATTGGAGGTGGGGTTCTGACATTTGTTATGCTTTTCATATTTGCCAAAAGGCAAATAATGCGCTTCACACTGAGGAGTAGAAGAGGACCTCATGTGCCTGTGGGCAATGATGCGAAAAAGGTATGTTATATTCCAGAAAATGCCCAAAATGACTGTGAAGCACGTACTCTTCCATACAGGCCTTGAGAAGGGAGATAGAACGGCGTTTGGATTGTATACAGAAAATTGCTCAAGAACCAAAATTACTGTGGAACGATGATAAGTACATTTTACAGCGTGATAAACCACTACCGCCCTACTATTATCGAATGCAGGCCGTGGATGATGTTAAAATATTAGGTTTACTCTACCAAGCAGATGTGCCAAACTATGGTTGTCTTAATGTTTTTTCCTCTTCCAGAACGTGAAATTACTAAATATGACGGCTGCACTCGACATGCATATGATAATCTGAGAGCCTTTCTATTAACAACATTATCGGCTTGCCTCAATGGGACGGGCCAACGTATGATTCACCAATTCTGCGACATGTACGAACATGCCCGACACGATCCCAATGAATTTGGAAGTGAAGAATACGAAGCATACCATAGACTTCTGCTAAAACTCATAGAAGCGTAAGTTCTGTCTTAACATACACCGAGGAACATACTAACTATACTCTCTCCTAGAGCAAAACAATTGAAATCATTTAACAACTCTCGCAAAAGTTCTCCAGCCCGCACACCAAAGAAATCTACTAAAATGCCGTCGCTTCTCGATCCGTCACGCTTGAAACCTCCACCCGCTACAGCCACTCGTGGCCAAATACCTTCCGGTCCTAGTGAATTAGGCTCGGGTCACCATTCCAAGGTCAATTTGACACTAGGCCTGCAAGGACGAGATATGGATGGCTGTGAAATTGTAACAAATCCCTTACATTTGCAAACACCAGCAGAACGCGATATTATTATCCGTAATCGTATAAAGACTCCAAATTTGGATGATATCGTAAATGATCCGGACGACGACGAAGAGGGAAACGAGGGTGGTGACGATGAAATAGTGAGTATTTCATCTGTGAAATTGAATGCCAATTCTAGTAATAATGTTTAACTAACAATATTCGTATAAATAATGGAAACCAACATTTAGTAGAGCGTAAAAAATATATAGTAAATATTCCGGGTTTATAACCACAACATTGAAACGCCGAATGCGATCTAGCATCAAAAGTAATTTGAAATAAAAAGAAAAATAAAACTCCTAACAATTTCAAAAACTTTTATTTGTAAAAAATGCAGGAATCAGCAGATGTGTACTTAATCGCTGTAAACTCTCAAAATACAAGTCTCCTTTATTAAACAAAACTTTGTAAACAAACTGAACTGACAAGTTAGTCTCTTAACCCAGGAGCAAGTTATAGTCAATTGAGCATATAGAGCTGCTCAATTGACCCATTGACTGCCCTACTATGAAAGTTTCTCCAGGAGAAAGTTATGTAGGAGCAAAGTGAAAGTACATTAAAGATGGTCTAAAAAAGGCGTGGTTTCCAATTGCCCACCGTCTATGTGTTACACAATTAATCCGAACACAGTAAAGTTGGTGTATCAAAAAAAAGTAATTATCTTTAAAAAAAACTTCTTTGCGAAAACAGCGTGAAAGGGAATCATAAGTTTATTAATAGTTTAATAAAAAGTATATACAAAATTAAACTTAAACGAGCATTGAGTAAAAAAGATCTTACAATATAAAGTGTTATTTATTTATTTCAGTTTCCTTGCAGCTTCGAAAGGAAATCCATTAAGAACTGATGTCTTGCTTTAATTTCACATAAAGTTCTCTGCGGTAGCTTGTTGGCAATTCGCTGATATAGTTCTTCTCGATTCTGAGAGCCCAATTTCATTTCTATTAAAATAATCTTGTCCTCGTCTCTGGTCCAGGCTGAATTTAAAGGTAATGGTGCAGGGGGACTTTTAGTCGAAGTTGCCGGCTCAGTGGCTAGTGTTGCAACTATATCTATTTTACAGTCTTCATCACTTTCAATTCTTGGTGCAGGTTTTGGTGTTACCGCATCCTCTTCATTTGAGTCGGTATCAATTTTTAGTGTTGGAAATGGGCTACGTGTTATGGAGCGAGGTTCTGTTATAAATTCTAAATCGTCAGCGTCTTCTTGCTTCACATTCCCATTGTTTTTATTAGCCTGATCAGATGAACATGTGCTTCCATGAGTAGTTGAAACGACAGCGCAGTTTGTTGTAGGAATACATGTTTTCATGCTATTTTTCGTCCTGGCTACAATATTTATTAGTTCTTTCGTATATATTGTGTCTTCCACCGGTTCATTAGGTTCCTCTGCGGGTTGCTCTACTAATGACTTCAGTCGTTTGGCACATTGTATAGCCGAGTTATTTTCATGTATTACAACCATGGGCTGATTAAACGATCGTACTGATCTTGATGCATTGTTGTTTAAAGGAGATTTAGTTTTCTTACTTGGAGATTTGCGTTTTTCCTTGACATTTAAGGAAAGCTGGCTCGTCGTAGTAGATGAGTGTAAATTTGTTGTATGCAGACTTTGGCTGGAATTTTTACGAGGTGATGTCTTTCCCGCCCCAGCTGTTGCGGCACTGCCGACTGGGTCTTCATTAAAATTAAGCGAAACTTTTTTAGCATGTGGATGATGGCTTTGGAAAGAACTGTTCAAATTTGGTGTACTTGTAGCATTTGCCGAGTAGCACGTAGAACCGTAATATGAGGGATTTAATCTTAAAGCATGAGCTTTCAAGGTGTTCTCGTCGCATGGTTCAAAGGAAGAACAGCTGTCATCTTCGTCGCCTGTCGTATCAATTATTAACGCCTTGGAGACATCGTCTTCTTCCGATCTGTCCTGGTCATCAGTTGATTCTGTATTCACTACAACATTTGCCAATGCAGAAGCTGAATGTAAACGCTTCTCGCCATGTTCTTTGATAGCATGAACGCAACCAGCAGCTGGCGTCGATGGTGTAGACACTTGGGAGTTTAGGCGGCTATCCTTATAGGACGCCGCCATAAAGGACAATTTAGCGGGTAATAACATTTTAGAACCGTAAAATATACGCCCATTTATGTACTAAAGTTTAAAGAAGGTGAAAATTACGTGAACAACTGCATTAAATGTGCTTATACTTACCCTCAGTTGACAAGTCTGCTGTGTGTGAGCATCATTTGGGGTTGAATCCAAAAGATCTGTAAGAGTCTCTACATGCTCGCTGGAACGACTCGATTGTTGCTCCTTTACATTCAGTATATGCTCAGGTGTTGAAAATAGTCTGAAATTATTTAAATGTTTCGTTATTTGATTCATATTGGCATTCTGTTTGTTTGTACCTCTCTGGCGGGGTGCTCTTCGGAAATTGTTGCATAAACCAGTCTGTCAAGAACTGATTGCCCTTTAACAGCGGTACTATTTTCGATTCGATTTTTTTCATTGTCACATCAGGATCATCGGCCAGTTCATTGAGACAATTGTATATTTTTCTTATTTGCGCCGGTTGCTTATTAAAGTATATGTTCAGCTTGTTGATGAAGGTCGTCATGTTATTTATCATAAAGTGCTCGAAAAACCTGCCAATTTCGGCGGCCTCGGAAGGCAGCAAAAACGTTAGAAACACTTGAGCCAGCTCGGGGTGATCAGGCAGAAATAGTTTTTCCAATTTCTAAAGTATACGGTGATGAAATACATTTTTGCTTAGAAGTTATTCTTTACAATTTAGTACTTTATACTTACATAATACAAATCTGATACTTTGTCGTTTTTAGGATCAAACGATTTCAGAATTGAGTTAAATCTTTTGCAATCGTCTGGTCTATTCGATGTTTTAAAGGCCTCTTCAACTTTTTCGTAGAAATTGAAGGCATAAACTTAAAGTAAAATAAAACAAAAGAAATTTAATACATAATAAACTAAAGTGGCGCTTGGCAGTAACTACTTACTGGCATCCTTGCGATTAGCCTCCTCCGGATTATCGGGCAACAACATGTGCCGGAAATTCTCTTCCTGGCGGTTAATTTTTCTAGCCATCCTTTGAGACGACGGACTATTGTCATCATCTCCTGCATGCGAATTGCGAGCACGCTTTAAACTGCTCGGACTTCCTCCTGTAGAAGAAGTTGCGCTTCCGTTAGGCGATGCAGACGCATTGGTTGCTGTACTTTTGCTACAAATCATTTTTAATGATTTTAAAAGATTCGTATACAATTCCAAGGCTATGAATTTTCGGTAATAGTGCTGAACTATTGGAACATGTTTGTAACGAAATTGTATAGTCTCTAAATGTAGGCCGTACGCTGTAATCAAATCCTCACAACGTTGTCTGATTTTTCGTTTCTCTCGATATGCCGCCGCCCTTTTGGCAGTGTGTTTATTTAATTTTTTAATGTGGCAGAATATGGAGGTATTTTTTCTTCTTATACCCTTGAAGGTGTTGCTTTTATTGTTGGACGTATTGTGTTCTACATCCAGCCTCGGGCTACAGTTGCTCCGATCATCTGTTAAGTTAATATGACAAAAAGGTTCTTGGATTGCATTTGTAACGGCTTGAAAAGAAGGCTGCAGCGTTTGTGTTGTCGGATCAAAATTGTACGTAATAACAGGAGTCTCAGCCAAGGAAGTCCTAGTGCCATTCAAACTATTGTCCAAATTTCTGAGAGAAGAATTGACGGTTTGATTTATAGAGCAATCCTGAATGCTTTGATTTCCTATAGAATCACGCGAAGTGTTGGATGTATTTATATGAGACACGGTGTCATCAGCGGCTGTG
The DNA here is from genome assembly GCA_963513945.1 of Hydrotaea diabolus. Taxonomy (NCBI): domain Eukaryota; kingdom Metazoa; phylum Arthropoda; class Insecta; order Diptera; family Muscidae; genus Hydrotaea; species Hydrotaea diabolus. The sequence continues at coordinate 154,345,485 of OY740720.1, read as the reverse complement.
TTTAATGGCGGAGGTGGTAATACTGCGGGTAGAAGTGTGGCGGCAGGCGCTATATTTGCAGTGATTGGCGTTGCACCAAAAACGTAATTCACATTAATTGTAAGGGAATGTGGAGTTCTGCGTTTAGATCTTGGTTCTTCCTTAGACGACTTTCGTCTCTTTCTTGGTATCGACTCTACACAACTGGCGGCACTGTCATCTGGCTCGGAAGCCTCAGTGAAGTTTTCTGGTAATGTTATGTCCTCACCCACCGCTTCACGAACAAAGTCTAGATAGGAGTTCCTAAATGTGTCCGAGGCTTTTACGCGTGGATGTTTTACAACTTTTTTGTTGCGGCTGACTGGTTTAGGAGGATTCTTCTTCTATAATTCGGATTCATATTCGAAGAATATTAAAAATAAATGATAAATACACAGAGAATTCAGCAACGAGTGTGTAAAAATTACAAAACAAAGCAAGTGTCAACAATGGATGCCACAAATGTCAATGATAACAACTCTGTTCTTAGCGAGCATAAACCGAACTGTCAAACAAACAAAAAAAGTGACAATTCACAATAGACGACAACATTCATGCGAGTAGTTGCTTGCAGAGGGAGAAGAAAAAGGTTACAGTGTTTTATTTATTTCATAAATAAAAGCAAATAAAATATAAAACAGACTAAAGGAGCAAAGAGCCGCAGTCTTTTCCATAAGGATTTGTCATTGTTCGTGTGAAACCCTCTCAACCGTAAGTGTTTAATAATTTTACAGAGAAATCTGGCAAACTGACCACGTCACTAACATTTTTCAGGTGCTGCAGCAGTTAAAAAGTAACTCTTTATACGACATGTCTAAAGTTACCTTTAAAATCACTTTGACTTCAGATCCCAAATTGCCCTTTAAGGTATTGAGTGTACCCGAGGGCACGCCCTTTACGGCTGTACTGAAATTCGCAGCAGAGGAATTCAAAGTGCCAGCGGCCACCAGCGCCATCATTACTGACGACGGTATTGGTATTAGCCCCCAACAAACAGCGGGCAATGTCTTCCTGAAGCATGGTTCTGAGTTGCGTCTGATACCCAGAGATCGCGTTGGACATTAGACTAGCTTATTGTCGTGTGGGTAGTTTTCTTTTTACGTTGACATTTATGTGTATTTTTAATACTTTTGCTAATAATAAAATAACTAAACTAAAATAGAAACTACTTTGCTGGCCTTTAAACTACAATCGACATAGCCACAACTTGATCAGTAAATATCAAATATTATTAAACCAAGTATGCACATTTCTACTCACCTTCTCCAAATAGGTCCGAAATACAAGTGGCAATTCGTGGAAACGTTCTTTAGGCGGTAGAACCGTATTATTTTCGAATCCTATAATTGGTGCATGTTCCATTGGAGGTGCTTTGTTGTGTTCAAAGTAATACTGTGGGGGAAAAAGGGTTTTATTACATTTGATACGGCGCACATTAGCCGTCATTTTGTTACCTTGATGGGATTGTAATAAGCAACATTCTTCAAATGCATTATGTGATCCCAGACTCGCCTCGAGTGTTTTCCACTCAAGGTGTCTTTGGTTAAACGCTTGCACGCCATTCTTAAGGGTGTCGATTTGTTTGGAATTCTTTCTTGTCTCTCCGTAATGAGTTTTACATGTTTCTCTAGGCCCATGGCTATAAGGTAGGCTTCTACGGGCGAGAATACTTCATAGTTTAGTATTTTAGGTGAAAACGGCATTCGTGGTAAATACTGAGGGTACATAAATACATTCGATTCCAAAAAGCAATCCAAAAGACGCGGATGGAAGCGGGGAATTTGTCTTGTGTTGTGAGACCTACAAACCAAAAAATAAATTACAATTTTAAGGAATAAAAGAAATGGAAAAGCCACACTTACGTCATTTCTACTTCTCTGTGTAAAAATTTCATTAGTTCTCTGTTCTCTTCCGTATCTGTGTCCAGCTCCTGTTGCCATTTAGTTATAAGCTCAATGGCATTATCTAAATTCCAAATTTTGAAATTCTCATTAACTCTTGACTTTGTTTGCAACTCCAGTAACATTTCCTTGGGCTTCTTGGCCATTTTCCAGAGCTCGGGGTGGCAGTAGGTTTGGACATATGTCTGAGTGAGCATTTGAACATGGATCCTCAGCTGTTGTTGCAGCAAGTCATACTGGTACTTGGAAAACCCCGGCGAGTTGTTTTCGTTTGTGCTCAAATCTGGGGTTGTACTTGAAATTTGATTGACCTGAGCGTGTTTTAAACTCTCAAACTTCTCAATATATTCAGCTATGGCATGTCGTCGTACAGAGATGTACTCCACAGTGTAATTTGTCTCGTAGGGTACACTGTAGCGCGCTGCTACAGCGCTGCTTTGTGGTTTATCCTGCACAACAGGAGGCAGTGAGGATGGTTCCGTAAGTGTGGTAGCGATTGAGTTATCTGCAGAATTAACAACTTTGGCTAGTTGGAAACAATTGGGTTGACCTGGTATGGGCAGTGCAATTAACTCTACTTGAGTATTCAAGTTGTTAGCCGGTATCGCGACGGTGCTGCAGGGAGAATTCTGTGTATTCTGATTGGGCAAGGCTACTGGAATCATAGCCATATTTACATTTTCTAAATTCTGTTCACTGTGGTGCATATTGTGCGATGAAGGTGTGGACATGACATCCGGATGGAAGGAAAGATTTTGTTGCGTTACATTGGAAGAAGATATGGCACATGATTGAGAAAGTGATTCTTGTCGTGACTGTTCTTCAAACTCCAATTGACGGCTTACGTCTGGGTTTACTTCTAATCTTTCGCTTGAGGTGTTGGGTGTGGTAAGACGATCATCTTGATAGCTTAACAAAAACTTTCGTGGTGTCTCCAATTCTATACTTTCCAATGAGATTCCCTCATTTAAATTACTCAGCAACTCTGTCATTAATTCGGCTATCTCCTTTTTGGAGATATTGACATCTCTCAATTCTTCGGCATCAACTAAAACAAGAAATTAATACGCAAATGATTTTCCTGTTTATCTTTGAGCTAGAACGGGCAATTCATCATATCCTACATGACAATGTTATCAGAAGACACACGTTTTGCTATTAATAAAATGCATTTATTAAAAACTTAAATATAAATGTTTAGCTTGTAGGTATGTAAATACAATAGTTTTTGTACGCTCTGGAATTAAACTACACCCTTTCTCCCGTAGTAGTGATTATAGAAAAGAGAATTTTCACATTGTTTATCTGTGGCCGCACTTGAACTGTTCCGCAAAATTGTATGTACCGGAAATAAACGCAGGACTGAAGACGATGATGGTATACACGTATTGTAACGGTAGAACATTCGCCTTATAGTTGGATATCTTTGCAGGGATAACAACGTACTATCTGTATCCGCCAGGTATGAATCAATTTCAAGTTTCAATGTATGCGGAAGACTGGAGTCTTCGGTAACTGAAAAAGGATTTTAGCGATTAGTACACATTCCTTGGTGAAGACGACTGAACGCAAGAACTTACCAATTTCTGTGGTATCTCCAAAATCAAAGAAATCAGAGACTTGTGCTGAATTTGCCGTGGGCATTTGGCGATTTAATACAAAGGGATTGTTAACGGCAAGCTTTTGGTCCTCTATGTGATGATGGTCCTTGCCATATTTTAGTAATACATTACGCGGTTGGAAATTAAGACAAGACACATTATCCTTCACACCCGTTAAGAAACGTGTTTTAACCGGGGGGTATGTTAGCGCTGCTATAATAGCCTCTGATTTACTTTCATTCAAGTCATAGTAGTCTTTGTACTCCTTTAATAGTTCCTCTTTCAGAAGAGTTAACGTTTCCTGCAAATGTACCAGTTTGTTGCTGTTATACAGTCTGGTCAGCTTCCATTTCAATGTCACAAGGGTGGGTAAAAAACAGCCGTAATAGTGATTTTGGGGCAGGTCCAAAAATGCAAATGCCACATTCAGTGGCTCAAACACGTCTTGCAGTTCTTCTAGATAGTCTATTTCCTGGGATGTAAAGCAGGGCTTATTCAAATAACAACATATGTGATCTAGTTTGTCTTTATTTTCCACCAATTGCTTGATGGCAGTGTACATTGAGGTCAGCGAAAATATATGAGGTTTCGTCAAAGGCCCATTCAAAACGGACTGGAATATGATTCCGAATTCCTTTGTATGACTTACTAGCCAAATACTGCAACACCTGAAGAATTATAGTCGACAGAAAATGTAAAGTGATCAGACTTAAACTACGATGGCAAAAACTTACTTTTCCATTACGGATTTATGAATAAACTTTAAACTGTCACTCAGTTTGCTCGGGAAGTTTCGACCCCATATTTTGTTCAGTTTCAGTATATCTAATTCCATTGCACGTTCATTGTTCAATGAAAAAAACTTCAAGTTGTCGGGCATTTCTTTAAAAACTTGACAATTGGACTCCATTAAAACATCCTTTTCCAAACCGAATTGTAAAAGGTCTTCTGTGAAGTTTTGAATGTTTAACGTTGGGCTGGCGGTTATGGTGGAGGGAACAAAACCATATCTTAAAAGCGTATCCTTTCGCACCGTCTCTAAATCATCCTGGCTCGTCGCCTTTCTGCAGGCTAATAAAGCCAACTGTCTCTGATAGTGTTCATCAATCCAATGTGAGGCTAGCGCTATATATTTGCAATCCCTATATGACCATGCATCAACGGTATTGCAGACGTATACACCGCCATTGTTGAAAATATTAAACAGTTCCATCTTTTTGTATTCACATGCATCTTTGACAATTTTCTCATAATAGTCGGCAGTTCTCAGTTGTACGGGAAAATCGATGAATTCGAAAAGTTTCAAAAAGCTAGGACTTTGGACCACCTCGAATGATTGATTAGTATCGACCAGAAATTGAAGAAGGCTGTGCTGGAACTGCTCCTGCTTCTCATTGTTTTGTAAAAGGTTACTGAGAATGGGCGTAGCGGCCTGATAAGGACTGGCTCGGTGACTGGGACCTCCAGTCTTTTTCGCCAACCTCACATAGGGTGTTGTGTAGTCTGACTTTTGTCTTAGGAACTCTTGATAGATTTCCGGATGTTTATTCTTTAAATGGCAGATGAAATTCGAGCTGACTTTGAGGGATCCCTTGATCTTTACGCCGCACGTATGGCAGGTGCATACTATTCCAGTGTGTTCTTTCTGATGATCTGTTTGGGCAGTCTGCAACAAAAAGGATTTGAGTCCGAGCCACTTTGGAGGTTCTTGCACCACCACCACCACCTACCGTATGCTCGATGTAGAAGTACTTCCCCGAACAAAACAAAATCCGATTTCCCGTCCTTAAATATACCGATATTGAATTTCCCTCGGCAGTTTTTATCGGCGTCAGTTCTCCAAGCTGGCTTTGATCACATTGCTCTTCGTCCTGCTGGTAGCTGCTACTACTGTGAGAATCAAATCTAATTAATTAGATGGGGGGTTGTTGGATATCTGTACTTCGAGCTTACTTACAAATTACTGTCGTCGCATTCGTATTTCATTTGAAATGTCTCATTTGCACACATTTTGGCACGGACACAACGCAATTTCCAATTTTTTTTTTGGGAATTTACCCGTAGTTTTTCATAGATTTCATGCAATTAATTGTACAATTATAAATCTTGGTTTTTTAGCGTTAATTAATGACAAACTCTATTGTGAATGTATGCAACAAAGTAGAAGAAGAGCAATAACAAATTCAAGTTAATAGAGTTGCCACCCACCATTTCTCCCACAAATCAAAACTTTCAAGACATGAATCATATGTTCACACTGTGAAGTGTTGCCAATGAAAAACATGTGGAAAACAAATAACTGAACACGCGTTTACAAATGCTGTAAACTGGGATGTTTTAAGGTAATCACAATCACTATTTTCCAAATTAAGCATTGTATTCACCTCAATTAAACAAAATTTTCGCTTAGGAATTTTGCATCTCTACTCGGAAGAATTGTAGTATTGAGCAGTGTAGCAGAAGCTGCCATTATTTATTTTTAAATAAATGATTTTAAACATATTCATTTAAAACCCCTAACAAATTACTTCACAACATTTGTTAGTTTTTTTGCAAATGTCAAAAATTCCTTGACTAAACAATTAACAGAATATTATTTTCATTTGCAGATAATAAAAAAAAAGTCTACCATATTTTCACCGTCAGTTTGAAACTAGTGCTATGGTTATATTAGGAGTTTAATGCCGATTAATGATCTACTGTGATCGAATAAGAGTCAAAAATACAGCATATAGGCAAATGTCAAACTAGCAGTGGTAATCAATACTAGCTGCTTTTTTTTTGTCTTGCATATACGTTATGCCATACAAATTCTTAGCGAGAATGTTAACACCAAGCTCGTTTGTCGTTTAAGTTAACTTATAGAAAAATGTTATCAAATTTAAAATATTTCTGGCTGAGATTCCAATTTTACATATCACACCACATTTCTTATCCCAATAGTTAGAACATACGCTTCAAAGTTGTAAGGTCGGTAGTTCAAACCCCAGAAAGTAATATTTTTGTTTCTTTATTTTTTTAAACGTTTTAAGAAAAATCGATACATTATCGTTCCCCAATGTAAAAAAGAAATAATAAAACCTTAAACTTTCGAGCGAATGTTCTACTCACTAGGCCATGTTATATTGAACAAGTTTAAAAATTCATTGAAAACTTTTGAATTTCAAAAAAAGTGATTTCAAGTTTATTTTCTTGCCACCAACTTGTTCTTATCGTAACATAGATGTTTACTTTACGGTTAACATATATGTTACGGGACGAAAAGAAAGCAGATACTATATGGCTAAGTTTACATTGGAAATTTTAATCAATCACAGTTAAGACAATCTATATAAAATGTAAAGCATTTTATGTAAAGCAGATAAAATCTAGTGTAGTTTCGTCATTATATCAAACGCTGTTTTATGGGCGACAATCAGGATTAATTTCATAGTGTAAGTGAACTTCACGGATTTCGTTAGGCAATGTTTACATTATAACTTATAATCCACACTACCGCTGTCAGCTGATAGTGTATTTCTTAGATGAATTTAAATTGATATAAACGAGATTAATTTTCTAATGTAAGCATTGCCAAAGTTAAGATTTTCAATATAAATTATCGCTTATTGCGGCTATGGAATATTTTTCTATTAAAAAAACTATTATTATTCAATTTTTCAAGATATTTCGGTTTTTTTAAATATCTCAATCTTTTTGATCTTCTTACTTTTTGAAAATGGCCATTAAAACAATCATTGAAATACGGAATGTTCTAAATCCAACTTCTTGATAAATAGCTTGCTTTCTGGATGCTTTCTTGAATATACTACATTTAAGACAATCCCATGTGTCTAGTTTGTGATGTAAAGAGTGTAGAATTAAAGAAGAGGAACTCAATATAAGTCGGTTTTTTAAATATCTCAATCTTTTTGATCTTATTACTTTTTGAAAATGGCCATTAAAACAATCATTGAAATACGGAATGTTCTAAATCCAACTTCTTGATAAATAGCTTGCTTTCTGGATGCTTTCTGTGTCTAGTTTGTGATGTAAAGAGTGTAGAATTAAAGAAGAGGAACTCAATATAAGTCCAAGTTGGAATTTAAAATCCATGTGAATGAAGAAAACTAACAGGGGTCTTTAAAACTTTGACAGCTGATAGCGGAGAAATTCTTGAAGCAACACCTGTCGAGTTGGCTTTCATTTATTAAGTCTGTTATCAAAATTGGTATTATGTTCGGTGTTTATGTCGACCATTTAACTAGTGATTCGTGCGAGCAATTAAACATCGTAAGACTTTTTTATTCGCATCGGTAAAATTCAAATTGAGATATGGAAGTTAAATACATTGGATGCCCGCACTCAGCGAGGCGGGGGGACATTCTAGCGATCTTTGGTTGCATACATAATGACAAAAAGGCCTTTCAAACTAAACTGATAAAGTTTGATGATATCAGATACGCCATGAAATTCGTTGCATTTCACTTTCATCGTATTTCCGTACAAATTATAATCCGATGAAATTGGATTTCAATTTCAATTGCTGAAGAGGCAAAATAAACTTTGTTATTTAAATTTTGAGAATGGAGGGGCTTAACGAATGACGCCTTTTTATTCCATGCAAGGCAACGGAACTTAAGATAAAAAAGCACGCCTAATTGTTCCGCAGGAATCGATATCGGTACTAAAACTTCCACGTTGGAGAATCAGGCTTTCTGATCAGATATTTTATTTAAGTAAAACATAGTTTAATTCAATGTTTAACTTAAATAAAATATCTGACCAGAAAGCCTGATTCTTCGTTTTGTCAAAAAAAAAACATTTAGCCTGGAGTTCATTCGGAAATCATTGGAAGGAGATTTATCAGAAAGTCGCTTAATTTTTGCATTAAAAAAACATTTAAAATTCAGCAGTTGAAGTGTTTACACTTATCCCATTACGAACAAAAAACTATTTATAAAGATTTATCGAAGTCTTTTTTTTGTTTACATTTTTTCGGTCTTTTATCATTATTATGACACAGTTTTTATTCTGGTTCGAGACTTTTTTGTTGTTTCTTTTTTAGAATCAACTAAAAAAATGGTGAAATGTATTGGCTACGGTTGCCAGGCAAACTGTACAGCTGTTTCTAAACCCGCCAAGGTTTTTCTTCAGCAGTCTTTGGCAACGATTACTTCGGCTACAAATCAAATGACTTATACGGGAGTCTCGCTATGATTATTGGCAAAAACAAAAAATGTTGTTTTTTATAATCTCCTTCTGTAGGCCTCATGTCGTTGAGCTATTCAACTGGGTTTTATACTGTTCATTCCCATAAAAATCACTCAAGTTTGAGTTCCTATTCCATTTCCTATGTAGCGCCCGCTGGGGCATTTCCACAATATGTGAAAGATTCATCGAAAAAGAGTGGTTTTACGAAAAAAAAAATAACCTACCCTAATTTATAAGGTTCCTTAAATTGACCATTAGATATTTAAAATTCATCGCTATAGGTTTAAAATAGCTTTTATCTGATTTTAAAATGACCAAATGCCGAAATATTGTTTAAAAAGAGTTAAGTTTTCGATCAGTTTAAATGGACAATAAAATACTTTGGGAATGATCATAAAGCAGGCAATTCCTATTTGGGGGGGCAAAAGAGTTTTGTTTCGCCATTACATAACTTTAATTTGTCTCCATTTTTTATACTTCGTAATGTGTCGCAAATGCGCCCTCTTGCATTTCTTGAATAAATTTGTTATTTTTCCATTATTTATGCTCAGTTTATAGTCATATTTAAGACCATGTTTTTCAAAAAGATATTCGAGAAGTCTTTTAGAAAGAAGCAATGTTGCCTTCAGTCTCGCTGAACGCTACTTCATCATTCTCAGATCTTAAGCAAAGAATGAATTTTAACCATTATCAGCAGCAATTCAGTTAAGAGTATGCAGATTTCTTCAAACGAGAAACTGCCAGCAGTAGAGTCTGCTCTTAAATTAATAGCCGCTTATCATAATTAAATAACATTAGTTGATTGGGGTCAGAGGAAGCTTGTGAATTGAATCCTTAAAATCTAAATTTTATTTTGTAAAAAAGAAGAATTATAAATACCTTTCTCTTTCTCTGCAGCTATATACTCAGGATCATTGATAGGGTCATCGTCATCACCCACTAGACTTGAATCTAAATACAAAAAAGTACAAGGTTATGCATTTTGAGAATAGAAATGATTTTCTCGTGTCATTGCTTACTTAGAGGTTTTAAAAAATCTGTCAAAAATTGTTGCCATTCCTCGTCGACGCCTTGAGCGTCAGATTCAACACCTTCAGAAATCTCAACATCAGGCGGTACAAACTCTGATTCAATATCCTCAATGGTCGTTTGCTGTAAGCACAACTTCGATCGTGTTCGTGTCGCTATACGCAGCTCCTCTGGTTCTTTTTTGTTAAGGGGTACCTTGAAGCAACCGTCTTCGGTAAGTTTGACCGGCGAGTCTTCCGTTTCGTTTTGCATGGCAGGAGTAAGAGGAGTACGTGGATTAGATTCCATGTCGGAGGCAGTTGTGTTGGGGTCATCATCAGACTTAAAAAGAAATAAAAATTATGAAACAAACGGTTCTCTATGGACCAGCTAGCATTTACCACAAAATCCTCTTCCTGGAATGTATACTCCTCATCATCTTCATCGGAATTTAGTTCCTGGTCAATCAGTGTTGCAATTTCCGGTTGCTCTGCTCCCAGAAGTTTGGGCAATGATATAACAGGTGTCCTATTAAGTTCTTTAGCCTTCGCTCGCGTTAGTTTAGGAATAGATGGAGTATCCGTTATAATGATAGCCCTCTGGTCAGACTCGGCCTTTTCACGGGCCAGGGCATCTTCAGCCTTCAGCGTTACCAACGCTAGAATATGTTCGTTTTTAACAAATTTCTACAAGAAATACAAAAGATAAAGTTCAGTTCGCTGATAATTGGAAAAAGCCTACATGTAAAAGTTTAATCATCTCATCGTGAGATAGTGAGTTTCTACGTGCCACTTTGCGCAATTTAGTTTCCAGGGCCACGGCATCTTCCAGATCGCAATCCTCAAACTCCGATTCCAAGTCACTAAATCTTAATATTTCACAATGCTTTCTGAAAGAAACGTAATAGATTGATGGACTTGGTTTGATTTAAAAAGTTCGGTTACTATTGTTTACGATTTAAAACAAAAACAATGTCATTAATAGCTGCTTGCAAAATAAATCATTCACAATGACCCCCCTGAAAGGAGCATTAATGATCAATAGTGGTATCCACCAGGACAAGGATTCATAACATAAATTTGCGATGAAGAGCCAATATAGAGTTGAATTGCTCCCATAAAACTATAGAGTATAGCTTTATAATACTTTTTTGCGTTGATTAATACCTTTTTCTCGCTTTACTTGAACTTGTGCTGGATCCGCTTGTACTCAATTGATTGTTTTCCTCGCATACAGACGACTGCTCCGCATCGGTTGCCGTCTTTTTCAATGATGAATTTGACATTTTCGTAAGAGATACGAATATTAAACACTAGTTAAACTTAAGTATTTTAATTATTATCGTCGAAATTAAAACAAACTTGCGACTTGAGAACATTCTCTATATTTTATTTGTTTGTTACCTCAATTGTGAGCTGTGTTCAGTGTGTACAGCTGTTTGGAATTTAACATGTGCTGCCAGACTTTTAAAAAACACCTCTTGTTTACATTTAAACGGCACCGAACATTTATTGTGAATGGTAATTATCTCATGCAGAGATATGCCACCAAATGAACTTTGCTGTAGTTTAAAGTTAAGCTTCAATAACTAGTATTGTTAAGCAAAGCTGCAATGGTAAAGTAATTTTTTAACAAAAGATGCCAATTTGGTTCGTGCCTAAAGGAAAGTTCCAGGTTTATATTATGTTTATAATTTTATTTTAAAAAATATAATTGGAAGAATAAAATGAAAACAAAAAATCAATTCCTCAACACGTCATTAAAGAATGAATGGAGAAATTCTGTCAAATTAGTGAGCTGCTTACGATATAAAAATCCGAGCATACTGAACCATTTTGTTTAAGGCTTTTGCTTTAAAAACGTAAGACTCAAAGTGTACACACAAAGCTAGCTATTATTTTATCTACGGTAGCAAGAAATAAATACGAAGAAACTTAAATAATTTCCTGAGTAATATTGAAATTTGAGGGACAATTACCAATAATTGTTTGTTGTATAAATTTAAATGAGATGCGCATTTAACACGAACCATTGAAATAACGCTTATTTAGTTGTATAAAGCGTCTAAAATAAAAAGCTGCATGCAGCATTATAGACATTTACCTGCTACGTTTTTTCCCTTGACTGATTCATTTTTAATTTTCAATTTGATAATAAAATTGTACATGAATTACAAATATTTGGAAATTTTGTTAAATTGTTAAACAAAAAAGCGCATACATGTCCATATATGAAACACAACAAGAGTGTCATTTACAGAAATGCGATTACTGCATTGGTACGACCCACTGGTGTATCTCCTAGCATGCACATTTTTCCAAAAGGTACTGTTTAGACCATTACCACACGACAAAACGCAACGAAATGTCAAATTCTATTACACACTTCCTTATGAAAGCATTCCTACTAAATTGATACAACAAAAAAAAACGACATCAGCTAAGCGGCGACATAATAAAATGCGAAGCTTGTAGCGTTATTGTCACCTTTTTTGGGTATTATCAAATTTAAACATATAAAAGCCCAAACTAAAAGTAAATTGTTAAAATAATTGTTATTTAAAATCTTTGACATTACATTCATTGAGAAGTGGCAGGCAGCTACAAAACATCTTTGATGTGATTGTTGTCGCAAGAAAATATCTATGGTGTGATTGTTCTCGCAGCGGTACGGGTGTGTCACGCCGGTCTGATTTCTACTTGATCATCTGAAAGCCAACATTAAAATTGTCAATGTATAAACAGATATTTGAAATTCTGTTAAAGTTGCTAAATTCAAAGTATATATTAATATTATTTTCCACTGCTGTTAAAAAAAACGCACGTTTCTTCATTCTCAGCCTTTATATTGACTGGCAGAAAAAAATGCCTTCACCAAAGACGATTAATTGTACAAGATTACCGATGTGCTTCTTCTTTTCAATAATGTCGAAAAACTCACTTCAGTGCCGCAGAAATTATCTAGGTTTATTTGCCCACAATCACTGGAACGCTAGAAAACCAAATTGAAACACAAAAGCACTAAACTTGCACACTTTACAAAAAAACAGCATTCTCAAAATGATTTTTACTCCAAAGGGCAATCTGAATGATTCTTCTTTGCAATAATCAGGGTTGTCATAGAAACCAATGTTGTCACTATTGGCTTTGAAAACGATACGTAAAAATGATTTGGTGTCATGGAAACCAATGTTATCGGTTTTGTCAGCAACAGCTGATTCGAACATTGGTTTTATTTACATTCGAAATGGACAAAACCAACTTGGTTTCATGACACCAAATGAAACCAACATTGGTTTGCAAAAACGACAATTAGCAAAACCGACATGGTTTCTATGACAGCCCTGAATGTAGAAAAACAGCACTAAGTAAAGCACAATTTTTTCGGTTTATTTATCCACTTTCGTTGCATTACAATCTCAAGAACTCAAAAAAGGCAAAACTAAAACACAAAAAACACAGAACACACTAAACTTGCACACTTTAAATGCAAAAAAACTGCGCTCACAAAATGATTGGTGTGTTCCTCAAATTCTCAAAGATGAAGCATATCACCATTCGTCTGCGATTAAAACTATATATTAATATTTTTCCGCCGATGTTAAAAAAACTCACGTTTTTCAATTCTCGGCTTTTATATTGAATGGCATAAACATACCCTCATAAACAAACGATTACAGCAATACGCTTTATTGTTTCACATATGATTTTCCAATAAATCGAAATTCATTTAGCCATCACTTTTTCTTTTCATCGGTTGTCAGATTGTTGTTTTTTGCGGCATTTATCAAAACCATTCATGTTCCGTCTTAACTTTTCGGAAGAAGAAAGTAAGAAATTAAACTGAATAAATAAGTGGATAAGTAGTTAATTAGCATTTTAATAATCTGTAAATTTCATTAATAGAAAAACGTTAAACTACTGCCAAAGTACGCACATTCATTGAAAAGATGACGTTTTCAGAAGCAGACATTGTTCTGTTCAGCATATTGGGCCTTTGTATTGTCGAGAACCTCTTTGAAATTTATATCTCATTGCGGCAGGTGAGTAATATTAAATATTTGCAATGTTTTATCGCATCGTAGTGGAGGGCATCACTTGTCATTTGAGGTTAATGAATTCAGTGCCTTATGCCTTGAACTTGACTTCGATTGACTCATTGGAAAATTGGAAATTGGTAGCCGGCATATTGGGTGACGACACAGAAATGTCAGATGATTTTGCTTGAGGAAAGTGCAACAACGGAATAATTAGAAGAAAGTAGTCGCGGCAACAATGTGTCCATTATCTATAGACCACCAATTATCAAATTGAACGGGAGTTTGTCTGAGTTTGTGGCGGGCGGGCGAGGGAGACAATTACTCGGTGTTTTTCATATTCACCAATTGAGGGTAACCGGCAACAATTTAATGGTTAATTGTTGTACCACACCACCATCAGTTTAGGGCAGATAACAAATTTGTCATTTCTATTTATCGAAGTTATAGTGAATCTTGTTCAAGTAGTTTTGACTATAGAATTTTTTTTTTTTTAACCATGCATATGTACAATCTTTTTGACCCCTCACCCTTTGGTTTCATGAAATGAACCTGATCTTATCTCTATATTTCGTTGAAGTAAGATGAAATATTATTAGACCGATTGCGTGCCGAGGGAAACATCTTGATTAAAATCAGCCTTAAATTTGTTGTTGGTTTTACGAAGAGTTGTTCTTGGCAAACAATATATTTTGTTTAATGATTCTGCAATATCGATATTCATTGAATTAGCAAAACTGCTAGCATCACGCATCAGTTCCGGTATGCTGTATCGATAGAGTGGGTCTGTGTCTCCATCCTTTAAAAATGAGGAATCTCACTTAGAAATATGTTTGAAAAGAAACCCCTGGTGAACAAGATTCTTTATGGCATCATCCCATATATAAGTATAGTTGAGTGCTTAGTTTTCCTAGAGTGGACTATTCAGCATAATTCCACATTGTTTTTAATGTCGTAAACTCAACTAAATGTGGTATTATAGAAGTCATTTTCATCAGAACAAAAATGTCTACTTCAAAGTTAAAGCTAATAGGCCTGTCCTACTTTATGACGCCCTGTGTACAGCTGCGCTCGAAATAATAGTAGCACCCATAGCAAAACAGAAAAAAGTGGAAAAATAATATTTCTATTGCATTTAAAAAACTTATTTTATACTTTTTAACAAGTTATATTTAGTAGCAATAAGTAAGAGTTCACTTAATTCCAATAATATAGGGTGTTTATTTCGAGGTTCCCTACTTTTTTAAAGAAAAAAACAGAAAATTCAAATTGAATGGGGAATTATGACTTGAACAGTCTTTATTCTGGTTCGAGACCTTTTGTTGTTTCTTTTTCAGAATCAACGTAAAAAGAAGAAATTGGTGAAATGTATTTGCTACGGTTGCCAGGCAGACTGTACAGCTTTTTCTACACCCGCCAAGGGTTTTCTTCAGCAGTCTTCGGCAACGATTTCTTCGGTAACAAATCAATCATTTGAAAGAACATTCTTTGGCATTTATTTTTTGAAGATTATGTCTATCAAATGTTGGTCGCGGCTACGTCTCAGATGGTCCATCCATTGAGTCCAATTTTCGATGGCTCGTTCGAGCATTTCGACTGGTAACTGGCAAAAGACTCGCGTGATGTTTTGCTCCAAGGCCTGAATCGAAGCGGGTTTGTCCGCATAAACGTTATACTTTACATATTTCCACAGAAAAAGGTCTAACGGTGTGATATCACACGATCTTGGTGGCCAATCGACCGGCCCAAAACGTGAAATTATCTGCTCACCGAAGTGTTCTCTCAATAAATCCATTGATTGATGCGATGTGTGGAAAGTGGCACCGTTTTGTTGAAACCAAATGTCGCCAAGATCACGAGCTTCAATTTCAGGCATCAAATAGTCGGTTATCATGGCACGATAACCATCGCCATTCTCACCGGCATCATTTTTGAATAAATATGGACCGATGACTCCACCGGCCCACAAGCCACACCAAACAGTTGTTTTTTCTGGATGATGTGGCAGCTCTTGAACCTCATCTGGTTGCTATTCGTCCCAAATGCGTCAATTTTGCTTGTTTACATACCCATTGAGCCAGAAAGTAGGCCGATTATGTTGACCATAAGTTGAACGAAGTGCACGAAATACATTCCTTACAGAACGTGAATTTTCGTAATAAAGTTTAACAATTTGTAAACGTTGTTCAGGCGTAAGTCTTTCCATGATGGAATGCCAAACAATACTAAACAAAAATAACATGACAGCATGACACGGCTCACACGTGATCTGTCAAAAAAAGCTATTGAAAAAAGTATCTCTACTTGGATCACCCTATATTTAACATTAGTCAGTTCCAAAGTCATAAAAATGAATGTGGATGTATTTATCCGCGATTCCATTATGAGAGAGTATTTTAAATCTCGAACACTGCGCATTTGTGATATTCTCGATGGTGTTGGTAGTGATCTGGTGAATAGAGTTTATCTCAATGATCATTATTCTCCTGCTGCTGGTCACCTCAATGCTGTTTGTAGAGAGCTACGTAACAAAAAGATCGTGACTAAGTTTAAGATTTTAAATGGTGACAAGCTTAGAGCTAAACTGATGCTACCTGATGGCAAGGAAGTTTTACGAGATATCAACCAATGTGTGCAGCTCCTTCATTGCTCAGATTGAATATTTAATTGTAAGCTCGTCTATAGATAGTTTCTAATCTTGATTTAATAAGTTATTAATTGGATATTTGTCACATTTTAGTGGCACTGTTTGTTAAATCTTGATTGAAGCTGCCTTTCTATTGATTAACATTTTTTAACTTTTCAAAATTTAGTTTTTTTTTATTTGAATTTTCAAATTTTTTGGCAGAGCATTAAATACTATGATCTCTTCCCGCTGAAATGATCAGCTGTGTTATTAAAAATAATGAAATTATATTATAATATTAATTGTTTGAATAAGAGTTTTGTATCACTTTTATTTTATGTTTGGTTCCCCTCAATAATTGCATTTTTTGACATTGATGTCTTCTAATTTATGTATTGGTCCGGTGATTAGTGACAATATTTTCCTTAACTCATCTCTACGTACTTGTAACGGTAAATTAAACGTTGCTCATTTAAATTGTCGGAGCATTAGACCTTCTACAGGTTCTACGAAATTTGATGAGTTAAAATCAATATTGAGCTTTTCGCATCTAGATGTTATAGGCATTTCCGAGACATGGTTGAAATCTGATGTCTCTAGTCGTGCAGTTAACATTCCAGAGTATAGCATTCTACGGAATGACCGGCGCAACTCGAGAGGAGGTGGAGTTGGGATTTATGTTGCAAGTAAACTTAAGCATAAAGTAGTTTTTAAAACATCTATTTTGGGGAAGTGCGAATCTCTGTTTATTGAGTTATATTCTGGTAGAGCGAGTGTTTTGTTTGGCGTAGTTTATTTACCTCCCCCTGCTGACATTGCTACCTTTGAAGAACTCCATTATGAGTTATTTTTAAATTATTTGAATGTTATAGTTGTGGGAGATTTCAACTGTAATATGTTTAACTTATCCTCATCGGCACTGCTTCGTTCGTTGTCTCTTCGATTAGATTTATCTGTTTTACATAATTCTAGGCCTACTCACTATGATGTTGCGCATGGAACATCTTCATTAATTGATTTTATGTTGGTAAGTGATATCTCTATTGTTCAAATGTCCAACCAAGCACAATGCCCATCGATTTCCGATCATGCACTCATTTTTGCTTCTTTTGACATTAATATTAACCATTTTGATAAATTTCTTGAGTTCTATGATTATAGGAACATCGACTGGAATGGTTTGATGCTTTGTTTGTCTTTGTTTGATTCTTCTTTTTTGTTTACAGCTGCCGATGTTAATGTTAAATATTGTCTTATTTCTTCGCTTATTGCTGAACTATTTTCGTTTGTACCTATTGTTAGAAGAAGAATCCGTTCATGTAATGATGACTGGATGAACTCTATTGACATACGGTTTGCTAAATCTCTAAGAGATTTGTCATACTGTGCCTATCAGCAGAATAGAACCATTGAGAACTGGAGACTTTATTGCAAATACCGTAATAGAGCCAAATCAGTTATTCGACGGGAAAAGAGGAGATTTTGTTCTAAACAGTTTAGCAATTTGGATTCTGATGGATTATGGCCAGTTCTCAGAGGATCAGGTTGTTTAGCAAATGACGATTTATGTTATGATTGTAATGTTGAGGATCTCAACAACTTTTTTGCAGGTGGTATATCATCTAATACACACGTTGACAACGTCAATTTAAATTTTTTTCCTGATGCTGACAATGATTTCTCTTTTTATTGTGTTTCTTATGAGGATGTGGCTGTTGCTTTAAATAAAGTGAAGTCTAAGGCTGTTGGTGTGGATGGAATTTCTGTTGAGTTTTTGAAAATCATATTTCCTCACATTTCTGATTTAATAATTCATTTAATTAACTCGATACTTACATGTTCTGTATTT
Organism: Hydrotaea diabolus; assembly: GCA_963513945.1. Classification (NCBI taxonomy): domain Eukaryota; kingdom Metazoa; phylum Arthropoda; class Insecta; order Diptera; family Muscidae; genus Hydrotaea; species Hydrotaea diabolus. The sequence continues at coordinate 154,327,253 of OY740720.1, read as the reverse complement.
CCATCGGCTTGGAAAACTGCTAGGGTTGTGCCGATTCCTAAAAGTAAAGTGGTTAACACCCAAGATGACTTAAGGCCAATATCAATACTTCCTGTTCTGTCTAAAGTATGTGAGCATATTTTGAAAGACCAGATTTTGCTACATACTAAATCAAAAATCTTTAAGGGGCAGTACGCATTTCAGAAAGGCCATAGTACTACTTCTCTACTTTTGCATCTTACTGATACTATTAGACAAGACTTAAATCGAAATAAGCTTAGTGTTTTAGTTTCTCTAGATTTGTCCAAAGCCTTTAACTCAATCTGTTATAACTCTATGATTATAAAGCTAAGGGATGAGTTTAGTTTTTCTCGATCAGCTTGTAAATTGATTATGTCTTACTTATCTGATAGATTTCAGTATGTTAATTTCAACGGAAGAACTTCTCGTATTATTCCTTTAACTTCTGGTGTTCCGCAAGGATCGGTGCTGGGACCTCTACTTTTTATATTATATGTCAATAGCCTTTCTGAGTGTCTGCGTGAGGAAATGTGTTCATTGTATCTATTTGCTGATGATGTTTTTGTTCTTTTTGGAGCTGACCGTGTTTTTTTCAGATTTTTTAGAAAGCAACATTAATTTTTGCCTTAGCCGTATACTAGAATGGACGTCTCAAAATTCATTGGCTATAAACCCTGTTAAGACAAAAGCTGTTATGTTTGGTGGCAATGCACCTGAGTTGAGCATCTTTTTGGGACAGTCTAGAGTGGATTTTGTTGATCAGCATCGCTGTCTGGGTGTTATCATTGATGAAAAGTTAAATTTTGATTCGCATATTAACTCTATTCATAGCAGAATGTATAGCATATTACGTAGATTATACTCAACGAATATTTATTTACCGGCTTGGGTAAAGTATAGATTGGGATATGCTCTTCTAATGCCACTGTTTAATTATGGGCTTGAGGTGATTACTGGTACAACTGAGTACAACATATTGAAATTAAAACGGGCCATTAACATCGTGGTACGATTTGTATATAATGTTCGTAGGCGTGAGCATATTTCTCAATACGTAGAACGTTTTTTGGGGACCTCGTTTAGCAATTTTGTTAATTATAGAAACATGTTTCTGTTTTTTAAAGTGGTAAAGTCTGGTGTACCTGCTTTCTTATGTCGTATGTTTCGCTTCTCTCTCTCTAGTAGAAATATTCAAATTATTATACCTAGAATTTTTAATGCAACATTTGAAAGATCTTTTCTAGTTCGAGTTGCCCGAATCTGGAATTATCTGCCCCTAGAACTGCGTGTTTTCTCCCATTCAAATAACTCTTTTCGTTTGAAGATAATGAACCATTTTTGTCATCACTGACATATGTATGTGCTTTTTTCTAACTGCTAAATATCAATATAATGTGTAAATGTTTAATGGTTACATTTTGTCACGAATTACTAATTAGGACTAATATTCATTTCCTTTTTTGTTTGTTTTAATGTAATTATGGCTGGGGAGCCAAATATGTAAAATATATAGTGCTATTGGTTATGTTTTAGCTTAAGATTCTATTTAGGAGTATATTACCATGTAATACAAATTTTGGCCTTGAAGGCTTTAGTATTATTATATGAAATAAATAAATAAATAAATAAATAAATAAAAATGATAGTAGCGCCAGTTACATTACTCTACAATCTACTTTACTTTTTTTCTTACCTTAAAAGACTGTGATTTATTTTCTATTTGCTAGTATTTTGTTGCAAGCCCCTTATTTGATATAAACGCAACACAAAACAGCTGCACTGAGTTCACCAGCCCTGAAATCTTTCGGCAGAAATTAAACTCCATGCGCTACCTTTACAGTCATCCAGTATTGGGAAGCCAGCAACCTCTAAACATTATAGCGCATTGGACAACTGTGGGGAGCATTTCAAGACATTGATCATGTTCGACTGAAGTCAGTCTTTTGCTTCTTTGCTGGTATGCTTGGGGTCTTTGGCCAGCTAGAACACCAAGTCAGTGGTATTACGACCATTACATCATTAGTGTATGGAAGCATCACTTACTGCAGTACAATAACATAGAAGTGCCGATCCTTAATCTTTTTATTATTTATCCAGTAATTAGGTCCAACTCCACAGCATGAAAAGCTTGCGCAGACCACGATACTGGATATTCCTTGTTTAATGGTGTATATTTTGGTTTGGTTTTACTAGTATATTTTCGGTAGTATTTCTCATTTGTAGGGCGTGGGACATATTAGAGAGAGTCTCTGCCACCACGATATATAATTTATGACTCATCAGACTACAACTAAATTTTTTAATTTCTATACAGGCAAATTCAGATGCACTTTACCAAATTTCAACCTTTTTTCCACATTGGTTTTTGCCAGTAAAAAAACTTCTGGTGTTCAAAATGTTTTCTCTCAATCGCGCCTACGGCTGGTTAGAAAGCTTGCTTTTACATTTATAAAATGTAAACAGGTAACGTTTTGAGTATATAACTACCCATCGCTCTAATTTATTCGTTGTAGACTAAACTTCCTAGCATTAAGTATCACCATTGATGAACAACCAACAATCTTTTGATATTCCACAAAGGTTTTGCCTTTTGAAATTAATTTCTTACTGGTGAGCGCTTTTCAGCAGTGCAATGCTTCCCTCTCCTTATGTTAAATCGAAAATTTGAAACAATTTAATCCAATTCGGATCATATATTGTATTGACCTATTAAAATAGATCACTAATAATTGTTTTGCTAAGTTTTGCCACCAATATATTTCACCAATTGATTTTTTACACAGTATATTAGCACGCACTGCTATTATTTTGACTAAAGCAAATACTACTTTATTCGGGAAAATGCCAAAACATTACGAAAAGAACAAAACTATCATTATACCAACATAATATCGAGGGCATATCAATAATTCCGTGACTTTTTGAATAAAACACAGTTTTTTCTGCAAAAAAATGCATTTTTCAACATAATCTCCTTTAAGCTCAAAACACTTAGTCCAACGTTTCTCCAATTTTTGTATCCCTTCCAAAAAATAGGACTTGTCGAAGTCCGTAAAATAGACATTTGTTTGGTTGTTGTTGTAGCGGCACATAGTACCGGGGTGACAGCCCTTGGCCGAAGAATTCCTCCTTTGGGTCGATCCGGTGCTTAGAACCGTCTGTCGTGGGATCGGGCATTTGTTTGGTATATAATTTCATCGTTGAATCTCTCCGCCGAGCCATTTCTTTAGATTTGGCAATAGGAAATAGTAACTGGGGCTAAATACAGAGAATATGGCGGATGTGGTACCCATTCATGCAATTTTGCCATTAAGACTGCTCACGTGTGCAACCGGGTACTATGCATTATCTTGATGAAAAATAACTTTTTTCTTGGTCATATGGGGTCATTTTGTTTTAATCCTCGTTAAATCGTTCAAATAAGTTCCGGTTTTGTATTATCTTGCGTGTATCCCACAAAACTGTTGCTACCACCTTATTGGCCGACAAAGCCACCTTGGTTGTTGTTGTTGTTGTTGTTGTTGTTGTTGTTGGTGTTGTTGTTGTTGTTGGTGTTGTTGTTGTTGTAGAGGCAACTGAGTGCCGGGGTGACAGCCCTTGGCCGAAAAATTGTTATTCGGGTCAATCCGGTCCACAGAACCGGCTGTCGTGGGATTGCAGTCACCTTGGTCTTCTTTGGAGCCGGTTCACACGGAGAAAGCCATTGTTTAGACTGATGCTTGGTCTCCAATGTGTTGTAATGGACCCATGTTTTACCCACAATTACAAAACTCATTTGAACTGCGGTTAAACAACTTCAAACAATCCTCTAAAGTTGATTAATCTGATAAAGTTGATGAGAATACGTTTATGGTCAATTGAAAGCAAATGCGGCAGACATCTTGCAGACAGCTTCCTTAAACCCAACTGATCATGTAAAATCGAAACCACACTGCCACATGAATGGTGTATGCGTCAACAATCTCATGCACATTTACTCTTCGATCGGCCAAAACCAAATCGTAGACTTTTTCGACATTTTCGGGTGTATTGACATCAATTGGTCGTTCAACGTCACTTGTGTACGAGGGCGACCACAACGAAAGCCAGTTAACTAGTGTTTTACTTTTGAAATTGATGGTGCAGAGTCCCTATGGTATTTATCAAGCTTTTCCTTAGCTTGATTTACGGGTGTTTTCCGCAAAAAATAATGTTTAATGAGCACTCGAAATTCACTTTTTCCGTTTTAAACAAAAATCCACGAGGTTGTATGTTTTAAACAGCTGTAAACATAAACTAAATGACGGAACTCTCTCAAAATTTAACAGTAGTCTATTAATAGATGGTACTTGTACATTATCTTACGACCACGAACATACCATTAAGGCGCAAACAAGGAACATCTCTCAAACAGTGGGAATCTCCGATCTAACAGTGTAAAGACTCCGAATGTCTGAAGCATTTTATAGAGTATCTTTGAGATTAGTTTCCTACTCGCAATGTTGCTGGCAATTACGAGGTGTCAAACCCACAGCTGAAAACTGTTAGATGTTCCTACCCGAATTAGAAACTTGGTCACTTGTGTGATGATCGCGCTCACAAAGCATCAAAACACGGCGGTCCATCTTGCAATAAAGTTCTTTTTAAAACTGAATCTAACATAATTTGGTTTAAAGACAAATATTGCGAGATTCCCTCAAAAACTCTTACAGAAGAGGGAGACTTCTTTACATCAGTGAGTTTTTAGTGAAAAGGCGAATCTGGCCCTAAATAAATGTCGGCAGTTCTTGGCTCAAAATACGAAATCGGTTTCATTGTGTAGCAGCTTTGCACATTCGTGGAACAGTTGCCTGCCCACTTGAAATCATCGTCAAATGAAGAGGAATACCTGAGCTTTGAAATTATTAAAAGTGCATCTCCTAAACTGGAAACTTAAGAAGAAGGCAAGCAAGCAAATATACTTCTCTCGTACTTTCTGAATACACATGTGCATTGGGTGATCCATTTTCGCTAAAACGTCTTTTCAATAAACGCACCGTTTGGGGAATACAAGATCGATTTTGGAAATAAGTTTGCATTTCACGATGATATAATACCAAGATCCTGTCAAGTTTTCGAGGGAGAAAAAAGATATCGCTGTCAAAATAACATAAAGAGAAATCACGAGATGAACCACCCGGTATTATAAATATTACGAACATTTGAAAACTGAAGTGGAGTTTGTACATATTGGCTATAAGAGTGCTCAACATAAGTCCCTCAGCATTATATAAAGAACCAAGGGAAAATTTTTTCAAATCAGTAAACAGTGCACGAAATAATTCTTATACTCACTGACTGGGATCTAGAGACTAATCTCTAACTTAGCCTCTAATCTCTTAGAGACTAATCTCTAACTCGAAAAGTCGTTGGAATTTACGGGGTTCAAAGCTGCCGCTGAAAAATTGTTAGATGTTCTTACTGGGAGTTAAACCTGGGTTGACTCGGGTGATAGTCGTGCACACTGTCACACCTAAGCGGTCCACATGCCTGTAAAATTTTGCTGAAAACACCACATGTTCTTGCTGTAACTTATTCATATACACAATTTAAAAGGTTGTACTACCTTATGAACAGTGGGTTTCTACACAGAAAGGCGATGTGACAAAGATTGGGTTGCAGTAGTTGTTGTAGCGGCACATGTTGCCGGGGCCGCAGTATTGCTGCTTTGGGTCGATCCGGTGCAAATCGCCGGCTGTCGTGGGACCGGCTTTCGGGGTTGCAGTAAAAATCATCAAAATCATCTAAAATTCATCAACTAACACAAAAATTCAACTTTAACAAAAATCATTATCATACAAAAAACAAACGCATGGAAATTAAAAAAAAGACCATTACTCGTATACCTATAAACACAATACATTGTTCCCTTGTCTTCTTGCAGGTCAAAGTTTTTAAATCGGCCAAAAAGGTGCCAGTCGAATTGAAGGATCACATGAACGATGAAACCTTCAACAAAGCTCGAGTATACGGTTTGGACAAAGAACAATTTGGCATCTTCAAAAGTCTACTTCTAGATGTGCTTGTCATTCCATTGGAACTGTACTTCGGACTTATTTCCGTGTTCTGGCAGACGGCTTTGAATATCGTAGACAAACTGAACTGGAATGCCAATAATGAAATCCTTGTAAGTTGTATCTTTGTGGTCGTTATCGGCATGTATGGCTACGTCAAAGAGTTGGCATTCAAAATCTACGGCACATTTGTGTTGGAGCAGAGGCACGGCTTTAACAAACAGACGCCTGGCTTCTTTGTATGGGATCAAATCAAGGGCCTGCTTGTGAGTAACATTCTCACCATCCTGTTGTCCGCTGCTGTAGTCTTCATTGTACAATGGGGTGGCGAATATTTCTTCATCTATTTGTGGGCATTTGCCGGTATAATTTCGTTGGTGCTGCTGACCATTTACCCCATATTCATTGCTCCTTTGTTCGATAAATATACGCCGTTGGAGGAAGGTGATTTAAGAACGTCTATCGAGAAGCTGGCAGCATCTTTGGCATTCCCCCTGACTAAATTGTACGTGGTAGATGGATCCAAAAGGTCGTCTCATAGCAATGCGTACTTCTATGGCCTGTGGAACTCAAAACGTATTGTTTTGTTCGACACTCTTCTATTGAACCAGGGTAAGAAGGATGACTCGGAAGTTAAGGAAGAGGATAAAGGCAAAGGCTGCACCGATGAGGAGGTAGTGGCTGTGCTGGGTCATGAATTGGGCCATTGGAAGTTGGGTCATGTTACCAAGAACATCGTTATCATGCAGGTCAATCTGCTGCTGATCTTCTTCGTATTCAACTACTGCTTCAAATACGCTCCATTCTATGAGGCTTTAGGATTTGCTCCTGGCGTGCGTCCCATTCTAGTGGGCCTATTCATTGTCTTGACTTATGTCATGGCTCCCTACAATGCAATTTTGGGCTTTGCCATGACAATGCTCTCAAGAGCATTTGAGTACCAAGCCGATGAGTTTGCTCAAAAATTGGGCTTCACGGATCTGCTGCAAAAGGCTTTGATCAAATTAAACTTGGACAATTTGGGCTTCCCCGTACACGATTGGCTGTATTCATCATGGAATCATTCACATCCCACATTGCTGCAACGCATGCACAGACTAAAAGAGTTGGAGGCGAACGCTAAGAAAAGCAAGTAAGGTGGAGAGTATATACTTGTTTATTTTTTGTACAAGTATTTAAGACTCTTTTTGAGATGTAAACCATTGAGAAGTTTTAAAAACTATATTTCTTTTTATTTAAATTCCCCATTTTTATACATTTCGTATGAGAATCCACCAAGTATATGAGATAGTCTCATAAATATTTAGTAGAACAAAATTCACTGATCTTTTTGAATATTCAATAAATAAAGTAGTCTTATGAAAAAATTTAAAGTATGCGTAATTTATTATTTCAACTTAGGATTTATGTGAAGTACGATAATATGAAGGAATTTTCGGCTGGTATCGATTATTTCTAAGAATTACACCACACCGGTAAGAACACCTAACATTTTGCAGCAGGAGTTCAACTCGTAGTGCCGCCGACATTTGGATTATAAAAGCCATGTAAATAAGCCTAAAGCAAATCCAATAGCGGCTTTGAATGGAATTGAATACTTATTATGCCAAGAGCGACCCAAGTGAGAGTGTAAGATTTTACTAAAAATAAAAACATATCATTTAAACTCTCCGCCAAACTGTGCTACTACTGATAACTTAATTCTGATGCCTCCAACACAAAAAGTTAAAGGGTATAAATCCCGTGTTTATTAAACCAAACAATAAAAAATCACTATCAGATGGAGCTATTCATGGAGCGATGTCGTTGGTACAATCGTCTACACGTCTGTCGATTTATACAAAGTTCAGGTTTGGAACAAGGAAGAAAACTTAAATGCTACTTAAATCTTGATGATAATGATACTAGTGACTATAAACTAACTCTGGTAATGTAGGACCTTAAAAGCTTATTTTTTCGAATAGCCATTACATAAAGGTCCCTTCCGATTTAAGGTTCTGCTACTTCTAAAGCCACACTTTATATCCGATTTTTCTCAAATTTAGCGTTGTGTGTTTCAAATTAATGCCAAGTAATATTGGCGCATATCGGCCCATGTTTTTATACAGCTTTCTGATTTGAGTCCCAGCTGCTGTAGAAGTTACAAATTAAAACTGATCTTGCTATAATTTCCCATAGTGCGCTGTGCGCTGTGGGTCTAATGCGTTCCATGTTTTCATATAGCTCCCACACGAAGGTGTCTGCCGATTTCAGGTCCTGTCATATTACAATCCACAAATATACGAGCGTACACAAAACTACCTCTGGTGAAATGGGCCCTTATCGGTGTTTATTTCTGAGAAGCCTCCAAACAAATGGTGCTACAGCATTGAGTCCTGTTTCTTAATTTGTCTCTAATCAAACCCTCTTGATTAAAGCTCTGCGTTCTTTCGGGTGATCAATCTAGAGGTATTTTTTTCCATATAAAAAATACAAAAATTCAAATCAAGGGTGAAATCTTTATTGTCCATTAGAAACGACATTTTATGCCATTTATTTTGTGAATATAATTTCCTTCAAATGTTGGCCGTAACTAAGCCTCAGAGTGTGCATTCTGAGGGTCCAATTTTGGTCCAAATTTGAATGGTGTGCCGTTAATGACAGGCGTAATGTTGGCTTCCAAAACCTGAATCGTAGCTGGTTTGTCAGCATAGCCTTTGGACTTTACGTAGCCCCAAAAATAAAAAGTCTAAAGGTGTGATATCACACGATCTAGGCGGCCAACTAACTCACCGCTCCAAAAAGTAGAATTAGCTGTTCTTCGAGTGACCTCTCAATAGAGTTACGTACTAGCCATCATCATTTTTGAAAAAATATGGACCGATGCTACCACCATTCCATGTTCTCCGTGTAGAATTGCACCTCTTGAACCGTTTCTGGTTTCTCTTCAGCCCAAATGCGGCAATTTTGTTTATTGACGTAGCCGTTAAGCCAGAAATGGGCCTCACTGAACAAAATTTTGGTCGAAAACAGCGGATTTCTTCTTTAGAAAATCCTTCTGTAGAATACCTTAGATTGATCACCCGTTTTATAAGTATAACCAATCCTGGTGACATGGGACCATATCTGTCTTCGTTGCATATGTACCCCCCATTCTGCCAATTTCAGCCTCAATATTGTTAATTAAGTCTTCCAAGGTGTTGGAACTGTTGATATACACCTTTGACCCCAAAGGAAAAAATCGCATGGGGCTTAGTCTGGTGAGCGTGCCGGCCAGTTCACATCACCCCTCAAAGAGATAGGATGTCCAGGAAACATTTGTCTAAAACAATTCATGGTAACCCTCGCAAGAGCCGGCTGAAAAACAGTCTGGAAATGCCAAGAGCAAGTGATTGCCTACGAGCAGAGCGTTTCGGAGATTGCAGTACTGCTGCTCTAACTCTCTCGATGTTTTGTGGTGTTGTAATCCTTCTCTCCGGCCACCTTAGTACACATGACACATTCCATGCTGTTCCCAATAAAGTTATCCAATTTACAATTGATTGCCGTCCAGGAACACGTCCGCGTGGGGGAACAGCGAATCGTAAACGAAAAGCACGTTGCACTGCAATGATCGAGTTCGCATTTTAAAAATACGATTCACACAAAATGACCTCTCCTTACGTGTCCAATGCACGATGGCAACTGAAAGGCAGACAAATACAAATCTCCCGTCAGCCACTATAAGCCACGCACACTCTCCACTCTCTTCGAGCAACAGTGCCGCCACAGGCTGGAGTGTAAAAAAGCAAACTACCGCGCCCCACCCTGTACAAAATGAAAATCTAAGAGGGCACAGTTTTCTCTCCGTACTCAAAGCGAAGTATTTTTGTTCAAATTGTATGCAAAGGATTGTATAAAACAAACTGCTCTAGGCCTAGGTAATACCCATCTTAATTATACATAAAGTCAATAACATTTGTTGCTTACATCCGCTGGAACAATCAATCCAATACTGAAATATTGACTGGCAATTCTTTCCTGGACAAGAGTTTCATAATCTGTAGCCCTGAAATTCATCAGCAATTCGAGCAAGATGCTGTTTTTTGGCCATAACAAAACTAAAATTGTCTTCTACGAGTACTATTGGAGCGTAAAACGAGCAATGTCAGCAAGGACGGTAACTGTGACTTAAATCCAAATAATTCACCTGCTGGTACTAAAATGGATGTCATTACATATACTCGTAAATATATCAACAAATACGAGGGCATGATAAAACAGTTTTGAAAATAAACTAAGAGAGTTGGTGAGAAAAATCGTCGATACAATTTTCCTGGCATTTTAGAGTAAGCAATGCATTTTCGCTCCCTCTATTAGAACTCGCTGGCCGATTTCTTGACATTTCCCTAATGTAAATTTTTGTTTAGACCAATTTCCCTTGCATTTTGTTACATTCCTCCTAATGAATGTCTGCTGGCATGTACGTTAAATTGTTTGCTTATGTATGTGTGTGTGTGTGCTGTGAAAAAAGTAAAAGGTTAGGACCACTGCTATGACTATTCGCCTATATTTCTTAGGCATAAAAGGATTTTTCACAATTTGTGCTGACATTGTCCTGGCAACGATACAAAATGCCACAGTTATGTATACGATTTTTCTTTTTGTATTTTTCTTTCCCAGATAAGCCAACCTAAGGGAAGGAAGGTCGAAACAGCTCAGGTTAAATAAGTGGCAGTGTGCTTTTGTACGGTTAGACCGGATCGAATATACCCTTTACCGCGAAAGCATTTGCAGTTACAGTATTTTTGTAAAGCGCTGTGATGGAAAGAATGCGCCACTAGCACACAAGTAACATGCTTTCAGTTGCCGGCATAAAAAAGTTTTTCAAAGGTTTTCAGCTCTGAAATTTCAACGACTTTATGAGCAAGAGACTTATCTCTTAGCCTTGTAAAACTTTTCAATTAAATTAGGCTCCGATCTGATACGGATTTAACAGAAGGTCCCGGTCAGCGAATGTTATAAGCAAAAGACTTATCCTTAAGAATTGTACAACTTTTCTGTGAAATGAGTATCCGATCTGATACGGCTTTAACAAGAGGTCTTAGTCAGCGAAAGTTTAAATTTTATCGTGCATAGCGCACTTATTAGAGAGAAATGCCGCTTTTTTTGTTTACTAAAACTTTAAGGTTAGAATAGGCCCTCAAAAATCAGCCTACTAAACTACCCAGTGAACTAAATTTGCCGCCAATGTCTGATTCATACAATTTTGAACAATATCTGAACTCTATCGAGAATTCTTACCGAAATCGTAATGAATTCTGTTCGATTTATCTGAGTATTTTTTTTAGAGAAGTAGTTCAGAATTTTTGTCAGCCCTCTCATATGTTTTTCGTTACGAACTCGGTAAGAAATCGGAACATTTTGCCTATTGTCGTACAGAATTCTGAACGAATTCTGAAGGTTTGGTTTGCTGGGAATGCACATATGGCTAATTAAAAATAAAAAACTGCATCTCGAATCCAAATATAACATTAATTCTATGATTCGAATAACTTTGACTCTAGGGTGCCAAGGAAGTGGTCGTTTTGAATAGGTTATATGGATACAGCGATATTTTGCGTCTAACATAGTAAATGTACACTTACTTTTAAGATTTGTCGAAATTTCAGGATCTACGACCAAAAGGAACCCAAAAATTGGTCCCTTCAACATTGGACATATGGGTTCTCAAAATGTGTGATACGAGGGCTTCTCTATATGTGACAGCGTATAGAGAAAGGGACCTAAGGGTAAAAAATTAATTTTCATTTTTTTTCTTTTTTGATGTGGACAACATCTGAGCATCGAATGTGGACAACATCTGAGCATCGAATGAGACCGATCCCATGCCCCAAAAGTGTTCCCTTCCAGAGATATGCGTGTTTTATGAAAGTGAAGACGATTCTAAGCGCAAATAGAAAGGGACCTAATATTTAAAATGGCTCTTCTGAACAAAACTTTTCATCAACTTTTCACTTTTTTTTGATGTGGACCGATCCCATGCCCCAAAAGTGTTATGAAAGTGAAGCAAATAGAAAGGGACCTAATCTTTAAAATAGCTCTCCTGAACAAAACTGGTTTTTAGCCTTAGGTCCATTTCTATTTTGCGCGTCACATATATTTCTGGCCTAATAATGAAAATGCGAATATTTATCATCAAAAATGGTTTTATTGTTTTTCAAATTATTCTCCAGCATGATTTATACACTTTTGCATGCGCTCAAACCAATTGTCAAAGAACTTTTTCCACTCCGATTGAGACACCTCCAAAACTTGGTTTTTGAACGCTTCAAAAACATTTTATGGCGACGAAAATCGTTGACCACGCATTTTTTTCTTTATATGCGGGAATAAAAAGAAGTCATTGTGTGCCAAGTCAGGGCTGTACGGCGGATGACGTTTTGGCCGGGCAAAAAGGCGTTGGTTTGAGCCAATGTGTGAGAGCTCGCATTGTCATGGTGCACAATGATTCGCTTTTCTTTTTCGTTTTTAAAATTTCTCCAAAGATTTCAGGCAAACAAATTGTGGTGTACCACTCAGAATTGACCGTCCTACGTTGCTCAAGCGGAACAGTCGCCACAAGACTAGTTTTGCCGAAGACACAGGCGACCATTTGCTTCGAAGTGCTTCTTCCACGAACAACTTTCGTTAGATTTTGCTCGTTTTCAAAGACCCACACGGTCGATTGCTGTTTTGTTTCGGGCTCATAAGCATAGAGCCATGATTCGTCACCTGTGACAATCTTATAAACGTCTTGTAAAGCACCGAAATCGTATTTTTTTAAAATGTCTTTGCACCAATCGACACGAGCCTTTTTTAAGCTATTGTCAAATTATGCGGGAAACAACGAGAACCAACCTTTTTTACGGCCAGGTGTTTATGCAATATCAAATGCATGCTGGTGGAAGAAATGTCCAAGGATGTCACCCTTTATATAGGGTTCTACCTGAATGAACTTAAAGACCTCATTAATTGTTTACTCATACTTTCTGCACAAGGTGCTTTTAGAAATTACTAAACTAATTTCAAAATTTAGCTCTTTTTTTGGATTGTTTTTTTTTTTTTAATTTGTAGTACTGCGGCAGCACTGGTTTTTGTTTTTGAAAGAAGTGGCTTGTACTGGTATTTCGTTTTCGCAGTACTGTGGCGACACTATAACAAAAACAGCCATGACATGGACAATGGTATTATTCTGGTACTTGGGCAACACTTCAAAAATTGCACATAAGCCACAGAAGCCCACAGTATTGCCCCCAGCCTTGGTACGTTCGTACGAGTAATGTTCTGCCAGGACGAGTTCTTAACGGAATGACAAACCTAATATGCTGACCATTTTTTGGTGGAGGTCATACAAATGATTATGAATATACATTTCTATGCATATGTTTGGTGTGTGTGGGTATGTGAATATTTTGTGAAATTTTTGCTCTGTGGGGTTTCTTTTCAAGACGATGATGACGGTTCATTCCAGTTTGATGATGTCTGTTCTTTTTTTTGTATGCGCTTCACGAGTCTCCAAGGAATTAAAAGCATTAAAAGCTTTTAAAGTAATGCCTTTAAATAAATATTTAAAAATGTATGGTTTTTGCCACTCATCATCCTTGGAGGACAAGAAATATGTGTTTGTGAGTGTATTTGTGAAAAAGGTTTGACTTGTCTCAACTGTGCATGTGTTCGTATTTTCATATATATTTATTCATAAGTGTGTATGCATATTAAAGCATTAATAATTCATTGTCATGTGACACTAATACAAACATTTATGGTCGGAGATCAACAAATTCTGCATCCTTTCAAATGTCGCACAGTGGTCTGGGAATGGTGTTTTAGGAATACAATTTAACTTATGTGTAATTTAGGAGTAAGCACGATGTATGGTGTTAAACTATTTTTTATCATTCTATTTTTAATCATACCAACTGTCTATCACACCAATTTTTAAGGTACGACAGTTGCTCATATGTATAAAGTACTATAAAACATCTGCTGGCAGTCAATCTTGAAAGAAAGATCTGTTAAGGCCGCAACCTTAACAATTTGATATAAAATTCCCGCATGTTTTAAGTTATTGGAATTTTTTCAATTTGGCGAGCCGAATTTTGTTCAAAGGTGGAAGCAGTAAACAAATCACAAGCGAAAGCGCTTTTCGGGTCGCAAAACTTGCAATGGACGACTATAGTTCTGTCTCTTTTACTCCAACAGAAGACGACAAAAGAACCTCTCAAACCAAACGACTATCGCTATATATGCGACATAAAATTGCATGGGTCTGTGCAAATTCTCAATTGTAATTAGAATTTTAATAATCACGTATCTTTTTTGCACATTAGACAAAGGTATACAATGACTAGCACCCTAGTTTTTGCTTCCTAAACACTGTGCCCACTTTTTCCCAGTGTGTTTCAGTTTCAGTTCCATTTACATTTATTTTATTTTTTGGGGTTTCATATTGAAGTGTAACCTTGTACGGTGTCGGTGTCTGTTCTGTGTTATATCTCTGAACAATTAAGACAACGAAATTTGAATATAATGTGAGTACATAAGGGTGGCTCATTACAAAAATGCAATGTTAAGGTAACCAATGAAAAATAAGCCTTGGTTTAGTTTGGAGCAAAATGATTAAGTTCTAAAAGAGATTTGAAAAAAAACTGGATTGGTACACTTTTGTAGTTTAATATTTAAACAGAAGCATTTCTTAAAATCGAAAATATCAAACCGTAAATAACACTATGCCACAAAGTTGGATTTTTTTGTTCTGAGGGATGGATTATTCCTTCGCAAAATTAATGATTTACATGAGTTTGGTAAATTCCCAAAAGGACAGTGTCCAGGAGGGTCCTAGGTTTATTTTAAGTATCATGCATTTTCTTGAACTTTATTTAATTTGTAATTTTTAAATTGTATTGACAGTGAGCAGAGGTAATGTACCAACCGTAAGATAAACTTTTATTTAAATCAGAGCGCATACGAGGGCGGTTCGGAAAGTTCTTAGCCTATGAATGAAAGAGAATAGTTAGTTTTTCAAAAATATTTTTATTTTTCAATATAATCTCCTGAAACTTCAATACACTTAGTCCAACGCTTATCTAGCAATTCTACCCCTTGATTAAAATAGTTTTCCTCAAAGTCTTCAAAATAGTGGTTTACAACTGTAATTGCATCTTCATTTGAAGTAAAATGCTTGCCAGCAAAGAATTTTTTTAGATTTGGGAACAGGTAAAAGTCACTGTGGTCACACTGGTGGTCAAGCAACTCGTACTTTAATTCGTTGATTTTAGCCATTGTTAAAACACTCTTGTGCGCTGGTGCGTTGTCTTGATGAAAAATTATTTTTTTGTGTTGTAAGCCAGGACGTTTTTCTCGAATTTGTACATTTAATTGATCTAAAAGGTTGCAATAGCACTCTGAATTTATTGTTTTACCCTTTTGCAGAACCGTTGCCATAACCTTACCAGCCGATTGAATTGTTTTTGCCAAACAAGCTTGAGAAATGTTCATTCTTATGCGTTTTTGGTCGACTGTTAACAAGTGCGGCACCCATCTTGCAGAAAGCTTTTTCATCTGTAGTTCTTCATGCAAAATTAAATGGACTCGATCATTTGAGATGCCCATGATATTAGCTATTTCACGCACTTTTATTCGTCGATCATTTAATACCATATCATGCACTTTGGCTACAATTTCTGTTGTTGTTGCTGTTTTTGGACGTCCACTACGTGGTTCATCTTCAATGCTTGTACGACCACGTTTAAATTCAGCAACTCAATTTTTTACTGTTGCATATGAAGGAGCACTTTCACCTAACACATTCACCATATCATTATGAATTTCTTCTCCCGATAAATCTGTTTTATGTAAATATTTAATGACACCACGCATTTCTAATTTTTCCATTGTAAAAAAATCGCGGATGCGTCTTTTGTGAACACCTGTTTCTATATGAAGGAGTTGCCAGATCGAAACAAAATTTAACATGTGTTCATAGCAGAGATGGAAGTTTCCAAAACACTTAACTTTTTTCTGTTTATACCGCGCTTTTTGTGCTAGGCTAAGAAGTTTCCGAACCGCCCTCGTACAGACATACATAAATACCTAAATATATATATTACATATGTCATGCATGTATAGCTGTGTAAAGTATCCACATGTGTGTGCGTGCGTGATGTATTTAATTCCAATGTCATGGTTACATTCATTTATTTTAATTTTCAGTATATCTTGAAATAAATACACAATTCAGGTGTCTATAAAGAAAAGTAAATCTTAAGCATATCAAAACCAAAAAAGCCAACAATTTAAGTCCTGCATTCTCGTATTTCCATATAGTAAACGTCCTTCAGAGAATATTACGCCGTTTCTCTTCATACTTTTAGCTTATGCTTGTAGAATCACCAAACTCAATATAAACGCCATTCAATAAGACATGTATCACTGCCAATGAATTAAAGTTACAAATACATCGCCAGCACATTTATCCGCACAATGTCATTAATTTAATTAACGATATGGCTTATACGAAATCCTTATACGGTAAGGCAGACCGTAAAACCGAAACGAAAGCATAGCGAAAAAAGCACCCGTATGCAGAATAAATGATTACTTTGCCATCGTTTCGGTGTAGTTGATTGATTCCATGTTTGAAAACAACATAAACAAAATTAATATGTGATAAGGTGAGCAAATGTTTGTGTATAAATAAAAAAGAAACACAACACGACATACGATTACACAGAAACTCAGAAAAAGACCCAGTCTTAACATGCCATTAACGACGATATTTAATAAGTTTGGTTCTGTCGAAACAAAACGTATGATTATTTGTAATTGCGGTGCTGACGTATGATTATTAAATGATTATAGAATGTTCAGCTTACGCCCCAATGTACGGGTGGTCTAACCAAACTAAAAGCGAAACGCACACTGCCGCATCGTGGAATGAGCTGCAGCGTAAGATAAATATTGATACAAAAGTTGTCCAATTAGCATGCCCAAGTTCCGCTTGTCCATTTGAATGGGTTAATTAGTGGAACTACTGCACATGCCTAAATTTAATGCTACAAAATCCGCTTAATTTTGTTTATCCCAACAGTTGTTTAATCCCATTATTTAAATTGTAATCTGGATAATTGAAATAAAAATTAGATTTTAATTTAATTTTGAAATGAACAAATTCAAAGTAATAATGGAAAATATTACACATGATAAACTAATGTAATAATTGAATCTATCTATAATTGAAAAAATGAAAAAGTTTAAATTATGTATCCATTTTATTATAAAATCCATGTATGCATTGTTTATATAAAATTCAGGTGGCTACCAAATCATATCAGATTACAAGAAAATTAAATTTAAACTAGAATTTTAACATACGATTTGAATTTAGTAGAGGGGGCAGCAGTATTTTTATAACCTCTACCATAGGAAGAAGTGAATACTAAATATGCCATTCTGTGTGCAACATCATCATTGGGATTGAGTATAAAGACTTTTAGATCCCTTGAGTCCCCAAAAATGTGTTATGTTAATTAAAACAAGCTACAATGAGGGATGCCGATCGGAATGGACTTTTGCAATTTCCGAGATTCGATATTCTAAAAACTGAAATCCAGGAGTCTCGGGATTTTTTAAGATCCCGAAATATCTCAGGATCCCGGGATTTTTCAAGACTTCAAGATTTTTGGATATATCGGAATTTTACTCAATTTCGTGATTTTTTTCTTTGTTTTATATAAATAAACTGAAATTGATTCTATGTCTCGGAAAACATTTATTGCCCTTATTTACGTAGAATCCTTCGCCAAAAAAATAACAAAAAGGAATTTCTACAATGTTTACATTAGAAATAACTTCACTTACAAAAAAAAAACAGCCGGACCAAAACAAAATAGCATTAAGAGATAATTGAAAAAATCATGGCTTTAAATTATACTCGTAATTAGAGCAACCTAAGTATCATCAAAAGGATAATAATAGGTCGCACATAATGCTCTGCGCTTCATATCTGTTCGAAAACATTAACCGATATGGCCCAATTTCACCAGAGATGGGTGTTCGTAACGCCCTGTGCGCAATTTGGTCGGATTCGGATGTAATATAAGTGTAGTAATAGAAGCTGTATGCTTTGAAATCAGGAAGGACCATTCTGTAGAAGTTAAACATAACTTGCTTCTATCCTACCGTTCAATAATTGAGTGTGATTAAGTTTAAATTGTGGGTTCTAGAACTGCAGGACCTTAAGTCGAGAGGCACCTTTGTGTGTAATCGAAAGTAATAACAACAAGTGATCACAACAAACCAAAGAATCTCAAAGCATGTAACAAAAGGAAAGCCCTCTTCATTGTAGTGACAAAACATCGTTGTTCTATAAATAGAAACTTTCAAATCATCAACATAGGTGTGTATAAGTATATGAACGAAAGTAATATATTCTCGTACTGAAAACCGTCGAACAGTCGAACAGTCTGTCAATATGGTAGGAATTTAATTTTGCTGACTTACTTTTCCCTCCCTCTATGACAAACAACAACAAATCTGATCTTATTAGCCTGTGGAGTAATTCCTCTTTCAAAAGTAATTTTATTTCCAAAAAACTCAAAGAATTGACCGATATTGTTCAATTTCGCCGATGTAATATGCGGCTTTTAGAGCTGTAGGTTTTGAAATCGGTCAAAAGCAATGTATGATATCAAAACATGGTCTGACCAGTTTCATTAGGTTTTATCCTATCGCCAAACTTGAAGAATGTAAAGAACTTGAAGAAGTTTTATTAAAAGCGGTTCGTATTGTGGCCTGTTCTTTGATAACAACTCTAGATGGACAGACGGGCGGGCATCGCTCAATGAAATCAGATAGGTATTTTTAATCATTCGGTATACTTAACATCGGTATATCTCCCTTCCTTTAAGACCTTACTAACATCAGAACTAAGTCATAATACCCTGTACCACTGTGTGGTGTAAAGTATAATAGACGTAGAAGTAAAATGGTTCTTATGCTACGTATTTTCCAACTTCCGTCAATCTAAAAACCATTAAAATACTCGTAAACGTTCAAAACGTACAAAAATGCTTGGTAGGGTTTTTCTATGCCGACACTGCAATATCATTAACTTCTCAAATGTTTACAAAATATGATTTGTTTTCAGTATACCGAAAGCTAAGAAAAACGCAGCATAAGAAAATAAGCTTCAGTGTGCCTGGGCCTTAAGATATTTTTGTTTGTATGTCTGTCTGCTGGACTCTCCCCATAATTTAGTTACAAATCTTTAGCTCACAAATTCGAACCGATCTCGATATAGCTTAACACTTTATTAAGGTACTGGCTTAAATTGCTAGCTAATGATATTGCGAGAAAATAATTTGAAACAGACCCTACACAAATGTACCCCCGTGCTTTGTTTTTGTTTGTACACAAGATAGCAACTTGTTGAAAATCGATCGAATCAGTCCTTGTTTTTATAAGGCTACGACGCAAATGTACCCCCTTGTTTGGTTAAAAAATCTGGACCGAATCGGTCCTTGTTTGGTCCGATTTCAGACCTAACCGGCCTAAGGGCTGGTTTTTGATCTACGTTTAAACACAATTGAAAATCGACCAGATCGACGACGAAACGCAGCGTTTAGCCGAAGAGAGGAGAGATTTTAACAAAATTTGACATATTGAGGATAAAGTGTAATAGATCGGTATGTGTGTTAGTTTGTTTCCTTTCAGAGAAAACACAATAATTCCGAGATATGGCTTTAAAATTATAGTAACATAACGCCGGCCCTCAGGCTTTAGATTTTCTTTGCCCGTTCTTTTTAATCAACAATCCATTAACTGCTGAACATTAAGAATAACAAATCTCCTAAACATCTTAGCTAAAATGTTAGTAAAACCATAACCAGACCGGGTGAGATTAGCCGTCATAGTGGTAGATTATTGGAATAAAAACAAAGACAAATCAGTTAAGGGCCAAACATATTTTTAGAGCTTAATGATAGAAACTAGTAGGTTGGAACGTCATACATTCATAAACTTCCTTTCAAGAAAATTGCTCAATATCATGGAACAATATAATATCCTGGATTGTAAGTCCTCGATTGGCAAATTATTTTGTTATACTCAGGTCAAAAACAAAAGATTTTAATTTCTGATTGTCTTGCACCAAATAAACATCTAGTGGACAATATGGCGTATGATTGTTATAGGCATACCACTGCTATCAATCATACGCCTCAAAGCACTCTTTAACCTTGCAACGGATATTTAAAAGGTATTTGTTTCAGAAGCATTATATACATTTGTGCACATATGTACAATATAAACCAGTACATATCTATAGTGCATATGTAAATAACATAGCATTTAATTTAAAAACATACACATGCAAGTACATACATATGAATGTATGTACACATGTATTTAGACGCATATCTATTACAGGCTAACCATATACATTCCGTATTGTGTTCATCCGGTGACAAGGTTGTTGCATTGTTCGGCAGCCACCATTTTTTTTGTTTCATTTCCATTTTAGTAACTACAAAAGCAACAACAAAACAGCTGCGTAAACAATGCCAGTAAAATTTATTTAACAAATAATAGTTAGTAGAAGAAAGAATGAAAGTAAATAAATACTGGCGTACAATCGCTCATACACTTACACATACCCATGCATACGTATGTACATGTGCTTTTACAGAGGGTGGTCGAAAACCAGCCCCCAAAAAGTTTGCAAAAGTTAACGCATCTTTCGTTATGGTGATACATATTGCGGGTCACCCTGTTTATAAAAGTAAAACTGAAACGTTAGTATTTAGACAACAATCATGTACCGAAGAATCATGACAGGGGATTAAACCAAGGTTCGTACACAGTACGAAAAACAAAAGAGGAAGCAGACCTATACACACACACGCCTACACATGCATATGTAGAGAGTTGGGAAGTGGATGGCAGAGAGCGAGAGTTAGATAACACTGTTGAGATTTTAAAGAAAACATGTAAACCCACACCCACACATAGAGACATACGTTTACATTTATTGTGCAACTCTTACGATATTCACTGAAATGGAAGTTATTTATTGTCACATATTTACCAAAAATGCAAAACCAGGATTAAACAAGAGTAACTTCAAATTAAAGTGGAAATGTTGAAATATAATTCAAAACTTGACGGCTGTATGCTAACGTTGGCAAGAAATAAAAACGTCTGAAGTCGGAACATGGATATTTCCATTATTAAACAGGAAACTTCTCTTGCAATCACTTTTTTTTATAAAAACTTAATTTAATTTGGAAAACATTTAAACCAATCTACACATTTGTTATACCCCAACCCTAATGTGTAGCTACGATATCTTACATATTATGTATTCGCTTATCTATTTTTCATGATATTTAGCTACGGTCTTTTTTTATCTTACGATGCGCTTTTCTCAACTTCCGGTTGTCTGAAAACCACTTCAATATATGTTGAAAATTTACAAAAGGTTAATGATATTGCATTTTTGCCATAGAAAAGCCCTGCAATACATTTATTGTGGGTTATTGACGCCCGACTGCGTCGGATAATACGCAACATATAGAAAAATAAACTTCAGTGAGCCTGAACCTTAAAACTAAATTGTTTCTTATCCTTCCCTGGGCCGTCTATAACTGTATTCAATCAAATCGCACATCGTGCGTTATATTAGTTTTCGCTTATGCTAAGTAGTTGCTAAAAATATCCAAAGTAAA
The DNA here is from genome assembly GCA_963513945.1 of Hydrotaea diabolus. Lineage (NCBI taxonomy): Eukaryota > Metazoa > Arthropoda > Insecta > Diptera > Muscidae > Hydrotaea > Hydrotaea diabolus. The sequence goes on along the minus strand of OY740720.1, from coordinate 154,305,496 downwards.
TTTATTTCGCTATTGATAATGTCACAAAATACTCCCAGTAATATGATATAATTTCCAATTACCTAAATACGTAACACAAGTATGACATTTTCATCGTTTCAAAGAAAGTATGACATGTTTTTACGCGATGAGCGATTTTAATAGTGGGTAGTCTAGACAATGAATTATTTATGACTGAATGCGAATAAATCGATTTTCTTAAATAAGTTTACTAACACTAAAATGGAAGTAACGCAACGTAAAAACTGACAAATTTGTTCAAAATAAATCTTTTATAATCATGAAGCTCCATAAAGATTAAGACAGGAGTAGTACTCTGTGCACCACTAATATAATATTGAAAACATCTGAAAAAAGTAAAATTTTATAAAGGCCCGGCCACACTGAAACTTTTTTCTTTACGCTGCGTTTTTCTTAATTTCTGATGTCCAAAAACCATTAAATTATAAATACTCACAAAAAAACTTACAAAAAGTTCATGTTATTGAAAATCCCTCTCATAGATTGTAAGTTTTTGACACATATTTCAATGGGGTTTAGACTACCGGAAGTTAAAAAATACGCAGCATAAAAAGGCTTTTGTTTGTCCGAGCCTTAATGATGATACATTTTTTGAAATATCTCCATATATCGGTCGTTAAGTTTTCTCAAAAAGTGTATTTTAAATTGTTCAAAGAAGTTGAACCTACTTTAAGTATTCAACATAAAATTTTAACATTAAACAATATTTTTAAATATACTGCTGTGTTGCCTTTTTTAAATGTTTATTTATTGCCAAATGCCTTTGAAAATGTTGCGATTGCTAAGTAATGAAACAATTTTGAGCTATTAGACATAATTTTGTTCTAGAGGATAGATGGGTGGTATGTAAAGCTTTGAGGTAGTTCCTCAGGACTCTTAGTATGTTAAAACTAAAGCAAAAAAACAGTAGTAGAAAACTCAGCTTTCTACTAAAAAATATCGGGAATCTTGAAAAATCTAGCGGACTATAAAGTGCGAGCGGTTAGTTGAATAGAAACATTTTAAAAACATCGAAAATCAAAACTTACAATGTACACCGACCAGTCTATCTAGTGGTTTCTTTATGAACCACATGTTATTTTGACAATTACAGCAATTTTAATAAAAAGTCGACATATTAATAGAAAGTCAGTATCGAATCTACGTGGAATAATATGTAGGACTTTACGCTTAAACAAATTTGGTTAATAATGCAAACTTATTTCCAAAGTCCATGATGTGTAGTCTAAACAGTGCATTTATTGAATATACTTATAAGTTTTGGGCAACATTAGACATCCCCGCACCTGCCGTACTCGAAGTCACTCTGACAAGAGGGTTACTACCACTACAGAGTTTGAGCCGAATTATGTGTGACTCAGTTCTGGGACATCGACTTGCCATCGATCTTAAGAACTTAACATTTCACACAGTGGACTGTTGCAAATATTGCGAAGGCCTCGCACTATAAGCTTACAAGATCCAATGGACTTAGAAATTGAAGACGCGAAGCCATCCGCCTTGTAATCACTTCTCAGATTAGCCCTCAGTGCAGCTAGAAGAGAACAACGGTTTTGTGTAAAAAATCATCTTTTCGGACGAAGCCCCTTTTTACTACGGCGTCTATGTTATCAAGCTAAACTGCTACATCTGATTAATAGAAAACTCGCACTTGAGAAGACAATGCATCGTAATAATTGGTTAGGTTTTAGATCGCTGACATTCAGTTTTTCTTTCAAAACGCTGCCTAAAAAGCTATTTCGGTTAACTGTTAGAGTTTTTGTTGTTGTCGGGGATCAAGGATATGGATTTGGAAGACTAAACGTCTTAGCAAGATGGTACAACATGTCTTACAGCCCAGACCAAAATTGATTCACTGCTCGTCAAGTTTGGTAGTCGTGTTTTCAGGGTACCGTTAAGGATTGCTGTAATGCAAAGAATCAATTAATGATTTAGCACTTTTAAGCACAAATATTCGTAAATCCATTCGTGGGATAGTGCCAGAAACCGTCGTCAGGGTCTTGGGTAATTAAGTTAATAGCCGAGGTAGCCTCAAGAATAAAACATGTTTATAATAAAATGGAATGTTTAAACTTTGGGATTCCGAAAAAAGTTATTTTTGTTGTTTTTTTTTAAATTTTTTAATAGAAACTTGGATTTTTACTATTCTGTACACTCTTACTTAACATTAATTACCCTTAACATTCCATTAAGGAACAAACTCATAATCAGTGAGCTGTGTACGATATAATTCTAATACCCATTTCCCGTGACTTGATTATTGATTCCGGTGCTGAACAGCTAATGCTTTTTACTAAGAAGCTTTCCTATGGCTTAAAGCTATTGATCTTTAGATGTTTAAGCTCGATGTGAAACCTTGTTACTTGTGTGACAGTTGTGCACACAAATTTTATTTTAAAACCAACCAATAACCAAAAACCCTGGTGAAACTAATATTTATTGATTCGTGTTTTTATATAGTTTCTTTACAAAGGTCCCACCCAAGTTCAAACACGCCGAACTAAAACCCACCAATTAGTTGATTAGTTAGCTAAAATTCTGTACGGACGCTCCAAATTTGTTGCGAATAGACGGCGCTGCCTGATTGTATCTCCTAGTTGTTCTGAATGTTTAGTTAGGCTGTGTGTGGAATGAGAACTTTTTATACACTATTCAAAATTTTAAAGTTTAGCCCTTGAGCTGCTGCAAATATTGACAAAGAAAAACTTAATTAATTTAGAGAACAACAAAACAATTTCAGTATTTGTATTTCTTTACTTTTGTTGCCGCTTCAAACGGAAGAGCAAAAGAATAAAAGGAAAAAGGTCCTTAAGTCACAGGTTCTTAAGCCGGCAGTATTTGGGGAGCCGACAAAGAAACCTTGTTGAACTTTTACAAAGCGACAGGTTGGTCTGTAGCGAAATACGCAGCGCCGTTGTGGTCGGCGAATGTGAGTACAACTCTGTGGAAACTCAGACTTACCAGAATGACGCCCTGAAAACATCGACAGGGTGTCTCCTTATGTCTTCTGAGGACCATCTACTTGAGTAGACGAAGGTCCTTACTGAGCGCAGACACAATTTCTTGTTGTCTAAGCAGTATGTGCTTAGGTGTCTTCGCAGTAGTCCTCCCTACCACCTTCTCATGGACCGGATGCCTTCGGCAGATCAGGTACGATATTCATGAACTGGAGAGAGAGGTCCAGCGGTACAAGAAAGAGCCTTTAGAGCATCGAAACTATCAGACAGGTCTGAACGACATTCACGCTGATGAAGTCGCAGCATCAGTATCCGGCTTTAGTGTGCATGGAAGGTATATCCCCCGGAGATTTCACCAGAGGTGTTTCTGGCTCAGCTGAGATCTGGATTGTGCAGCCGCCTCAATACGTTTTGGGCGCGAATTTATGCTAACGTTCCGAACGTTTGTCACTTCTGCCATCAGAGGTCACTTGAAGTGTTGCACCTCTTCAATTGTCCGGCCAAACCTACTCAGCTGACCCCCAGGTCTCTTTTGACGCATCCAGTCCAAATGGCGAGTTGCCTCTGTGACGATGAAAAAGTTACGTAAAATGTTTGGGAGAAACAATGCGTCAACAAAATGCACTATTTATTCAAAGAGAGTCTGTAGCTAATAGGGCCAAGCTTGGATCACAAGCTAAGATCGGCTGAAAACATTACTGCTGCTCAAGAAGGTGTTCAAAACAATCCATCAACCTTAATTCGACGCCTTGGTCACGAGGCTTCAGTTTTAGGGTCAATTGAACTTTGTAAGCCTTTATACTAAATTCTTATTAAAGATGTGCGAAAAATTATCACTTCCTGAGAATGATAGATGCGTATGGATCTTCTCAGCCACAGCAGCAATGTTTTTGATTGAAAGTACTAAACTAGAACGTACTCGGGTTGGTTTGTCTAATAACGATCTATTTTTATGAACTCGCTTAACAAATTGACGCACAGACTGAACTGAAGGCCGATCTCTTCTCGATAATTGTCCATACTTACTAATTTGAACGTAAGTTTTTAATATTTCCCAATTTTGTTGGAGCGCATAGCGTCCTACTCTATACGTGTCAAACATAAACCTGCAAATAAAAATTGAATTTTATTCTACCTTTCAAAGTCAAAGTAATCTGCAGTTCTTGACGCTACATTTTCGCTGTTTGCGGTAGGCTACGTTTTTTTGGCTCTTCTTTTTATCAATTCCCACTTGACTTCTTTTTGTAAGAGCTAAAGGGAAAGGAAATGCTATAAGTATATTTCCTCTTAAGGTAATACTCTATTGAAAAGCTTAAGGCTAACAACTTTAACAATTTTTAACGCTGTTGCAACATGTTGTTATTATTGACAACTTCACTTCGAGGTTTAAACTCATAACAATAGATCTGTAGTAATGTAGTTATGTTTGTTGGTGTGTTTACATGGTTCTTTGCTTCTAACTGAAACTCGTTCAAAAAGGTGTTTCTTATGGAAGAAGTCGCTATAAAGTAGAGATTAAATTGCATGCACGAAAAAGGTTAGAGAAGTTAGAAAAGAAAGAATTATAAATTCTTGAATGTTGCCAGCAGCTGTTGCAATCGGAAGTGCTGTTTGCTTGTTGGTGAGAATTATGCGCCATACACAAGACAGGAAATGAAATGAAGTGAAATGAACGAAGAAAACCAGCCTGAACACGACAAAGTTTTGTAAACATAAGAAGATTGAAATGAAACTCTATCTACCAATTGTGACTTTAAGGTCTGCCAAAAGTTACATGCACAAAGAGCCACAACAACAACAAAAACAGCAACTCCGACGCTAACAATAGCAACAACAATGCCAGCAATTACAGTGTACCAACCGTTTGTAGGTCTAGTTACTAATTTGCTTTTTTGCCATGGCCCGACAATTCTGGTACTCTCATTTTCGTGCTCATTTGTTGGCAACTCAATGTCAATGCCTTTGAGAACAGCACAAATTTAACACACAATTTGTAATGGTGTCCACAACACTAAATGTGTCGAGGTGTGTGTTCGTCTGCCCTGTCTGTGTCTGTGTGTATGTGTGTGCTCACTCTACGTAAGTCTGCTGTCTGCCTTTTTCGTTGGCTCTGCCAAAAGGCCAAATTGTGCCAACAACATTGTTTTAGTTGTGTTACCATTTCAAGTGTTTCTTTCGCTTTGTTCTTCCTTTTCGGCTCGCATCCATTTTCTGCTTTGTTCGTTGGTGGGACGGACGGCAAACAGAGCAAATTTTTTAATATGGACGTAAATTACCATCGACGACCAAAAATAAGAGCAGCATATTTGTTTTAACGACCCATTCCTCTCTTTGTGTTCGTAGGAGAAACTTTTTCCAATTAAACTTTAATGATAATACAAAACAGCCAGAAAAAAAACTAAACGAACGAAATGAAATGAAACTTTGGGCTATTACAGCGTACAAACACATACTTATGAAGGAGTCTGCATGTGTGCGAGTGTGTGTGTTAGTGTCTGTTTGTGTGTACATGTGTACGAACATACGTTTTTAACAGCGACAAGTGTTTGGCATATAAATTCAAGCATTTATGGCAAATTGCGAACGCTTTTATCTTGTTGTTGCTGCTGCCACTGTTATCGTGTATTTAAAATAACGATAATTGCATGTTTGAGCGAATTTTTATTATGAAATTATCAAATATCGATTGTTTCTACATTTTGTCGACGGCCAAGGACGATGGGTGACTTCAATGAAAAATGATTATTACGAAATATTTCTCATACGCTACATGGGTCATTGGAAATGCGGTTGAAAAATAGAAAAAAAAAGTGAGAAACTAAGCGAATTCAAGAGTATTTAAAAAGCTTTCATGCGCTACTGATCTTAAGAAATCGTGTACTTTGTTACGCAAACTCTTAGAATGGTTTAGGACTTTAGCCACACTTTAAACATCAGCAGTGATACTTTCACTTAACTGTAAGTGTCGCTCTTTTAAAGGGTGTTTTTTTTCAGACGTGTGGTTTTCAAGGAGAAATAAAACGCATATAATTTAATGTTATGGCCAAAAATTTAGCTTAATAAGAATGATAAGGATTTCTGTTACATGCCCCCACAATGGCACTAAGGTGGCTTCCGCTGGCTCTCGGCATCTCAGAAGGTTCCAACCCTTCCAATCTTAGCCCGGAGGGACGAACAAAAAACAATAATATTAAAAAAAAACTATTTCACAAAAAAAACGATCACACACAGATACACCTACTGACAAGGGAGCTTGACCTTTGCTCCCACACTTTGCCCTCCCAACCATGGTCCTTGATCTCCATATAAATATTTTGTAAAGGACCCCAAGTCCCACACAAACTCACCTTACAAAACCCTCACATTCAGTTTCCCCCCTCTGAACAAAGCCACTAACACATCATGATTTCATTATAAAACGTTTACAAAAAATTACATTTATTGACAAAAAAACTGAATGAATTGAATTTAACGACTAACAAAATTATTAACGTCTTTCTTACACTTAATTTAATGAACAAAAAATATGAACTCAAATTACTAACACCAGAAACACTTAAATGTGAGCCATTAGCTCAGAGTTACCTTCTCTAGGAACGACTAGACGTAAAAATATAATTGGCCCTTTTATAGCCCGCAAAAATCTAATACTATCCTTTTACTTTTTAAAACATTTTAAAGAATTTCTGGCAAGTGGCCGCCGCGGCTGGCTCTTATAAATTCCAGCCGAGAGACTCAATTTCCGACCACTTTTTGCCGCATTTGGGGCCGTATGTCAGCAATAGCGCGCTGGATAATATCTTTCAAGGTGTCAATCGTGTCGGGATTATTTCCGTAGACAAGCGACTTTACATAACCCCACAAAAAATAGTCCAGTGGTGTTAAATCGCACGATCTTGGAGACCACGCCACAGGCCCACTAAATAAATTGATTGTGTCGTTGGCTGTATGGCATGTAGCGCCGTCTTGTTGAAACCAAAGGTCGTCCACATCAACATCCTTCAATTCAGGCACGAAAAGGTCATCAATCACAGTTCTATAGCGGCTTCATTTTTTAAGATATATGGACCAATGATTCCCTCTGCCCATGGAGCACACCAAACATTGACTTTTAGAGGATGTAACGGCGTTTCAAAAATGGCTTGTGGATTTTCATTGGTCCAGATGCGACATATTTTGGTTATTAACTTACTCGTACCCATTCAACCAAAAGTGAGTTTTATCGCTGAACAAAATTTTCTTGTAAACATCAGGATCGGTGGCCATCTCGTTCTGGACCCATTTACCACGATTTGCAAACGTTGTTCCGGAGTAAGTCTATTCATAATGAAACGGCAAACCAAACTGACCTTAAGTCAAGTGACAGTTGTCAAAAAGACCAACTCCAAAAAAAGTGTGGCCAGATTGACTGACCTTAAGTCAAGTGACAGTTGTCAAAAAGACCAACTCCAAAAAAAGTGTGGCCAGATTGAAAACCACACGTTTAAAAAAAACACTCTTTACAAGTACTTCTTGATAAGTAACTGAACCATTTAGCTCAAATGTCGCAATATTTATTTGAACTTATCGCTCTGTTGAACGATTATTTCTATTGTAAATATTTCTTAGATGGCGTTTAGATGGAGTTTTAGTATCAAGGCATTGTTAAATAACCAAGGAATGTCACCGCTATTGCCATAAGCTTTTGTTGAGGGTTATCCATGTTTTGGTTTTAAAAAGCAGGATTGTATGCCTAAATGTAAAGTTACAGATCGATTTTACATGGTGAACCCAGTGTGTTTCGCATTGACTCCGTTCAAGCTGACCTACGCGTGGTCATTTCGAGGCGTAAAAGCGATGAAAACTACCCGAGGTTAAAAAGGGACTAGTTGTCTTACGCTTCGTAAGAAAACCCTTACCAATTTAGAAACCAAGAAATATAAGTAAATGCTGATAACCTGCCTTAACTCTTTAGGGACAATGATTTAAGGATATGGCCTTAAGGTGAAGAATAATCTAAGACAGTTTAATCAACTGAAATATGCAGTATACAAGACTGATAAGCGCACAATCCGGTTACAACGATCGAAAGGAACTGAAGTTAATTTATTGACTGACGGTGTATAAAGGGTTGTCCAACCATAATGCACGATGTAAACTGTTATTCACACCTAAAGGTCAAGTTTTTTACCCAAATTTATTTGACATTTCTTTGTTTCAGGGTTTGACAAATTTAACCATGGAGAAGTACACAATTAAGCATTGCGTTAAGATTGTTAAAGCCTCTTACGAAAATGGGCGTTCAAATCAAAAATGCATTTCTTGCACTTCATGGTTTTTTGGTCAGCAAAATCGCAGCATATTCACCTTAGTGGGTTTGTTATAAAACAGAATTACCGCATTTCGGCAAATGAGAATCCACGAGTGGTTGTTGAAAAGCCGCTGCATCCACAAAGAGGGATTGTTTGGTGTTGCTTAAAAGCTGGCGGCATCATCGGGCCGTACTTCTTCGAAAATGAGGTCGGCCAAGCAGTTGAGAACGCACTACTTGTGGTCAGCAATTGAGGATATTAACCTGAACGATATGTGGTTTCAACTGGAAGGTGCCACTTGCCACATAGTCAACGAAACAATGGCTCTGTTGAGCAAGAAATTCAATATTCGTGTTATCTCACGTCGTGGCGATATTAATTGGCCGCCTCGATCATGTGATTTGATACCGTTGGACTTTATTCTTTGGGGATGTTTAAAAGAAAAAGTGTACGCCAAGAAGTCAAGAACAATTCAAAGGGTTAAGGATCAGATAATTCGGCACATTGACGACATTGAACTTCCATTATGTCTCTGAGTCATTGAAAATATGGATCATCGGATAGAGGTATGCCACCGAAGCCGTGGCGAGCTTTTGCCCGATATTTTGTTTCACACATGCATAATTGCCATAGTTCCTTCTACCATTTAAAAAATATTAAGGTAATTCTCTGGAAAGTTGTTGTTTGATTTACAATTAACATCGTCCGTTTTAGTTGGACCACCTTTTACTACAACTGCCATGACAACAAGCTCAAATTTGGATGTGGATTCGTTGTGAACAACGTCAAACGTCATCTGTTCGCCGGTTTAATACCGATAAGTACTTGCTTATAGTATTTTTTGAAAAACTTTTTTTCTACAAATTATAAATTTTCAAACCCAACGGTTTATGTTGCATAAAGGCAAAATGGTCTAGTACGAGTTTATAAAGAAATTAAAAAAAATCTCGTAAAGTTTGAAGTTATCGCCTTAGCGGCCACCTTCTCGTTTAATAACCGAGTATCAATAAAACACGCCGATTGTTTGGGTATTATAATTTTTTTTGTTTTTCAAAACGACAGTTTAAGGTGTTAATACAGACCTTGTTAAATTAATACATGTTCTAAGCTCCACTCTCCATTCTTATGAACTACGTCGTTTCGTATAAAACCTTTGCTACTTGAATCCTTGTTACAAAATTCCATTCCTTTGAATGAGGACCATTAACAAACAAGAAACGAAAACAACGCAAATTGTTTTATCAATTTATTTCGTCTCCGCCCATTTGGAATTCAAGAATTTTATTTGATCGCTCTAGCTCTACTTCTCAAAAACAAGGACCAAAAAACGAAAGAAATATAAATGTTTTCGTGGCATACACTTTCCGTTTTCCACGCCAACTGTGTCATATTAACATTGGCGAACAAACGCAACGAAATGAAATCAGAGTCAAGCGGAAGTCGCACGAACAGCCAACATTGCATGCAATGTGCAAGAGACAAGAGCAGCAGTCACCGCCATTGACGCTCTCGCTGTTAGAGTCTTAGTCCTTGTTGTAGTGGAACGGGAGCCGTAGAATTGTAACAATATTTAAAAGTGTAAGAACTGCATTATTTCCATAGCATTTCACTACCAGAGAACGGGGGATATTCTCACTTTGCCACAGCAGCATTCACCGGAAACGCTGTAATCTATAGGGCTGTAAAGTTTTCCATTTGTTCTTATTTGTTGCAAGTGCAGGGAAGGATTCAAATCAACCTAGGGAGATGCTGACAAATTTTAAATACACTCCATTATAGTCTGTAGCAGTGGTCTTTAGAAGTCATCGCACATATTCCTTTTAAGTTGACATGGCTAAAATAAATTCTGGATTGGACTTCATTTGAATATTTCATTTGTCCATAAATTTTATAACTAATTTAACTTCTCATCTAATCTCTATATTTTCTCTCCGTCCAGCTGCAGATATTATATATATTATTTATTTCATTATGTGTTTTGTTGGGTATATACAATTCGTTGCTGCCTACTCCGGCTCCTTACTGCATTGTTTCCTTCCGCTTTCCTCTCGTTCTTTAAACACTTGGAACAAAAGTCACAAAGTAGTGAATGCTAATGTAATTCGAGACACTATAAAGTGAAAGACATGCGAACGAAAGAATTGTGTTTACAAAATAAATATACTCTGGAAATTATTTGATTTATTTGAGAAAAGCACGATATGCTTGGTTTGTCACGGGGGCAGTATGATAAGTATGATTTGGGAAATAGTAGAGGAAAAGCAGTACCAGTGTAGAAATAGAAAAGTTTGATGGCTACTCTTGGGCAGTAATGCCAAGGATAAGTTTCTAAAGAACTAACAACAGACTCAGAAAAAGAGCCCTATAAAATGAGATGTTTAAAAAATATTTTGGAGTCCAAGTCTACAGAATCGACACACAGTGGTTCAAAATCGATTTTTACTGGCCAAAACTGGCCTCTGTACCTTCAAGCCGATACAGATATTTTAGGAGTTTTTATTCAGTATTTTATTCGACAGATAGCTCCTTAAGCTTTTCTCCAATTTCAATGAAATCAGTAGTTATTGAGGAATTCAAGGTCAAAGTTGAACTTTTGATTTTTTTTAATATTTTGCATGGAAATGTCGGGTTTTTTGTTTATTTTTATCATCGTTAGTTATTAAAAAAAAGTCATACGTTAATAAATAAACCATTTTACTAAAAAAATTGAAAATTAGTTAAATGAAATGTCCTCGATATTAAAAAAAAATACTTTGCATAGCGAACTTTTTTAATGTTTATTTGGTTTTTTATTTAATAACATTAGGGGGAAAATAATATTTTCTTACATAACAATAATTTTTATTTGTTCGGTTACCTGCAAATACGAGGGTTGCTCTATATATTTCTGGCCTAGGCAACACTACAACGGCAATTTCCATTGCAGATTACTCAGAACGTTTGAAGAACGACCATCATTTGTGTTGTTTACAGTGACTTGAAAAAATCAATTTGGCAAAAAAAAATAAAATTAACTCGTGAACATTTTCGTGCGATCATTTTTCACAACTTTCCACGTGGATTATCACGACAAGAGTGCATCGATATACTTAAATCTTTGTATGGCGATGAAGCACCATCCTATAGCACTGTCAAAAATTGGTTTAATGAATTCAATCGTGGCCGACGCTCGCTCAAAGACGAAGGTCGTGAAGGTCGTCCAAAAACGGCCGTTGTACCAGAAAACATTGATGTCGTGCGTAAACTGATAATGCAAGATCGTCATGTGACATACCGTGAGATAGAGGCATCCTTGGGCATTTCTTTAACCAGCATACATTCGATATTGCATGAACACCTGGCTTTAAAAAAGGTTTGTTCTCGTTAAATCTGTCACAATTTGACAATCGCTCAAAAAAAAAGGCTCGTGTCGATTGGTGCAAAGAAATTTTGATAATATACGATGCATTAAAAGACGTTTATAAAATATTCACAGGTGCCGAATCATGGATCTATGCGTATGAGCCTAAAACAAAACAGAAATCGATCGTGTGGGTCTTCGAAGACGAGCCAAATCCAACGAAAGTTGTTCGTGGAAGAAGCACTTCGAAGCAAGTGGTCGCCTGTTTCTTCGGCAAAACTGGTCATGTGGCGATTGTTCCGCTTGACCAACGAAGGATGGTCAATTCAAAAACCACAATTTGTTTGCCTGCAGTCTTCGGAGAAATTCGAAAAACGAACAAGAGAAGACGATTCATTGTGCACCATGACAATGCGAGCTCTCACACATCGGCTCAAACCAGCGCCTTTTTGACCGGCCAAAACACAGCCCAGACTTGGCACCCAATGACTTCTTTTAATCCCGCACATGAAGAAAAATGCCTAACGATTTTCGTCAACAGAAAATGCTGTTAAAGCGTTCAAAAACCATGTTTTGGAGGTGTCTCAATCGGAGTGGAAAAAGTGCTTTGGCAATTGGTATGAGTGCATGCAAAAGTGTATAAATCATGCTGGAGAATACTTTGAAAAACAACAAAACCATTTTTGATGATAAATTTTCGCATTTTCATTATTAGGCCAGAAATATATAAAGCAGACCTCGTATATTTAGTTCCGTATTATTTCTGTCCTCTAGCAGCCCTTTTGCTTCTTCATCTAAGTCCCAATGTTGTACTTTCTTTTAATTTCGAATGCTAGAGATGAACTCGTATGAAATAGATGATGATTGTGGTGGTCTCCCACAATACCTGGACACTAAGTTCGCCCTCAAACCTGTTTGCATCGGTGCTAAAAAATCTATGTTTACTCTATACGATACAACTTTTAGCGTTTAGTTAAGTTTTTGACGAAATCGTTAATATTATTTTATTTTGCAGTTCCAATTGTATTTCGGTGCTGCAGGAATTAAGTTTTCTTTGAACGTAATTTACAACATATTTCTTCTTTTTGTTTCTTAAATACTTTTCGGACAATCCTTTATAGATAAAGTTCTCCATTATTTTAATATTTTAAAATTCGACTGTTTCTGCTTAGATACACGTATTTTTTGAAATTTTCGAATAGTTTCATATTGAGTCCATAGGTAGCATAAATATAGAAAAAATAAAAAAGTTAAAAACCTTACAAATATTGATAACTATAAAATACAAAACACACACAACATGGCTTGGTAAACCTACAAACATAGTCATATGAGCAGGTAAAATAAAAAGAAAGAACCAATTTTTTTCCGAATTATTTCATTCAAATTCAGTTATACAGCGAGAAATGACAATTTCCTTCTACAAAAATTTACAAAAATTACGTTTTTTCTAAAATAACATAAAATATTTGTTTTCAGCAGCACACCACGCCCACAAATAAGTTATAATGATCTAATTTTTTAGTTTTCTTAGTTTTAGTATGTTTGCTATTGAGTGTCATTAAAATTTTAGAAATCGGTGATGACAAATTATTGATTTTGGCCATTAAATTAAATTCTGAACCACCGTGAGACGTCTCATCAACATTTTTTTTACGGCCTGTACCTCCTACTAGCGTCCCGCTGAATTCTTTAGCGTGATTTTCCAAATGGTTTTTAGCTTCATGATTCACGACTCGTTCTTCTTGCTTTGCCCAACATTTTTAAAATATTCCCAACTTGTCGAGGCAACCTCGCTCTTGTTAACGTTACCGCAAACAGCAAAGAGGATTATGATGTTGAAAGAATATAAACTGCAAGAAAATTTGTAAAAAATAAGCTTTGACAATGACAAGGGTGGTGACAATTGTAAATAAAACAATGACAGAGTAGGGGGCAATACAAGTATTAACACTCTTGTCTGGATGTATGGCATACACTGAAAGAAATGAACGATTTCTAACAAAGAAACTACTTGTTTAAGGGATATTTTCGATAAGCTATAATTTAATCAATTTTATCGTGGTCTATTAAGCGACAAGAAGGATGAGAGGAACCTTTGTGGGGGGACTATTTGAAATCCAGAGTCGAAAAGGGTAATTTTCACAGAGGTTGGCTCCAAACGTTTTATGCCAAGTTATTGATTTTTTGGTTTTTATTCGACCTTTTTGTGTTAAAGTTGATGAAATGTTAAATTAAAGCTCAAGGTTTGTTATCTTTTGTACAGGGTGGAGCGCGGTAATTTTCTTATTTTGGGAATGAAAAAAAACAATTATGAACCTTAGAAAAATTTATTATATATTTTCATTATATTGAACAGTAAGCGATTTTTTACATTACATGGTTTTAAATAGTGTATTTGGCAAATGCCGACCTTCGCTATCCACACACTACTGCGTACGTTTTCTGAAGCATTCATGAACTCTAACAAGCATGTCGACTGGTAATCTGCCAATTTCAGCCTCAATATTGTTAATTAGGTCTTGCAAGGTGTTGGGACGCACCACACAGTGACGCTGTCCGAATGCAGAGGTCTCTAGTGAAGTGCTCTGGGGTTTGTTTCACTCCAGAACCGCATAGTTGGGGGAACAGCGAATCGTAAACAAAAAGCACGCTGCACTGCAATGATCGAGTGCACATTTGAAAAATACGCCTCAACACAAAATGACCTCCTCCCACGTGTCCAATGCATGATGGCAACTGAAAGGTAGACGAATACAAATCTCTCGTAAGCCACTATAAGCCACACACCCTCTCTACTCTCTTCGATCAACAGTGCCGCCACCGTCTGCTTGATTGAAATTTCGAAAATAATAAATAAATATACAAAAAATACTGACCTCAAATTGAATTCAACACTTCATCAACGTTTTATGCCAAGTTTATCAGACACGAATGAAATATTTGATTTTGACAACCTTTGCTATCATATTTATTTGAATTTAATATCTTCCCTGAGTCATAATCATTCAAATTTTCATGTTAAAAATTTTGTTTGTTTTGTATATTTCAGAACCTAGAAGTAAGTTCGTATATTCAATTTGCTGTAAACTCTCTTCAAGCTTGGCTATTTGCAGAAGTTGAGCCAGGAAAGAACCATCATCGGATTAAACTATATCCTGCGATGATCGTACCTAAGCTTATTAAGCAGCGAATGCTCTGACGAAGACAGAGACTACGGAGGAAAATCTTAGCGGAGGAAGATGTAGGTATAACGTTGGTCTTATAAGCTTGAGTGCTTCAGAAAGATTTCTCAATGGGCAAACAACAGGCTGTAGGACCATCTTAAGCAATCCATTGGTAACTACTGGTATTGGCATTGTCAGCAAAAGGGAATCGGTTTAGCTAACGATTAACAAGAACCCAGAGAACATACCTTGGGAGTACCTAGTTACAACTAGAAACTCGCTAGCGAAATTAATAGCAGTGACATAGCTGCCTTAATGGCCAGTCTCCTGTTATAGTCATTGTGTGATTTTTTTTAAGAATTCACTAGATGAGTCTTGTTGTGTCCATTAACAAGACGGCCATAGACTTGTATTTTGTCACTTAGATGAACATTAGCTGAAACTGCCGAGCAAAAGCATAGCAGATACGACAGATGATCAGCGAAGTGACGATATACATACATTTCATAATGGTTTCATGAGTTTGCCCAGGTAAGTAGATAAAATAAAGAAGCATAATATGAATTTAATTCTTATTCTCTCTCTATTTACAGGCACTTTGACCTACATCGAAAGCTATGCTAAATTGTCATACTTCAGCCCAAACCTCCTGATCATTCAGAGTGAAAAAACGAAAAAATTTCCTCTTTAAAAACTAAAAACGGTGAACGATTCAAAATGATCGACGAACATGTCGAGCACAATCTCAATTTGATCAACAATGATTCCGCCGGATACTTTTTAAAGTGCTTAGAATGTAACAAGGAAAACCCTGAAATTCATCAATGGTTTCGCATTGTCAAATATCTATCGACGATATCAAATCAAGCTGATTTGGAGATCTTTCTAAAAAGCTGTTCAAGCTTATGTTATCATTATCAATACAGTAATAGACTATGATTAAGGAGATTCTGCAGGATCTCTAGTTTCGATTTTAGCAGGGCTGAATGCTTTTAAAAAGAACTTAACTCATAGGCTATGAGTGGGCCCATTGTGTAATCACCAGAGACAAGTTTTTAAAAAATACGAAACATAGCTTACATTTAATACTCCTTCTCTACTATTTCTAGGTATTTCTTAAAAATCCGATGTCTAGTATATTCTCATACTCGTGACCATGCATTTTACGGAAACGCTCTCTAATTCGCTTATGTGAAAATGTGTTCAGGATGACTACGTTGAAAAGTTCGCAGTGATCAACGAAATTAAAGTCTGGAAAATATCAAAAATAAGAAGAAGAGTTCTTACGATTACTCCCTTATGTTGTAGTCGGAAAGAAACATTAGGCAGTTTAAATGATTGGTAACACGTTGCCAGAATAGCTGAGAATCAGAAGGACCCGTTGATCTTCATTATCAATACGGTTATGCAATATCAACATGAAGATTCCAAAGAATACGGAGAATATTCCGTGTCTAATACAACAGACACGGCTTCAAGTGTACATATGGTTGTGGTTTCAGTTTGTTGCTGTGATATTTAAAAAATGTTTGAACTTTTAATTCTGCTTTTGATTTTACAGATACTCCAGACAACATCAACTTCTCCATAAATTATACTTATACTCATGGCAAAGAATGCTGATCATCATGAACGAGCATATTGACATGTGCTACATATTTGTGGACGACAAAAGCAAATACAAATTCGGCAATTCAATTAATGTCTTAATGTTAACATAAATGCGACAGAAGGTCCAATTGAGCCCTTTAGTTCTCGGATAGTAACGTAAGGAAATTATAAGCTCAGCACTATGACCATCGACTTGTATTGTTGACATGGAAGTAAAGGGATCGAGTTATGAACTAGGAATTGATCTCAGTATATTGTAACAAATTTCCATATGTCGCCTAGAAGATATTGCCAGCAAACATGACATCAGGGAAATATCAAAGTGAACCGAGTCCTATTCAGTGCAGGGGTAAGTCTTTAAACAAATGAAATAGAACTTGCGTACTTGTATTCAATTCTCTTTTGCTATTCACAGATATTTAAGAGAACTTTATAGAATGTGTACTGTAGTTTTATAAATTAGTCGCACATTCGAACAACGAATGCATGGCCAACAGTCATTTAAGTGAAATTGATCAACGATGTTTCTACGATTCCTACTTGTGATCCCAACATCTTTATTAAGCAACACAACAAGCACATCTGCAACAATCAACAACCTTAACAATCTACGGATGCATTGGTAAGTGATTTATGTAGTGAAACTTTCGATATACCACTCTAGTTTTGTTGAAAAATAATAAATAGGAAAGTTCATAATAATTAGTATAACCTGAAGTCTAAGTAAACATCTACTTAAGGTATTAAAGACTCTGCAATCATAAGTAAGTGCTTGCGTTAGCGAGATTCTATAGTAAATTTTCGGTTATGTATCGCATCTCGTAAAAGCTGTCTACTCGTGCTGCCTTGTATGGTTTTGTTTTTCTTACTTCTTTTGTTATTCAAATTCTCATGAAAAGTTGCTTCAACTTTCGCAATAATTATCGATACAGCGATGGACTATAAACAATGTAATTCTTTTTGATCTCTGGTTTAGGTTCATTGCAGTGGTAGGTTGAATAAGTTGGACCCTCACTACTTAGTTTAGGTTATTAGGCTTCGGAAATCTTATGTATGCTGGGACTTAACCCCTTTCATGCCGTTTGAGCCCATCAGTCGAGATAACACGATAGCCCATCGTATTAAAATATTTCTAGCAACAACATTTTTGAAAAACTGTCTGTGGAATTAGCAATGTTTACTCTTTCTTTCTGGTATCTCCCACACAATTATGTTCAACGTGAAACTAGTTTTTGCGAAAAATATTAATAGCTTAACTAGGTGAAGGTATTTTAATGCCCTTACCAGGTCCTTTCCGGTACCTCGAACGACCCTTTCCGAGCTCAAATTAAAAACCACACAACTATTTCTCTAATTCATTAATTGACCTAATTTTACCTTTTCGCAATATTTATTCTGTTTCTAGTAACTTCAATACAAATGTGTGTGAACCTTTGTCCACAGCAATGAAACTTCATGTTAATGACTTTAGTTCCTGTGATACCGTAGCGGTTTAAAATTAAATCCCAAATTACTAAAACTTTTATTTTCAAATAAGTTGATACAATCTAGCCCATCGTTAATATGAGCAACGATAATTACGTGACACGTAAAGGCCTGTTTACCTTAGACTGTAAAGTAAATAGCATTACCTACTTTAGCTTAATTACTTGGGGCTTTAATTGTACACCTTCATTTTCTCTCAGTGTTTTTAGTACGACTGCATATGAAATATTATTGTTGTGACCTAAGCAACTCTTTGTTTCATACAAAATCCAAAATTGGTATAGTAAATCAGAACAATACTGTTGCTATTGAAGTCATGACATATTAAAGCATCAGTTTAAGTGATATTTATTCTATCGATGTCTATTTCAAATGCCAACAAATGAAAATTTGTTTTGTATATTGGAATTCTGCATGGTCGTTTTTACGACTTATGTGTAATAAAATCTTAACATTTGTTGGATTGCAAACCTTTTTCGAATTGATTGCTTCACTTTGATTTGGATATTACAATTAAATTGACAAGTGAAAATGTTTCGCCACAGTGGTTTGAGTAAGGGATTAAATATTTCAAAAATTCAACTAGGTATGATTCTTTAATAGGGGATTGGAATTCGTAATTATTGTCCTCTATAAACCGTGCATAAATAATAATATAAAATATTTTCGAATCGGGTATAAGGAGCTATTTTTCATATTTTTTTTATCTAGTAGCCGTTGAAGGTTAGGACAGAAGGGAAGATATTGCTTTTTGAAAATTGTAAAGTCTATGAAGCGAATTTTGATTATATCATAAGGAAAGGTCTTCGAAAATTCATATAAAATAACTAAATATATTGCTTTATATTTTTTTAAAGTTATCTCTATTAAGTAGTTCAGATCTGTTATTGTTTTTGTAATTGTAATGATGACCATTTATAAACCATGTTAAAATAAGGGTCTTAACCTTTCTCGAAGCCATATTTCTCTTCCCATCTTAAGTAATTTTAACCCTGGAAAATGAAATATGTCTATGTATGATTAAAATTGGTCCAAGTTTTAATTTGGCTCTTATTAAAGGTGATTCGCAATTCGGGGCTGTGTTGCTTCAAGAGAATATAAATTCTCATCCTTATAAAAATTGCCACAGAATGTTATAGTGGACCAGTAGCCAACACTGGTAAAATTGGAGATATTGTTTCAAGTTTTTATATATAAGGCACATTCTACATATATTCTATATAGCCACATGTGGTTATAGACAAAGCCACCGAGATGAACAAGAGCTTGATCTGAAAACAAGATTTTTCGGTAAAATTCTTCTTCTCCTGCCAAACTGTATTCAGCCCATTGGGCGAAGCGAAGTATAATATTTAATGACAAAATTCAACCTTTCCAATAAACCATAAATTTTAAAAAAAAGCAATACCCTTTTTAACAGACGATTTAAATTTACAATGTTAAATCGCCCACCCTGTAAGTTCGATATCATTCAAATATATAGTAGACAAGTTAGTCAAGGTCTATGTTATGGTACCTAAGTAACCAGCCTTGGCGTAATTAATTAATTCTGGATCTTGCTTTCATAGTTTGAATTTAAAGTTCTTCCACCTAATCAATCACATATGAAATCCTATTTCGTTTAAAATAGGCTCAGTACTTTTATATTATGGTGACCGTTAGCTAAGCCTAATAAAGTTAGACCTTAATGGCTCACGTTTTTCTACAGGACCAAGGCCCGACCGGTCCCGACCTAAAGCTCTGACGCTCTACAAGCAATACTTGCCCGATTTGCTTCAAATTGGTTTACTATGTTATGGTACGAAAAGAAAAAAAATTAACAACCCAGTTGACATTCAACCAAATTGGTCAAGTTTTGACAGAGTTTCCATAAATAGTCAAAATTTTGCAGCTTATTTTATATAACCAATAAGAAACCCGAGTTATAGTTGACAATATTAGTTCATGTTTTATATATATAAGTAGCTCTCATACAAAGATTCCTTGTCATCCCACTTAAAATCCACAAATTGGGTTTGATTTTGTTTTAGTTTGGCTGAATGTATGTTATAATAAAATAACCAAACTTAGTGAAAATATTGTGGTATAGCTTCCCTACAAAGGTTTGTCGCAATTTAAAATCGTGCTACTGCTCAAGCAATATATTATATTCAATTTCGTTTAAATTTGACAGAGTTTATTAAAATAGTCCAAAAACCTTTCACATAAAAAGTCAGTTGAAGATCGGTTCGGTATACAAAAACTTTCCATGGTATTGTTAGACATATCATAAGATGGAAGCCCCGATGATGTTACGGAACTCCGACTAATAATTCGGTTATACCAACCAAATTCAGTAAAACTATTGTCAACCCCAATTGGTGGTTATGGCAACCTACCAATTTTGAATTCATGTTACTATGGCACCAATATTTGGTGGTGTAAACATTAAAGTCTTTTGTAGTAACCGAACCTCGTTTAGTTTACCGCTGTGACAATAGTTATTGGTTATCCCAACAATAGAATATTATCTCTGCAATATTGTATCGGTTCTAGTCACTTAAAAATCTTAGTTTAAACAAAACAAAAAATCGGATAAAAATGTTAAATAATTATTTTTTATTTTTTGGTAAATTTGAATTGGATTAAAAAATTCTGAAATAAAAAAATCTATTACAAAATATATTGAAACTAATAAATTTTCCAGATAAATGAATTTAAAAAATTTAACCATCAGTTGGTCCTGTATATAAAGGTTGAAGGTAATGACAACCAATTCAAATAAATCTTAAAACCAACAATCCATAACAACAACCAATACAAGTACAACTTCCTTTTCAATTATCGTCTTTAATAGTTGGGTTTACCGATAGGTTGTCTTTTTAACCGACAGTGTCAGTTTCCTCTACTGAAAATTGCCATGAACACAATCAACATTCGGTTGTAGCAATGAAATACATAGATAGTACTCGCAAAAAACTTCGGTTGCGGCAACAAATCGGTTTTCTGTATGCTATGATGAGTATATATCTTACATAGCTGAAATTGGAATATACTAGTAATTCTTTTCATGAAGTTTTAAGTGATTTGATCCAAGTCCTCTTATAAGGCAGGTACGCACTATCGATATTAAACGTTTTTAGGGTTAATATATCAAAAAACTTTCTTCCTTAAGTTTGAACACAAGAGTAAAGACTACAACCCTAATAATTTTTTATAATTTAACCTGGGCTGTTCTTAGTTTACTATAGGAAGTAAAATCGAGATCGAAATTAATATATAGCTTTACGTACGGCTGGGCCTCTTATATAGGGTGTTTTTTATTGAGGTATAGAACTTCGAATTGAAATAAAACACAAGAAAATCGTTTTAATGTCCATCAATTTGGCTTTATTGGAAGGATAATTTTATGCCATTAATGTTTAAATATGATTTCGGGCATGTGGCCGCCGCGGCTGGCTCGAATAAAGCCAATTCTACAGGTCCAATTTTCAACCACTTTTTCGAGCATATGTTGGCAATAACGCCACGAATGTTGGCTTCCAAGTCCCCTAACGTGTTTCTGGTTTGTTGGCGTAGACGAGCGACTTCACATATCCCCAAAGAAAATAATCCAATGGTCCATGTTAACCGATCCATGGTTAACCGAATTAATTGCTCTGATGGACGATTATGTCGACCATAAAATGGACGGAGCTTGCGGTGAACTTCGCGAACTGAACCATTACTTTCGAAATAAATTTGCACGATTTGCAAGCGTTGTTCTTTTGTCAACCTGTTCATGATGAAATGGCAAACCAAACTAAATATTAATCACTTGACAGCTGACAAAATGGCCGCCAGTTAAAAAAGTGATGCCAACTTAAAGTTCTATACCCCAATAAAAAACACCCCTTAGTAAACAATCATCATTTAAGAGCTATTGATATTAAACATTTCTTTTGCTTTGAGATGTCTAAAAGTATATCGGTATATCGGAGGTTGAGTTTTTAAGGCCATCACAACCTGTGGTTGATCTTGGCCTACTTAATAAGTGATTTCCAAGGTCTTTGGCTTTGTGCCTGCCCGACATAGTTTGAAGCACCACGGGTTTTTTACATTTGCTTTCACTTGATGCTTCCATCGAACTCTTGGGCTTTTCTTTTCTTCCACTTTAGCTTTTATCCATTTCCACAGCTTCTCTACTGTTTTACTCGTGTTGGGCTACCAGTTACTAACAGAGACCTTACCATGAATTGAAGCAGTTTTGGGGATTTCAAGAAGTCCTCTGCTTTGAACACTGTATAACCCCTTAAATCAAATGAAAATATCCCGAAACCTACAAAACAAAACCCAAACGAAATAAATAAATAAATAAATATAAAAAAACGTAAGCCATAAATCCTTTTTGTGCATACAGAGAGGGACTGTGAGAGAGAGCGAAAGTAAAACGAAACGTATATAAAGCGATTTTATATTTTTTACGATTTCGTTGCGATATGGATCACCACAACAACGACAACATATGCAGACATAAACAAACAACCAACGAAAACAACAACAGCAACAACTCCAGCTCTCCCTAAACACATATACCCACACGAACACACAAGCATAACAACTTTTTATTGGGCAATTTGCATTTACATTTTATTTTGGCTTTTGAAATGGTCAATTTAACATAAATAAGCTTTTAAGAAAATCGACTAAACTCCCCCGCCTCCCAGCCACTCTCCCCGCCTGCCGCAGTGCTACACCGTCATTTACGGTTAATACAACAATACTTTTCGCCTTGTTTCTTTCCATACTCGTACACACACACACACTTGCACTCACACAAAGCAGCTTAAAGGGAAAACCACCACTTTGCACCTAACAACGACATCAAGATAAGGTCATTCCATATTTGGTTCATTGGGTAAAAATGGCATCTTGGCCATTATGCCATTAGACAGACAGACGACGGCCGCTGTGATGGTAAGCAGGTGGGTGGGAGAGCAGGCATTGACGACCTTCTGTGAAGAAATATTGGAAATTATCTTTTCTTTGCTTTTAAAAAGTTTTTTTTTATTTTTTTTTCGATTATGGCCCTCTATTCTTCTTCTCCTACAAGTATTAAGTGAAGCATGTGCATCAGCACATAACGTTGCAAAAAGTTGCTCCTTCTTTAGTATAAAAAGAACGCCAGCAACTTTGGATGGGATCCTTTAATGATGGGCGCAATTTAAGTGCAGCCTAGGAAAAAAGTTTGCCTTTTTGCGTGGCCATTACGAAGGCGTCGTCGTCGTCTTTGTCGTGTTCCTGTTTGTTTGGCTGTAATTAAATTTTATTTTAACACAGTTGCAACATTAAGCCGGCTATAAAATTGAGAAAGAATAGGTGAACGTAAGAATAGAAAAAATTGAAAATTGCAATAAACGCGAAACAACGACTAAATCGAATGGTTATTTTCTCTCTCTCTTGCATCGTACAAACTTTTAGCCAACAACACGAAAAGTTTATACAAAAGCAAAAGTATTGAAACTCCATAATATAGAATAAAGTTGAGTTTAAGATAAAATGTTGATTTTCATTAAGCAGCAACTATTGCTGTTTGGTTGTTGTTTAAGGCAAACTTAGGCGCTTGCTTTTGCCCGCTGAAACAATTCTCAACTTTGAAACTTTTATTTAAACAAGAATCTTTCTGTTACCAAATGAAAAACTTTCAGAGAAAACGATGTTGTACAACGGAAATAAACACAAATGCCTTAAAGGAAAAAATGAAAACATCTTCAAGTATTGGATTGTGAAAGGATCCACTTTTTCAATTGATGAAGAGAGTATGAAGAATGGCAAAGTTTTTAAAATAGATTTTGTACCATTCAGAAGTCTGGGGAACTTTCAAGACTAGTGTTTACAACCCCCAGAACTAGAAGAGCTAGTGCCAGCTAAAACTAAATCAATCGACTCTGAAGCGTTTGATGCATTCTATTGGGATCTTGGCAGTCTGCTCTTGAGAGCCTGTTAGGCTAATTTACAACCATGATGAAATTGGGTTAATATTTTTTTAAAATAACCTTCATGTCCGTTCTAATTGGTGTTACTGTCGCTCTGAAGCTACAGATTAAGTCCCAGTTCAATTAATATTTCAACCCACAATGGTCTGCGAATAAGTAATCCTAGTGAAATTGGCTCATACCAATTCATGGTTTAAAACAGACCTTCTTCAGAGTTCCCTTCTGAATTAATGATCCGCCACTCTAGAAGCTACAGACTTACTCATATCTCTTATCAAATTTGCAAAGTAATGTGCTTTTTTCCACACTTAAGAATAATGAACCATTTGTCCATGCGATTTAAACCAAATTAAATACTTATAACCTCCACTCTCGATTCTTTATTAAATTGGGAAAAATAACAATTTACATATTTATAGTCGCTATGGTCAGATCCCCAATAACAAACGAATCTTTCAAAAAAAAACTTTTAAAACTAGTACTTGACAAGTGAACAAATTAAGTTCTGTCGTGCCAAAGCTTATGTACCCTCTATCTTGGATTTCGGTTTAATATGACATTGTTTCAATGGGGCGTACTACTGCCCAATTTTTTATAAGGGTGGGTTTCGTTTAATCCCGATATCCTGTTGAAACCACATATCGTCCACATCCATATCTTCCAATTCGGACCATTAAAAGGTCGTTAACATCTTACGATAGCGAACACCATGCACAGAACTGCCTGGCCGGCCTCATTTTGAAAAAATACGGCCCAATGATGGCTCCAGCCCATAAACCGCACCGGAAAGTCACTCTTTGTGGGTGCATTGTTTTTTCAACAATCAGTCTTGGATTATCATTCGCCCAAATGCGTCAATTCTGCTGATTGACGAAACTATGAGGTGAAAATGTGCCTCATCACTAAGATGATTTTCTTCGAAAATTGATCATCCACTGTTGCCTTTTCTTGCCACCAAGCCTGAATAACTTTAATGCTCGCTGGTGTATCTTTCCATGGTTCAAATTTAGTTAGTCTGAAATTAAGATATATTAAATAACGTTTGTGTGTTGACGTTTATGTGTTGTTCACATTCAACATCGGCCCTTAAAATTGAACTACCAATCAACATTGTCATATCAGCTTGAGTTCACGGGGTGTATATTTTGGGGTTGTATAGGCGGAGTCACGCACTTTTGTTCAATTTAAACACAATATAGACTTGAATAATATAATGGATATTTTCTTGTTTGACCTTTTGTTTAGATTCTAGTAAAGGTAAATTAATTATCGAGCTCGAGATCGAATTTACCTTTTGTTTATAATAATATATAATATAAATAGGGGCGTGACATCGACACTTGACACTTTTCCTCTAGGATGTGTTTTGATGCATTCCAAACTCATATGTTTCAAATCTCATAGTCATATCTCTTATAGTTCATGAGGTATTGTGTTTTTAAGTTCAGCGTTGTTAACTTTTCCTGAGGTAGACTTAGTCCTTGTGTAAGGGAAAATGTTTACCTTTTGACCAATCAGGCCTATTTTCCGTAACCGTTTCAGTCTATCAACACATGTTTCTGCAAAATTTCAGTCAGCTTGCATCAGGCTGCGACCAGTTGTTTGCTTTCCACAGATAGGCAAACGGTCATGGCTTCACCATCTTAGAATTTTACGCCGAGCATATATACTTATACTTTATAGGCTCCCAGACCAGTAATTCGAGGAATGAAAAAATGAATGTACACTATATCCTATGAGGAAGCGTATAAAAATACAGCCGCACTTGCATTCATAACGAAATTAGCTTTAAATTATTTCTAGTCGCTAGTTTTAACCAAAACAAGTAAAAACGTCGTTACTTATCCTCCAACTTTCCTACGCAACTAAAGGACAAAAAATGGTATCTATGAGCGCACGTGTCTGTCCCTAATGTTAGCCAAATCTCCAAAATTAATCTACATTTGGATTCTTGGCAAAATTTTCTTTAATCTGTATGTCATCTTAACTATTGATCGGTCGTTCTGACCATGCGGACCATAATTTCGGTCACATGATCCATATCGTCCATTAACTACGCCCCCTTTTTAAGGTATTAAGTCCATGCCAACTAATAGTAGCCATTTTAACCATTGTTGGCCCACAAAGATTATAAAGAAAATCCTCAGAAGTGTACTTTTCCGAGGCACCTTACGTCCCTAAAACGGACCCCCCCCTGGTAGATAGTCTGTGTCTTTGTCAAATGTATCCTTCCAACTGGCTAATCTTAGTATCGCACCATGTCCGTGCGTGCTGCGTTTCAACATACCAGTTTCCCTCAAGTGAAAGGCGACCCATGCTGCACCTCTTCCTACGCTGATGTCTAGGGGTTGAATATTTGTTATAACTTCCAGCCCAAACTGGGACAGTCTTTGGATCTTAGTGAGATTAATCTTCCTATCTACTGCAGTTCACCAAACCAGTGCTCTATATGTACTTAATAGCCCCAGAAATGCCTATGATTTCCAGTCTTTGGATCTAAGTGAGGCTAGTGAGATTAATCTTCTTTTCAACTGCAGTTCACCACACCAGTGCTCCTTACGTAAAAGTTGTTCCTTTAATTACAGTGATTATCCAGTGTATTGTTTTATCTTTGGTCTAATACCATATTTCTTCATTTATCCAGAGTTAGCTTTCAGGAAAGTGTATAGTCTAGGGCACCTTGGTATTTTACCTCCTCAGATGTTGCTGATTTTCCGCCTTGAACAAGAAATTCAAAGATCGGTATCTTATATTTTTTTTGTGGCTATGTCTGGCTTGTATTGGCCCCAAATCTGTTGTCCTTCGCCCACCGTAAGAATTTACCTAGTGTGCGTTCCATAATCTCATTAATCGTTAACAGAATTTTCCTTGAATCAGCAGCTTCAACACGTGCAAATTTGTGACTCCTCGGTTGAGATTCTGCAGGTTTCGTTTATATTCTTCAACACGTGCAGATTTGTGACTCCTCGGTTGAGATCCTGCAGGTTTCGTTTATATCCTTCGCTAACACTGGTCTATTTCTTTATCCTCTCGGGAAAACGTTGGTTTTACTGTTTTTCCAATTAAAGGATTTTCACTTCTATGGGCTTGAAGACCCTAGCAGTTGCACAATTAAATAATTTGACAGTTTTCCTCTTGCATAACCGATTTTTTTGCTATGTATACCATTCTATGATATCCAGCAATGCTAATAGTAGTATTCATCAATATTTAAAACTTTTTTTTCAACTTTGTGTAGCTTACTATGATTTCAGCTGTTATCTAATGGAAGACTTACCTAAGTTCCACAACATCTCATTAAAGAGCAAGGGAATACTTCTCTAAAATAAGTGAGCTTGTCGCGATTAATTTGTTTTATACATACTGATCGGGAACTAATGTTTATCGACGGCTCCGAACGGTTAATGTATTTTATAGAGAAGTTTTTTACATGGCTTTGAGATAAATCTCTTACTTATAAAGTCGCCGGCACGTATAAGGTGGAAAGACCTCCGCTGAACAAATTGTTAGATGTTCCTTACTCGGGGTTGAGCCTGGTTTTACTGCCATGATATTCACATAAAACTTCCATCGCGGAGGCCCTAATGGAATGTCGATCTTAATTTTCCTCAATATTTTAAACATTTATTTTTTATTGAATTTATTGAAAAACTTTGAAACTATTTTTCACGGATTTTATCTCTGTTCAGATGAATCTACCAGAACTCGCCCATTCCCACCAGCCTACACATACTTATTTTATATTCTTTTGTCCCATTGAACTTCAAATAATGAGAAAAACTTCTTTAAAGCT
Organism: Hydrotaea diabolus; assembly: GCA_963513945.1. Taxonomy (NCBI): domain Eukaryota; kingdom Metazoa; phylum Arthropoda; class Insecta; order Diptera; family Muscidae; genus Hydrotaea; species Hydrotaea diabolus. The sequence goes on along the minus strand of OY740720.1, from coordinate 154,277,877 downwards.
GTGCATATCAATCAAGAATCTACGCCGGGCTATACAAAAACCATGTCACAATTTTCCTAAAAAATTGCTTTTTTTCTTTTTATTTGTTTAACTTCGATGGTCCCTAAAACTGTGAGCTCTACCACGACATAGACATCATCAGTATTCAGCAAAAGAAGTGTTGAAAATCTTGCTGACACTCAATTAAAGTTTTCCTTCAGGGAAATGCCATAAAATAACGCCACCGCCAAGCGACCTCTCGCATGTTCTCTTTTTCAAATAAGCGGATTTCATTTATTCAATTCTGCTTTTGCTCATTTTTATTTTTTGTGGATTTTCTTTCCAAGTTAGCACAACATTTGCAGCTGTGTAAGCCTGGAAGTCTGTCTGTGTGTGTGTGTTGTAAAGCGTATTACAAATGCCGCACAGGAAGAGGAAATTTTTATATCCCCCGAACAAAGTTTTCTTTACGACTTTAATATGCCGCGGCGCATAGTGAGATTTTCGTAACTTTTATTTGTGTTGTCCAAGAGGCGAGAAATTCTCTTCAGACTTTCACTTTGGCCAATAAGGCCAGAAAGTATCACAAATGCTGCAGAATTACTTAAAACAATTTGAAACATTTTGAATAAAAGAACTTTTCAAATTTCTTTAGCTGTATGTGGCACTCATTAGCCAAGCGGGGGGAAGGACGCAGGGAATGTTGGAGCGGCGGCGGCGGATGTTGTCAGTGGCTTGTTTTGATTGTTTTTTCGGTTGTTTGGCTGTCGGTGATCCATAAATAAATTTATTGCTTTGCCATAAACACACCAATTAGAAAAATAAATCGTTATTAATCTTTTTTATATTCTCTTCGTTTCGGGCATAATTTATGACTGTCTGTCTGCCGGTTCATTTCAGTTCAGTTCAATTTATTTCTCGGCAGATAAATGCTTTGATCGAATTTTTTGGATTTTCGTTAATAATTTTATTGGTCAGCGCTGCTCTCCGTAATGAGTGTCATTTCCGCTCGGGTACTTAATATACGGTCACTTGTGTATTTCATTCAGTTCATTGCGTTTCCGTTTCCGACAAATTTTATGAATGACGACATCGTGTGAAGATTAAAGAAAAAGTTGCAGCAAGGCGTACGCTTAGTGAAGAAGGTTTTAGTATTGGGTTCATAATTTGTATACCTTAAATCACACCGTAGTACACCTTTAGCGAAAGGAGGTAAATCTCATGTTTATAATACTGATGGATTTAGAATTACTAGTGGTGTTTTTTTGCTAAGCCTCGATAACTAAGATTGAATAGCAAATCCCCAAAAATTAGGTAATTGTTTAATAAAATATTTTTACTATTCGTCGGAAAAAATAATTTGCTGAAGCCGTGAAGCCAGGATAACTTTTTAAAGCGTGTTTTTTGAGCTTAAGGTTGATTTTGAAACAATGAGCACCTGTTGCGTAGATACATATTCCTTTAGATAAATTCCACGTAGTTGTCTGGGGAAACACTTCTTAACGATCTGGGGAGGTTTATACTCTGAGAAGACGTTTAATACGAAAAGTAGTGGTTTAAGATCAGCTTCTCAAAGAAATTGCAACGTATTTCATCAATCATTAAAGATACTCGTAATCCTCTCCAGACTTCTGTAGGATGTTTGAGGATATGTCCAGCGTTCTGAGCTTGTTGTCCCATTAGAAAATTAATTCAGCTTCTGAGCAAAATTTTCAGTTCTTTACTCATCTTTACTCATCTGCGCAGGTTTTTTTTATTATAAAAGCTGTTTCAGATTTCGATTAATTTCAGTTCCCAAAAATATTCGAATTCTTAAATATTTTTATGGAATGCATTTTAAACGCGGGGGGGGGGGTTTCTATTCAAAACAATGCCTCTCTCACACTCACATTTGTATTCGTTGACTTATTGAAGTCATTTCTTCTTTATTGTTTTGCCCTTCTACTGCATTCGCAATTGTTCCGCAAAGAAAACAAAAAAGCAACGAAAACTACAAATAAATGGTAATGTGGCTTCATTATCATTCCGCACAATGTCAGAAGATGTATTTTTGAGAACCAAATTGTGTCTGCCGGAGGAACGTGATCAAATTACGGTTGGTTTCAGTGATGCCGTCATTGTTGTTGCGGTTACGTTTCTCATTTTTCGCAACCCGAATGCGGTGCATTCACAAACATCGCCTTAGAGCAGGAGATACAGGCGAAATTGAGAATCCCAAAATCCAACAATCCACAAAGAATGACATAAACTTGCGAACGAACCTCTTACTGAGTTTGTTTGGCCCACTTTTGTTCCAACGAAAAGACAGTGAATTTGAAAACTTAATTGGTTGTGACACTCTGTCGAACAACTGCATCCAAGAATCTCTTCGTACAATCATTCGCTGCGGGAAACCAATTTCGGGCTGAAACTTTACCGAATTAATGAGTATTTCGTTTAGACAAATAACCCCTTTTTATAAATGCGCAAATATTCGTGTGTAAAGTGCATCCTTTGGATACGCTGCCGAAGACACACACAGACATATGCAAATGGGTATTACATACTTATATTTGGTACTTAGAAGGAGGGGCTGCAAAGTTCCAGCACCAGCACATTGTATGGGTTGTTCTCCAACTGGGAATTGGCAATAAGCCAATCAAGTGTTATGCGTTTGAATGCCACTTCGCCATCGACATCGTCGTCAGCATCAGCATCATCACCATCGTCGTCGTCGTCATCATCATCAGCGGCACTGTAAGCGTGTTTTATGTTCTTCATTTCATATACAGCTTTCTTTTTTTCTTGCTTGAAATGGCAGAACATTTGCCAGTACTGGGCTTCCATTCGGACTCTTCTTGAGTGTGTGCGCGTGTTTGTTTCGGTTTCTTTCGTTATGGAGTCGATAGAAAATATTGTGACCACAGGCTACATAACCATGCCAATTGAATCTGGGTTGATCTGTGCTTGGGCCAAAACAACATCGTTGGAAGTGGCAGAAATGAATAAGGATGTGCCCACCAGCCCAGCCCAAATGATATGGGCTGGAGTGCATGTTAGTACAGATAATTACGAAATTCAAATTTATTCATGCATATTCAAATGTGGGAACAATAGTTGAAGTTCTAATAAACTGTTGCACAGTGGGACGTAGTTTTGAAAGATTTCTTTTTTTTTTGGCAAATACGTCTTAAGTTTTGAGGCAAATTTATTAGAAAAATAAGCATAAACGTCCCAAAGTTTATAATGGCCTAATCTTATATATCCTACATCGTGGATTCGCTATTGAAATGGCAAAAAAATAATAGTAGCATTTATAGTCCCTATAGTATAAGTATATTGTTTTGATCAGGCGGAATGTTTTTTTGTAACAAGCCGCACTTTCTGACATAACTTAAAAACAATTCTATATATGAAATCGTTAGTTTAATATGTCTACACGCAGAAAAAAGGTATGGTTGGTATAACAATATTCGAAGAGCATCATACTATTGTTGGTTATATGGTTGTGGCACAACAATATTATTATCATCACAACAATAGTATGGTTCACACACAACCGTACTATGATCCGCATAACAATATTATGGTCCTCACAACGACATAATTATTCACACACAACCATACTATGATCCCCACAACCATATTTTTTATTCACATTCAACCATACTATGATCCCCACAACCATATTATGATCCTCATAACCATAGTATGTTTATCGTACAACCATATTATGATCCTCATAACCATAGTATGTTTAACGTACAACCATAGTATGATCCTCACAACCATAGTATGACTTACACACAATCATACTATGGTCCCCAAAATTTTTTGTAAAGATGGTGTTAAGATGTTGTTTAACAATAGAGAATTTTATTAAGTAAGTTATGTAATAATAGGTGTGATTTATTAAACAGTAAAAAAAGTTATTTATTTAAAATATTTCAGTTATACTAATTCGTAGTTTGTTTCGAAAAAATTAAATTATTTTTACTATTACTGCGTAAGATTCGTAAAAATAACATTGTCAAATTAAACAATTTTGCCGGTAGGATCGCCGTAATCATGTTATTGTTTACATAAAACCCATGAAAACAATACTTTTGTTCCACCAACCATATTTATATTGTTGCTACAACCATATTTCCATTACATTTCAACAATATTAATATTGCTGCAATCATACTATGGTCAAAATAAAATTCAAAAAACAATACTATGGTTGCGACGACCATACTTTTATTGCAGAGAACATACTATTGTTGCCGTGACCATATAGAAATCATATCTTTTCTCTGCGTGCATATTAACAAATTGCGACTTATTTGACCATAAGAACTCTAGGATCAACGAGACTCATGCAACCTTAATCTTATCTTACTTAAGTTCCCTTAACATTCTATTAAGGAACAAGGGGAAATTTCTCTTAAATCAGTAATCTGTGACGGATAAATTCTTATACTCACGGACCTACAGTTTAACGCCGACTCCGAACGGCTATTGCATATTTATAGAGAAGTTTTAAAAAGAGATAAATCTTCTGCTCGTAGATTCGCCGGCATTTTCGGGGTGGAAAACACGTCGCTGAAAAATTGTTAGACGTTAAGGTGTGACACACAATGTACATCGTGCATTATGGTTAGACCACATTTTAGTAGGCATTAAGTCTTTTCTAATCCTTTCATTGATTTATTTCTTCTCCATGAGAGCTTGCTGTCCAGAAATACTTTCTTGCTACTGTGAGTTCCACTCCTTCCAGCCGTGGTTGCTTAAACTCTTCGATTTAGTTCGGATCGACTTTGAATCCTTTATATTTGTCCAGTGATATACATGTTTACTAAATGCTTTCCCATTAAAAAATTTACCACACCGTCGGTTTATGTTCCTATTTTACTGCCCCTTTTGCCTTGACAATTTCAATTTTCACAGCAGCTATTTTAGTAATAGAAATTTTCTTAAAAAAATGATAAATAAAAGAGTTTTAAAGTTAAATGTAAAAAAAATTGGTTAAATTTAATTTTAGAAGTTATGATGTAATGGCGAGGTTTAGTGATAAGGATTTTTAAAAACTATCAGAGCCTTAATGTGTGTGGAACGGAGACCACATTCTTTTACACAGGCACAATTATTATTTTAATTTTTTCAAAATTTACTAACGCCATTTACCCCACTGTGAAGGAGGGCATTCATTTATTCAGCTTCGTTTTGTATTACATTTAATATGTATTAATGATTTGTTTTTTTACTTCTTGCAAACTAAAGAAAATAACATATTTTTGGTTTAAGATTTATCTTCTATTAACATTTTCCTTTGAATCTGGTTTTCTAATCCTCCCCAACACAGCCCCATCGACAAACGAACGACAGTAGGAGGCCGAGAGGCGTGTTGCCTTTGTTTGTGTGATAGCTTTAGTAAGTGTCCCATTTGGGGTGTTACGGCCCAGTGTCGGCCCACATGTACAAGGCATGAAGTAACGAAACGCCAAAACAACAAACGAACAATACGAACAGCAAATATGTTTGAGAGCAAATAAAGCCACTTGTTGCCAAAACCAAATAATGGCAAACACAGGAAACAGAGAATTTAACGACCTTCCCCTGCCTAGCCTGCCAAACACACACACACACACACACATTTACTCACACAAACATGGCCATAGTAAATAACAGACGTTTATGGTTTTGAACATACAATAATAATTCATGTTTTTGGTCGTAATGAAACTCTCACACAAACACACAGACAGAGGCCAACTGTTTTAACAGGCGAAGGCAATACAAGTAAAACTTTTGGCACTCTCCCTCTCACCCTCTAACACCGAGAGTAACAGTGACTGTGACTGCGTTCACCGAGGCAGGCAAATATACGAAAATTCACACGTCCACCGAGTTTAACTGGCTGCTGTTGTTGTTGTTCTGTTGCTTGTTTATTATTATTATTATGAGTATTGGGTGTATGTGTTTATGATCTGCTTCCATATTTGATGCTTGTTTTTGCGCACACATACATGGCCATGTACGACCTGACTCTCGCAGGCAACCAAATATCGTTTATGTTCTATGTTGATTTAACAAACATAAACTTATCGTCTCATTAAAGTAGAGAAAAAGTAAGCGAGAGAGAGAGAGAGAGAGAGAGAGAGGGCGAAGCAAAGATGCTGTGCGGAGACCTCATATCGTTTGTGGTGTGGGCTTGCTGTTGTTGTATTGACAAAATATTTTGTGCACAAATTAAAACATTAATTGCTGCTATTTGGGCTGGCCCATAAAAATGGACTTTATTGCGTTGGACTACTTGAATATCAAACACATGCCGCCAATCTAACACCGAGAAGAGAGAGTGAAATGTTTGTTATGTTTGCTTTTTGTCTGTCTGCCTGCCTATTAGTGTTAAACTTTTTATGGCTCATATTTTCATGTGTTACGCTGTCCGATATGAAAGAAGAAGATTATTTCCATCATCAGCAGCTAATTTGGGCAAGAGGTGTGAGTTGTTGTATTGGCAATTAATCATAAAGAGGTCGTAATCGAATCTGCTTATATGACAAAGGGGAAGGAAATTTCTGTCTTCTTTTTTGTGTGAAATTGAAAATGTTTTCCTAAAATGTAATAAATGTCACTTACGACTAAGACGCCACTCTGGGGGTTAATTGAATATGAAATCGTAAACAAAATTCTCTATGGAATTGTAGTAAATATCGACTTTGTCATCAAAAAGTTTGGTTGGGTTATGGGGGTAGACAGAAACATGGACAAGGTTTTGAAATGTTTTTCTTTAAAAAGGTATACAAATTTTACAACATTTCCCTAAATCAAAACAAACATACAAAAAAGTTAATTTGACATGATGCCGAAGTGACATTTTCTCCTTAATTAATATTTAAAATTTGTTGAAATTGTAAACTATTGCCTAATTCTATTTATAGCATGACCAGGAAAGAAAACGATAGGAAACGGAACTTAAATTAAACAACAACAGTGGAAGCTTTGAAACTGATTCTGGGTTTATTTTTTTTAAATAGCCGCCTCGGGTAGCGTTGAATCAATAAGTATGCTATGTGCGACATAATTCGGCGATATGCTCTCAAATGTTGCCCTCGAGCTCGACCAAAGTACGAACGCTCGCAGTAAGGTGACCCGGTCACAAAAATTTGCCTTCAGAACTACGAGTGACGTGTCGCTTGTTCGGTATTTACCGCGGTCATGGTGGCACTCTATCTTAGTTACATCAATGGCTTGACACCCAACGTTTCTTGGCTTTGGTTCTTATGAAAACCAATTCTCTTGCTTTTTAAATCAATCCCAAGGATTCTGAAATTGTTTGTTGTTAAAAAGCTAAAGTTTAACTAAATCTGTGAAGTTTTTTTATTTCCGCTAGTAATTCTTTAAGGTCTTCCATGCGTATGAGTAATGTAGAGACTTGCGTTACTTACTCTATGTCTGGGAACAAGCAATTGTCTATAATTTTTGTTTTTTACCATAGTTTTTCTTAAAAAAAGACTATTTTTTATCCTTAAGATGTGTTTTCATATTGAGTTGTACCCTATTCTCCATCGCCTTTATTAGCGTAGCAGTTTACTAATGCGCCAACGATTGTTAATTTGATATAAACGTTTTTATTTTCTCGCCATATATTTCCTTTGGTTCCATATTTGTGGTGCGTTGAGTAATGACATCCTATGCTGGAGGCTATTAAAAAGGCTCTGTCTGTGCACCATTGTTTTTATGAGGCACCCTTTCAATTAAAACACAATTGAAAGAAAGGCAAGCGTGGGAGGAAGAAGACAATTTTTACTTTTTAACATTTTAACACGCTCACCTTTTAATATCCATCAAAAAGTCAATTGCCCAATTTAAAAGGACAAATAATTTAATTAAATTGTGGCACATTTTTCTCAAATGTAAACACACACACACATATAACTGGAGGCAAAAATATGAACTTTGCAAGGCCTTCTAAGGGGCCTTCTAAGAGAGCTACCGAATGTAGTAGAAGTATTTTACAATCATTTAACTAAAATAAAGATGTGAACAAATTCGTCTGCTCAGACTAGAAGGTCTCCACAATAAAAAGGCTTGTAGTTAATGCAAAATAAATGTCTTCCAAAAGAAATTTTCTTATGCGAGTACTCAATTCTTTTGAAACAAGTATTTTGTAGATATTTGAGCCATTTACATAATAATTTTTCGAACGCTTTAAAAAAATACTTTTATGAGTAAATTTAAGTTCTAAACCAACTTTAAGAATTCGGTCCTTAGTAATTACTAATAAAATTCTAGTTTAATTTATTAAAACGCTCCAGCTCAAAGGTTCAAATGTTAGTTTTGAACCTTTGTGATAATTTTTCCAATTGTTATATTTCAAAAGATTTCAAAACTACTTATTTTATCCTGTTGCCAAAATATTTAGTAAGGTTTGCCATTTCGTCATGCAATTTTTCTCGCCTTGGAGAGGTGTGAAAATTATTAAAAATAATCATCGAAATTCAGGCACACACATGAATTTCATCACGGTTTCAATTGGCAGATAATTCGCCACACCGCAGAAATGTGTAAACGTGGAAATGATTTTGCTGTGGAGATACCAACCATACTGACGATGTGAATCGTAGCGGCCAGTATCGAAGAAAGGCCACAAATGCCGAATGGGATATGGCCTAAGAGCCCCAATAACATCTACGCCTACGTTCTAATAAGATTGTGCTATCTTAATAAAACTAGTTTACAGCCGTTTTGGTCCAGAGTCCTAAATATTTTTTCCTATAGATTGTGGCCACCTTAACACGAAAATGAATTTCAAAAAATGTTCCTCTGATTAGCTTTCAAAATAGTATTTTTGAATTTTTTTACGATTTTCTTAAGAGATGTCTCAGCTTTTTGGGCAATAACTCCAAAACGCTCTATAGGAAAAAAGTATTTTCAACTAGGACCAGGAAAAAAGTCATAGTTTGTAAACTAGTGTAATCCATACTGGATGACCAAAGATTTTTTCTTGAATGTGCTGGAAATGTTGGCCAGAGACTTACATTTTTTCTAAAAATCATCTTGATCGGGCCACATTTTAGGTGCATCTGCTTTGTCAAGTACCAAACTTTATTTATAGGGTGTGGAAGCAATTTGAAATTTTTCGACCAAGCACCACATTACATTTTTGTGCGGTTTATGCCATGTACATTATTTATTTCGAAATGACATGGACCATTGATAGTTACCGTCAGGTCCTCGGTTTTGAATGATGTTAACCGTCTTTCTGTGCCCAGAGCTCAAAAAGGACTATTTATCGGAGCTATGGTGCCAAATGATGGCGCTACCTTTTACACAAGCAACACATCGCTTGTGAAGAAATATTTTGGAACTGATACGACTCAGTTCCAAAATATTTCTTTCGGCTATCGTTGATTAATTCACCGCTTAAATTAGATGACTTGACACTACCCGATAATTTTCTCTGAGGTTAAGTTAAGCGTTTAGCTTAAAAAGCTTTTTTTATTTGATTGAGCTCAGGGTAAGAGTAATGCCGGTATGAATCCGCACATATCGATTAAAAAATATATGAACCGACCTATTAAAACACTTACAACAGAGCAGAGGCGGACATTTAAATGATTTTTTATATAATGGCATAATTTTAGCTTTTAAATAACCTTTGAATTAATGGGATATCACACGCCGTCGTTGTTAAACTGTTTTTTTTTTGTCTATAGTTATTATCTGGTCATCCTGTAGTCATAGGGAAAAGGGCACTTCTTTTTTATCGTTATTAATATAGCTTAGAAATAGGTACGGTAGTTTAAACACTTTAGGATAATGTTACCAGGAAAGCTCTTAGAAAATCTATGAAATATTGTAGGCAAGATCAGATTTCAAGTGCATTTTTGTCCCTTGGCCTTCAAACGATTGTTAAAAAGGCCTTGCATATTAACCCCCCACAAGTATCCTAAACTTTAATATGGCTTACCCAAGAAACCGAGCTGATAAATAGAGATATATGTCTATAAGTCGCCTTCCATAAAAACTTGAAACAATTAACAACAAAATTACATGCATAAATCTTCACACAAAAAATTAAGAGCAACCACACGGACGAACGAACGAACGATGGAACTTGCTTGGTTGGTTGGGGCACGGTCACAAAATATTTTCGAATAAACTTTCATGAAGTTTTTCAACGCAATAGATAAGCAGCGAGCAAACGAGTGAACGAGCGAGGACCGACACAGTAGAGTACGTGTATTCCCAACACACAAACTGGGCTGAACTGAGTGAGTGGGACCGACGACCAACACCAGCAGTAGCAGCAGCAGCAGCACAATAAAAGAACAATGCCAGCAAAGTTGGTTAAGGGGTTGCCGAAGAATAAAGGACAAGTGGTAGAGTCAACCAGCAGCAGGACCAACAACAACAACAGCAACAATTAATTGTGGTTTAAATAATAAACAACCAAACATTAACAACAACGACTGACCCTTGGGGCTCAATTTGGGCTACGAGCATTTGGTACGAGCACAATGTGGATAAGAGTGAAAAAAGTAGCCTTACTTGGATTTTGCATGCCAAGTGCTGTTTGTTGGGGAGTGTCGCGTATACCACCAAACCAAAATATTACCACTGGGACTTTGGGTTTGTGGACTTTCCGGTTCACTGTGACGGCAAATGCCGAAGAAAAAAAAACAAGAGGAAAAAAAGATACATTTTTCACCAAAAAATACGATAATTTTTGAAAAATGTGACTTCTTTCTTTTTTATGGCTGACAAATAATGAAGGCTCCCAATTACATGTAGTGATGTTTAGCAACAACCAACCCTTTTCCTCTTTCAAATGTTTGGATACATTTTGTGTTTTTATGTGCGATATCAACATGTTGCTTTTTGAAATGTTGATTGCTATAGGAATGCCTCAATTTTTAAAAAGGACTAACTCTGATATTAATAAAAGAGTAAATACATATTGGGAGAAAGATTTTTTTTACTTTTTATGAAAACAACAAAAACACAATGAACATTTATGTGAAAAACCAAAGAGTATATATATTAAAAGAGAATTCGTTAACTCCGAATCTTAACTGTTCGAATGACGAGCTAGATAGGGGATTACTTGGGCATTGTTTTTGAGGGAAATTATATTTGGTTGGCGGGCATTATTCTCTGAAAAAGTCCCATTTTTGAAAAATTGTATTTGAGAGCGAAACTTGAAATCAACCAAAAAAGAAACATAATTATGAATGAAATCAAGCAAAAAAGAAAAACAATTATGAATGGTTGGTGAGAAAGTGGGTGGGTGGGCGAGACGATGGCCATAAAGAACCACAACAACAACCATTACCAAAACGTATGAAATAAATTGTGAAGCACCAGGCGCACAGAAAAAATCACACGACATTCGGTCGCCTGGTTTGCTTTTTTATTTGCTTCATTGTTTGAATGTACAATCGTACGTACATACATATGAAAAAAAGAAAGCCAATAGCAAAGAGTATATATATTAAAAGAGAATTCGTTAACTCCGAATCTTAACTGTTCGAATGACGAGCTAGATATGGGATTACTTGGGCATTGTTTTTGAGGGAAATTATATTTGGTTGGCGGGCATTATTCTCTGAAAAAGTCCCATTTTTTGAAAAATTGTATTTAAGAGCGAAACTTGAAATCAACCAAAAAAGAAACATAATTATGAATGAAATCAAGCAAAAAAGAAAAACAATTATGAATGGTTGGTGAGAAAGTGGGTGGGTGGGCGAGACGATGGCCATAAATAACCACAACAACAACCATTACCAAAACGTATGAAATAAATTGTGAAGCACCAGGCGCACAGAAAAAATCACACGACATTCGGTCGCCAGGTTTGCTTTTTAATTTGCTTCGCACACACCAACACAAAGGCGTGTGTGTGTGCGCAGAGGAATGTGACACTCGTACAAAAGGACAGAAAATATGTAGAAATAGAAAATGTTTGAATATTCGAACATGCGAGTATGTTTATTTTGTTTTCGATTTGGTTTGTTTATTTTATGCGAGCCTGGTATTTAGATTTCTTCACAACATGAGGAAAGCGGTCTTTTGGGGCCTTTACCGAAAAAAACACGCCATCCCCTACATACCCCCATTCCCTATACCCACCAACAATATGAAAATCGTCATTAAATGGCATTTAACCCCCCATCAACCCCATCTGTTTTTACACACAAAGGAAGTTTTTTGTTTGTATGTATGTATGCTTTCAAAAAAATTCTTTAAAATTTCAATTTAAACAACAACAACACAAACTCTTATTGGTATGTATGTATGTATTCAATAACATGTGACACCCTCCCCCAAATCCCCACCCCTCACATCTATCAATCAATACAAATTTTATATTTTTTGGTAGAAACTGAATTTTGGCAACATGGAATTTCTGAAATCAATTTCAAGAAAGTTACAAATTTTCAATTTTGGCTTTTTTCTTCTTCCTCCCCCATAATCCTACATACATACATACATATATTTTTAATGAAAACACCATCTGTTTTTTCTTTTGGCCTAGTAATATTTGAATTTGTGTGTGTATGTGGTATGTATGTATGTATGTATGTATGTATGTATGTATGTATGTCAACAAACGTTTTCAAATATTTTTTCAGCAACAACAACAATATTTGCGAAAATTTCTACAACTACAAACAATAACAACAACAAACCAAACTCGCAATGAAACGTATGTATGTACATATGTATGTATGTTTGTATTCAAAAACCTGTTTTCCCTCCCCTTACTCCTCACCCCTCCCCTCACTCAAACAGAAATATTTTTTCAGCTTTTGAATTTTTTGTGGAAATTTGAAATATGCCAAAGGAAATTTCTAGAAATTTGCAAATTGAATAAAAGTATCATCTTTTTTTGCTTTGCGCCTGGTAATTTGAATTTCTAACGTCTTTGCAAAAAAGGTTTTTTCATTAACTAAGGCAGAAAGAAAGAAAAATGAAACAAATTTTATGGAAGTTTCTAGATTTCAAAACAAAACAGTTGAAACTCATATTGATATGTATGTTTTCAACAACCTCTTTCCCCTCGCCCAACTCCTCACCCCTTAGCTCTATCAATTAAGGTACATTTTTCATTATATGTGAAAATTTGAAATTTGGCAACAACGAAGTTTCTGAAACCAATTTCTAAAAATTTATAAATTATCAATTTTTCATTTTAGAAATTTCTATGTTGCCAAATTTCCACAAATAAATCTAATATTGAAAAATTGTAAGTAATTAATATTGATGAGGTGGCGTGTGGGGGGAGAGGTTGTTAAACCCATACAATATGCTGTTGTTGTTTTGAAATCTAGAAACTTCCACGAAATTTGTTTCATTTTTCTTTCTTTCTTTCTGCCTTAGTTAATAAAAAAAAAACGTTTTTGCATAGACGTTAAAAATTCAAATTACCAGGCGCAAAGCAAAAAAAGATGTGACTTTCATTCAATTTGCAAATTTTCTAAAAATTGTATTTGGCAAATTTCAAATTTCCACAAAAAATTCTAAGACTGAAAAAATATTCTTGTTTGATAGAGCAGAGGGGTGAGGAGTAAGAGGAGGGAAAACAGGTTTGTGATTACAAACATACATATGTACATACATACGTTTCATTGCGAGTTTGGTTTGTTGTTGTTATTGTTTGTAGTTGTAGAAATTTTCGCAAATATTGTTGTTGTTGCTGAAAAAATATTTGAAAACGTTTGTTGACATACATACATACATACATACCACATACACACACAAATTCAAATATTACTAGGCCAAAAGAAAAAACAGATGGTGTCTTCATTAAAAATATATGTATGTATGTATGTAGGATTATGGGGGAGGAAGAAGAAAAAAGCCAAAATTGAAAAATTGTAACTTTCTTGAAATTGATTTCAGAAATTCCATGTTGCCAAAATTCAGTTTCTACCAAAAAATATAAAAATTTGTATTGATTGATAGATGTGAGGGGTGGGGAGTTGGGGGAGGGTGTCACATGTTATTGAATACATACATACATACCAATAAGAGTTTGTGTTGTTGTTGTTTAAATTGAAATTTTAAAGAATTTTTTTTAAAAAGCATACATACATACAAACAAAAACTTCCTTTGTGTGTAAAAACAGATGGGGTTGATGGGGGGTTAAATGCCATTTAATGACGATTTTCATATTGTTGGTGGGTAGAGGGAATGGGGGTATGTAGGGGTTGGCGTGTTTTTTCGGTAAAGGCCCCAAAAGACCGCTTTCCTCATGTTGTGAAGAAATCTAAATACCAGGCTCGCATAAAATAAACAAACCAAATCGAAAACAAAATAAACATACTCGCATGTACGAATATTCAAACTTTTTTCTCTGTCAACAGATTTTCTGTCCTTTTGTACGAGTGTCACATTCCTCTGCGCACACACACACGCCTTTGTGTTGGTGTGTGCGAAGCAAATTAAAAAGCAAACCTGGCGACCGAATGTCGTGTGATTTTTTCTGTGCGCCTGGTGCTTCACAATTTATTTCATACGTTTTGGTAATGGTTGTTGTTGTGGTTATTTATGGCCATCGTCTCGCCCACCCACCCACTTTCTCACCAACCATTCATAATTGTTTTTCTTTTTTGCTTGATTTCATTCATAATTATGTTTCTTTTTTGGTTGATTTCAAGTTTCGCTCTTAAATACAATTTTTCAAAAAATGGGACTTTTTCAGAGAATAATGCCCGCCAACCAAATATAATTTCCCTCAAAAACAATGCCCAAGTAATCCCATATCTAGCTCGTCATTCGAACAGTTAAGATTCGGAGTTAACGAATTCTCTTTTAATATATATACTCTTTGCCCCTATCTAGCTCGTCATTCGAACAGTTAAGATTCGGAGTTAACGAATTCTCTTTTAATATATATACTCTTTGGTTGTTTCAAAATTTTATTCACAGCATGAGTATAGATTCATGTTTTTGTGTTGCTGTGCTATTAATGTGTAGTTGTGCATCTGTTGGATTAGGAACATTTCCTTTTCAACATGTTTCGTTACAAATGCCCCCCAATTGTTGTGTTTATGGGATATTTTTGTGGTTCTCTTTTATTATCTCTCTCGCTCTATGAAATGAAAGCAACTTTCATTGATGCTCGTGTTAACAAACGGCATTTTTCTTCGTGTGATACGTTCTCTATATGGACTATGGATGGTTACATTTTGCGCATTTGTTGTGTGTTTTGTTGTTTGTTACTTCGTTTCTTCGTCGTTTGTCGTCCGTTTGTTGGTGTTGTGTGTTTAATTCCACTCACATTCACACGCACACTGCCTCGTACACAAACCGTTTTCTTTGGTTTCTTTCGATTTCATTCAATTCACTTCACGTAAAAGCCACGTTTTCCACCAAATTCGAATCAGTCTGCACAGGATACTCGTGACAAACGTTACCCACACAGCACTTTCATCTCCTACTCCAGTGAGAGAAGCCTTTAAACAATAAAATAATTTCTATCAAATTGTTTGGGCAACAAATATAAAATTATTTGGAAAGAAATAAGAAATATTCTTAAAAAATCAGTGTGTTATTTGAAAGCATACAAGTTTCTTGTGAAAATAGTTGAAACAAAGACAAGCGAAAATCGAAAAACAAAAACGGTGAAAATTCAAGTGTTACCAACAAAATTTAGAAAAGAACGAAAATGTAAATATAAACTATTATTAAATTGTTTTAAATTTTACTGTAATCATTAGTTTAGGCATGCATTTAAGAAAAGATAAATTTAATGGACTAGAACTAGCTGAAAACATTCATATAAAGTTTAAAGAAATCCTTTAATTGACCAACAAAAACAAACGTGTTGGGTTTTTTTAAAAAAAACAAACTTTTCCATTGTTGGGCATATCTTTTGGGGAATTTTTATTTCAAAAACTGGACACAGTTCCGAAACACATTCCTTCCCAAAGAATTTCAAATGTTCATGATTTTAAGGTTACGTTTTTCAAAAACTGCTGACATAATGCTACAGCCAATTTCCTCCTTTATCTAAGACATAAAATCGCACCTTTTGCTAAGAACAGAGAAGAATTTAAAACGGGTTTTTAGAAAAAAGTTAAATATAAGTATTGTTATTTTAAAATAACAGAAATATATTATTCTGTTGTTTTGTTTTTAAAACTTTTACGGTTTTCATGCCAAATTTTCTAAAGCAAGTTTTATTTTAAAACCATACATGCATTTTAAAAAATACGGGAAGTAAGCTATTTCAAAGCTTTGATGCGTAACTCCTTTAAACTCCTTTAAGAACATTTAACGCTGTGGAATTTATAAATCTAAAGGAGTTACATACCAAACAGCAACAGTTCGGAAAAAGTTTGTTTAACATTGCTTTGTTTGTTCCGCTTTCCTAGAGTAAAACGTTTCTGTTTTCAAATGGTATTGCATTTACAAAATTTAAATTTAATTTTAAAATCAAATTATTAATTAGAATATCTTTAGGAAAGGGCAAGGAAACAATTTGAAAAGTTATTTTTCTCATATGAATTTGTTTAGGGGTGAGATTCTACATTAGACTTGTCACTTCCATTTTACGTTCCATTCAATTCCCAGTATCATTAAATTGAAAATTAATTAATTTTGTCTGACAACGCAAATTTCCTCCACTCGTAATTGAAATGGTTAAAACTAAAGATATTTAGCTTAAGTGTCTGTCAAATTCTATTGTTATTTTATTTAGAACATTTAATACCTCTTATTTTCTGAATGATGTTAAACAAATTGAGTGTCCGATAAATACTAGAATTTAAAATTTCTAAATTCTAATTCATTAATATTTGCAGTTTTTACCATTTGTGAAAAATCTGGGTTTAAAATAATGTCAGTTTTTAAGACTTTAAAGGTATATAATAAAGAAGTAAGGGTCAAGAAGTAAGCGGCACTAGACTAGGTTCTAGTGCCGCCGGTGATCAGGAGCCCTTATAACTGTTGTTCTAGCCTAGCCTTCGAGTAGTTTCGCGGTGGCTGTGGTTTGACAAAAACATCGCAGGTAAAGCAAATGCTTGGCGTGGAGTTGCTTTTTTACACCGACTTTTAAAGGTGTAAGATGGCCCTAAACATCTCACCAAAGGTAGGAAATGCCCATACAGAAATATGCGTTTTAAATAATGCCACTTTTTAAGACTTTAAAGGTTCATAACAAAGAAGTAAGGGCCTATCTGAGACTAAATTCTATTGTCGCGGGTGATCAGGAGCCTCTAAAACTGTCGCTCTAGCCTGCTTTGCTGGGAACGGCCCTTTGAGTAGTTTCGCGGTAGCTGTGGTTTAACAAAAAATCGCAGGTAAAACAAGTATTTGGCGTGGAGTGTTTTTTTCTATTGACATTTAAAGGTGTAAGATGGTTCTAAACCCCTTACCAAAGCTAGGAAATGCCCACACAGCAGAGCCTTAAATTGCAAACCTCCAATAGGCCCGAAGGAGCTTTGATTTTTGTAGTGTACCCCAGTGCTATTGAGCCCGTGTTTAAAGCCGAACGGTGAGAATCACATTTTACAGAACTGCAGTTTTTTAATTTATATATTCAAATGTCAAATTCATTCGCAATAGTTTCTAGCAATAGACTAGCGCTTGCCCTAGTGTTGAGAATCATTCACCGCTTACAGTTCACTCTATTTGCTTTGCTTTAGCTGCCGCATCAAAATAAAAATGTCAAGGGCAGGAGTAAATTGTCGTCATTATTTCCCAATCAATCACTAGGTTGAATATATTACTTGCTCTTGAAAGTGGACTTCAATCCGACGCCTTGGGTAGGCCCATTGGCATAGTCTTGAAAGAAAAAAAGGAAGGTGGAGAAAAAAATAAGGTTGCTAAAAAGTTAAAGAAGAAAAATTCAAAAAAAAAAATGAGTGAGCTTTATCACCATTTGGTATCCTTAAGTCTGCATCAAAAATATAACTACGTGTTTGTTTTTCTCAACATATCTCTAAGGAACAAATGGGGAACTTTTCTTAAATTAGTTAATAAAGAATCAGTAAGACTCACTACAGTCTTTGATTCTTTAGTTTAGCTAGGGATATATTGCTAACAGACACAAAACTAGCAAGTCGCTACGGGTTTTAAGTCATTCGGTTAAAATAATATAAATTTCCAGATCTGCTGGTCTTGCGATGCATGGATTTCGTTAAGATGTATTATAGTCAGCATGTGGACATGCTTAGAAGACTAACAACCTTTTGAAGCATGCCTTCATATTGGCAAGTTATTAAGAAGAAACAGTCTGATTTCCATAAAATGTTTCTACTTTCGTTAAAGTTGTCCTTATTCCCTTCCCACCATATTTTCGTGGGCAGCTGTTTAAAGAAAACTTGAAAGTGAGATTAACAATAGTAGTTCTCGTTTGTTTGCCGAGGACCTTATCTAATAGAGCTCCGTTTTCCTTTTTCACAATTGCAGCCATGCAGGTCGTCAAGGACCCGAAATCTCGTTACTTTACAAACAATTTCCTTCTATTAAAATATAAACATTGGGTGTTCCATTTCGAGGTTCCCTACTTTTTTAAAGAAAAAAACACAGAAAATTCAAATTGAAGGGGTAATGTTTATTATCATTTGAAAAACCATTCTTTGGCATTTATTTTTTGAAGATTATGTCTATGAATTGTTGGCCGCGGCTACGTCTCAGGTGGTCCATCCGTTGAGTCCAATTTTCGATGACTCGTTCTAGCATTTAGACTGGTAACTGCCGAATGACACGCGTGATGTTTTGCTGAACCGAAGCGGACTGAATCGAAGCGGTTAAGTCCGCATAAACTTTATACTTTACATATTTCCACAGGAAGAGGTCTAACGGTGTGATATCACACGATCTTGGTGTCCAATCGACCTGGCCAAAACGTGAAATTATCTGCTCACCGAAGTGTTTTCTCAATAAATCCATTGATTGATGCGAACTGTGGGAAGTGGCGCCGTCTTGTTGAAACCAAATGTCGCCGGGATCGCGAGCTTCAATTTCAGGCATCAAATAGTGGGTTATCATGGCACGATATCGGTCGCCTTTGACGGTTCCTCTCTCACTGGCATCATTTTTGAAGAAATATGGACCTATGATTCCACCGGCCTACAAACCACACCAAACCGTTGTTTTTTTTGGATGAAGTGACCTCTTCTGGCTGCTCTTCGTCCCAATTGCGGCAATTTTGCTTGTTTACATACCCATTGAGCCAGAAATGGGCCTCATCGCTGAACAAAATTTGGTTCGAAAACGTCGGATCCTCTTGGAACTTTTCAAGAGCCCATAGAGCGAAGCGATGTCGCTTGGGAACGTCGGGCGGCTTTAGTTCTTGCATAAGCTGTATTTTGTACGCTTTCAATTTAAGATCTCGACGTAAAATGCGCCAAGTCTTTCCATATGTCAGTCCGAGTTGCTGCGCTCTCTGCTACGGCGGCTATATTTTCTTCACTGCGTGCTGGACGTGGTCTATTCGGTCGAATATTTTCCAATAATGAATGCTGGGTCTCAAGATGGGTGATGGTGTTGCGAATAGTACGCTCAGTAGGCCGATTATGTTGACCATAACTTGAACGAAGTGCACGAAACACATTCCTCACAGAACGTGAATTTTCGCAATAAAGTTGAACGATTTGTAAACGTTGTTCAGGCGTAAGTCTTTCCATGATGAAATGCCAGACAATACTAAAGAAAAATAACATGACAGCATGACACGACTCACACGTGATCTGTCAAAAAAAGGCTATTGAAAAAGTATCTCTACTTGGATCACCCTATACAAGATGTTTTCAGGCGGTAATAATCCATTTTGTTGCAACAACCTTTTATTTATTTCTACTAGTTGATATCTGCGGTGGAAATTTGCCAAAAGTTTCCACAAGTATCCAAAGTTTTTAAAATTTTCTCAAACTGCTTAAACTCGACGCACCTTTTATGGTGGACGTAACCATATCAAAACATTTCTTGGTCAAACTCTCATTTCACAGATAATTGTTGGTACTTCAGAAGATTTTTCCAGCCGCTTAAAGCATGTTGGTAAAACCGGGTCATGTGGTAGCCTAAAATATTATTTTACGTATACCCAGCTTCCTCTTAAGTTAGTTATATTGGAGAAAACGCTTAAATGATGTTCTCATCCCTATTGTTTATCAGGAAAGGATTTTTCAAACGAAAATTTCCTTTACAACTAAACAATTTCAATATTTTCTTTTCACCCAGCACAAAAATGACCAGAGGAAACTCCAGGAATTGAATTAAAGCAAACAAAATACTTTCAGATCACTCTTTATAATGTATTCTTCACCAAGAATTTTTATTATGTTGTGTTGTTTGTGTTATTTTTTGTTTCTGTTTTTGTTGCTGCTGTTGTTTCTATGCAAATTATCTCAAGTGTATTTTAATCTTTTGATATTTGTTTATCCAAAAGTGCAAAATATGCTCGGGCGTGGACTGATGGGTGGGTGTGAATATCTATTTACCACCTAGAGCTTCGGTACACAAAGTACATGCAAACAAACCAAAAAAATGGAAAGCAACCGAAGGAAACAGTTGTTTTTGTTAATATTCGAGAAGTGTTTAGTCGAATTCATAGATTTCTTAACAACATGGTTGCTTTTCTGGGAATCTATTTGGCTCAGGCCATTGAGAAAAAAGCTTGCCGTAAGATGACCAGATCTTAAACAATTTTTTTGCACAAGCTCGGGAGTTGTGTTGATTGTAAGGCAAGTTTCGCCGCCTTGGGGGAACCACAGCTTGGGCAAATCAATGTTGGCGAGCTTTGATGTTGTCGAGCTTCTCTTCCTCAATTAAACAGATATAAGGTCCGTTCATTCCATGCCATAAACTTGTTATCTTTGTGGATAATCGATGCTTGATTGAAAAAAATATGGATTGTATAGGGTGATCCATCTAGAGGCATTTTTTCAGAACAAAAAAAATATATAAATTCAAATCAAGTGTGGAATCTTTATTGGTAATTTGAAAGGACATTTTATAATATAGAATGTTCTTTCAAATTACCAATGAAGATTCCACACTTGATTTGAACTTTTATATTTATTTTGTTCTGAAAAAATACCGCTAGATGGATCACCCTATATTTATAACCACACTTTACTTGTTGACTTGCTGAAACAAAAAGGTTCTCATTCTAGCAGACACATTTTTGGCCAAATCCGTATATCTGGCCGATTTCGACAGTGCCATAGCTAAGAACTCTCGGCGCTGTCAACGGTCATCCGGCTTCAATTCTTGCAACTGCTATCCTTTATACGGGTGTATGCTTAAAATCTATTTAATCTAAAATAAGCCAAGTTGACTCCATTGGGCGATGCTTAATTCTGTTGGGAGGCTTTGAAACGATTTTCCTGGGGTCTTCGAAATTGTCTAGTCTCGCGTGTTCGTTTTCTTCACTTCACACTAATTTCTGTCTGATTCGTGCTTAAGGATCCACTGCACTTTGGATCCTTAAGCACGAATCAGACAGAAATTAGTATGAAGTGAAGAAAACGAACACGCGAGACTAGACAATTTCGATGATCCCAGGATTATGGTTTCGAACTAAATCTACGATGACGACCGACCTTATGAAGAAATTCACGTTACGTTTTAACAACTGAGAAAGAATGTCGATAATAATTTTTAAATACTTGCAACCGTTCGGTTGTCGTAAAGCTATGCGTGATGAAATGTCAAACCTTACTGAATATTTTGAACCTTGGATAGAATTGATAACTTTGAGAGATTATGAATTATAATTATTGGAAAATCTATCAGTTTTATCTGTTTACCCTTAATCTTCAATAACCTTCAGTGAATTTTAACCAAAATCACTGGTAGGCTTATTATAGATACTCGTAGATGAAGTCTACTTTAAAAGATTCCAACCTAGCCATGTCTTTTTTTAATCCATGCAAATCCTATACTTCACCTCTGTATTGTAATCCCGAGCAATATTTTGGAAACTTTTTAAAAGTTCTCCATCTATGGGTAATGATATAGGTAAATCGACTCAAAGCCCGAGATTTTTTGAACTCTATACCACACAGTGGCAAAGAGTAGTATGACTTAGTGCTGATGTTTATAACACCTTAAAAAAAATGAGATAGATAGAGCCAGTGTTATGTATACCGATGGATTGGTTATTACTTTCTGGTTTCATTAAGCAAGGTCCGTCCGTCTGTTTGTTGTACCCAATTGCCAATTGAATTATAAAGCATGGTCGAACTAAAATTTTAAAATTTTCAGAAAATTATCTTAATAGTTTTTATTATGATAGAAGGATTTATGACAACAATGTGTGCAACAAAATATCTGCCAAATGCTTGCCACGGGTTCGGTGGCATACCTCAATCCATATTTATTTTGACTCTAAGACATAATGGAAGTTTAGTGTCGTTAATGTGTCGAATTATACATCCTTTAGCTCTTGAATTGTTCTTGGTTATTGACATACACCATTTCTTATAAATATTCACAAAGAAAGAAGTCCAGCGGTTTGAAATCACATGATCGTGAACAACACCACGATGTAAGGTAACTCGCCCAATGAAATTCTCACTTAAAACAGCCATTGTTTCGTTGGCTGCGTGGCAAGTGGCACCATCCTGTTGGAACCACATGTCCCGGTCCATATCCTCAATTTCTAGCCTTACGATAGCGAACACCATGCACGGCAACTGCTTGACCGACCTTATTTTAGAAGAAGTACGGCCCCATGACAGAACTATGGCAGAACAAACTGGCCGGTTTGCTGAAATCAGCTCACAATTTTCCCGATTGTTAACACATTTGGCCGATTATGCTTACCAACAATCTTAACGCGCGGCTCAATTGCATACTTCTCCATATTTGAATTTGTCAAACACTGAAACAAGGAAATGTCAAATAAGTTGTGCAAAAACTTAACGTTTAGATGTGACTCACAATTAACATGGTACGAGAACATTTGTTAACAACAAACTGAGGTACTCGCTGCGGAGTTATTTTGTTTAATTTAGTTATTCCTGATGATGTTCTTCAGAGAGGAACGAAATATCGAATAAAGAGAAAAATATAACAAAAAATAATAACCTTGGCCTAGAGCTCGATATAATAATTATTTAGTAAAATTTAAAATAAAGGCCGAATACAAAAATTAAAAATTACTGCGTAATCGTGCATTATGGTTAGACCGCCCTTTAGTAAATAAAGGTCTTGATAGATTTTAAAACCTGCAGCTGTAGAAGTCACCTAATTGCTTCCGAGGCTTACCAAATTTTGTATCGAGCGCAACAAAAGTACAACCAGTATCCAACTCTAGCTAAATTGGACTTTATCGGTCCGTTTTTTTGAATATCCCCCACACGAAGGTTAGGTTTGAGGTTTTTTCGCTCTAGAAGTCACAAATTCGATCGTGCTCGGTACGGTTTGAGAAACCACTCTAGTAAAACTTTTTTACATGTCCGTTCCCGCCGACGCCGTCGGCCGATATGAACAAAAAATAAACTTTGATTTACAGAAGGCGTCAGCGAATAAAAAACCTGTATTGTTATTTATTATTAATTAAATTGCGTTTTTTTCATTTTAAGAAAAATTTAAGTTAACTTGATATTTTTTAGCTAGTTTCCATTTAAATTCGGTTTGACTAATTAATCCTAGTTAAAAATAAGTTGCCCGCCCAAGACCCATTCCCTTAAATTGTAATAGAATGCAGCTTCAATGCCATAGTGACATGAATTTTCTTGGCTGCTCATGTTTCGTTTTGTTATCCAACAACACTTCTTAGTACTACCATAACTACTGCAACTCCATATTGGGAGCTATCCGTAATAATTCTTTACAAGAGAGAGAGAAAAATAGATTCATTACAAAAAATATCAATTTTTGTATTAATAAAATTAAACATTGAACATTTTTTAATTACTTTTCCTTAACAAAAATGTTCTTTTTCACAGAAAATAGTTTTAATTTTGCAGTTGTGTAGTGCTCCATTCGTCGTGGTTCATTCACAGTTGCTATTTTTCTACGATATTGAAATCTTTCCCTCTTACTCAGCTCATTTCATCCATCTACTTTAGTTTATTGTCTTTGCCTAGCATTATCTACAAAGGACTCCCACTACTAGAGATTTGGAAAAAAGTATCGATACTTGTATGTATCGATAATATTGAACTGATATAGATAATATTTTAATCGAAGCTTTACTATGTGGTACTGAGGACATAGTAAAGATACCAAGTAAATTCAAAGAATGAGTTATCACAAATATTTTCAATATTGGCCAAATTTTCAGAACCCTATAAAATAATCAGGTACATTTGTGAGTTATTTAGTCAAGGGGTTTAGACATTTTTTAACTTTTTCATATATTTCAATAAATCTTGCGCCATGAACAGGGCTTTAAAATTTATGTGACATTTTTCGCATGCTGTCTCGATACTTTTCGCACGAAAATTTAAATAAGTGCAGCATCGACAGTTTTTGTTTAATAACGAAACCCTGCCCATTACATTCTACAAGTGTACAGCTCTACACCACAACTACAACATTAGGCTAGACGGTGCTAGACCTCATTTGTGTGAGGCCAAACATTTGTATTGAGTCGATTATCTACGATTCTTTCAGTCGTATTTCTATTCTCACGCGCTCGTATGTTTTATTGTAATGTATGTGGCAATGTATATTTGTATGTATTGTTTGTCACCTTGCAAAGGTAATATTTAACAAAAAATATTGTCTTTTTTACTGTCGATTAAAAAAAACTTAAAAACAAACGTTGAGAAAAAGTCAAAAAACTTGAAATTTAGGCCCATCGAAAATGATTTTTTTTGATATGTCGGAAGAGGAACTTTTATTACTCATGCCAAACGCTATCGAAAAATCGAGTGCACAATATTGATTGCTAAATCGACCCACCCTAATAAACATAGTAATCATTTAATGGTATGCCTAACCGAATATATCTAAATATTAGGTTTTGCAATGGAACGTCATTGTCGTGTGGATTTTTCAGAGTTCGACCAGATTTCCATTTGATTATATTAATGCTGTATTCGCTTAAAACAATACCGCCAAATGCGGATCTCTCAAGAATGGGACTTTGACAAAAGGAATGAGAGGAAGGATGATCTCCTACAACTAGTCCCATAGCCCAAATAGCAAGTGATGGCACTTGTCATCAGGGGCGTTTGAATCTGTTGTAAACAGTTTCGGTTCCAGCATTTTGATGGATTAACCAATTTGTGGGTTTTTTAATGTCGTTTTTCCTAACGAGCATCTAAGTACGATAGTGTGCAAATTATCCCCCACCGCTCCCTATGATGGAGGTTAAAACACCGGGGCTCTGTCAACCATAAACAATTTCCCGGCCTGTATTTCATTTTTTTTTTTAATTTAATGTTAATGTATTCCTTTTGATTAATGGGGGTGTACGTGTGTGTAATTGTATCCATAAGCACACGCACACATGCGTGAATGCGTGCGTGTGATACCATCCCGCCGTTAACACATGTGCCAATTTTTTAAGTAAGAATGCCTTAAATCAAAAACAAAGCTTTTCGAGTTTACCTAATTTCGGCGCTCAATAAAAAACTGTGAAATAAGGCTAACTCGAATAGGCTTGTTTCTGATTAAAAAAATCTGTAACGCCGAAAATATTAGGAATTTATTTGCGGGAATTTGACCATTTGCAAGAGATTGCTCTGAACATTTTGTAGTAGTCATATTTTAATGGTTCAAAATTGAGATGTGACGATCTTCCTTGAAATAAGCAATATGTACTAGCACGCATAAGTACATATGTACATACATGTGTACATAGAATTTATGTTGTTGTGTTTATCTTCCGTTTGCCACAAAAACATACAAAACGTTCTATCAAGACCAAGAAACCATAATTTTCTTTTTGAAATTGTATTGCGTTGTGTTTTTGTTAAAGACTCTTAAAGATTTCTTTTATTGCCATGAGAAAAAACACCGACTTCCTCTATAGCTAAACGGTTTCAGGCGTATGTTTCTGCCTGTGTGTCTGTATGTTGTACTCGTAGAGCAAAACATTTCCACAGTTGCCTGGATTTGTTGCTGTTGTGGATTTTCTTTTCTTTCATTTGTTTTCTTTCAATCAGGGAGTTTTTTATCGCCCAGAAAATACCTTAAATTATTGAATTACATGAATTTAATGAAATGAACATTTTACAATGTTATAAATGCATTACGTACGTAATAAAATATAATTTTTAATATTTTACAACAGAAACATTGCAGGAATTTATGAAGGGCAAACAAAAAGGAGGCGCCAGGGCGTGATGTAGGAATAAGAATACGAGGGCTGCTATATATATTTCGGACCCAATAATGAAAATGCGAAAATTTATCTTAAACAAATGGTTTTATTGTTTTTCAAAGTATTCTCCAGCATGATTTATACACTTCTGCATGCGCTCAAACCAATTGTCGAAGCACTTTTTCCACTTCGATTGAGACACCTCCAAAACATGGTTTTGGAATGCTTCAACAGCATCTTCTGGCGACGAAAATCGTTGACCATGCATTTTTTTCTTGATGTGCGGGAATACAAAGAAGATATTGGGTGCCAAGTCAGGGTTGTACGACGGATGATCCATCAATTCGATATTTTGGCCGGTCAAAAAGGCGCTGGTTTGAGCCGATGTGTGATAGCTCGCATTGTCATGGTGCACAATGATTCGTCTTTTCTTGTTCGTTTTTCGAATTTCTCCGAAGACAAACAAATTGTGGTGTACCACTCAGAATTGACCGCCCTGCGTTGCTCAAGCGGAACAGTCGCCACATGGCCAGTTTTGCCGAAGAAACAGGCGACCATTTGCTTCGAAGTGCTTCTTCCACGAACAACTTTCGTTGGATTTGTCTCGATTTGTCTCGATTTGTCTCGTCTTCGAAGACCCAAACGGTCGATTTCTGTTTTGTTTCGAGCTCATACGCATAGATCCATGATTCGCCACCTGTGACGATCTTATAAACGTCTTTTAAAGCACCCTAAATTATACGATCGCATTTTTTTAAAATTTCTTTCTTTGCTCCAATCGACGCGAGCCTTTTTTGAGCTCCTATCAAATTGTGCGGATTCCAACGAGAACAAACCTTTTTTACGGCCAGGTGTTAATGCAATATCGAATGTATGCTGGTGGAAGAAATTTCCCAAGGATGCCTCTATCTCACGGTATGTCACATGACGATCTTGCATTATCAGTTCACGCACGGCATCAATGTTCTCTGGCACAACGGCCGTTTTTGAATAACCTTCACGACCCTTGTCTTTGAGCGAGCGTCGTCCACGATTTAATTCATTTAACCAGTTTTTCGCAGTGCTATAGGATGGTGCTTTATCGCCATACAAAGATAAAAGTTCATCGATGCACTCTTGTCGTGATAGTCCACGTCGAAAGTTGTGAAAAATGACCGCACGAAAATGTTCACGAGTTTATTCCATTTTTTTTGCGCCAGGCAACACTTAGTGTTGCCTAGGCCAGAAATATATATAGCAACCCTCGTAAAACCCAATTATTTACG
Organism: Hydrotaea diabolus; assembly: GCA_963513945.1. Classification (NCBI taxonomy): domain Eukaryota; kingdom Metazoa; phylum Arthropoda; class Insecta; order Diptera; family Muscidae; genus Hydrotaea; species Hydrotaea diabolus. The sequence goes on along the minus strand of OY740720.1, from coordinate 154,250,426 downwards.
AAGTATATAAACAAAATATGTAATGAAAATATATAAAATTTGTTCAAGGATTTCGCAAAGGACTTTTACAAATTTTAATGGTGGATAACTCGTCTTTTTTACTCTGCTTTTCTCAGGGAACTTGTATTTATTGGATTTTAAGGGCCCCCGCAGACTGCAGACTTTTTATCGGCCGATAGTTTAGTCGGGTTGGGCTGAAAGTGCGCACACCGAGCCAACTAAACAGTTTGTTTGGTGAACAGGGCGCAGACTATCCAACAGTCGGCCAACTATTCTCGAAATAGTTTGTAACTGATTGTAACCATACTGATTAAGAAGCCGACCAAACTATCGGCCGATAAAAAGTCTGCAGTCTGCGGGGGCCCTAAGGGAACATAATATTCACATGGATTTCTTAAAATCATTAGGTTTCCATGCATTCAACTATTAAAGGGAATCATTCAAACTGCCCTAAAACAATTTTGTTTATTGAAAGCATTAATGCAACCCTTTCAAACAAAGCCCCTCCTAAAGAACAAAAAAAACAGAAAAATCCCAGTTCTGCCAAAAATAAACAACAAAGACACGAAATCTTCTTTAGCCTGGGCCATGTTCCCTTTACAATTTTTCCAATCTTAATCGTTTTAAATGCTCTTGCACTTGCCCCTGTCTGTCTATCGCGCAAAATTATCTCAATCTTGTTTTAGCCTTGCAACCATGTAAAGTGGATGTCATATCACATCACAGCCATTGCCTTGCCCCCGCACTTTTTTACTCACTGACATGACAAATCGTTGCGAATGATAATGCAATATTTCACTTGAGATATTCCTAATAATACGTGTTCAATACTAAATCATGCCATAGCAAACTTTTGATAATTTGTGTTGTTTCATTTCAAGATCTCATCTTCAAAACACAATCCACTACGATGTGTTTATTCAATTAAAATCTAAAGAAACTTGCATTTACATGTTTCTGCACGATGCCCCGATAAGTTGCACACACACTCGAATACTTGAAAGCCTTCTTACCACCACCGCCGCCGCCTCTATCAGCACAAAAAGCTGCCTCCGAGGCAATACTCGGTACTTTCCCGTCTGCAATGCCACAAATTATCGAGAATGTGCAGCAATTGACCATTATTAACAACAAACAAACGTGCACACTCACACTCATACACACACACACATGATTAATAAGTGCCCGTTAATTTATATATACCTGTATGTGTATATATATTCAGAAAAGAATCTGTACTCGAAAGGCCAATCGAAAACAAATAATGCCCACAAAAGACTGAAAAAACAACCCAGAACTAAAGATGAAAGAGCACCACTCACTCACTCATCACAGTCGTATTCATGACGAGCTGCACCATTATCATGATGATGACGCTGGTGATGGAGAAGATGGTGTTGATGATTATCTCGGCTGGAATGCGCTGCCACAATTTGCAAGCAGAAAACAGAAACATCTGTACCATGCACAGTGGGAGAATTGGGATTTTTTGTTGGGAAATAAATCAAGGGGTTTAATTTTTAATGACATTTCACTGTGGCCCTCAAGTCCAATATCTAGTACGAGGATTGCTATATATATTTCTGGCCTGTTGCCTAGATCCCTCTGACATTTCCATTGGAAAGTTTGACATTTTTAGCATAAACGGACTCAGAACGTTTTGACGTACGACCATCATTTGTGTTGTTTACAGTGACTTGAAAAAATCAATTTGGCAAGAAATGGAATTAACTCGTGCGATCATTTTTCACAACTTTCGACGTGGATTATCACGACAAGAGTGCATCGATGAACTTAAATCATTGTATGGCAATGAAGCACCATCCTATAGCACTGTGAAAAACTGGTTTAATGAATTCAGTCGTGGCCGACGCTCGCTCAAAGACGAAGGTCATCCAAAAACGGCGTGTGTGCCAGGTATCATTGATGTCGTGCGTGAACTGATAATGCAAGATCGTCATGTGACATACCGTGAGATAGAGGCATCCTTGGGCATTTCTTCCAACAGAATTGACCGTCCTACGTTCCACTAAAGGCACTGTGGCAACATGGCCGGTTATACCGAAAAAACGCAATCATTTGCTTCGATGTACTTCTTCCACGAACAACTTTTGTTAGATTTGGCTAAAAGACCCATACGGTCGATGCTGCTTTGTTTCGGGTTCATATGCATAGATCCATAATTCGTCACCTGTGACAATGTTATACACTGCCTTTAAGCTACCACCGTGTTATACTTTTTAAACATCTCTTTGCACGAATCCATACGAGCCTTTTTTAGGGAATTTTTTTGTTGTCAAATTATGTGGGATCCAAGGGGATGTTTTTTGATCCATGCCAATATTTGTATAGCTTATGAGATATAACATTGTTTAAGTTGAGGATTGTTGATTTTTCTAAAGCTTTACCCAGTCTAGATCTTGACCGATCCGTCCTATTTTCAATACCTACAGTTTGAGTCCACCAACAAACTTGTTTGCAAAATTTCAGCTACCTAGCTTTGTAGTAGTGTGCTTTCCACAGACAGACGGACATAACTACATTATATTAGCATTTGACGACGATTCAGAAAATACTTTATGGGGCACCTACCAATATTTTGAGGTGCAGCAAACGGAATGTCAAAAGGATGGAAGGTATAAATAAAGAGTAAAAACATAAAAGAGTCTTTAAAGAGTCAAGGCACAAAAAAAATCATTTTGGCTATTTATAGTCACCAACGGCATACTGCTCTCGAGAACATCTGTCCTGATCGCGGGGTTTTTGTGTTGTAACTCAATAGCAAACCCAGTTCTTTTTAGTTCGAATGGAATCAATAAATTGCTTGATAGAACTGGATAACACTGGATATTTAAATTGGAATAGATGTCATTTGTTAACAAAAAGTGTCAATTTTGTTCAAAAATGATAGATTTTGTTCAAATATTGTCAATTTTGTTCAAAAAGTGACAATTTTTTCAAGAAGTGCCAATTTTTTCTAAAAGTGCTAATTTTTTTTTTTATCAAAAATTGCCAATTTTGTTCTAGCAGAACGACAAGTTTGATACTTTACCATATCTATATCTAGGCTACGCAGCCTAAATTGGTTATAACTATTTTGTTTTTTATTGATAGTGATTTGCTAATGGACTCTTTCTACAAAAATAAAAAACTAATCCTTTTCCTTAGCAAATGATATATTGTGAACGTATTTGCTAGCTGATCTTAGTAAAAAAGGCGAATAAAGGTTAAATAAGTTTCAAATGCCAGTTTTTTTGTGAATTTCCCCCACTGTGCCAAGACTACAAAGCGAGAAATTTAATTGCAATTTATGTTTTCTTGTATTGCGAAAAACCAAACCAGAAACAAGAGTGTGCTTGGTGCATAGGCTGGGGACGGGTGCAGTTACGGTGGTGTTTTAATTAGCATTTAAAAACAATTTAGCCTCGTTCAGTGGTTCTCTGTCAGCGAGTTCGTTTTCCAGCATGTAGGTAATGAAATTTCTTCGTTAACGATCAACTCAAATGATTTATGCGAAATTAATGTTACGGAGGTCTTTAAATGTATCTTTAATTATGTGAGGCATAAGTGCTGCGGCCACCAGGCCAGGCCACTCTACTTCCCACGACCTTTTTTTGCTTCCGTTTTGCTTTTCTTATTCAGTGCTTATTTTTTCCACACGACAAAGAGAAAAGGAAACGGAAACTAATTCTTACTTACGCCTGAATATGCGCTCGTCTGCTTGGGCGTACAATTCCAATAAAATCTCCCAAAATGAAAATTTCGTTTGCCCTCAAGTCGTTGGCATGAATTATTAAGAAAATTCAGGGAACAGCGTATTAAAAGGTTTATGTGTTCGATACACACAAATGCTCGTACGACGATCCAGACGCTGCCATTGAAACTGATTCTTACTTCCTTTGAGATTTTGCGTGGCATGCGTATGGGTGTGGGTGAGCGGTTGCTTTCACCCAGCAATTCCTTGAAATCTGTTTCATGGCCTTAAGGATTCTTACACACAGAGACAGACACGCATAGAAATATGAAAATTTGTAGAAAACATTTTTGTTATGCAGACAATGCTTGGCCGTGTCTATTAAATACTTCATTAATTTCCATTGAACTACAGTGTTGGGCAAAAGGACTTAACACCGCTTCCATATGTGGTAAGAGAAGAGACATGAGCCATTTAGAAATAGATGCTCTAGGCGTTTGAATCATTTGCTAGACAGAGATTCAATTAAAATACAAAACGCGGCGAATTAGCTCTTTTGGCTATATGAAATATAAATGTAGTCGTATTTTACTCCTTTTGAAAATGTATTTAAATTAAAAACTTCAGTTAATTATGGTCCTTATAATTTCTTCATTAGGTCAAAAGTACTCTGTACTTTTCTCATGGCTTCCTACTTCTTGGATTATCGTTGAGTTTGCATTTTGCTTCAGCAGTGACTAAACGATGCCAAAACCTTTTGGTTAATTCCTACGTGCTAGTTTTGCTTGCTCTTTACGCGAATCTTTCTTTATCATTGCTGCCAACCCTACTTCTTTGTACTAGCAGAGAAAAGATATGGTTACTATATGGTCACGACAACAATAGTTTTTTCTTTGCAATAAAAGTATGGTAGTCGTATTGTTTTTTCAAATTCATTTTGACAATACGAGGGTGGTTCTTAGCCTAGAACAAAAAGCGCGGTATAAACAGAAAAAAGTTAAGTGTTTTGGAAACTTCCATCTCTGCTATGAACTCATGTTAAATTTTGTTTCGATCTGGCAACTCTTTCATATAGAAACAGGAGTTCACAAAAGACGCATCCGCGATTTTTTTACAATGGAAAAATTAGAAATGCGTGGTGTCATTAAATATTTACATAAAAAAGGTTTATCGGGACAAGAAATTCATAATGATATGGTGAATGTGTGAGGTGAAAGAGCTCCTTCATATGCAACAGTAAAAAATTGGGTTGCTGAATTTAAACGGGGTCGTACAAGCATTGAAGATGAACCACGTAGTGGACGTCCAAAAACAACAACAACAACAACAGAAATTGTAGCCAAAGTGCACGATATGGTATTAAATGATCGACGAATAAAAGTGCGTGAAATAGCTAATATCATGGGCATCTTAAATGATCGAGTCCATTTAATTTTGCATGAAGAACTACAGATGAAAAAGCTTTCTGCAAGATGGGTGCCGCACTTGTCAACAGTCGACCAAAAACGCATAAGAATGAACATTTCTCAAGCTTGTTTGGATCGTTTTCAGCGAAATAAAATGGATTTTAAGCGCCGTTTCATAACTGTTGATGAGACATGGATCCACCACTATACTCCAGAGACAAAAGAACAATCCAAACAATGCACTGAAGCTGGAGGAAGTGCCCCAAAGAAGGCAAAAACAATTCAATCGGCTGGTAAGGTTATGGCAACGGTTTTTTGGGACTTCAAAGGTATTTTATTGATTGACTATCTGCAAAAGGGTAAAACAATAAATTCAGAGTGCTATTGCAACCTTTTAGATCAATTAAATGTACAAATTCGAGAAAAACGTCCTGGCTTACAACACAAAAAAATAATTTTTCATCAAGACAACGCACCAGCGCACAAGAGTGTTTTAACAACGGCTTAAATCAACGAATTAAAGTACGAGTTGGTTGACCACCCACCTTATTCTCCTGATTTAGCTCCCAGTGACTTTTACCTGTTCCCAAATCTAAAAAAATTCCTTGCTGGCAAGCGTTTTACCTCAAATGAAGATGCAATTACAGTTGTAAACCACTATTTTGAAGACCTTGAGGAAAACTATTTTAATCAAGGGATAGAATTGCTAGATAAGCGTTGGACTAAGTGTATTGAAGTTTCAGGAGATTATATTAAAAAATAAAAATATTTTTGAAAAACTAACTATTCTCTTTGATTGATAGGCTAAGAACTTTCCGAACCGCCCTCGTAGTATGATTGCGGCAATATTGATATTGTTGAAATGTTACAAAAGTATTATTGCCAAATTAAAGAATGAAAAATATGGTTGTAGCAACAATATAAATGTGATTGGTGCGACAAAAGTATTGTTTTTTTTGGGTTTTATTTTTTGGTGATCATAGTATGGTTGCATGTGACTGATACTATGGTTGCGAGGATCATACTATAGTTGTATATGAAACATACTATGCTCGTTTGGATCATAATATGGTTGTGGATATCATATTATGGTTGAGTGTGAACAATAATATGGTTTTAGGTATCATCGTGTGGTTGTGTGTGAATAATTCTTTTATTGTGAGGACCATAATATTGTTGTGGGCTTCATATTATGGTTGTGTGTGAACCATACTATTGTTGTGATGATCGTAATATTGTTGTGCCAGAACCATACTTTTTTTCTTTGTGTACTTTTTAGGTTTGTATTAAAAGGGCTTAGAAGGGCTTGTCATATGGTCTGGAGGTTTGATATGCTCGTACGTTTTAAAAATAAATAAAAGGGCTTAGACCACAATGTGAATTCCGGTATGCCCGTGCGTTTTGAAAATAAAAAAGGTTCTCTTTAAGGTCTGTATAGCACCTTATTTTAGGAAGAGTTAACTAGCTATAGTCGTAAAAAGAGTAAATATGATAAAGGGTGGTTAAATTATAAGGGCCGATGTTAAATGTGAACCACACCTAAACGTCAAGTTTTTTTTTCTGCATTTCATTTGATATTTCCTTATTTCAGACTAACTCAATTTGAACCATGGAAAGATACACAAACGAGCAACGCGTTAATGTTATTTAGGCTTATTATGAAAATGCATATCGTGCACTTTGTGATTTTTTCGGTCAATTTAATCGTCCAAATGTGCGTACAATCGGAAAAACGTGCAAAAATTTGAGCAAACCGGGTCTGTAGGAGATGTGAAAACACCAGTACATGCTCGTACAGCACGTTTTGCAAAAATATTGGTGCTGTTCGCGATAGTGTGGCTGAAGAGCCGTCCACCTCAACTCGTCGTCGTGTCCAACAATTGCACCTCTCACGCTCGTCGTTGATGAACATTATGCATAAGGACTTGCATTTTCATGCTTACAAGGTGCAATTGACTCAAGAACTAAAGTCTCTTGGCCATTCCAAACGTCATCAGTGGTCAGAATGGTGGCAAGTTATGGCATCGGTCCTTAAAATTTAACCACTCTAAGTTAACCATGCCCTAATCTATCAAACTCATTGCTAATTTCGTTAGCCATCATCTCATTCTCACCAAGCTTTTGAGTAGATCGATTACAATTTCATGCCTTCGGGTCTCCCACAGGTTGCTTTCTACAAGAGCCATACTGTCAATCGTTGACAAGGCTTTTAGACTCCAAATAATTTACAAGCGCTCTACGAGATAGATGTCAAGGTTATTATCCTTACCAGTTTTGAGATTACTTTTGGCTTCAGTAAATCGCACACGCCTTGCAAGGCAAAAATGATAAGGCTAAAGGCGAGTACAATTTTTAATATCCGGTGTGAGAATTGGATATAAGCGCTGGCCTTTGTTCACATTAATCTTCCTAAAAACCTTGTTGACTCTTCGAGTTGGAAAAATATACGGGGGAGTGATTGATTGCTATACAGAAAGGACTGGCATATTTCAAAAATGTTAGCCGAGACATAAGCTTTGCTTGCCAAAAGATAAGTCAGGTCTTGCACTGACCCATTTCTGCTCTAAAGGGCTTATTGATGGTGGGTTATGTCGACCAAAAAAACACCTAATGTTTCGATCATCACTTTAAAGCGTTGTTCTACCAAGTACCATTTCAAGAGACATTGACGTGTAAATTTTAGTAGTTTTTTCCTCTTTATAAAGGATAGGCCATGTAAAACTTTACATTTGAATCGGCTGTAGAAAAAAGTACTGACATTTTTTGAAATTTCTGGTTTATCTTTAAAAATGATGAACTTTGTCAAAAATATTTTCAGATTCGTTAAATGAAATTTGAGCTTCTACAAAGTTTATTCAGCAAAGAAAAGTTAACTAAAACCTTTTATCAAATATATTTATCTCTAATTTAGCATTAAGGCATCGTCCTTTTACCAAAAATTAAAATTCATGTTCCATGTTTAATTGTTCACTGTGATTTCGGGTCACTCTTTGACTAAAAAGATCAAATGTAATTATAAATCAGAACAAAGCAAATTTACATGGCAATTACTTGGCGTAACTTTTACTCACTGTTTACCCTGGCATTTTCTTATCCTCTAGGGATGATTAACCCTTTCGACCCCGCACCTAAACCAACTGTCAGAAAAATTTTTTTTCTTCGTTTCCTGGCATAATGGGTCTAAATGAATTATTTTGGAAGGTTTTAGCTTCCCACATTGATCCGATCAAAAGATATAGAAAGTTGCTTATAAGCAACTTTGGGCCGTTATGGAAGTATTTTGAGGATAAGAAAAAACACAAAGTAATGTATACAAACAAAGCGTTGCATAGTTATTTATTATATAAAATCATTTTTATTTCACTAGTTCAATACCTTAAGTGTGATATGATAGAAAACAATTCTTATGTGTGTTGCAGCATAGGTGAATTCCACATTTCACGCATTTGGATAGAGGTGTTCCGGTCTTACATAGGCGGCATCGACCCTTTTCTCCCCAAACTATCCAATGACCGCTTTCGTCATATCTCTTAGAAGTTGGGGGATCATGAGTTACTTGACGGCGTTTGGAACTGGATGCCTCGGAGGAAGATGGTGACGCTGGAGCTGAATCTAGTCCGCATTTTATCAATGCGTTTCCACTAGGGCGTCCTCTTTTCTTTTGGACAGAACTCGAAAACGAAGGAGTAGCATTTAGGAGTTCATTGGCTATTTCCATCTGGAATCGTATAAGAGGCATATGCTTCACGTTTGGTTCAACAATTTTGTGATGTCTACGATACAGAAGCCAAGAATTGGTTACCGCTGTTCCCAAAGCCCAGTAAAATATCCTCATGTACCATTTATTGGAACGATGGTTGACTTTATACAATTCCATCAGCATATCGGAAAGATCAACTCCTCCCATGTGTTGATTATACTCTGATACAATTGCCGGTCTCGGTACATCAGTAAATGTTTTTTCTTTCCCGTTCCAGCGATTGCATGTCCCGATAGGCTCATCTCCAACAAATGTAGACAACAACTGTACAGCCTTATTATCTAGCCAACGAATTGCGGCTATGCCATGATTGGATTCACACTTCATGTCATATGATCCTCTGCCAAGCTTTTTCAAATCTGATTCAGATTTTAATTCGCAATTCCCCATTCGATTCTTTCTGACCGTTCCGATGCAAAATATTCCCATTTCCTTCAAAGATACAAGAAGGCTTACTGAAGTGAACCAGTTGTCAAAATACAGCTTGTAATTTTGAAATTTTGGCACTGCAGATGCTAAATATAACACGATGTCCGATGATATGCCAAGTCCATATGAGGGACAAGTTCCATCGCCAATATATAGCGCAAAATCATAGATAATTCCTGACGAACCTGCTCGAGTAAACATTTTTAATCCCCATTTGTGGGGCTTAGCAGGATTATATTGTTTGAATGCTGATCTTCCTGAAAAATTTTACCACATTTACGAAAGCAATTCTTGGTCGACGATGTAAACATTAGAACTTACCTTTATATGCTATTACTTGCTCATCAATACTTTGGTGTTCTTCTTGATGTAGATCGTTGAATTTCTACTTGAGCATTGATAACAGGGGACGTATTTTATATAACTTGTCATAGTTCGCATCGTTTTTAGTAGGCTGCTTTGACTTATCAGAAAAATGGAGGAACTTCTTGATTTTCTCAAATTTATTCCGTGGCATGGCGTCGGTGATGGCAGTCAACTTCAGCTCTTGAGACCATGCCATTTTAAAATTGGGCAACTGGACTACACCCAAATGCAACAAAACTCCAATGTATCGGCGAATATCTTCTTTATTACATTTGAGTTCACAGCCGGACGCTTGAAGTGCATACAAGTTGGTCTCTTTTACAATAAGATCGATCACTGCATCATCAAAAAACGAGTTAAAATACTGTATAGGCTTATTGACTATGTCAACATTATCTACAGGTCCCTTCCACGTGACGTCATTGAGATCAAAGGGTTTCTTTCTCCATTTTAGTTTAGACAAGTCCACTTTTTCAAAAACAAACGATTGTGTGTTTTCTGGCTCAATACTTTCTTGATTGGCGATACTTTCTAGGGTACCAATTTCAATTTCCTCACCCTTGTCTAAAATATCTTTTAAACCGTCCTCCAAAAACTCAGATTCATCATCCACGCACTCTTCATCAGACGATTGGTCCCAATCGAACTCCAAGATCTTCTGTATATCAGATTCGCACAACCCTTTATTCATGTTGCAAATTCAATTTTTTATTACCACAGTTGCCTGAAGTTGCTTATAAGCAACTTCTATAAACAAAAAATTATAGCAGCGTAACGATTAAATATATACCAAATGTTTTAAATAGTATTTTTTAATACACTTCTTATGCGTAAAACTGCGTACTTATTTTATCAATTTATTTTTTTTAAATATTTTAATTTTTTTGTTTGTTTTTGCACTAAAACTACCGCACCTGCGATTCACTTGACTTCACTTTGAATAATGCGTCGTAATTTAATAGATCATAACACATCAGTAATGTTTTTGTTGTTTTCTTATTCTAAGAACTGTAACTGATCAATAGAATGCGTATTTGAAAGAGTTTATTGCATAAATGTCATTTTAAACGATGCTAAACATCGAAGTTGCTTATAAGCAACATTGGGGGTGAAAGGGTTAAGTGAAATTGGTCGCTTTTAGCGCAATGGTCTGACTTATTTACATATCTGAGTGGCTGAGTATGTTTGTGTGTATGTGAGTCTTTGCTAGTACTCCTAAGGATTATAGCCCAGGCTAATACCATTTTAATATTTCCAAACATTAGTCCCGTGGGACGAAGACCATTCAATACTTCCAAAGTTTATGACATATTTATTTGCATAATGGGCCGGTTTTCTACGTAAACGCTCGTTTCATCGATATTCCTTATCCCCGTTCCTCGTATTGTTTTACACTTTGGCCATTCGTCCGTTTCGTGGAAATCGTTGTCGCTGTCGCTCTTGCAATGCTGTCAATATCCAATATTTATTAAACCAATGAAGTATTGATATCTTGTTTTTCTCTGTATCACCACCCATCGGCAGACCGATACAAAGTCATAAATACGTTTTAATGTTTATTTGTATGTAGATACATATGTATGGTGACATACAGACATACTCGTGCGTATATATGGTATCCATCTATCTATATATCTCTGGGTATATGCATTTGTATCTATAAAATGTCACAATAAAACATATACGCTAACATGATAATTACAACACGTGTAAAGAATAAAACAATAGCGCGGGACATACAGGCATACATATTGGTGTGCATTTATTAGTTATATGTGTATGTGAACTAGACAACTTTTAATAATCGAAACCCCTTTTTTATCACGTCTAAAGTATTCTTGTATCTGCGATGAACAATAGTCTAGTCTAGTGGTAGAACAGAAAACAAAAATAAATCTAGACTTTTTCTAAAATACAAAAACACAAAAACACTGTTTTATATGGGGAATTTCAGAAGTTCTCTTGGTTTAATTCGGAGGAGTAGTAAGTGGGCGGGCCTATCAAGACAACCTAGGGATGGGCATCTCCCAGTCCAATGCTCGAAAGAGTCCACGCAAAAAGTGCTGGCTCCTCTAACAAAGTAAATAATAATGAGCTCAAGCACCCCCTTCTGGTACTTACCCATCATATCTCAGTTGCTACTACCCTAATGTACCACTCTAATATCAGAAAATTAAAGCTCGCGCGGGGTGCTTGAGCTCAATGACTTCAAAGACAAAAAAATCGGCCTCGTCGAGACAAAAACATCGATGTATCACTCTTTAAAATCCGTTTATAAATGCAGAAGTTATATAGAAAAATGTAAAAGCGCGACCCCTACGTTCGGCATAAAAAAATAATTTTTTTTTTTAAACTACCTTTCAATAATACTTCATATTCGAAGGTGTACGGCGAACTTTTTTTTTTTTACTTGTAACCTGGTACGCTCTAGTGTACACTCCACCCTCACAATATCAGAAAGGTTAAAAAAGTAGTTTAATTCTATAGACGTTGACTTGCGGACGCAAAGATACGGGCACAAGGCTTTCGTTCTCCTTTTCTTACCGACCGCTCTTCCTAGTAGTCATCAGCTTTAATTCTTGCTTAACTTTTTATCAAACATCGCCTATTTATCATGGCGGCGACACTGCAGTAAAGAACCATCCTAACTTCCAGCGGTGTAGATCGTAACTACAGGGTGACTCTAATGAGTCCTACTTATGTCTTGCAGTAGATTGCACAATTTGAATTTTTTATGGGTTCATATTCAATTTTAAAATTCTCTACAATATTGATCTTGTTATACCCACCTGGGCGGAACTGTGACGAGTTCAGACCAAGGAATCATTTGCAACGCTCTGCCTCACATCTTCGACGTTATCATCAGTGAGAATATGATGTGCACGAAGGTTGCCTATCGTATCTGCAAATGTTCATGTGTCCAGGCTTCCAAATCTATTAGATTTATAACTGCTTGGTTGGGTTAGTGATGCTGGTTAACGAATTTGGAATATTAAGGAAAACAAATAGATAAGACTTGATTGAGGCCTGGCTATGTAAAAACTCCAGATCACACTTGGCCTGAGGATATTAACTAAAAAAAATTCCAATTTTAAGAGTAGCGGCATATGAAAGAACTCTTACTTTTAAAATTGTCTTTCGTTTGCTCCAATTATGCCCTTTTTTATCGAGAGTACTTAATTCCCTCAACATCCCATTAAGGAATGTCTCCGAACGGCTAATGAATTTCATAAAGAAGCTTTTACTACGCTTAAAAGTTCGGGCACACTAAAGGTTTTTTAGACACTGCGTTTTTTTCAACATCCGGCATTCTAAAGACTATTAAAATAAACTTTTAAAACCCAAAGACTGACTGCGATTTGTCGGGGGTTTTTTTTTTATAAATTTTCAATATTTATGTCAGTGGTTTTCAGAAGTTAAGAAAAACGCAGCGTGAGACGTAAAAAGGTTCAATGAGCCCCGGCCTTAAGATAATTCTCTTACTTGTTAAGATTAATCTCTTAAGATTAATCACTTACTTGTAAAGTTGCTGGCATTGACGTGGGAATAACATCAAATGGCGGTTTTGACAATTGTTAATGACTTGGTCCAATATCAGCGGCGTTATTCCAGCAATAGTACATCAAATGTTGGCGTCCACCTCATCAAAAGTAGTTGGAAAGAGGATAATAGAGGGCTATGGAGTCAAATGATGATGCAGTCGCCAAATTGTTTCATTCGTCGGTTTTAAAACACCGCTTGAATGTATCTTCGTTCTCGATCTTAGACCACAGGAAGCAGGAAAACATAACCATTTACTGGGGACTACTGACGGTAAAAGGGTCGAAAGAATTGTGTCATTCCGAAAGAATTGTGGTCCAATTGTGCCATCATGCTATAACCGTACAAACGGTCTATCATAGGTGAACGAAGATGTGCTTGTTCAAACATTTGCGAATTGTTTTCATTCCAATAATGGCAATTTGTCCTGATGCCATAAAAAAAAGTTAATTATGAGCCTCGGCCGAGAAGATAATTTTTTTTTATACTGAATTTTTTCTAGTAGTTTATGATGTTCTATTTAACATTTTGATGCATATTGTAATTTAGCTTTAATAGGCCCCAATGGGCTTCGAATTACATGTCAATAAAGAAATGAAATGAAATCCGGATCTTCGGTCAACATTTTCAATTTCAAATTAGCGAACTCTCAGCGTTGTCTTTTGTGGTCCGGCTGCAACTCTTGCGTCGGCGCAATTCTATAAAGATGATGTTCTCAATCAATTTCCAAAATAGTCGCTGTTTACATATTTGTTCTATTGATATGATCGGCGTCGAATCGATATTTCTGGGGTTACATCGATACTGGTCGCGCCAATCTTTGCCTAGTAAGTAGATTAAGGTTTAAATGAGCATGTCACGCTCAAATGTGTCCACTAACAATTTAAAGCCCTGGTCGGCTATGTTTTCTTCACACCGTTCATTAAGAGTCGAGTTGATGGCTTAAGGTTCAAAAGAGCGAGGTCAGCCAAAAATATTTCCACCTGCGAACTTAAGCCGCGAAGACGACCAATGCTTTGCGATGAAATGGCAAATTTTAATAAAAATTTAAAGAGCTTGATGACATTTATTAAATTGAAAGCGTCTGTAATATTACAATGGGAAAAACTATCATAACTATCTGCTTATCGCCTTTGTTCTATGAGACATTCGGCGTGTGTTGTTGTTGCTCGGTTTTTAAGCGAGTGAAGGTCACGAATGCGAAAACTTCAAACCATTGTACAAAAAGAGCAAAATGGGTATGTTTGCGGAAAACTATTGACAATTTGCATTATAAACAATTTGATTTTAGGAAAAAAGTTTCACAAGAGCGATATCGGCTATAACTCGCTTATAGTATTTCTTGAATAACTATTTTTTTCTATAAATTTGAAACTTTAAAATCAAACGGGTTTTTTTTATTGAACAACACTCAGGGGATGCAGAGCAGGGAGCAGAGGGGGAAAGGGTGTATTTTTTTTGATATTTGTCCTGAATTTCTGAACGTCGTCATTAGTGGGAAATACATTTTCCGGAGGTCGATTCCACATACGAACAGTACGGACAAAAACGAATTCCATCTGTAGTGTATAGTGTAGTCAACGGACCAACAAACGGGTGTGAATTCCTGAAAAGTCGAGTATTTATGCCGAACATCCTTACTTCAGGTACAAGTCGATGGATGTCCGTTGAGCACACACCATAAAAGTAACGATAGAACAGCGACACACATCTCACATTTCGACAATGCTCGACGCAGACAATTGAGAAGGATACCCCACAGTCAACTATTTTAGGCACCAAAGCTCTGCTTAGAACACGCTCAAGTAGCTCCAAGGATTTTTTTGAAGCGACTGCCTATGTGTGAGAGTTGTATTCCATCTTAGGCCTGATAAAGGTTGTATAGATATTGAATAGGTTGTATAAATCTGAAGGAGTGAAATATTTCTTGCACTACTTTAGAAAGTCTATACACTTGAGTGCTTCGTTCGACACTTCGAATAAATATCTCGCCCAACGAGCGTCACATTGTGTCTTCATGCCCAGAACATCCAGTAACATAGTTGGACAAAATTGTACCAACGTAGGCCCTCTCTTTCAGAAAATCCGCTAGGGATTTTGACGTGATGGAATTATCAGTGAATGGCGAAACTATTAGAATCTAAAGAGGTCAGTTAGGAAATGGCTGTTTAGTTTTCCTGCTCTTTGGAATTTCCCTGTGACAAATGTTTGTAGGGCATACCATGGCCCAAGCATATGTGGAGAAGCAACAAGAATTTTATTGATATGCATATACGAGTATGTGTTGGTTTTTGTTAATAGTTATTATACAACTAAAAAAATACACATGTAACAAATCAGTATATACATATACACATATGTATGTATGTGTTTTGTATATATGTGTCAGTATATATAAACCCATATATGTACGTGTATAATATATACACATATTCAACATTTTCACAACCGCACTGTTGAAGGTTAGCTTGTGATTTTTTTTGTGTTTTTGTTCGCCTCAGATGAATTCTATAAAAACATCACAAACCACACATACTACGGACATACGTGTGCACATGCATGCTTAATGTGCATGTACAACAACAATGTTCACATACACATTTGAGCCCATGTTATAGTTTTCAACGCATTATTTATACGAATGCCTGCGTAAGCGTGTATGAGAGTGTGTGTGTCCATGTTACTCTACATACTCGTAAAGCTATGCATGTTAAATATGATGTATATTGCCTGTCTGGCATGTAAATATGTAATGTTTCCACGTGTGTGTGTGTCCTTTCTTTTGTATTGTCTTTATTCCTACCCGCCCCCTAAGGGTATCAGAATACGCCACTGTGTGTATTGTATGCAATAGCGTGTATGTAAGAGTGATATTTGTAATGGTGTGTGTGTGCAAGTTCTTTAACAATTTGTGTATGATGAACTTAAACTACTGCCACTACCTAAACAAGTTCAAGGGTCTAAGAAGCTGAAGTGAATAGCTACACACCCGCATCGCATAGCTTGAATAGCTGCTGCTGTTGCTGATGCCCTCTTGTTGTTTGTTGATGCTGCTGTTGCCACTGTTCTGCTCTACTGCTTCGCCGTTGTGTTGGTTGTCCATGTATATGGCTTAGCAAAGGTTACTTGCATTCCACGGTGGCACTCGTTACAATCTATTTTCCATATCACTCTTTGGACTTATTCACTACTTTTCCTGATCGTTAGAGCTGTAGCGATTGTTGGCTGTATTTTTTTCATTCTTGCGTTCGTTCGAAGTTTTTTTTCTCATTAAATAAACTGTCTTGAGTGATGCAAAGTCATATCGAATGCACTGACATTTCAGTGCAAAACTGTTATGACGTACTTCTTGTATTTATTTGTATGAATATTGAATGGGTTTTTCTTTATTCATATACAGATACATTCGGTACACACATGATATCCTGTTGCGTGGGTGACTTTGGAAAATGGAAATGTTTTTACTTTAACCATCTTGATGGAATACAGGGACTCTCAGCATTTTTTTGGGCGTTTGGGTTGTTAAATTGAAACTTTTAGTTGAAGAGAATTTAAATTGTATCTATGACCTAACGGATACAAGGTAACTTTTCTTTTTATTTTTGCTTATCATACTTATGTATGGATGGCTAAATATTGAAAGGGCGTAACTCAATTTTTTTCAAAATAAATACTCGCTTTACATACACAAAGGCATATTTTTTGTATTTTTTTTTAAATTAAACAGATAAAAACTAGTAAATTTTGAACAAGGTAGACCAAATGCTGCCCTACACTATCGTAGTAAACACAAGATTCCTTGACTCTGCCTAAAATTAGTTTCAGATCGGATCGAAACATGTGATTTCTAGGAAGACAGGGCATTTATAGAGTCTATGTGATTACGTGGCACGATATGGCCCGATAGCAATAGGGTTGGCTATAGCTCACACATCATGTACTATGAGCAAGCTTGGCCTTAAAACGTAGCTTACATAGCGGCAGGACACAAATCTAAAGCGACCTTAATATGGGTGCCATATGGAGCCATGAACTGATATTACCAAACACAGAGAACAAATTTGTTGGAAATTGGTTGGAACCACAAAAATATCAAAATAAAAAAATCCGTTGCAACCACCATTTGTTTATAATCGTAATAGATATTCGGTTCGACATACCGCAAGATGATAAAAAGATACACAACTTATTTATGCATCATGAAACCGGGGAATGGTATTTAGTCGCCAAAGCTGGTGGTTGTGGCAACCAAAAGTTTAGCAAACATTTTATTGTTGTAACCAATTATGGGTGATGAAAACTAAATTTTATCGTTACAAAATCGGTTCGACATACCGCAAGATGACAAAAGGATACACAACTTATTTGTAGGTCATACGAATGAAATTGGAAATGGTATTTTGTCGCCACAACTGTTAGTCGACACAATAGTTTTGCAAACATTTTGTTATTGTAACCAATTATTGGTGATGATAACTTAATGTTATTATAACCAAACCAGATTGTTTAATACTAATTTTGTTTTGCTTTGACTTTAAGCCAATTGTTTAGTTCATTTTTTCAGTACAATCTTCTATCATCTTTTCCAATTTTTCTTCTAAATGGTGGTTAAATTTTAAGGGCCGATGTTGATTTTGAATAAAACACAAATTATTTAGGAAACTATTTTCATTTCTTTTTATTATGATAATATTGGTATGGTTCAATTATGTATAGAACGAAATATCGGCCAAATGGCCGCCTCGACCTCGGCGGCACACCTCCATCCGATGGTCCAAATTTTCAATGACGCAGAGGCATAATTGAGGTTCTATGCCGTTAATGTGCCGAATTATTTCATCCTTTAGCTCTTGAATTGTTGCTGGCTTATCGACGTAAGCCTTTTCTTTCAAATAACCCCAAAGAAAGAAGTCCAACGGTGTCAAATCACATGATCGCCACGAAGTGAGAATACGGCCATTAAATTTGTCGCGCAAAAAAGCCATTGTTTCGTTAGCGGTGTGGCACCGTCCTGTTCAAACCACATATCGTTCACATCCATATCGGGCCATGAAAAGTTCGTTATCATCTCACGATAGCGAGATGCCAAGCCCAAAAACAGCACTAAACAGTCACTCTTTGTGGGTGCATTGTTTTTTAAACAATCGCTCTTGGATTATCATTCGCCCAAATGGGGAAATTCTGCTTATTGACGAATCCACTGAGGTGAAAATGTGCCTCATCACTGAAGATGATTTTCTTCGAAAACTGAATAACTTTAACGCTCTGCTTGCTTGCGTTGCTCCATGGTTCAAATTAAGTTAGTCTGATATTGAGAAATATCAAATGAAATGCAGAAAAAAACTTGACGTTGCCAATGAATCTGTTATCTGTGTGAAAAATAATCAGTTATTGATCGGTCGTAAAGTACCATGTCAAACTTAAGCACAAACGGATTTCATTTGTGACTTATAGAGCAGCAAAATTTAAAATCGGGAAAGTCCTTTGAATGGGTACTATATGAAAGATGGTCCATTTTGCGTGATTTTACTAGGGTTGGTCGAAGATAACTTATAACGCACATAGGAGCAAGATCAGATTTAATTTGGGGTTTATAGAGTGTCTGGTATTTTTATGAAGTACTTTTGTATAACCCTTGTCTCAAGTCGCTCAAAACATAATATGCGAAATTTCTACGTTCCACACGCAAAGAAAAGATATGATTACACTATGGTCACCGCAACAATAATATGTTCTCTCCAATAAAAGCATGATCGTCGCAACCATAGTATTGTTTTTCGAATTTCATTTTGACAATAGTATGATTGCGACAATATTGCTATTGTTGAAATGTAACAATAGTATTATTGCCAAATTTAGAAATGAAAATATGGTTGTAGCAACCATATAAACATGGTTAGTGCAACAAAAGTATTGTTGTTTAAAATTTACGTTAACAAAAATATGATTACGGCAATCATACAGTATGGTTGTGTCTATGAACATAACAAAACAGGTTTTGTAGAGAATACATGTATGTGTGTGCGTATGTTTTTTTGATATACAAAAAAAACACATACACACGATACAGTGAATGGTTGCTGTCCATTAAAAAAAATAACAATCGGAATGTAGTTCGAGGGTTTTTTATTGTGTTTACTTTGTTCGGTGAAATACTCTAATACCGACTGGTTCTCGTTTATTTAAAATCTGCCTGCACTTAAGTATATAGCCATTGATCATTGTAAAATCACATTCGTTACTTGGTGTCTACGGATGGTGAAGTAGCATTCACCTCTGCTGGCAACTAAAAGTATTTTTGACCGTTGAAATATATATTTTGGTTTCCTGAATGAAATGTTCAATAAAAACGTGGCCTCAAAATTGGCTATGATCTAATAGTAATGCAATTTATAATAACTTGCTTGATAAAAATCTCTATTTTTGAATAACAACATTACCCAATCCTAATAAATAATTTTGGGGATCATAGTATGGTTGAGTGTGAATCATACTATGGTTGTGGGGATCATAGTATGGTGCGTGCGAATCATACTATGGTTGTGAGGATCATACTATGGTTGTATGAGAAACATACTATGGTTGTGAGGATCATAATATGGTTGCGGAGATCATAGTATGGTTGAGTGTGAATCATACTATTGTTGTGATGATCATAGTATGGTTGTGGAGATCATAGTATGGTTGAGTGTGAATCATACTATGGTTGTGGGGATCATAGTATGGTTATGTGTGAATAATACTATTGTTGTGAGGATCATAATATTGTTGTGGCACAACCATATAGCCAACAATAGTATGATCCTCTTCGAATATTGTCACCACAACCATACTTTTTTTCTGCGTGCACAAATTCTTATTTTGCTAAATAAATGATGCATAAACTCAGCCGTCATGGGCGTTCTCCCTCCAGTTTGTAAGGCCTAGAATGTTCGTATCTGCATGCACTTTGTCTTTTTGGATTTCCCAGTTTGCGCATCCAACGCTTTTTTGGCTCAACCGTTCGTTTCCGCTTTACCGACCTGTTATAGTCAGCGAACGATATGTTCGTACAGCTCACGAAGGTGGAACCTACATTTTTCAAAGGATTTTTCTCTTGAATACTCCCAATACTTCTTTTGCTTTTGGTTTATGGCAAAACCCAGTTGAACAAATTTCCCTACTACCTTAACATTGGAACTGCCAGCTGAAACTAGATCGCATTCCTTTCCTTGCGGCTGCTCCCTAAACTCTCAATTTAAAAAAAAAAACTCGATAAGGACCATAATTTTAGTACTTCTCCCAAACAGACCATTTTTGAGTTATGCCTGTCTTGCACGCAATGAACTCTATACACATGCAGTTTGTTTCAAAGAAAATATCAATGAAACTTTAGAAAACTTTTGGGTTTCAAATTGACCGGAAACTTAAATTTCCTCATATCCGGTTTGCATAAAAAAAGAACGTGAAAGGCTAAAACAAGAAAAGTTATGCACTTCGTTAACACTTTGGGTTTCGGTCAAGGAATACGAAATGAACTTCCGCCGTCGAACACTTGAAACAATAGCGTATTATAATATCTTGTTACGGTGTAAATTTAAATAAATGGGTTTAAAAGAAATTGGTTCATTAATATTTCTGTGCCGAAAAGGAAAAACGACTTCCGAGGTTTTAGGGCGAAAACGCCCTTACCAATAATAAAAATTGTTTTTTGTTATAAACCCAAAAACTGAACTATCGGGGTATATTTAGGGTGGCCAGATTAGAACGATACGAGTAGTAAAATGAAATATAATTATATATAATTGATGACATTTATTAAATTGAAAGCGTCTGTAATATTACAATGGGAAAAACTATCATAACTATCTGCTTATCGCCTTTGTTCTATGAGACATTCGGCGTGTGTTGTTGTTGCTCGGTTTTTAAGCGAGTGAAGGTCACGAATGCGAAAACTTCAAACCATTGTACAAAAAGAGCAAAATGGGTATGTTTGCGGAAAACTATTGACAATTTGCATTATAAACAATTTGATTTTAGGAAAAAAGTTTCACAAGAGCGATATCGGCTATAACTCGCTTATAGTATTTCTTGAATAACTATTTTTTTCTATAAATTTGAAACTTTAAAATCAAACGGGTTTTTTTTATTGAACAACACTCAGGGGATGCAGAGCAGGGAGCAGAGGGGGAAAGGGTGTATTTTTTTTGATATTTGTCCTGAATTTCTGAACGTCGTCATTAGTGGGAAATACATTTTCCGGAGGTCGATTCCACATACGAACAGTACGGACAAAAACGAATTCCATCTGTAGTGTATAGTGTAGTCAACGGACCAACAAACGGGTGTGAATTCCTGAAAAGTCGAGTATTTATGCCGAACATCCTTACTTCAGGTACAAGTCGATGGATGTCCGTTGAGCACACACCATAAAAGTAACGATAGAACAGCGACACACATCTCACATTTCGACAATGCTCGACGCAGACAATTGAGAAGGATACCCCACAGTCAACTATTTTAGGCACCAAAGCTCTGCTTAGAACACGCTCAAGTAGCTCCAAGGATTTTTTTGAAGCGACTGCCTATGTGTGAGAGTTGTATTCCATCTTAGGCCTGATAAAGGTTGTATAGATATTGAATAGGTTGTATAAATCTGAAGGAGTGAAATATTTCTTGCACTACTTTAGAAAGTCTATACACTTGAGTGCTTCGTTCGACACTTCGAATAAATATCTCGCCCAACGAGCGTCACATTGTGTCTTCATGCCCAGAACATCCAGTAACATAGTTGGACAAAATTGTACCAACGTAGGCCCTCTCTTTCAGAAAATCCGCTAGGGATTTTGACGTGATGGAATTATCAGTGAATGGCGAAACTATTAGAATCTAAAGAGGTCAGTTAGGAAATGGCTGTTTAGTTTTCCTGCTCTTTGGAATTTCCCTGTGACAAATGTTTGTAGGGCATACCATGGCCCAAGCATATGTGGAGAAGCAACAAGAATTTTATTGATATGCATATACGAGTATGTGTTGGTTTTTGTTAATAGTTATTATACAACTAAAAAAATACACATGTAACAAATCAGTATATACATATACACATATGTATGTATGTGTTTTGTATATATGTGTCAGTATATATAAACCCATATATGTACGTGTATAATATATACACATATTCAACATTTTCACAACCGCACTGTTGAAGGTTAGCTTGTGATTTTTTTTGTGTTTTTGTTCGCCTCAGATGAATTCTATAAAAACATCACAAACCACACATACTACGGACATACGTGTGCACATGCATGCTTAATGTGCATGTACAACAACAATGTTCACATACACATTTGAGCCCATGTTATAGTTTTCAACGCATTATTTATACGAATGCCTGCGTAAGCGTGTATGAGAGTGTGTGTGTCCATGTTACTCTACATACTCGTAAAGCTATGCATGTTAAATATGATGTATATTGCCTGTCTGGCATGTAAATATGTAATGTTTCCACGTGTGTGTGTGTCCTTTCTTTTGTATTGTCTTTATTCCTACCCGCCCCCTAAGGGTATCAGAATACGCCACTGTGTGTATTGTATGCAATAGCGTGTATGTAAGAGTGATATTTGTAATGGTGTGTGTGTGCAAGTTCTTTAACAATTTGTGTATGATGAACTTAAACTACTGCCACTACCTAAACAAGTTCAAGGGTCTAAGAAGCTGAAGTGAATAGCTACACACCCGCATCGCATAGCTTGAATAGCTGCTGCTGTTGCTGATGCCCTCTTGTTGTTTGTTGATGCTGCTGTTGCCACTGTTCTGCTCTACTGCTTCGCCGTTGTGTTGGTTGTCCATGTATATGGCTTAGCAAAGGTTACTTGCATTCCACGGTGGCACTCGTTACAATCTATTTTCCATATCACTCTTTGGACTTATTCACTACTTTTCCTGATCGTTAGAGCTGTAGCGATTGTTGGCTGTATTTTTTTCATTCTTGCGTTCGTTCGAAGTTTTTTTTCTCATTAAATAAACTGTCTTGAGTGATGCAAAGTCATATCGAATGCACTGACATTTCAGTGCAAAACTGTTATGACGTACTTCTTGTATTTATTTGTATGAATATTGAATGGGTTTTTCTTTATTCATATACAGATACATTCGGTACACACATGATATCCTGTTGCGTGGGTGACTTTGGAAAATGGAAATGTTTTTACTTTAACCATCTTGATGGAATACAGGGACTCTCAGCATTTTTTTGGGCGTTTGGGTTGTTAAATTGAAACTTTTAGTTGAAGAGAATTTAAATTGTATCTATGACCTAACGGATACAAGGTAACTTTTCTTTTTATTTTTGCTTATCATACTTATGTATGGATGGCTAAATATTGAAAGGGCGTAACTCAATTTTTTTCAAAATAAATACTCGCTTTACATACACAAAGGCATATTTTTTGTATTTTTTTTTAAATTAAACAGATAAAAACTAGTAAATTTTGAACAAGGTAGACCAAATGCTGCCCTACACTATCGTAGTAAACACAAGATTCCTTGACTCTGCCTAAAATTAGTTTCAGATCGGATCGAAACATGTGATTTCTAGGAAGACAGGGCATTTATAGAGTCTATGTGATTACGTGGCACGATATGGCCCGATAGCAATAGGGTTGGCTATAGCTCACACATCATGTACTATGAGCAAGCTTGGCCTTAAAACGTAGCTTACATAGCGGCAGGACACAAATCTAAAGCGACCTTAATATGGGTGCCATATGGAGCCATGAACTGATATTACCAAACACAGAGAACAAATTTGTTGGAAATTGGTTGGAACCACAAAAATATCAAAATAAAAAAATCCGTTGCAACCACCATTTGTTTATAATCGTAATAGATATTCGGTTCGACATACCGCAAGATGATAAAAAGATACACAACTTATTTATGCATCATGAAACCGGGGAATGGTATTTAGTCGCCAAAGCTGGTGGTTGTGGCAACCAAAAGTTTAGCAAACATTTTATTGTTGTAACCAATTATGGGTGATGAAAACTAAATTTTATCGTTACAAAATCGGTTCGACATACCGCAAGATGACAAAAGGATACACAACTTATTTGTAGGTCATACGAATGAAATTGGAAATGGTATTTTGTCGCCACAACTGTTAGTCGACACAATAGTTTTGCAAACATTTTGTTATTGTAACCAATTATTGGTGATGATAACTTAATGTTATTATAACCAAACCAGATTGTTTAATACTAATTTTGTTTTGCTTTGACTTTAAGCCAATTGTTTAGTTCATTTTTTCAGTACAATCTTCTATCATCTTTTCCAATTTTTCTTCTAAATGGTGGTTAAATTTTAAGGGCCGATGTTGATTTTGAATAAAACACAAATTATTTAGGAAACTATTTTCATTTCTTTTTATTATGATAATATTGGTATGGTTCAATTATGTATAGAACGAAATATCGGCCAAATGGCCGCCTCGACCTCGGCGGCACACCTCCATCCGATGGTCCAAATTTTCAATGACGCAGAGGCATAATTGAGGTTCTATGCCGTTAATGTGCCGAATTATTTCATCCTTTAGCTCTTGAATTGTTGCTGGCTTATCGACGTAAGCCTTTTCTTTCAAATAACCCCAAAGAAAGAAGTCCAACGGTGTCAAATCACATGATCGCCACGAAGTGAGAATACGGCCATTAAATTTGTCGCGCAAAAAAGCCATTGTTTCGTTAGCGGTGTGGCACCGTCCTGTTCAAACCACATATCGTTCACATCCATATCGGGCCATGAAAAGTTCGTTATCATCTCACGATAGCGAGATGCCAAGCCCAAAAACAGCACTAAACAGTCACTCTTTGTGGGTGCATTGTTTTTTAAACAATCGCTCTTGGATTATCATTCGCCCAAATGGGGAAATTCTGCTTATTGACGAATCCACTGAGGTGAAAATGTGCCTCATCACTGAAGATGATTTTCTTCGAAAACTGAATAACTTTAACGCTCTGCTTGCTTGCGTTGCTCCATGGTTCAAATTAAGTTAGTCTGATATTGAGAAATATCAAATGAAATGCAGAAAAAAACTTGACGTTGCCAATGAATCTGTTATCTGTGTGAAAAATAATCAGTTATTGATCGGTCGTAAAGTACCATGTCAAACTTAAGCACAAACGGATTTCATTTGTGACTTATAGAGCAGCAAAATTTAAAATCGGGAAAGTCCTTTGAATGGGTACTATATGAAAGATGGTCCATTTTGCGTGATTTTACTAGGGTTGGTCGAAGATAACTTATAACGCACATAGGAGCAAGATCAGATTTAATTTGGGGTTTATAGAGTGTCTGGTATTTTTATGAAGTACTTTTGTATAACCCTTGTCTCAAGTCGCTCAAAACATAATATGCGAAATTTCTACGTTCCACACGCAAAGAAAAGATATGATTACACTATGGTCACCGCAACAATAATATGTTCTCTCCAATAAAAGCATGATCGTCGCAACCATAGTATTGTTTTTCGAATTTCATTTTGACAATAGTATGATTGCGACAATATTGCTATTGTTGAAATGTAACAATAGTATTATTGCCAAATTTAGAAATGAAAATATGGTTGTAGCAACCATATAAACATGGTTAGTGCAACAAAAGTATTGTTGTTTAAAATTTACGTTAACAAAAATATGATTACGGCAATCATACAGTATGGTTGTGTCTATGAACATAACAAAACAGGTTTTGTAGAGAATACATGTATGTGTGTGCGTATGTTTTTTTGATATACAAAAAAAACACATACACACGATACAGTGAATGGTTGCTGTCCATTAAAAAAAATAACAATCGGAATGTAGTTCGAGGGTTTTTTATTGTGTTTACTTTGTTCGGTGAAATACTCTAATACCGACTGGTTCTCGTTTATTTAAAATCTGCCTGCACTTAAGTATATAGCCATTGATCATTGTAAAATCACATTCGTTACTTGGTGTCTACGGATGGTGAAGTAGCATTCACCTCTGCTGGCAACTAAAAGTATTTTTGACCGTTGAAATATATATTTTGGTTTCCTGAATGAAATGTTCAATAAAAACGTGGCCTCAAAATTGGCTATGATCTAATAGTAATGCAATTTATAATAACTTGCTTGATAAAAATCTCTATTTTTGAATAACAACATTACCCAATCCTAATAAATAATTTTGGGGATCATAGTATGGTTGAGTGTGAATCATACTATGGTTGTGGGGATCATAGTATGGTGCGTGCGAATCATACTATGGTTGTGAGGATCATACTATGGTTGTATGAGAAACATACTATGGTTGTGAGGATCATAATATGGTTGCGGAGATCATAGTATGGTTGAGTGTGAATCATACTATTGTTGTGATGATCATAGTATGGTTGTGGAGATCATAGTATGGTTGAGTGTGAATCATACTATGGTTGTGGGGATCATAGTATGGTTATGTGTGAATAATACTATTGTTGTGAGGATCATAATATTGTTGTGGCACAACCATATAGCCAACAATAGTATGATCCTCTTCGAATATTGTCACCACAACCATACTTTTTTTCTGCGTGCACAAATTCTTATTTTGCTAAATAAATGATGCATAAACTCAGCCGTCATGGGCGTTCTCCCTCCAGTTTGTAAGGCCTAGAATGTTCGTATCTGCATGCACTTTGTCTTTTTGGATTTCCCAGTTTGCGCATCCAACGCTTTTTTGGCTCAACCGTTCGTTTCCGCTTTACCGACCTGTTATAGTCAGCGAACGATATGTTCGTACAGCTCACGAAGGTGGAACCTACATTTTTCAAAGGATTTTTCTCTTGAATACTCCCAATACTTCTTTTGCTTTTGGTTTATGGCAAAACCCAGTTGAACAAATTTCCCTACTACCTTAACATTGGAACTGCCAGCTGAAACTAGATCGCATTCCTTTCCTTGCGGCTGCTCCCTAAACTCTCAATTTAAAAAAAAAAACTCGATAAGGACCATAATTTTAGTACTTCTCCCAAACAGACCATTTTTGAGTTATGCCTGTCTTGCACGCAATGAACTCTATACACATGCAGTTTGTTTCAAAGAAAATATCAATGAAACTTTAGAAAACTTTTGGGTTTCAAATTGACCGGAAACTTAAATTTCCTCATATCCGGTTTGCATAAAAAAAGAACGTGAAAGGCTAAAACAAGAAAAGTTATGCACTTCGTTAACACTTTGGGTTTCGGTCAAGGAATACGAAATGAACTTCCGCCGTCGAACACTTGAAACAATAGCGTATTATAATATCTTGTTACGGTGTAAATTTAAATAAATGGGTTTAAAAGAAATTGGTTCATTAATATTTCTGTGCCGAAAAGGAAAAACGACTTCCGAGGTTTTAGGGCGAAAACGCCCTTACCAATAATAAAAATTGTTTTTTGTTATAAACCCAAAAACTGAACTATCGGGGTATATTTAGGGTGGCCAGATTAGAACGATACGAGTAGTAAAATGAAATATAATTATATAATAACGGTAGAGTAGATTTAAATGCGCTGTTTGTTGTCTCACAAGCTATTTACTGACACATCAGGGACATTACCATTTTCTATAGATGGTTTTTGAACAATTAGATGCTGTTGATGTTCTGGGCAAGAAGATTCAATGTGACGCTCGTTGTTAGTGACATGTATTCGAAGTGTCGAAAGAAGTATAAAGGCTTTCTAAAGCGGTGCAAGACATATTTCACTACTTCTGATTTATACAACCTATTCAATATTTATACAACCTATATCAGGCCTAAGCTGGAATACAATTCACATTTATGGGCAGGTGCTCTAAAAACATCCTTACAGCTACTTGAAGGCGTTCAAAGGAGAGCGATGGTGCTGATATGTGACACTGGGGTATCCAACTCAATTGTCTCCCTCGAGCATCTGAGGAATGTGGGATGTGTGTCGCTGTTCTATCGTTACTTTAATGGTGTGTACTCCGCGGACATCCGTCGAATTAGTCCTGACGTTAGGACGTTCGCAGAATTCGCAACTTTCCAGTAATTTACACACGTTTGTAATCGATCGACCGGTTTACTGCACAGATACAGATCGAATTCTTTGCCCATACTTTCCGTATGTGGAATCGACTTCCGTCAGATGTAATTCCCACCAAGAACGGCATTTATATATTCTAGACAACTGTCAATAAATATTACTCCCTCTTACCCCCCTCCCTCCATCTGATTTCTTACTTTCCACTCACCAACGCAATGCACTGCATAATAGGGGACATCCCATGAGATTTGGTCAATTAAAAACACGGTATAATATACCACATTTCATATTTAAACAGACTACACCACCTTAGGTTGGTCCTGGCCTGTATCAAATTGAAGCCGGTTTTAGCTTGAAGTTGAACTTAGTTTGAGGCTTATTATTTAAAAAATACTCGTATCACAACACGATATTGAAATGATCGTTTCAGCTTGTCTGACTGTTCTTTAAAATGGTCGGCCTAAATTTCAAAGACTCGGCCTAATACTTGTGGTGTAAGCAATAGCCTCTCGAAAGTGGTTGACTTGTTGACCTATCATAAAATCCATCTTGATGATTCGTTTGGGCCTATCCAATACCTCCGCCGATTTAAGGGTCTAATATCACCATCACGATGTGGTGCATTTCCCTTCTGAGCCTAAGCTTAAACCAGGATTTTGGTTAAACACACTCTACCGGAGAGCCTACTCCTTCATGTTGTTGGATTCTGGTTCTAGGTAGTGTTTTCAATATCAAACTTTTCCACAGTATGACTTATAACCTGCTTACTGAAAACAGTCAACCTGCGTATTCAGCCAGAATTTTGACAATGTGTATCTTCCCAATGTTATACTTATATAATGTTTGATTATAATCATATAAAGAACTATCATTATCATCACTCTTCTTATGTGTTATAGTATCTTCTCATTTCCTATTTCAAGATTTTGCTAAATTTTTTCTTCTGGAAATGTCTTTGTAAAATCAAAATATTTGCTACATTTTTATTTATGAGTCGGCATTAAAAAAAGTAATTAAAATACTGCACCAATGAAATTTATTCAGTCAACACACCCATAAAAACAATTAAATAAAGCTAAATTTCCATTTAGATAATTAATTAAAAATTGCTCTTATAGAATTTTAAAAATGTATCCCCATTGATTGATGGCGCTTAATTGTATCGAAAATATTTTTTTAATATTTTATGGATACAATGAAATATTTTATACGCTTAATGAAAAAACGCGAACATCGAGTTCATGTGCAGACAATAAATAACGTGTGTTTTGCGGATAAAAAACAATACTTAAATGAACATTTTGAAATATGTGAACACGACGATGACGACCACACAGATTTCCATTTAAATGCAGAGCATGATTCATGGGAGGCATGTGCTCTGAAAAAATCGATTAAAATGGAGCACCCCAGGTTATGTGAGCAATTAGCACAGATACTCTAAAGGTCAGACGGTTATGGTCTGACCGAAGACTTCAGTCTGGTACCACGAATAGTTAGGAGCCACCGGGGCAGCTGCTCTGGTCTGCCATGTGGAGAGGACCTTACCACCACCTAAGTCGCGGGCAGAGCATTTTATTCAGTGCGATGTTGCCATGCAATCGGGTGTTCTGGTCCATTGAAGAGTTGACGTGGTTTATAGGCCTTAACCCCCATTATCAGGGTGGAAGTTGTGGCACATATTTTATACTTCTTATTGGTTGTTGTTGTTATTGTAACAACAATATATTTTATTGTGATGTCCTGTTCGTCTATGGGGGATCTGCTTCGATATCCAAGTGCAGGAAACTTGCCATTTGAACTGGATGTGTTCTCAGAGACCTGGGGGTCAGCTGAGTCGGCTTGGCCGAACTTATTGGTAACGTGGGCCGCCGTAGTGCAAATATTTACTTGCTTAAGTACCACACAAAAAACAAGGTTCAAGGTAAAAACATCAAAAAATTGGAAGAGGCGGATATTTTTTTAATGCTAGATACTTTAGAAAACGGTAGGAACAGGCCAAGGAGTACTTAGTAGGGACATAAATACTGTTACAACATTGAACACACCCATTTCTATAGTAGAACTGAACATACCCCGTTTTGAAAGCTAACCTTAATAGCGTTAGCCTGTAACGGGATTTTAAAATTGTTTCAACTTTCATCATGGAGTGGTCAGATAATGAGCACCGTATCGCTGTAATAGCGCCTTTCAAGTGTGAAATGAAAAAAAACACGATATTTTCAAAACGCTTCGGCCACTAGAGATTAGCCGCATGTTCGTCTACCGATGCATAAAACTGTTTGAGGAGACTGGAGATGTAAAAGACCGCCACAGGTCGGGCCGCCCACGCTCTGTTCAAAAACCTCATGTCATCGAAGCCGTGAAATCAAGAATTCACAAAAATCCGCTCCGAAAATAGAAAATCATGGCCCGTGAGATGAATATCACGAAAAAGTTCATTAGTCGAATCAATAAAAAGACTTGGGACTTGGGCCTTTCAAACGACGTACCGACATTCATTGACTGCAGCTTAAAAATGGATTGAAAAATGCAATCGTCTTTTGGTGAAGCACGCTAATAACTTGCACAGAAAAATTTTGTTCACCGATGAAAAAATTTTACCGTTCAGGAAAAATTTAACAAGCAAAATGATAGAGTGTATGCGCGGCCATCTAAGGAAGCATCTGAACTGATCCCAAGGGGGGAAAGGGTCATCACCCAGCTTCAGTCATGGTTTGGTGGGGGGTCTCTAACGATGGGGTCACTGACCTGCGTTTCTGCGCACAAGGAGTCAAAACATCGGCCAAAGTTTACCAAGAAACCGTTTTGGAAGCTGTTGTGAAGCCTCTTAACAATTCTCTGTTCCAAAACCAGCCATGGACTTTTCAGGAGGATTCTGCGCCGGCCCATAAGCCTAAAACGTCCCAGGCCTGGCTTCGAAACAATTTGCCAGCGTTCATTTCTTCTGAAGAATGGCCCTAAGGCAGTCCAGATTAGAATCCATTGGATTACAAATTGTGGACGGTTTTAGAGGACAAGGTTTGTCACAAAAGATACCCCAACATTGGATCTCTTAAGAATGCTTTGGTTCGAACTGTGGCCAATTTTCCAATGGACGAGGTTCGTGATGACGATTGTTGACGATTGGCCAGTGCGACTTAAGGCGTGTGTAAAGGCAAAAGGCGGACATTTCGAAAAGTATATTCTTTTTGGATTTAATATACGTCAATAAATATATTAAAAAATATTTGGTCCAAAAACATTCAGTACTTTTAATTTCACAGCATAAAACGTGTGTACCAGTATTTATGTCCCTACTAAGTACATAAATTATATCGAGCTAGGCCCACTGATTTGAGAGAATTTTCCCGTTTGTTTCTTACTGAAATGAAGGTATTATGGAAATTTTATTTTCTGTCTCTCTCTTGGTCATCCCCAAGAAGCGCTGGCTGCCGAATTGTGGCGAAGTGGCGAATTCTTCTTGGTATCGTGTTTAGAGTGCGACTTGCGTAAAACACTCGGCTTCCATACATCTCTGATGGCATATGATTTACGATTATAAATTTACAACAAATTTAAATATTTTTTTCTATATTAACAGCTCATGCGCCACCACTCGCTTTATAGTTTTAGTAGATTTTTTTTAGGTCCCCAACAGAAAAATGAGGTTCATTAATTAAGATGCCCTTTTAGATGTTATTCTTTTCAAAATTTACATTTGGTGTCATAGCAAGAGTAGAACTGAAGATCTTCTTTAAGCTGACCTTTTACACCTTTTTAATTGTAATTCAGCAAATACGAATTGAATTCCATTTAAAATTCAAGAAAACTGTTTTCAATTTTATAACAATAATTGAAATTGTTTTTGGCATACTTTGTTGGTCTATGAATACTGATATGCTTAGTTCATAGTCTGATATGAAGCCATGTTTCTTTTGAGCATTTTGTACAACAAGAAACTTAAAAGTTATTCAACAGGCAGTCGAAAAGACTTTAAGTTGCAAGCAGGGGTGACTGCAGCTTCGGTGAACGCTGTTTTATCATCCTCAGGCACCAAGAAAGACAGTGCGTGGGATTTTTATTGTGTTTACTTTGTTCGGTGGGGTACTCTAATG
Organism: Hydrotaea diabolus; assembly: GCA_963513945.1. NCBI lineage: Eukaryota > Metazoa > Arthropoda > Insecta > Diptera > Muscidae > Hydrotaea > Hydrotaea diabolus. The sequence continues at coordinate 154,218,104 of OY740720.1, read as the reverse complement.
CTGGCAGTTTATTATTGAATTGAAACCTGCCTATACTTAAGTTTATAGACTTTGATCATTGTAAAACACATTCGCTGCTTGGGGCCTGAGAATGGTAAAGTAGCGTTCACCGCAACTGCAGTCACCCCTGCTTGAAACTAAAAGACTTTTCGACTGCCTTTTGAATAACTTTTTGGTTTCTTTTCGAACAAAATGTTTAAAAAACTTGGTCTCAAAAAATATTTTTGTTTTGAAATTTGACAAATTATGTGTTGGAGCTGTTTATATACTCATTCTGACTTGTACCTAACAATTACCAGTTGCTACAACAAATAATTTTTCTAATAATTTTTAAAAGGTCAAGTAGAGCAGAACGTTTTCTAAAGACTCGAACAAAATTGGTAGATTTTGTTAACAAATGGCTTATTTTTTGCGGGTTTTATATCTAGTCCTTAGTAAAAATTACAATTAATATTCCATTTGAAATTCAAAAGATTCCATATAAAATTCAGAGTATTCCATTTGAAATTCAGAATATTTTAACAAATATTCGAAATAAAACCAATAGAAATTTAGTACTTTTTTTAATCTTAAATAGAATATTCTGAATTTCAAATAGAATATTTTGAATTTTGAATGGAATATTTTGAATTTTAAATAGAATTATTTAAAATTTAATTGGTATCTTTTGACTTTCAAATTTTTTGAATATCTTTCTTGATCATGAAAATCACTGCTGATATGCGGGCATTGAAGATGCCTATCCGAAAGATGGATGATTCTTTCTTGGAAACCCCAGCAGATACGAGAACTGGTTTGATATTATAAAACGTAGTCGACGCACCGACAAGATCTTCATGTTATCAAGTAGGTGGTCCTCCGCGGACATACTCGAACATACTCGTAAGAAGCCACCTTGTCGCAGTGCCCAGAGAAGCATCCTGGCAGTTCTGATTGCTTCTCCAAGAATTTTAGGGTAATTAGTGTACGGAATTGTTGTGACGTTGACTCTCAAATGAAAGGTGAAGCCTAACCTCAGATGTGAAGTAAGTGGAAAAATCAGCCATCTATCAGGTACCATCTATTTTGGGCCCGAAATCAGAATCGTGCAGCTGTCAGGCGTTTGGTGGTTGTGAAACTGCAGAAAGATAGAGTAAAACATGACGGAAATATCACCCCTCCCTGGAAAACGCTCTCCACAAATAACCGATACATATAGTTAAGGATCCAAAGCTTCAAATAAGGTGTGCGAAACTTGTTGACGATGTCCTTAAATAGAGTAGCATGGCTGTCTATAGCGAACCCCTTTGAGAGATCAGGAGCCACGAGATTCGCCCTGGTACACGGACCTTCACATGTGGTTATAGCGATCAAAGTAGTTGCGTGCTGTGAAGCTTGCGGAAACCATGTTTGAGAGAAACCATGTAGCTCAGAAGAACTAGATCGTCAAGCGTTGTTGTTGTAACGACAATAAATTCTGTTGTGATTTCCTGTTTGTCTATAGGCTTCGATATCCAGGTGTAGGAAACGCCCCAGACCAGTGGGTCAGCTTGGCCGGACAATTGAAGAGGTGCAGCGCGTCCTGTTGTCCCTGATGGCAGTCAGGACAAACGTCTGGAACATTAACAATAATTCGCGCCCAATACGAATTGAGGCGGCTGCACCATTACGATCTTAGCTGAGCCAGATCCACTCGCGTCTTCTCCTTTGAAGAAATCTCCAGGGGATGTTTCTCTAGCACTACATTCACACTTTAGCTGGATACAGTTGATTTTCTCGTATATGTCATCCACTTTAGGTTCTGACGGCAACCATCGACGTATGACACAAATTTAACGTCGTCTGCTGGTGCAGGAATTTTAGAGAGGTAGAAGTAAAACAGTGCCGGAGATAACATACGACCCTGGGGAACTCCCTGTTTCACTCTTCGAGGCTTCGACTTCCTGTCTCTAAATTCTTCATATGGTTGGCCCCTACACATATAGTTTACTTCCTAAGTACGTTTTAAAGTAGGCGGAAGGGACGTGTCTGTTATGTCCTCGAACAGAGTGGCATGATTGACCGTGTCAAAGGCCTTGGTAAGGTCAAGAGCCACGAGGACCGTCCTGTCGTTGGGCTTGTTCTGGTTAGGCCGAGACTTACGTTTGGTAATGGCGTGTGAAGCTGTTGTTGTGCTGTCCTGCTTGCGGAACCCATGCTGATGATTAGCACATGGAAGGTGTTCGATCAGGCTGGGAAGTAGCAGTGCCTCAAGCGTCTTTGCTACTGGTTGAAACATGGCGGCGTATGGAGTATTGTTGTTTGAAAATAACTCATACGCCACCATATAGAAATTGTTAAAAGAGAAGTTGGCTCATTAGTTTGAATATACCTTTTTCGTGATTTTCCTCCAAATCATCTTGTTTTTTCGTAAGAGCATTTGTATTATGTGGTGTAGTATTCATTCCTTATCCAGGAGACGAGCTTCGAAAAATATATACCTATTTTGAGCTCATAAATTTTAAACTTCTCTTCCTTCCAACAGAATTAGCAAACCCCCCAGTATCTTTCTTTTTAAGCGTACAATGATTTTAATTACATTTTAAAACTTCAAATACGTACACTGTTTTATGTTTCCAATCTCCAAAACCCTGCCATATTTATATAAACCTTACAGCCGTTGGAAATAAATCATCAATAACACCAACAACAGCAAAAAGGGCAAGAAAATCTAATTATTTAGAGTACCATGCGGAAAGTATCCACAAAAAAAATGTTGTGGCTTTTATGTGAAATCATTGAGGCTGTTTTTTGAGGGTTACATACGAAACAGTGGTTTAAGTAGCTTAAGTTGCGAGGCAATTTTTTTCACATTACTCAATTGCTACAAAAAATGTGATTTTAGTATTTTAAAAGTATTTTCCCATTATTGAACATTAATGGGAGGGAAGAGATAAATCTCCAAGGAATTTAAGAATTTCTAAAGATCATGGCCCAAATGTTTATTGTTCCGCCAACAGCAAAACTTAGAGATTTAAATTGGTTTCGCCCCCTCCACCTTGCCTTCCTGCTGGCTGCACAAGTCTTATTTTTTTTTGAAACTATGTACGAGTATTTGCCCATAGCACACTTAGACAAAACTTTTTGGAATCTTCCTACAATAAAAGTTGACTCAACAACATTACGCGGCACAATAAATGGTTTCGCACATGTTCCGGCCTTGTGGACCATGCCACTCCACCTCCACCCACCGCCCGGCTATCAGTTTGACTTGAAGCGATTTTTAGCTGAATGTGTTCAAAGTTGAAATAAGAAATTGCATAATTATCTGCAGAGCACAGGGCACGCTGCCAAGATTGCGGCATGGAACTTTAAAACCTTTTTATGGCCAACAAAAAACACACACAAATTTAAATAAAGTGTATAATTTCTGCTAGGGGAGTTCATGGATTTGACATGCCACTGGCAGCCGCGAGTATGTATGAGTGTATCAAGAGAGAGAAAAGCGGGCTAATTTATTATTGGTTTTGTTTATAAAATACCCTCAGCACACACACACACTCACGTTTAAGTATTCTGCGTTTATTGATGTGGTAGCTGATGTTGTCGATAAAGCCATAAAGAAAAGAAAATAGAAAAAAACAGCAACAACAACACTTCAGTTTATGGGAAATCAATTGTCAGTTATACGAGCAAAGTCTAGCCGCCTTTGGCCGAGGTTTGCCAACACCAAACACAGACACACACCGACACATTTGGAGACAATGTCAGAGTGAGTTACAGTTTATATGTATGTAAATGTGCCTGTGTTAGTATATTTAACGCTTAAAGCCAAAGAAGCCTTAACCCCTATTAAAAGTCAAGAGCTTATCAGCAACAGTGGAAATAAAGGTGGCACTTCTAAAAAGAATAGAATGAGTGTTAAACAATTTCACAAAGGTTTACAATCTTGAGTTCAAATTTTGAGGCTTAATTATACCCATAGAGACCAAGCTGTGGGTAAAAAAAAATTGGCTATATCTTTGAGACTTGGTGGTCTAGGAATCTTTGGAAATCCTTTCGAAAATAGTTAACATTTTTCATGAACTTTTCAATTGAATTTCAAAAATTCTGGCTTCTATAGGGTGATTTATCTAGAGGTTTTTTTTTCAGAACAAAAAAAATATAAAAATTCAAATCAAGTGTGGAATCTTTATTGGTAAATTGAAAGGACATTTTTAGGCATTTATTTTTTTTAATATAATTTCCCTCAAATGTTGGCCGCAACTACGCCGTAGGGTTTCCATTCTGAGAGTTAAATTTTGGTTGACTCGTTCGTGCATTTCGACCGGTATGGCTTCAATGACACGAGTAATGCTGTCTTCCAAAACCTAAATCGTATATGGTTTGTCAGCATAGACTTTGCACTTTACGTAACCCCAAAGAAAAATGTCTAAAGGTGTTATATCACTCGATCTAGGCGGCCAACTCATCTGTCCAAAACGTGAAGTTAGCTACTTTTCGAAATGACCTCTCACTAGATCCATTGTTTGAGCAGGTGTATGGTAGAAACCAAGGTCCTGTAGAAACCAAGTGCCGTCAAGATTACGGGCTTCAATTTCAAGTAGCATAAAGATCGATATCATGGCGCGATAGCGAGCACCATACACGGTTACGTTCCGGCCGTCATCATTTTTGAAAAATATGCACCTATGATTCCACCAGCTTATAAACCGCACCAAACCGTGGTTTACTCTGGGTATAATGGCACCTCTTGAACCTCTCCTTGCTGCTCTTCAGCCCAAGTGCGGAAATTTTGTTTATTGACTTTGCCGTTGTGCCAGAAATGGGCTTTATCACTGAACAAAATTTTGGTCAAAAACAGCGGATCTTCCCGTTTCTCACCGAACGCTCATTTTTATAATACAGTTGCCAACATTTGAAGGTAATTAGTTTCAAAAAATAAATGCCATAAATGTCCTTTCAAATTACCAATAAAGATTCCACACTTGATTTGAATTTTAATATATTTTTTGTTCTGAAAAAATACCTTTAGATGGATTACCCTTTATAAGCGAGAATAAATTAGAAACTGATAAGAGATTGTTGGTTCTGAAAAAATACCTCTAGATGGATCACCTTATATAAGCGAGAATAAACTAGAAAATGATAAGAGATTGTTGGACATTGCACTAGCGATGAAAAAACCAAGTTTCAGTTAGATCAGTTAGTGTAATTTATGAATTTCAATTGATATTTTCTGAATTACAATAAAACGGGATAGAATTTATTTCATCAAAGCCTATATAATTTCATTTAAATACATCCCATCTAATCAAAAATGTCTGATTTCATTTAAATAAATTTTCGAATTCTTTAAGTATGGATATTGCAGTGGATATTACGGGGAATACCAAATGGCAACAAAGTTTAAAATTTCCCTCAGATAACCTTCTTCAACTTTTTCCCTTAACTTCTTGTGAAGCATAGTAGCTATCATCGACATACCTACTAATCGAATTTCCATGGCAAGGTTATTAACATTCGGTTTTCGCACCAGAAGTTCATGCCGTCCACCGGTTTTTTTTTTGTAGTTAAGACCGATTAACAACTAACTTTTTCTGTGTGTGAGATACAGAAAAGTTAATTTGATTTAACACAAATCAAACTTACGGAAAGCTACTTTTTAGTATCTGCTTTAGGTTTAAGAGTTACACTTAAGGCTGTCACGTTACGGCATGAGTTTTTGGGTAAACATTATGCGGAATAAAAAACTAAAGTTTATTATAATTTATTATATCTAAAACTAAATTTTATTATAAACGCTTTCAGCAACAACTTTTACTTTGATAGCTAGACTGCAATATGTTCAACCGAACTCCTTTTAATCAACTCCTATGCCATTTTTGCTTTTAGCCCTTCATATGCCTATCCGTCCTTCCGTCTGTCTGTATACTTTTATTTGTAATTGTGCCTGTAAACTTGTTTGCCCGTCTCTATTACAAAGTAATTTTTATGAGACGTCTATGACAATCAAATTATTCCCCACACTCACTCACGGCCCGACCGCCACTCGCTCTGACACTCTCCCCTGTTGTAACAGAACATCCAAAACAGAACACAATAGAACAACAGCAAAACAACAAACAAAACCACACGAATAAAAGCTTAAAACAAAATTAAAAAAAAAAAACAACAACGACATTGACACGATATAAAAAACGAAGTGAAATAATAACAGACACCAGGTCAAAACACTTGACAGTGACAGAAAACAGACGAACCGGCTGTATTAGAATGTCGAGAGTGCGCTGGCGCATTTCTGTCCAATGCCAGTGGCATAAAAACCTTGTAAAAAAGTTGTTGCTTTTTGTTTGGCACCTTTTAGAAAGGGGGTTGGTGAGTTAAGGCAGGGCGAAACTCATTTAATGTCATTCGGACAACTGTGAGAAACACCGCATGGAATGTAACTTTAGTGGCCGAAGATGAGACACCTTACTCCACTCTGCTATTCAAAAGACTCAGAGCCTCTGTCTGAAGCTTGAAAAAGGTCAGACATAATATGTAACTTTTGGACCGGGAAGGACATATTTGTGAGGCTATAGAAACAAAAAGCGGTCCAATTTCACAAGGAATCTTTGAGCTAGCTTCAATTTACAATTTGGCTTTAGAGAGGCAGGAACTTTCTTCGGAAGGGGAATTTGGATCGAGCTATTTATAAAAACGTAACACAATGTGGTCTAGTTTCACTTGAGATAGGCGTTCGTCGCTCTTTACCCTTCATGCGAGACTTGGTCGAAATCGGATGTATTTTTGTCGCTTCAAAATCTGCAGATTCTAAAATCAAGAAAGATCTTTTAAAATAGCTATATAAATGTATGGACCTTTATGGTCTAGTTTCAACAGATACATAATTATTGGCCGCCCATAAATTACCATGCCTTTGAGCATGATTGGGTCTAATTTGTGGTTTCTAAAGCTGCTGAAACTAAAATCGGTGGGGATCTTTATGGTCGAACTTCACCAGTGATGGGTGTTGATCGCTAGTTATTACGGTCCGAAATTTGATCGGAACAAGATGTAATATGTGGCTTTTAAGAAGAACAGACAGATGGACGGCGGGAGGGACCAACGTATTTTATTTTTATTGTAATGATTGAAATATAAAATATTCTATAAAAAAAAAATTCCAAATACTTTCTACTATTCATGTATAAGTTGAACAGGTATTAATTTTTTAAAACGTTATTTCCACAGGACGGACGAATGAACAGATGCACGGCGGAAGGGAAGTACGGACAGACAAACGGGCGGACATCGTTTAACGGAAACAGATGGTGATTTTTAATCGATCGTATTCTTCAACAGGCCGGAAAAAACCGAAGGCGGGAGGGACGTGCGACGACAAACAGGTGGACGTCAGGAGCGACGTACGGACAGGCGGACGGACGGACGCTCAATGGAATCAGATAGTGATCGTTATAGAAGTACTTTAGATGGGGGGTATCCGCTTTCCTAAATCAGCACTCAGCCCTAATACTTTGTGCCACAGTGTGGTGTAGGGTATATAAAAATGCATACTGCATGCTCTCAGAAAAGCGACAACACTGCTTCCTGTTTTCCAGTAAACTCTTCGATACGTTTGTCTAGGCCGAATCTTGTATACCCTCCAACATGTACTCAAAAATGATATGACAGAAGTAAAAATTATCGTATTTACGGTCACGAGAGCCAAACAAAAAGCAACATCTTTTTTAGTCGCGGACCGTATTTTTGGATCCCTAAAATCTATGACTAAAAGCGACACACTACTAGTGCAGGACCTTTTTTGCGGACTTAAACAAAATAGAAACCTTTTTTTAGCAAATGACTTATTTCTTAGGTTTTTTCTTAGTTATCGAGGCTTTGTAAAAACTAATGCTTTGATACGCTATTGCACAGGATGTACTGTTGTAGGGTGTCTTCGAAAGATACAATATGATTGTCTAACTGGTGTTTTGCAATATCATTATACATTCTATAACGATTAGGCCTAAAACTTAGAATTTTGAAAGTTGAAGTTAACGAGGTTGTAGACTTTGGCATCGTTAATTTTTTGATGAAACAGGGAGTCCTTGAAAGCCCTACCCTTCAAATTTCTCACACCTTCGATTAATGACTTTGCATTTCAAAAGGCCCTATTTTATCAACCCCATACTAGAATACTAGGTCTCTCTCAAGTTAATATTTCTCGCCTTTTTCTGCCTATCCTCCTTTACTGACCTCGCATATTAAAGTTATGATTGCTTTCATCCCCCGCCGTAATATGGCCCTGTTTATATTTAAAGCTTTTTAATCACTTTAAGAGAGGGGGGAGGACGAAAAAAAGCGGCCGCAAAAACTTTTTTGTGGTCTAACAAGCCGAGCCACTATTATCTATCTATGTAAAGTTATGCTAACTCAGTTTACTTCCGGCTGTTTCCGCCGACATTTGAACAAGCGACGGCTGTTAAGGACGAACAGCACACGCAGACAAGAAATAACCACAACAAACAAAACAGCAAGAACATTAACAAAACAAACTAGGAAAGAAAGTTGATGTCTATACATACGAGTATGTGTAAAGTTGAGCAGTCAATGTGTGTAAGAGTGTGTGAGTGTAGGTGTATAAATATACTAATACAGCCATAAGCAAAAGTTGACTTTGGCGACAGTTGGTGGGCGGTTTGGGGTTAATATTTATGCCAGGGCAAAGTGAACGTTTTGCATTGTTAATAGTTAACTAAATATAGGCCAACAACCAGACGGCCAAGAGCGCTAAACGCCAAAGGCCTGCATGTGGGGTGTGGTGGCCCAGTCACTGAGCACGAGTGTGTGTTTATATATATTTTAACTTCAACTTGACCATCGATTATTAAGTATTTTCCGTTATGGTTTTTGTTTTTGTTTTCTTTTGCCAAACTAAGCCATCCTTCTTTCCGCCAGTCAGCCAGAGTGTCAGTCTAACACTTGTTGCTTGAAGAATTTAATGTCAGACGTCAGACACGGCTGCCATTCTCTTCCATGTTGTGGGGTCATGAAAATTTGTCCATGCTTCGTATTAAGGGTTTTTTTTTGTGTATTTACCGAGTATGTCTGTATGTCCATATTTCTAGCACATTAAAGCACCCTCGTCTAGCATTGTTTACAAATTTATATCCTGTTCTAAAAAAACTACAAAAACCTAGGAAAAAATAACTCAAGACACAGAAAAAAAATTGTGAATAAAACAACAAAAATCGAAGGTCATTTGTTGAGCAGAACATGCCAACACAACTCGCCCGTGTTCATAATATAAAATTCTTCATTTGGCTTATTTTTTGAGCTGTTTCAGTTTTCGTTTACAATTTTCATTTTCCTTTTTATCGATTTCACATTGACAGCAGCAGCAAGGTAATGTTAGAACGCAGGCAGGCAGGAAAACCTGAGACATTAGAATCCGTCAACGACAGCAACAGCATTGGAAAAATGTTGATGTGCCACCTGCACATCGATGACGAGCGGGTGCTGAGCTAAAGGTCTTAACTCATGACATGCCAAAACAAAAATTGCCCTCGACATGATGAAATATCCCAGATGTGATGGGCTATTATGGCACAGCAGGTAACATTTTAGTGATGTCCATGAGATGGGATGGCTTATTTTAAATTGTTAGTGTTTCACAATAGCCTTTGAATGTCGAAAAGTTTAAAGTTTAAAAGACATTAGGCTGACTGATGGAAAAGACATTTTCCGTATATCCATAGAGAAATTAGATGTAAAGAGTCAACATAAAGTAGTTACCCTTTTCGGGTGGGGTATTATCTTTAAGTAAAAAGGAATATTAACTGGCGAGTAGAGAAGTACGGATATGAAATAATTAAATTTCCCTCGTAGACTATTTCCATTAATAATGCTTGTCGAAATATTTTCGTTCAAAAAGCTTTTCAGAACCATTATAGTCATATTGAATATACAGGGTGGGCGATTTAACACTTTAAATTTGAATCGGCTGTAAAACAAAAAGAACTGATAATTATTTTTTTTAAATTTTTTGCTTTTATTGGAAAGATTGTACTTTGTCATTTAATAATGGAACACCGTCCGATGCGTTTTCGCTTCTCCCATACGCAGAGAAAATATTTTTTCTATATGGTCACGGCCATAATAATATGTTCTTCGCAATACAAGTATGTCCGTCGTAACCATAGTATTGTTTTTTTTATTTAATTTTGACAAAAGTATGATTTTCGCAATATTAATATTGTTGAAATGTAACAATAGCATTATTGCCAAATAAAAAAATTAAAATATGATTGTAGCAACGATATAAATATGGTTGGTGCGACAAAAATATTGTTTTTTTTTGGTTTTATGTTAACAATAATATGATTGTGGCAATCATACTGTACGATTGTAGTTTTTCTTCATTTGAATATACTTTTTACTAAGGCATATTAATAAATCCGTGACTATTCCAACTTCCCTCTTAGTTACATGAAGTGCAACACTGCTTCCATCAAGTATCATCTGTTAATAAACTACTAATTAATTTTGAATGAGTTCCCTCATTTCGTTTGTGTTTAACAGCTGTTCAATATATACAACCTCGTGGATTTTGTTAAAGATGGATGAATTTTCAGTGCTCATTAAACCCTATTTTTTGCGGAAAGAACCCGTCAATTAAGCCAAGGAAAAGCTTGATAAATACTATGGGGACTTTGCACCATTGATTTAAATGGTAAAAAAGTGGTTTACTGACTTTCGCTGTGGTCGCACAAGTACAAATAACGCTGAACGTTCTGGAAGGCCAATTGCGGTCAATACACCCGAAAATGTCGAAAAAATCCACGATATGGGGCGGTTGACTGACTTTAGCTGTGGTCGCACACTTACAAATGACGCTGAACGTTCTGGACGATCAATTGTAGTTAATACACCCGAAAATGTTGTTGGGTTTAAGAAAGATGTCTGCAAGATGCGTACCGCGATTGCTCTCAATTGACCATAGACGTTATCGTGCCCCAACTTCAAGGGAATGTTTAAAGTTGTTAAACCTACAAAAAAAACGACCAAAAAAGACTATGAAAAAGTTCCTTTTCAGCAAGATAATGTATAGTGCCCGGTTTCACACGTGAGCAGTCTCAAAATTTCATGGATTACGTATTTGTAACGTCATCCGCCATATTCTCCGGATTTAGCCCCCAGTGACTTTTTTATTTCCAAACTTAAAAAAATGGCTCGGTGGAAAGAGCTTCAGCTCCGACGATGAAATTATTTATCAAACAAATGCCTATTTTGTGGACCTCGAAAAATCCTATTTTTTTTTAAAGGGATACAAAACTGGAAAAACTTTGGACTATTGAATGGAGATTTTGTTGAAAAACAGTTTTGTTTGGCAAAAAAACTGTGTTTTATTAGAAAAGTCGCGGAGTTATTGATCTACCCTCGTAAATGAGGTTATGATTAGACATGTTATTGTCTCGTTGACAGGTGTACCGATACTTCGGTCCAGCCAAGTTTAATCTGTCCACTTGTTTCTACATTTTTATCAGCAACAAAATTCTTAACAAAAGCCTTCTTTCCTTATTCATTTACCTTTAAAAATCCCCAATTTTTCTTAGAGGACTTTAATTAGAAATTTGTCTTCTCAAAAAAATCTTGTTAATTTGTCTTCTAGCCTAAAGTGACATTAAGAAAAATTACCGGGATAAAGTCCATATCTCTTGAAGACAGGCAGTGAAAAGTAAATTCGGTGTATTGCATACTCGTACATATCTTCAATAGAATTAATACAATTTCGCAAATGTGTTGTTTATTTTGCCAGACATTAGGAATCAAGAAGATCTGAGGTAATATTTTGGAATTAATCGACGTCAGCAATAGAACACCTTAGGATGTGTAAACAAGAAAAATACGCAACATTAAAAGAAATTTGCCGAGCCAAACAAAAAATATTCAAATGATAAACAAGAAACGTAAGCGTGTACAAATGTATGTGTACTTGATGGCTATCAAGCGAAACCCCTCCCTAATCCCACCCTAAGAATTTCAAAATAAAAATTTCAATTATTTGATTGCACTCCATCTTCATCGTAGCAAAAAATATGTTAGTCTAGTTCGCATATATTTGCATTAGGAAATCACCTACGATTCGGGGAATGCGTACAAACGCTAAGCGAAATAAGAACAAAGTTAAAACTCGCTTATCTTGCCGTGAACGGCCGTGGCGGTGACGCGGATGACGGCGCACAAAATAAAGCAATAACAAATCAATGTTGTGGAAAAATCAAAACTGTACCGCAGATACAAGAAAATCTTATGGCATTGGAATGGAAATGTGGAACAAGTGAATAGCGCAAATACTTTGGCAAAGCAGTTTTTTGCGCGCTTTTTAAATGATTTTTTATTTATTTAGTTATTTTTTTGCTTCTCGTTCTGGTTTCTGGCTTTCCTCATGCTCACTGCCACCGGAAAGATGAATGGATTAAGGGTGGCGTTGGAATGTCGTTTTCAATTCGGAGAAGTATGCAGCAAATAAATTTCCATTTTATACGCGTGTAAAGTGAAAAATGATAAACAGTTTTTTATAATACAAATGGGTTTTTGTCACATTCAATATGACTTTTTTTTGGTCCACAAGATAATGGCGAAAAATGCAAAGAGCGGTGGCGTGAGGTCGCTGCGGAAAATATTAATGTATGGAAATGACACTCAGCAGGTTTTTAAATGACTTTGTTTTCGTGAAAGAAAACTGTTACAGTTGTTAGATTATTATGGACATAACTTCAAATAAAAACTTATAATTCGTATATAAACTTAAAACTACCTGGGCCACGATTATGAACATTAACGTTGCCTTCTATAATATTGATTTTCGACTCAGTAACGAACATGAGAAAGACGAAGCGAAGAAAATCTATGCGAAAGACAATGGGACAACTGTGAGGATGGAAATGCTCACTTGTTTAATGTAGACATAGTGCGTTTTTGCCAAATAAGCCATTATTTTTGCAATTTTTGATCTGACAACAATTATATGCATTCGTTACACGTAAGGCTACGCGAACGAAAATTCTGAAGTTTGTGGGTTCCTCTTTGATACGGTAGTGAAACGAAAATTTTAAAGTTTGTGGGTTCTTCTTTGAAACGGTAGTGAGAAACTGACTTTCTTTCGCATAGCCAGAGAATGGCAGTAAATTTCCTTTATATTCGTAAAAATTAACTGTTGCTCTAATAACTTCGCTGAGAATTATTGACTTTGCTGTTGGCGTCTCTGAACCTGAAAATAAAAACAAATGTTATTCTACCTTTCAAAATCAAAGTAATCAGTAGTTAAAATTTAAAATTTTAAATGGCCCACCCTTGATAATCAATTACAAGTGCTTCTTCTACAGGAGTATTGAAATAAATCTTGCTTGCTCGTTTTGAGCTGCTAAATCTTGAAGATTGCCGCAGAGAATTCTGGCTTCAACTCAGACAAGACCACTTTCAATTAATTCAGAAGAACTTTAAGACGTACCTTTGGGAAATTGAAATATGATTTTTACCCTCCACAAACCAATTGCTTTTTAGGAAAAAGTACCCAATCAGTTACGTACGCTAACGATGTTTTCTACATTCATGAGAAATTGCAGTGAAATACGAAGAGGAGCCCTTTTTACTACAAGTATGTGTTTAGGGTCTAAAAAGTTGAAGAAATTTGACGATAAGCTATGGCTGACGGATGATACTTGCAGTAGTTAAAAAACGTCGTTTTTCATTTTCCCTTCCTATTTAAACCCTGCACCTGATACAGGGAATTGTTAATTTTTTCACGCTAAATATTTGGAACTACAAAAAATATTTAAGCTAGACCTACATTTAGGTGTACCGATCAACTTAGAATCATTAGCTGATCATTCCGTTCATACATCTAAAGTTTGTGTTCAAACTACAGATTGGAATTGTAGTCCAATCAACATAGGTTAGGTGGAAATGACAGTTTGTACAAGCATACTTACTTAGACTATAAAGAACATTGTGATACCAGGGAAATTAGCAGACAAAATGTTGAGTAACTTCTACACACAATTTAGCACAATTACTTTTTTGGGGTTCATGGACCAACGCTATTGAAAGGTCCCTCCTGATTTTAGATACAACCGCTCTAGAACACCCGTCATATTTTTATCGAATTTAGTAGAGCGTATACCGATGAACAACAACGAATTATAGATCCCATTTGAACTATATAAAAGTCCATACATAGAACCATTTTTGAATATAGTCTTCATACAAAGGGTCTGGGGCCAAAAACGGCTTCTACACATAAATCAAATAAAAAAAAATATTTTTCACGAAGCCAAAAATAAAATTGTTTTTGCAATTTGGGCTGAGTGGGCCAATGGGCCGAAAATACGCCCCATGCAAACATGGACATATAGGTTCGAAAATAATAAAATTTTATTAAAAAAAACTGGGTACATAAAAACATCAGTTCACTCGCGACATCAATGTTCTCTGGCACAACGGCTGTTTTTAGACGACCTTCGTCTTTGAGCGAGCGTCGACCACGATTTAATTCAGTAAACCAGTTTTTCACAGTGTTATAGGATGGTGCTTCATCGCCATTCAAAGATTAAAGTTCATCGATGCACGTGATAATCCACGTCGAAAGTTGTGAAAAATTCTCGCACGAAAATGTTCGCGAGTTAATTAAATTTTTTTTGCCAAATTGATTTTTTCAAGTTACTGTAAACAACACAAATAATGGTCGTACGTCAAAACGTTCTGAGTACGTTTATGCTGAAGAATGTCAAACTTTCCAATGGAAATGTCAGATGGCGCCAGGTAGCACTTAGTGTTGCCTAGTCCAGGCTACGTTCTAAAACTTTAACAAATCATTTTTTAGACATTTTTTTAGAATCGAAAATAGGTGGACATTTTGATCCTCATAATGGCTTATGGCCATAAGCTGTTTATGATTGCAAATGGTCGAAATCGGCCCGGGGGAAAAAAAGTTTCCCTTTAAGAGACTAAAGGTACCTCGTTAAAAAGTACACTAAAGTTCAGTACACAAAAAGTTGGACGGGGGTCAAAATGGGTACTGTTAGTTAGGTCGCACTAGATACTTTAAGAAAAGGCAAAACCCTTGACTCTTTCGCTCATGTGGACCAAAAAACGTCCAGCATGGTCAAAAGAGCGATAAATGGTCAATAGGGACACACGAATACTCAAATTAAAGCAAATTTTGCCACCAATCCAAATACAGAGTAATTTTTAAATTTCGGCTGAGATAAGCGACAGAAGCATAATCCGAAACGAACCATTTGCTTGCGAAACATTGTGGAGGCTATATAAAGTTTGGCCAGTTTTTGGAAAATTTTTCTCAGCTCTTTTACCAAAAACTAGTTACGCATTCCTCTTAAAAACGGCAACATTTGTTTGCTTATTCGTAACAGAGTAGCAGGAGAATGCCATAAAGTTGCCACTGCTCAAACTAAAGCATTTTTCTACGTGAGTGAAATGATAATTCGTATGTTTGCAGTCTACCACATCAAATATCTCCCATCTAATCTCGTCGTTGATTTCATTTCCTTTTGCGGCAGGTCCTTAAATTATGCAAAAATATGTCGAGTGACATCATCATCAATTTGTCATTTGTCATAACGAGGACACTTCAGTTGTTCAACACCTTTTTCGCCTCCTATTTCGGTGTGTGTGTGTGTGTGAGTGTGATTGATGGTATCAATCATTTCCTGCTCAAATTACAACTGCTTCTGTTTGTCATGGCAGTAAAAGGATGATATTGATTGGGTTTTTTCTTTCAATTGAAATAAAGAACGAAAAATGTTTACGAATTTCAAATCAAATTGGCATTTTAAACTAGCGTTCCTCAATGTAATTTAATACACCCATCGACATACACTTGCAATACTAAATTCTCCTTTTTTTTATCGGTTTCTTTCTAGTTTGCAAAGGCATCTGCTGCTGCTGTCACATCTTTGGAACGTGACTTGGCAAAACTCGAACCATCCTTTCAAGTTGCCGCCGTAAGCCACGCCAAGACAAGCGTAAAACTGGAGCACGAAATATTCGTTTAAACTCATCTAAAACAAAACTTGTATAGATTGTCTATCTTGGCCGCGTGGAACGCTTAGTATTTGTTTAAATTAACTCAACGAAAGAAAAAAAATAAATAGAGATACGTTTTCATAAACGAGCAGCACAAACGAGCCGAGCCACTCAAGCAAACAAACGCCAGAGAAAATGGAAGCTACAAATGGTGCTGCCAACGCGGCTTCGGTGGCGGCAGCAGCCGCAGCCAAACGGGTTCAGATAGAGAAGGCTCAAAACTTTATGCGCCAGTATCGTGATCCGGAATCACGAGAATTGAAAAAGCTGTCGGCAAATCAGTTCATGGATGTATGGGCCCATTACGATAACGATGGTAAGTATTCAAAGAAAAAAAAGCGTAGCATATTTTAGGGGGGGGGCTAAAGAATGTTCAATGAGGACTACTTGCGGGCGGGGGTGGTTAGACAGACAATTTTGGAAGAGTTCTAACACCAATTTTCCGTTTTTTACATTTTGCAGGCAATGGTTATATAGAAGGCACCGAATTGGATGGCTTCCTGCGTGAGTTTGTTTCTAGTGCCAATGCCACCGACATCAGTCCAGAGGTAAGTAGCAGTGATATGCCGTCTTCATGTTTCCTTGACGTTGCTTCATAGCTATTGTTGCGTTTGCCTTCATTTGATTACATTTCGTATTTTATGTTTGCCCCTCTCCGTTTTTATTTTTTTGACGAAACTCTAATGGATTTCTCTTGTTATGTGTCGGCGGCACTTTTGGTTTCTATCACTTTTTCCGTGGGAATATCTTAAATTATTAGGAATTTTTTCGCTTTTTTGTTTGTTTTTTTTTGAGTGAGCGTGTGTCGTTAGAAATTCGCAGAAAATTGTAACACTTTCGAAGATTAGGCACGACGTGGAGCAAGGTTATTTGGTTGGCTGTCATTGTTGTTCGCATCGATACCAAGAAAATAACCTTTCTCCTCATATTGAGTAGCGTTGTAACGAGGCAGCATCAAGTGGAATTAAGGACATCGAGTGTTTTTCCGAAAGGTGTATGGAAAGCACTTTATTATGCAAATATATTTGTTGTGTCCTCTTGTTGGTTTAAAGAGGACACGGTTCAGCTGGACAAGGTTGAGGGAAAATGTACAACCACAATATTAATATGAAAGGGCTTGTGACTGTTTTGATGTAAGGGTATCATGCACGAATTGAACTAATTATGTTGGTTTACCTATTTAAATTTTCAGACTTGAATAGGAAAACAAATCAGGAAATTCCAAACGAGACGTTAGCAGTTAAGTGACAATCAAGGCCGTTTCTTGAATGACTGCCGTCTAGAACGTGCAAAGGCACTGTGATATAGAAAGCACTTTAGGGCTGAAGAAATGAATAGCTCCAGCACTCATATAATTGGTTAACGCAATGTCAAATCTGTCCATAATATACTATGACTTTAATTAAAAGTGAGCATATTAACCCTATCATCGGATCTGCGAATGAAAGCAAGACCAGGAAGTTTGTTGGATTAGTCAAGCTTAAGCTAAGTAAAGTCACTGGCGTTTTAATCGGGCAAGCAACTCTAGCAAACATTTTTACAAATGAGTGGTCTGTGGATATCGAAGTCATACAACTTTCTTTTCTTCTTTTCTTATACAGGGTGTACGTCAGGAAGGTATACTACTTTGTTTGTTTATAATTTTTGATGAAATGCACCGTCTTGTTGTTACCACAGATTAATCAAGCCCAAAGCATGCAGTTCTGGAGTTAATCCATGTGCAAAATTGTGGCCAAAGTTATTCTTTGAAGACCAAGCTCCTGAGCACGGCGTCGAATTAAGGTTGATGGATTGTTTTGAACACTTTCTTGAGCAGCAGTAATGTTTTCAGCCGATCTTGCAGTACGTTGTGTTCCATGCTTAGGCCTATCAGCTACAAACCCACT
Source organism: Hydrotaea diabolus (assembly GCA_963513945.1). Lineage (NCBI taxonomy): Eukaryota > Metazoa > Arthropoda > Insecta > Diptera > Muscidae > Hydrotaea > Hydrotaea diabolus. Next base: position 154,200,168 of record OY740720.1, on the reverse strand, counting down.
TTCTTCGAAATCATTTACTACACTATAAATAGTGCGTTTTGTTGGCACGTTGTTTCTCCTAAAAATGCCACGTAACTTTCTCATCGTCACACAATACGTATGAACCGCAGGGACCCAAAAACGGTCCTTTTTGTAAAAACAAGGGAGATGGTAAAAATAGTCTTTTGGCTAGACGTATTAAAAACAAAATCACTACGAATCCAAATATGGTTTTGTATTAAAAATTTGGCTGAGGCTGGTACTCAGACTAATGGACTCTATGAGCCCAAAATAATGTCTTATTGGGTTTTAGACTTATAGGCCCAAAAAAAGTCCTTTGGGGCAAAAATAAATTTTGCAGAGATAAGGGTCGGTCTTATAGTTCTAAGGGGTATCAAATATGGAAATATGTGTGCTAAAATTAAAGCAAATTTCACCTATATGGAAGAGAATATTCGGCCTTTACAAGTTTAAACAGAGGCTGGGGTTTTCTCAAAGACGTGTGGAGCCCAAAAACGCTCGTTTGACCCATTTATTTAATGCCTTTTTTACTTGTAGGCTTTACACAAGGCCTCCAAAACGACATAGGACTTGCCTCTCCATTTAGCGATGGAAAGGAAGCTTCAGGAAGTATGTAAGTTTCAGGATTTAACATATCGAACGTGTTGGGGTATTAATTCAAAATTTGAAAACCACATACATGACCACTGTATCTACCTATTTTAAAAAGCATTCATCGTTTTAACCGCTTCTTCAAACGTTTTTGCTTACTTCAAGGTATTAGCAAACAATTTTTCCTCTACTGAAAAATTAATGGAAGAAATTTGAGTTAATGCCCTATTGTTGAACAAGGGCGATATGGGCAAAGATAATCTTAATACCCGAATGTTGTTTTAGCGGTACTTATTGTCGTGATGACAGCCGAAGAATTGCTGCTGTGGTTCGATCCGGTGCATAAAACTGGCTGTCGTGTTTCTAGATTATTATTCTTACTGGAATATCAATACGGCCTCAGAAGCGACTATAGCTTACTTAGAATATGAGTGGGTGCCAAGTATGAAAAATTATAGGTCTACATCTTAGGGACAAAGTACGGTAACTTATGTAAAAGAGGTCTCGGAAGTCGTCTTCGAAATTTTATTCAAAACTAGGTAAACTACTTATGTGACTATTTGTAACCTTATCCGGTCTTTAACGTCTTTACCTAAAATAGATTTTCAGGACCTTTGATCTTGTGCTTTCAGCTTGTAGTGGGTCAAACTAAGACTCCTCTAAACTTTTAGAAGATGGTCCTTTTACTGGAGATTATCCATCTCCGCTTGAATACGTTAATTTAGCCATAAAGCTCGCTTTTTATTCGCTGCCGATATTTCCATAAATTCCGCAAAAAATGTCCTTATACAAACAACAAATTACTTTTAATTTTTTTCCTTGTTTTTTAACCCCTTTAAAATCCTTTGTTGTATTCATTTTTAAATTTTTCAATACAAAAAGCTTGACTTGCCTTTTCAATAGCTGTTGAATTTCCCTTTACAATCTAGAATAGTTCAATATTTTTTGTGTAATGTTTTAACAATGCCAAATATGAGCCATTCATTCGAACTAAGTGGCTTTCTCATTGTTGACATATCGCCCATTTCACATCTAGTATTTGTCCATTTTGGTACTCAGTTTCTGTCCCTCACCCCCATGCGCCTTTGAGGACTTTTATGCTAACATTTACCCAGAGAGCAGTTTAGTGATTTCTTTTTTTCTTTGCCGGCTGTAAAAACATTTCATGTGATATGCACTCTACCATTTTTTCAAATAAATTTGTTAAAAAAATGAAAAAGAAAGAAAAAAGATAACACCGAACACCTTGTTGCCAGTTGATGTCATCATGACAATTTGATGCCTTTGAAAGCCCTCCTTATGTTTCTTTTTTGCGACTGTCGTTCCGTTCTTGTATCTGTCAGGTTGAACTCATGCTCGAATTTCAAGATATGCTGCTTTATGGTATCACTCTTTTTATCGGGTAGTTAGCTAACATCGAATGGGCTAGAAGAAGACTAGACTATCGGAGCAGTAGGAACAGATACAATATTTCAAAACGAACAAAATGTTCGAATAAATAGCAAATGAGCCAAGCTGAAATGAATGAAACCGCATGAATAAGAACGGCATATACAAGTGGGTCGCGCTCTGCGTAGAGAAAACAATTTTTTGTAAAAAGCAAATACTAATATCATTTGTCCTCTACTAACGGAATGAAGTTTCCGAATGGGCACCTGTAATATTATTTGAGTTACCTTTGGGAAAGCCTTAAGTTTACGCGAAGCAGTGCCCATTTGCGGAAGAAAGTATCGTAATAAGTAATAGAGCCAGAGACCAATAACGAAAACAGTTTGTTTTACGTAGTTATTTAGATTTTTTGCATCAGAAAAATTATAATAGTCCATGTTCCAGGACTGAGTCACACACTCTCGATTATGGCACTTTCTTTCACGTCAGTGTGCATCCTGAATGACGGCATGGACCCTGAGTGTTGCCCATTAGCATACCCGTCTCACAGGCGCGGTGACTCGCTTAAATATCATTTTCAATTGTAAGGCGATCAAGTAATGTCCGTCTCTCCGTGTGTCCGTTTAAAGCAAAATATTGGTCACACAAATCATGCTAGAACCCTGAAATATTAATTGAGTATAGCTTATAGTCAAAAGTTTGGAATTGTAAGTATATGGGCGAAACCGACCCAAGACGGAAAAAGTTTCCCATTAAACGAATAAATTTACCTCAAAAAAGAAAAGACTTTTTGAGTATTTCCATCCTCGATTTTTAAGGACGAACCATGGCTTACAAGGGGACTGTTAGTTAAGACCTATTATTATAAACATGTATATTAAGGAGGTTCGATTACGCAATCGATATTGTGCCATCGATTTTTCGATAGCTTTTGGACAAAAATGAGGACAAAAAAATCATAAATTTAAATTTTTTGGCTTTTCCTCAACTTTAATTTAAATTCTTTTGCAGGTAATAAAAAAAAATATTATTTCCAAGTTGACATACAATACATATAAATGTACATTGCCACATGCAATACAATATAACATATGAGCGGGTTAGAATAGAAATACGACTGAGAGAACGTAGAAAATCGATAGCGCAATATCGACCCGCCCTTATGTATATATTGCCATTTAAAGTTAATTATTCTCCGGTTGGTTATATATCAACCGGAGAATATAATAATAATGAAATAATGAATAATAAAAAAGGATGGCTTAAATTTTGATTGTAATAACCGTTTGCTGTGGCAACTTAGATTTTTCTGTATCTTTGGTGGTTAGTACCATAAATTTGTTAAAGATAAAATAAAATTAGTTCCAATAACCAAAGACATTTTATCGGGTGATCAGTATAAAGGTATTTTTTCAAAATAAAAAAAATCAAATAAAAATAATAAAAAAATGGAATATTTGTGGTTCTTTCGAAAGGACATTTTATGGCATTTATTTTTAAAATATCATTTCCTTCAAATGTTGGCCGCGACTATGCCTCAGGGTTTCCATTCTGAGGGCCCAATTTTGGATGATTCGTTTGAGCATTTCGACCGGTATGTCTTTAATGACACGCGTAATGTTGTCTTCCAAAATGTGTAAAGGTGTGTTATCACTTAATCTAGGCGGCCAACTCACCTGTCCAAAACGTGAAACTAGCTGCTTTTCGAAACGACCTCTCAATAGATCAATTATTAGAGCAGCTGTATGGAGAGTGGCACCATCCTGTTGAAACCAAGTGTCGTCAAGATTACGGGTCATGGCGCGATATCGAGCACCATTCACGGTTACGTTCTGGCCATCATCATTTTTGAAAAATTATGCACCGATGATCCCACCAGCTTATGAACCGCTCCAAACCGTGTTTTTTTCTGGGTATAATGGCACCTCTTGAACCTCTTCTTGTTGCTTTTCAGCTCAAATGCGGCAATTTTGTTTATTGACTTTGCCGTTGAGCCATGGGCCTCATCACTGAACAAAATGTTGATCGAAAACAGCGGATCTTCCCGTTTCTCACCGAAGGCTCATTTCCATAATACAGTTGCCAACATTTAAAGGAAATTATTTTCAAAAAAATAAATGCCATAAAATGTCCTTTCAAATTACCAATAAAGATTCCACACTTGAATTAAATTTTTATATTTGTTTTTGTTCTGAAAAAATACCTCTAGATGGATCACCCTATATTTCGACAATGTGGCTGAGACTGAGGCTAGGACTTATGGATCAAAGAGACAAAAAACAGTCCACAGTAAATATGAGCATATTGTTATTCAAATTATAACAAATTTCACTACGAATCTAAATATTTTTTTATGATCGAGGTGTAGACTCGTAGGCACACTATTGGCCCAAAACCAGAGCTCGTATGGTCAAAACGACCTAAATTATAGCAACTTTCGCTACACAACCAAGTATGAAAATAGTTCGTGGGCGTGGTCAAAACGGGCAATCAATATTAAATATAGGTACATGATATACTTATATTTTGATAAATATATTTTACTACGAATTTAAAAATTAATTTATTTCGAAGATTTTGCTAAACTTGAGATTGGCCCCAAGGGGTTTGAAAAACTTTCCATTTCAATAGCGGGTCCACAGTGCAGGTATATATGATTCGGCTTGATCGAATTTAACGACGTTTTTACTTGTTCAAAACGAATACGTCCTCAAACCTTTGAAGCTATAATCCATATAATCCTAGAGCATAACCCAGGCTATTGTTTTGCTACAGCCATGTCATACTTGGCAATGAACGAAAAAAACAACGTACACACATATTCAGCTCTGTCATTGTTCCGGCGGACGGTTGAAAACTGATGTTAGGCACAATCTCTGAATGACATTTATGATTTATAAAGAAAAATTGCCAAATTAACAAAAACTCAAAAAAAGAAAAGCGAAATACAAGCAAATTATGAAGAATGAGCCAGGCCGAAAGCGGTCCCGGGCTAGGATGACATAGCAACGCAGCCACTACGCAGCAGCTTCACAAAAAAGATAGAATATTCTATGAAATTGCCTTTTGTTTGCAATTAAATTAACCTTTCATTTGTATTTATCTCTTGTTGAGATGCTCTCCTACATTAAGCCTATATTATTTTATATATCTTATGGTATTTATTGGATGTCTTGTATAACGTCAAAGAAGAAACGAAAAAAATTCAGCTCCACTCAACCAACCACTCATGCCAATGCTTTGTTTTTTGTTTTGTTCTCCTTTCAGGCTGTCACCGACACAATGTTGCAAGAATTGAAATCATGTTTTATGGAGGCCTACGATGACAATCAAGATGGCAAAATTGATATTAGAGAGGTAAGTGCACTATCCACATCGTCCAACCCAGCCTTCCCACCCACCTCGGCAGCCCCTCAGACAAACAAAGTGAAAGGAGCGAGAAGGAAGGAGTAGTGTCAGCTTTAAAATCAAACATTGAAAACTTCTGCTGCTGGCAGACAGTACAGCCACCAAGGATAGGAACCCATTTTCGGTTGCCATCGTGTTGGGGGTTCTTTTTCGGTCTCTCCCTTTCCTACCATTTAAAGTTATCAAGTTCGACTCTGTTCCATAACCGTAGGGAGTTGGAGAGAATCTGTTCCTTTGTGTGGAATGTCTTTTGTCAATTTTCTGTTATCGTGATTTTCTTGTACTTTTTTTTGGTGGAATATTTTTTTCTTTTTGTATAGGCAGTTCATTATTTTGTTCGTTTAGTACTCCATTTTCCATTTTGATCGGATAATTTATTTAGGATGGGCTGTAGATGACGCAGAAGAAATCCAAAAAGGATGTGATAAAATTAAGTAAATAAATAATAGCACGACGATGGGGCCTCTAAATGGATAATGTGAACAATATTTGAAATAATTTTGAAATTAATGAAATACTTGTCAATATTTAAACAACAGATGACAGCAAATACCCGCTGTTTAGTTATGCGGGATACTTACTTTAAACAAGCAGGGGATATTTTTCTTTTGTTTTCTGCTTTAGGGGGCTACTGACACTGATACGAGGGAGGACCTTTATTGAATTTATCGCTTTTATTGAGCTGGAAACTTTTTAACGAGGACATATTTAGATTGGCAGTAGCATTTATTACGCTGTATGATGGCTGTCATAAAAAGGATATGCAAACAATATTTGCCTATCATTGCCGTGAGAAGGTGTGGGAGTTTTGTGGAATTCTAAAAAGAAATTAAATTTGATTATGATAATTTTCAACGCAACCGGGAATAATATATAATAGGATGATATAAAGATGTCTCATAAAAAAACGTAGGCTTAAGAATATGTGGGGGAGAAGTTGTCATCGAACGTGTCTGAACTTTATAATTTAATAAAAACAGTTGAATGTTTATGATGGAGCATTAGAAAAAAAAGTTGGGAATCCTATCTCGATAACATACCGCACTTGTTCAATAGAAGGGCATTAACTGAATATTTTCAAAATTGTACTTTTCATAAGGTAAAAGACTCGCATCTCTATGCACTGTAAAAATCTGCCAACAATATATCCACTTTGTAACTAACCTCTAAAGAATGGAGTGTATAGTAAATTTGTTATTCGAATTATTCTAAAACGAGCTTCTCATGACCAAGTAGCAGTTGAAAGCACGTTAGCGTTTAAACGAAATGAGCTTAGACCCTGAAGTTTTGCATGATGGTGGCTAGTAGTCATAAGCTGTTGGGGACTATAAATGGGCGCAATCAGCTCAGGAGGGGAAGAGTTATCCTTTAAGGGGCTGAAAGTACCACGGAAAAAAGTACACTTTTTGGAGTATTTGATAAGCTTGCTATACTTTTTGGGTACGAAGCATTATATAAATAGAACTGTTAGTTAAGACTCTTTTATATCTCAGAAATGTGCATAGTTGCTGGACGTTACGGCTCACGTGGCCCAAAAACCAATCCGTATGAGCGCTCAATAGTCATTATGGACATATAATTACTCAAGTTACAGAATTTTGGCGAAGGTTATGAGGGGACTTAATGACCGAAGGATCCCAAAAAAACGGTCTTTATGGTCAAAAGAAATTACCGCCGGTTAAAATTGACATATGGATTAATTAAACTCAAATTAAAGCAATTTTCCTAACGAATTTAAATATGGATATATTTTGAAGATTTCACTGGGATTTTGGTCGGATCATGGACCTAAGGGGCCCAAAAGCCGGCTTTTTTAATACCAAATTCATGGTGGCGGTATATAAGGTTTGCCCAAGGCTTAATATTTGTTTTTCTTAGTATTTTTATTGGCAATCTATTTTACAATAATAAGCATATCGTATGAAAGGTTTAACTTAACGTCGTTTATACTTCCTCATCAAAAAATACTTGTCATTCTCAATGTTTTAGAAAATTTTCAACGAAGTTTTTGTTTGTCTCTAATGACAGTTTAAAATTTTTGAGTTTCAAAAAGGGTAAATATAGAAAAACGCAAAAACAAATAGTGTCACTGTCTTGAACCCACTCTTATACAAGTCTGAAGATATATTGTCTTATATTTTTGCCGTTTACCCGATTTACCAACTTTGTTTAACGTTTAATGTGATTCTACGCCGTTATAGCATTGCCTTATAGACCAACACCCTCCTTGGTTTCCCGTGCTGTAACTTAGGTATGCTGTGAGAGCATATTTCATTTCAAACCCTTTCTACTTTAATTTGAAATTTTACCAGAAACAGTCGTTAGAAGTCCCAGCCGTTGAAAAACTCCTGGAAGTTTGGTTTCCAGTTGACTTGGTAAGAGCTACAGTTCCAGGGGCTCCTGCTCATACGCGGTAGAATATTACAGACTCCGGTAGTGTGAGTCTCACTTTGATTGGTGACATGATGTTTACAAAATCGGTGACACCATCCAGACACAATTAGTTCAACACATTTAGTTCAACCCAGTTTAAATTGAACTGCGTAAGCTATTATAAATGATTCCAACTACGATAGCTTTAAACAGGGTGTGTCATAGCACTGGGCACTGTACCATGCGATGATAATCGTGCTTTTGGCACAGTCCTGATACCAATGCTAAGCATGCTGTATGGATAATTCTGCCCCTTAGTTATGTGCCTAGCAGGTTTCTCTGGTGCCGTCAGTACACTTTATTTAGCGATATTTTACCTGTACCGAATGACACTAACTTTATTGCCTCTTACTCCAGCTTGTTCCAGAGTCATCAGTACACTTCATTTAGCGATATTTTACCTGGTTCTACTGACCCTCAATCTAATCAGCATCCCAATTCTTGGCTATTCTCGGTAGATCTATTTACTTTCTGCATACTGATATAATGAAGCTGATTGATGGTTCTACCAATCAGTTATCAGTGAGTATGGCCGATCTTAGTCTAGTTTTCCAGGTGATGAATTTACATTTTCCTTGACTAAATACATTTCACAAAAATACCGGTGGCTGTCAACAACTCAGAAGGGGCTAAAGGTCGGCTATGCAGGAAGGAGTTTTTATTAGGTTAAACATGGTTTCGATCTGGGGACCGTTGTCCGCCTCGGCTGTTTGAATTAACAGTCTTGAAGCAACGATTAAACGCCGTTAGACTTCTTTCTTTGCCGTGAATGACCAATGTTATGCGAACAATTCATTAAACAATAAATCCCTCAGGGTGAATATCGTGCAAACCACTCGTAAGATAGAGCCCAAAAACGCAACCAAGGTCTTGGAAAATTTGGGCGACGGGATGCGCTGCTGCGAAGGCAGTCACACGAATTGTGTTCTTTAATTAATGGGAATGATAACAATTGCCCTCCATCATGGATAAAAGTCCCATATGATAATTGTGTCAAGGGGGCGTGTCACCAGCATTTTTTCCATCAGGGAGTGCTTCTTTTTATAACAACATCAGGCGTACCAACAACTATCGTCTTGTCGGTATTAGTTCACGGGATATAGACTTTAAAATATCAGGGTTGAGTGGCCGGTGCCACGCCCCCTTGTCCAACTTTAGCATAACATAGTCTATAATAATTTCCTAGTCATTGGTTTCATTCTGTTAAAATTATATAATGATCGGTCTAGTACTTTGTTCATAAATGGGATTTTTTAAGGGGGCGTGTCACTGTCAACCTTTTCTCAAGATGTGTATTGATCCACGCCATCATTATGTGTTCTAAATATCATCGCCGGTTAAAACTAACATATGGATACTCAAATTAAAGCAATTTTCTTAGCGAATTTTAATATGGATATACTTTCAAGGGGCCCAAAAGCCGCCTTGTTTAATAAAAAATTCACGGTGGCGGTATATAAGGTTTGCCCAAGGCTTAATATTTTATATACAATAATAAGCATATCATATGAAAGGCTTAACTTAACGTCTTTTATACTTCCTCATCAGGGTTGCGTGGCCGGTGCCACGCAAAGGTTGGCCGGTGCCACGAAAAGGTTGGCGTGTCACTGCCAACCTTTTCTCAAGATGTGTATCGATCCACGCCATCATTATGTGTTCTAAATATCATCGTCATATCTATAAAAGTGCATAAGATAATTTTTCTTTAACTTCAGGATTCTTGATTATTCCTGAGGTTGTATCAGTCCTTGTGTGGGGGAAATTTTGTACCTTTTGACCAATTTGGCACATTATCAATGCAAACCTTTTGAATCCATTAACACATTTTTTTTTGCAAATTTTCAACCACCTTGTTTCAATGGGCGACCTGTAGTTTACTTTCCACTAGACTATGGTTGGTTATTTACAAATTTAAGATAAGTTAATTTCCAAAAGCAAATAAAGCCAGCAGTTATTTTGCTTCAAAAAAAAAAGAAAGTAAAGGTAAAAGGTAGGGAAAGGTAAGAGGTAGGGCTACTTTTTAAGAGAAAAAAACTTTAAGAGAAAAAAACTTTAAAGAGAAAAAAATTTTAAGAGAAAAAAATTACCCTAGTACCCTCCCATCTCCAATCCGAAAAGTTTCAAACTGCTGCCTTTCGTCCCTTGCATTTTCGAGCATGGTCGTAGATGGACATATTTTCCTAAAGTGAGCCAAGGAATACTCTGGTGAAATTTGCACAGTCGTGAATTAATCACTCTGTAAGTACTTTATAGGGTCTCCGAACAGAATTTCGTGATGTTGCAAACGGAATGACCAAGTTAATATTCCCTCTACCCTATAATGGAGAGTAAAAAACATTATTTTTTGTTAGTTTATATACATTTTTATAAATAAATTTAGATTTGAGCCACCCTAAGTGTGTTTTCTTGACCTATTCTGTATACTTTTTAGACATAACGTATAGGTCTTTTATCAGATATATTCTCATTCTTCTTTTACTGATTTTAATTAACACAGTATCTAATATATATTTGTTCTTTCAACCATTTTCTTTGCAGTTGGCTCAATTATTACCTATGGAAGAGAATTTCCTTTTGCTTTTCCGTTTCGACAATCCTTTGGAATCCAGTGTAGAGTTTATGAAGGTAATTAGGTGTACCAAATATCAATAGAACAGTCTAAGCTACCTTAGACGTTAATGTACAAAAATTACGAAGCATACTTTTAGGAGCTTTTAACAAAAATCTTTAATAATCACTGGCGTGTTTTTTTGCAACGCAAATTTTTTTCTTACAGATTTGGCGTGAATATGACACCGATAATTCGGGCTATATTGAAGCGGACGAACTCAAAAACTTCTTACGTGATTTACTCAAAGAGGCCAAGAAAATCAATGATGTTTCAGAAGATAAATTAATTGAATACACCGATACCATGGTAAGCTATGTCGCTATGTGTGTAATTTGTATATGTAGATAATCGTACAACGACTAAGAAATAAATATTCTGTTGTTGTTGTTGATGTCCTCGTGTAATCTTCTTAATAATAATTCATCCTAGAATCGCATTAATAATAATTGTGCTTGAGTCTGTGCTTTAGCGCTTATCACCAGAGTCATGAATCATTTTGAAATGATTTTGAGAAGCATAAATTATACGACAGCTTTGTTTGTGTCCCCTGAATGCGTGGACATTTTCTACTACACAGAAAAGTGGAAATGGTTGTACGGCACTAATGACACACACATACACCATCGTTATGTGGCTGCTATCCCTCCCTCTATTTTGTGTTTTGTTGAATTCATCCGAATTTGTCGTTGACGGGTTTAAACTATGAGGCGACATTGACAGACAAAATTCCTACGAAGCAGGCTAGCGGTAGTGGCAGGGGGTCGAGGCACAAGGGAGACAATGTGATGAAATCGCTTTCGTTTTTAATTTACTTTGGCTCTTTTCGAGAAACTGATAGCTGCTAATCCAATTTGTTGTTACAACACATGAGTCATTGATTACAATGACTCATCGATGCTTGAACATACTTACGTATGCAAATTTAGCGTTGCCATGGTGCCTTCCTCGCTGCCTCCCTTCTTTCCATCACGCTGTCATTTCGAAATATGCTGATGATCTGTTTGCGATTTATAATTGACATTGCATTTTTGCATAATATTTGCGTATTACGCACACACTGGCATACTTAATTATATGCAGCTATAAACAAAGTCTACATTTAGGCTAAGCGCAAATTTCATAAATTGGGTTGTATACTTTTAGGCTGATGAATTTGTCAAACAATTTTCAGGCTTAAGTGGAATTATTATCGCTTTTTCCCAAAGTCCTTGTAAGCCTCAAATGGTGAAATAATATTTCCTGAATACCACAGCATACTTATCGGCGTTATAACAATGTGTTTTATAATTGAGCTTAGGCGTGGGGCATTTGGGCTGTGTGATGGAAATTGTTATTAATTTAGCGCAATTAATTCTCACCCAACGCCCAACGAACAAATTCACTTTTTTCGGTTGCCAGCAACACTTTGTAGCAAACGGCTGAATTTAGCTTGAAATACACTAAAGTGTTTGCAAACAATGTGAAAAGCGGAAACGTGTTTGCACTTGTTATAGACGAGTATCTCTGTTGTCATCGCACAGTGGCTCGAGGCTTATGAATAAAGGATAGTGGTGCACTAAATTCTTGACTACTAAGACAATAGAGAACAATTAGTAAAGCAAGACAAAAAAGAGGTCAATTATCGGGGAAACACTTTTGTTGAGGATCCTCTTTCTAGGTCAAACTGGAGGTGTAGAAAAATTAAGGGATAAGAGGAAAGAAAACCCGTTCATCCATTAGACTGCCCTATCTCATATTTTTCTGTAAAGAAATTAATTTTAGGAAATAATTAATAGAATTCAGATACTGCAATCAATGTTTAGGATACTCGTGCTACGTCACTGTAGTGTGCTGAAAATTAGGTTGTGACAACACCTATCACCAGCATTGTACAAAATATGCTACTAAGAAAAACCGGGAAACTTTAAAAAAAGAAAACACGACGAATAAAAAATAAAATATATAAAATAAAAAATAAGAAAATAAGAAATTCCTGATTATTACTTTCAACTAATTAAGGATATCTTGAACCATTTTTACAACCAGGTGCAACTTTTTAAGTCGTAGATGTTAGATGCAGCATAAAAGGAAAAAAGAAATATATTATACGCCTCAGGCCTTTTTAATACATTTTTTATCTTAAAATTTCCATAAATTTTATTGACTTGAAGACCTTAAATGTCGACCTGTAAGAGTATTTTTTATTGTTTTTAAGACTCTTTTACCAGTAACCGTTCAATCAAGAAATTAAAAGAAAGAAGCGGCAAATGATGCTCGTATCCATGAAGAGACAACAATTGGTTAGAGATTAATAGCGATAGTGCTGATTTTTAATCCTCAATTGTTGACCTGTTAGAGCATTTTTTATTGTCTTTAAAACTCTTTTACCAGTTACAAATGATACTCGTCTCTATGAAGTGAAACATTTGGTTTGAGATTATAAGCGATAGCGCCGATTTTTAATCCGTTTCCTCGCCTTTGAGACCACTGTGCTACATTCGTGTTGTTTTTGACGTTTCCTACTACTCTTCTGGTTGTCGTTATATTTGCTTTCATTGTTTTCTTTCTCTCGTATGTACCTATTCAATGTCAATGTCAAACTGTATAATTATGATGCAACGTGTAAAGGGTGTAAAGGAGAAGTGCACAGCAAAAGCCTTTTCGACATAAATTGAGCGGCACCGTCGTAAAAGCCTTAGACCTCCATCCTTACACAATCTAAAATGAAAATAATGCGTTTCCACACCGTCGCCGGCAACAATAAACGTACACATATATGGCCGGAGAGAAGGACGTAAAAGGCCTGAAAAGTCCGTAAAATACAGAGGCCTTGTCTCTGTATTTAACTCGCGCTTATCGGATCATATGTTTTTGGCAGACCTTTTAAGGTGGGCTTTTGGAAGCCATACATTACAGTTCCCATAGGTGGCATAATAACATAAGTCGTTTCAACGACGAAACGCCTTTACTGTGTGTAGGCAAATTCTAGCTGAATTTCCATTTGCCAACAACAAAAAATTCTAATCGCTTAGCTTTAGATTATTACTTATTAAAAAAATAATAATTTTCTTGGGAGCACACTCGGATTGCTGGTGTTAAAAGGTCCTCTGCGTTTAAATAGCATAGACAGTTTAAAAGATCGGTTGACGACAACAGCAGCATGCTGGTGCAATCGAGTAATTGTGCAAGCCGATTGAACGTGTAAGTGCTTGTACCAGCTTCTAGGCAATTATCAATCAGAGTTTGATTGTTTTTTTTTATTACAGCACTACCAGCGACGTGCTTGTGCCAACGTAAAAAAATACAAACACTATTCGTTAAGAAATGAATGTTGTTGTACCAAAAGAATGTTGTTGTACCAAATGATTGTTGTTGTACCAAATGAATGTTGTTGTACCAAATAAATGTTGTTGTACCAAATGAATGTTGTTATTTGCTTTAAGCGTAATGGCACAATCAGTTGATTGCGCCATCATGCTGGTACCGTGTACGGACGCTATAGGACAATTTAACGTTTACAAGCTAAAGAAATCTGCTTAGACAACATGTCGTTTTTGCAGACTAACATTCTAATTCCCTCAAACAAAGAGGAAACTTCTCTCAAATCAGTAAACTTTGCACGATATAAATCATTTACTAAAAGAACGATACCTTCTGGTCAATGCTTGCTCCAAACGGCTAATACATTTTAATGAGAAGTCGGCTCAAAGATTAATCTCATACTCGTAAAGTCGCTGTCATTTACGAGGTGGCCAACCCGCAACTGAAAAATTAATCGATGTTGTTTCCCGGAGATGAACCTCGGTTTTCTTGTGCCATAATCGTTCACGCTAACCCTCACACCAGAGCAGCCCTCAACCAGTTTTCGCATCCTTGCACAAAATTAACCATTGTGTCTAGGCTTTAGCACCGGCTTACGATTTTTCTTAATGAAAGGCTTTCATGTTAGTTAAAAGGCACAAGAAGGACCTCAACAAGTAGATCTTTTAAAAAGCGTAGCATAAGAAAGTTAATACCAACAATTAAATACAATGCATTGAAGAGGCATTAACCGTCTCGAGACTATTTGCATCTACATTTTAATAGAAGACAAGTTTTTTACAAACTGGCAAAGTTACATTGATTTTCGTGGCTGTACACGGCTTTATTGCGATTTCGGCTCCGTGACAACCTTCATCAGAAAGCTTCGTGGCAATTGTTAAAAGGAGAACTGAACTCTTTAAGACCAGGTCTAAACAAACGTATGAGAACTACTGTTTATTCTATGTTGGTTTTCAGCAAAGAAGGAACGAACCTCATGCGAAGCGAAATGCTAGCAATTTCTATAATATCGTTGAAGGCCTATAAGATGAAGAAGAGCCATTGCATTCCGTCTCTGGTTTGTGCTTGTAAGCATACACACACTCATTTCGTGACACAAAAAGAAAAGGATCTTCTGTAGTGCGATATTCTAACACCCACTCCTGTGCATGTCGAGTGTGTAAAAAAAACCTACTGCTGCAATTCGTTTTGGTTCCTGTGCTCCTTACACTAACAACAACGACATAAGGTTGACGCTATTTATAAACAGCAACAACAACCACACAAGAAAACGAAACGACACGTCAAGTGTTTTCCGTGCTACGCAAACAGAACACAATTCACACACCCATTTTCCTTTTCTTTGTGTAAAATTAAGAACAGAAACAAACAAACAGACAATGACACAAAGTTTTCCTCTTGTCTTGCTTCATTACGGGCTGGAGGGCGGGTCTCATTTTTTAATTTCTGGCCAAACTTGCAATTTGTTTGCTTTTAAGCACCCCTCTTCTCCGCCTCCCCATTTCGCCACTTAACGTTTGGGTGGGTTGTGAGATTATGTTGAAAGCACAGGACAAAACAAATGCTTACGCAAAGAACCAAAACGACAACAACAAAGTATGCACCAGTTTGTTTTAATTAACAAGCCCGAAAGTATGCAACGCTTTTGTGCAAAAAGACAACAAAATTTGTGTGAGTGACTGCAAGGACTTGACGTGAGCTGCTCTGTTGTTGCTGCAAGAACTTGCGAGTTGAGCAACACGTTTTTGATTCTTTGGACCGTAACCACCTACACAACCCCTGAACTTGCCCGCACACCGCTCATTCATTAAAGTCTTAAAAATATGCTAATGAAATTCTGATTTTTACGGTTTTAATATTTTTGTGCATTGCAACGACAGCAGCCCCTCGATGCTGTTTTGCATTTTCGCATTCTGACCATAACGCGCTAATGAATTCCATATTTTATCTTGCCTTTTGTCAGTTTGCCGACGCATATGTATTTGCGCATACATATACTTTTATATACGTACACGCGTTCTTAAATAAATACATACATACATATAAATGTATAATTTGTTTTTAATATATTCTCTCTGATTGGTTTTTATTCCATTTTTCCTTCTTGCCTTTTGTAGCTCCAAGTTTTCGATGCCAATAAAGATGGACGTTTGCAGTTATCCGAAATGGCCAAGTGAGTATAACTAACTTTAAAGGATTTTTTTTTGTTTTCTTTTGGAATGTCCTTTCTGCTCTGTCATTCGGTTCACCCGCTTTAATTATTTGCTAGATTTACATTTAAAGTTAAATCCCTAGAGGGTCTTTGTAATTCTTATTTCGTTCGTAATTAATGCAAGACACAATTGTTGTTGGCTTTAAGTGTCGCTACCAACTAATGTTGAAGTGAATAAAAAGTTCGTTAACCAAAGTGCTCTTGACAAAATGTCTTCCCCGCGGACCACGACAAAGCCTTTTGGGGTCGTTTTGCACCCTCTCCACTATGCCAACTATGTTTACTTGGCCAAATGCTCCCAAGATGCCTCGTGAGGCACTAAGCCGTTGGTTGCCATCATTAAATTCACATTTATTGTGAGATTTTTTCCATCTCATGGGGTGGGCTGGAATTGTACAGGAAGAGATTCTTATGGCGTGTAAGGCAATAAAAATGAAAGGAAAAAATTCCTTATAAATATTTATCATGTGATATTTTCTGAAAGTCCAGTGGTTATTTCTGGTTTCTGGTAGATGCTCGTTAAAGTTTCTATGAGGAAAAAATTAGAAATTTTGACTTAATTTTGTTTTTGTATACATCGTTAAGGGTTTCTAGGATTTTGCTTTCTTTTTCACATTTCGGATCAAGAGGCAAAACATTGTGGGCCTTTATGACAAAACTGTAGTCCAAAGCTCTTAAAGTAGTACCAAACAAGAGATGAATCCTCCGTAAAAAAAGTTGTGTAGTTTATCCTAGCCCTATCTTATATACTCTCCTGCATGAATAAATTTACTGAATTACGAAAACTTCTTTTAAAGGACAATCTCCATGTGGCCCTAGGCATTTCCCTTCGATCTAATAATAGCCCGTATTTTTTACAGTTCGAGGTCAAAGTTCAGTAAAATTGTGTTAGCTTAGAAAGACTGGTACACATATTAAGCTTTTATTTTGACACAAGATACATTCATTTGTTGACCCTTACAGGTATGCACTAAAAACAATGAAAGATACCATGCTTGATCCAGGCCATTCACAAGGCTCAGATTTAAAACTATGGACCAATGTAACTCTTCTAACTTTTCCTAATCAACACATTCCCTAATCAACACATTTTCTAGAAGAACGAGCTAGCATTGCTATAAGGCAGTGCTCCATCCCTTCCCTTTATTCCCTCAAACGGCTGTTTTTATTTGATTATTTCTAGTCATTGTCCTAAGATTACTGTGTCCCGCCAGAAATCCAACGAGCACCATAACTACCCTTTTTACTATTTACCAGAGCTTAGGGTATACCATAGACACCTGGCGACCTTACCAGGCGCCTGGGAACTCAACAGTGTCTAACTGTGTGGATTGTCAAGGAACTTAGTGACTCCTGCAGCACAAAATCCGTATTGAATATTATCCGGATATTGATACATTTTTCATTTTTCGCCGGGATCTGAAATTTCTTTTTATTAAACAAGCTTCGACTCACGACCATCTTCGTCCCATTCGATTAGATGACCGATATACTTTGGAATAGTTGTGCTGAATCCTACACCGCCCTGCCAGAAACGGAACGAGTAGAATTTTTAAGAAGATAGGTAAAGAAACAAGAGAAATCACAATTTCGACCCGAGTGTCCTAGAGAGTCCAGTTTATGCTTGCTGCCAGATTGTAGCCCTTAGAAGTCTCAATGCATGTTTCCGTTAGTCCTCCAGCCAGTGCATCTATCCGTGTTGCATTTTCTTGAATTTTTGGAAACAAAAGTTCATTGAGTATGGCGCAGTAACGCTCACCATTTACGGTAAAGGGGGTTCCTTGCTCTTTTTCGAAAAAAATGGACCAATGATGCCGCCAGCTTAAAATCCACACCAAACAGTGACTCGTTGTGGATGCTCTGAGTTCTCAATAGTCACGTCTGGGTTATCTAAACCCCTTATCAGGCAATTTTGCTTATTGAAATAGTCACCTAGATAAAAACGAGCTTTATCTGAAAATACGATTTTCCCCATTAGGCGAAGCGAAAACGCATTGGATGGTGTTCCATTAATGAATTACAAACTTCAACCTTTCCAATAAAATCAGAAATTTGAAAAAAATATCAGTACTTTTATAGGAACATCTTAACCTGAACCGATTATGCCTACTTCGATCTCTATTTACTTCTGTCTACATCCTACTAAGATAAGATAATGTTTGGTACGTTCTTATTTGAACCAAACAAATACGTATATTCGCCAAATATGTTAGAGAAACCGTTTATTTGCCTGCGTTTACTAAAAGGTTTAGGATTTATTCTAGTATTTGTGTTACTCTTTTTCTCATTTTGATTAGCAAATCTTACTAGGCTTCTTCTAAAAAATCCATCCATTTAAAATCCATCTCAATTCCTTATCTTTGATACAGTTCTGTGCAAACAAATTCAATTTTACCTGTTTAGTGTGGATAGTTGACACCTCTTGTCTTTTATCTTTTATTATTATTTCCGGCTTGAGGTCTTGTAATAAAAAACTTGTGTTTTTTTATATTTAATCTTAATTTTTTCCAATATTTCAATTGATTTCGTCAATCATCTTCAGGGATGGCAATTTAAAGCAAAGAAACACTGTCTTTTGTTCGTCTGACTTATTGTTTTTAGTAAACAAATCGTTTAATGTCTCCTCTCTTTCTGTTGCAGATTACTTCCAGTCAAAGAAAATTTCCTGTGCCGCCAGGTGTTCAAGGTAAGGCCAAAATATCTTTTAACAACACTCTCCCAACGATAATTGCATCAAAACTAATTAACCCTCCCAAAAAAAAAGAAACAAACTTTTTATTTATATCAACAAAATTAAACTAACTGCAATGAAAAAACAACTTTTGCATTAAATTTTAGAATAATAACGATAAAAAAAACTGCACTTGATAATATGCTTTTTTAAAATAACAAAAAAAAAATTAATAACAATTACGTTAAGTTAAGAAATAACTAATATTTCATTTGAATTGAAAACATTTTAATTTCGATAATTTCTGTCTGATGGTAATTTCGTTTATGGATTTGTTTAGTTGCATACTTTTAGGATTTCCGGTTTTTATTTTTTATTTGCCATTTTTTATGGTTAATTTACGAGTATTTTATTGTAGCAAAGCTAACACAAAATACCCCTCTAACCCGATTGCATTGAGGCTACTGGGATGCCTAAATTAGACTACATTTAGTATAAGAAAATGTTAATTCTTAAACTGAAGTATACTTTTAGACATATCCGAAAACAAAATAAACAAAAACGTATGAACGTTAGAGTTTTGTAGACATGCAACAATTTCACTCAGCCAACAAGCCATCAACCATCTAATTATTCACCCCCTCTGGCACTGGTCGGAACGGCATTTCATAAATATTTAACCATATTTTCGCATTATTTAAATACGAAATGTCTGTGTTCTGTTCTCTTCAGTTGTGTTTTTGTTTAGTTTTTGCTTTCAATTATTATCCCTAAAAATATGTTTATGGCTCTTTGAGATTTAGCCAAGAAGCCATTCGATATGAATATATTTATTTGGCAGCAGTATGTGAAAGCGGGAACTGTGGAGCACAGCCGCCGCCGCCGTTTTTTATATGGCATGGCAAATACTTCCATCTCGGGGAAAAAGTGCTTAACACGGCCATAAAAGTATTTTTGCCGGCGCAGTTCATATTTAAGAATTAAACAGACAGACATGCTGTTTTTGGTAAACAAAATATCAATTGTTGACATTTTGTTTTGCTTTCTGTTGTTCTTTTTTCATGTTTTTTTTTATTATTAGGCATTTTATTTAGCGAAAATATTATGAGTGAATTTAGGGCATATCCCTCCGCCCCTTTAATGGTGAAAAACACATAAATACTACACACCTACCTACCGAAACGTCGACATGCCGACCTCCTAACTGGTGTGAGGAGTTCAAGGACTCGAAAGGTTTCTAGTTACGTATGGTTTATATTTTTTTCCCCAAAGCGCGGCAAGGTCATCGTGATGTGAACACAACCAATGAATAGATTTACACAACCGTAAACAATGTGGTGGTGGCGTTCCTAATCTCTCTCTCTCTCTCTCTCTCTATGCTCTCAATTAAATAAAAAAGGCATATTTAATCGAAACAAAAGATAAATTCAGGGCATCGCCAGCCTGATAGAGAGTGAGAGGGGACGACAGCAACCTCTAAGAGAAAACATAAAAATTAAAAGTTGCCGAAAAGTATGCTTTAATTTATAAAATTCAAGTAGTTCATGTCACACAGATTTACTGAAGTTTGTCAAGGGTAAATCCACCAAACTTTGGATATTCCGACCGATGGGCTTTTCTAATAATACTTCTTTTCTTCAGAGAATCTTGCTACAGTTGTTTCCATACAATCCTAAAAGTAAAAAATGACCAATTGTCCGAACAAACGGACCACCCAGAGATCATTAATAATTATATTTTAAGTCAGACAAATCTTTTTCGTTAATTTAAGGAGTAAACCACGGACAGTGCTTGATGGTAGTATCCGAGTTTAGACTCCGGACAGTAGCCAGACTGCTCCTACTTTGAGTTCCATCTATTTGGACGTATAGGATGATGTCTACATCAGAGAAATAGCTCACAGAGTAATAATGTTTCAACCTAACAAATATGAATTGACAGGCAGATGGACGCACAAATAGACAGACTCGTAGACGACCTTTTAGAAAGACAAGTTGATAAGCAGGTGGACGTACAGGCTGGTATGTGGATGAAAAGGCTAGCGTACAGACATACAATCTTAAAGATAGACAGGCGAAAGAAAGACAGATGGACGGAGGATCCAACATATAGGCTGGAGGACGCTTGGTCAGGCTTACAGAAAGAAGCTGAAGATAAATTTCAAAATTAACTGGAAATTTATGACATGAACTCGGACGTGCACTTCTTAAATTTTCGGCTTAAAAAAGTTAATCATGCCGCTGTTATGGTTCATGTCGTTGTTGTTGTAACAACAATATATGTGGTATTGTAGGTCTTATCCGCCTATGGGGGATCTGCTTCAATATCCAGGTGAACCAGGAAACGCGCTGTTTGAGCTGGATGCGTCCATAGAGACCTGAGTAAGCTTGGCAGGACAATTGAAGAGATGCAATACTTCATTTAATCCCTGATGGCAGGCGGAAGAGACACAGCTGGAACGTTAGCGTCAATTCGCGCCCAATACAAATTTAGGCGGTGGCACCATCCAAACAGCTGAGCCATAAAAACGCGCGTCGGCCGAGGCAGAGTTTCTACTCTGGTAAAATCTCTGGAGGTATTCTTCTAGCACTACATTCACGCTATAGCTGGATACTGCTTCTGTGACTTCATCAGCGTGAATGTCTTTTAGACCTGCCTACATTCACTGGATACTGCTACTGTGACTTTATCAGTGTGAATGTTGTTCAGACCTGCATGGTAGTTTCGATGATCTAAAGATTCTTTTTTGTACCGCTGGACCTCTAGATTATGAAGATCGTACCTGATCTGCCTAGGCGAAGGTGTCATGTCCAAAATATGTTTTTTTAAGGCTCATCATGTCCTTCACGTTTCCAGCATCATTCAAAGAAGACATGGGCTAATAATGCCACCGCTCCAATATTCGAACTCCCTGAGGATGCATTGGTTTCTTAATGTTCTGGAGCGTATTTTTAGATACCTAAATTCGTGTATTTTGTCCATTATAAGCAGCTCTATGGCATACATTGAAAAAGGATAACGAAGTGGATGGTCAAGTGCCTTCAAATGCTGAGTCAATTGGACCTTTGTATTGATAAGAGGCTTTTGTTGCAAAATTCGCAACAGGCAGGTGCGTGAAAATTTGAGTTGTTAAGATCGATTAAACTTGTGGCAGCTTTGCCAAGGAAATAATAACCAGCAGCTGCGCCGCGTAAATTCGGATTCAAACTCTTTTACTCTGTCATTGCTCACAGTTGCTCTGTTTCTGTTGTGGCAGCTTTGCCAAGCAAATGATAACCAGCAGCGGCGCCGCGTCTATTCGGATGTAAATGTCAGTGCTCACAGTTAAACTAGCATGCTAGTCTCACTAACTTACTTACGGCAGACGCGTTAGATGCCTCAATTCGGCCAAAACTTTTCTGCAATAAACGCACTGATTTATTTTTTTACGAACGTTGATCAAGCGTAAAGTCTGAGCTTGTACACTGATTTCAGAGAAGTTCCCTGTCTGTTTCTTAATATAACGTTAATCGAAATTAGAAAGTAAAGTTCCAATCTGTTTCTGGTTAAATGCTTTTCCACGCTGTCAAGAATTAACGGCGCACTAATGCTACGTTGACAATCGACATCGCAAAGAAATTCACCTTAATTATTTAAAATACCGAAAGTTTTTATTTTATAATTTCCACACCTTCCGCAGGCGTAAAATGATTCCTGATAAATTGGTGAACCTTACTGACTATTTTCACAGCTGAAAGGCATTGTTAATTTTGTCTATTTCTGAGCAATGAGCAAATATTCGCTACTATTTGAACACCCTTTACTACGTGAATACTAAAATAATGAACTCATGGCTTTAGTTGCCTACAGAACAATAATCGCCTTCTTTTGACACAATTTTCCTTTTTTCCGATTGCTTTTTAAGCTTTATTTCAATGCTTGTAAATCGGTGCTTTCACTTGGCGTTATGACAGTGAAACATCTCGGTTTAAATATTCGAACTGCATCTTATATTAGGCGTTATGCGTAAACGTGGCACCCATTTTGCAAGTAATATATATGTGCCAACATTTTCAGGTATAATCCCAGAAACATTACTTTTTAAAACTCCTAATATGTCAGCTATCTTGTGCACGTTTAGTCGAAGGTTTTTCAATACGATGAGAACTGCTTCACCTTTTCTCGCTTGATGACCTCTGTTGGTTGAGCACTGTGAGGTTTATCTTTACAGTTCTTACCTTTTCGTTTATATCCTGGCAACAATATTTTATGATTGTAAGTCAAAGAATATCATCCACCAGAGAAGACTGTAGCTTGACTGACACCTAAGGTTTAATTCATATTTTGGCGACCCTTTTGGTAGAACTTTGAACGAAACATAAGATACGATTTAAATTTTTTATTTACTCTAAATGAATTTAATGATATTTAAAATCTAATAGGTAAGACTTAAATAAATAATTAAACGAAAGCATTTCTCCAATTATTGTTCAAAAATGCATTTAAAATATTCACTAGATAATAGATAATCTCATAATGCTACTTTTGTATCTTTTGGTAGTTCCTTTTCCATGTCTAATAGCTCTTGTTCACCCTTCGTAATATTACCATAATAAAGCTATTCTAAATGCAGAAACCATTTGTATCTTAAACTAGACACTTTAGTGAGCATATCTTGAAAATGACATTAAAATTTCACACAAAAATATCCAGCATCTGTGGAATTATTTCAAATGGAATTACTCCTAATCTAACCTAAAAGTATGCTTTAATTTGGGAATTTTTATAATTCCACATTTTCTGCGTTCTCCCCCTCTAGTGTACAATTGACCAACGGCATCCAACATTGGACTTAAATTTCAAATTTCTATTTAATGACTCTATTTTTGAAGAGCATTATCAGGCACAGGGAGGACTGGAGCTACAAGGAGAAGTAATTCCGGTGCTCTGCTATAATTATGAGCATACACACTCACGTATGAGTCGTGTTATGGAATTTTTTTGAGGATTTCAAAAGCTTTCAGGTATTTACCTTAAGTGTTAAGCTTGTGTTGAAAATACTGTAGAGCACCAGCAAGGACCGGCCATATGGTGTTGGTGTGGTTGGTGTTTGCTTGTTTGTTTGCTTCCGGTATTAAATTTCATATCACAGCCGGACACGCCACACAAACTGGCACAATACAAATACATATAATCGCTCACATGTGTATGTATGTGTGTATGTACACATCTACAGTCCGGGGGAAACGGATACCACCGGCAATGGTTGGTAATAATTTCTGTAAATGTACGTTTTCTTTATTGTTGTTGTTTCTTGCCTGCCTCTTATGTGTGTGTGTGGGTGTGTGTTGCTCCTCTACTCTAGTAAAAGTTGAGTGTGGTATTGTTAGAGCAAAGACATGAAATTTATAAGGCCATTTGGTTTCTCGGTTGGCTTTCCTAGGCCACTACTCTTATTTCCGTTTCCAGTGGCTGTCTGTATGTGGGTATGCCTGAGTGTGTGCGCCTTTGTCCGTTTGTAATTGTCATTTGAGCACAAGTCAAATGTACCGACAAATGGCAAAATTTTTGAGATTTGCTTAAAAGGAGAATCATTAAAAATGTTTTAGAATTTGTTCTGCCTTCCTCTCCTCCCTCTCCAGTGGTGGGACATCAAGCCAGCAAAGAACAACAGTCAAACAACTGTCAAAGAAGAAATTGTACATCTGCTTTGAAGCGGATACAATCAAGCACATAAGTTGTGATAATCACTGCAAATAACCGAAATGACTTTTTAGATGAGTTTAAATTTGATTTAAAAAATTATGGCAAAATGTTGGGTTACTATTAAGTATAATGAAAGGTTGTTAAAGGAATGTATTTTAAAATCCTAGCACTGATACTTATAGTATCGAAATGAAAGGGAAAAACACAGCATCCATGTTGACAGTAGACAATGACTCCAAATTACTGGATCTAATCGATGTAGTCCTGGGAAAATATTATAGGCATATCCAGTTGCACAATCGTGGCGGCCAAATGATTGACGCTCGCCATGAGATTATCCAGACGCCTATTTTTTCTTTACAACTACCAGCCATGCGACGCTTTTATAGCATGTACTTCCATATGTGATTTTTTGGTCAACATCCGCACCTTAGCCTAATTAGCGAACTCGGAACATGCTGAGTTGATGCACTGGTGATGCCCAATTGATTAGTGGCATATCAACAATGCTGAGTCTTCTTCGTCTTCTGGTCGCTACGACTGATATTTCTTCACTTCTTGTTATATTTCTTCACTTGAGTTTGGTGTCCTAAGGTCCTAAAGGGAGTTCCTATGCTGAAACTTGTAAATCGTGTGAAGAATTGTCAGCACATAGAAACCTTGATGACCCTATCCATTCGACGAAATTCTCTCTGCGTGTTTCCAACAGAGCCGGAATTTCGATATTAGTTTTTGATAATCTCCTGACACCTGTCAAGCGAGAAACAATGCCTGATGTAAGGACACTTATCACTAGATATACTGACAGTAGCTAGATTGGTAACTTTTTCAGGTGCTGAAATACAAAATTGGAGGGAACTATCATTGGGCATGGTGCTTCTGATCTTTATCAAGTTCGGCACAGTTTGCCGAAATGGACCCTTTGGTAGTGCCCATTGTTTAAATATTGCTTCAAAGGTTCAGTCGCTCTTAAAGCTACATCTGGCATCCGACCTTGTTCTATTTTTGCTCAATACACTTAATGAGCTGCTAGAGCAGCTTAAGGCGTATCGTAATACGGTGCAGGTACCCAGACATTGGGGTTTCAAGCGTAAATGTTTGCAGGGTAAAAGTGGAATTGAAAAACCGCCATTGGCAGGGTCACATCATTCATAACGAAAAAGGAAATTATGGAGATGCGGGAAAGGATGATGCAAAATCTTTAAAAGGAAAAATCTTTATATTTCGGCCGTCGACATATGCTATTTACTGGTTGTCACTTGGAATCTTTAATGTTGCAATGAGTATTCTGCATTTTTTTCGAGTATACTTTATATAAGACATATTTGTAAAATCTCTTTTTATGCCAGCCAGGTTAGAGGACGAATATCCGTAGCCAAGTAGTCGTCAAATGTTTAACTCGACTCATTATCGTGGAAGGCCTATGAAAAAGATAGAACTTTTAATCAAAATTAGGTAACAAAATCTAGTAAGATTAAGCAATCATTTTAATTGTTAATTAAATGATGTTGTCACTTTTCGATATTCGATATTTTCAATTCCACGCAGTCAAAATGACAGCGCAAAAAATAACTTTCGATCGCGGCGATAAATTACTTGAAAGGCACAAACATAAAAAATAGACATTTGGTTGGGAAAGAATAGAAATTTAGTTGGGGCAGTGAATGTGTTGGAATATGGCACAGATTTTGTGGGCTACTTTAAGTTGTTTTCCTTGTTTAATTTTAGATTATCATTTCAAAATTCTAACTGCATTTGTAATAAAAGTAATAAGCAATACTAAAATGAATTATTTTTATAATTTTATATCTCTCTCTTCTTTCCTTCCATTTTCCCTCACACACATATATCTCTGTCATTCTGTACCACCGCCACCCCCACTACAAAATTATGCAACAAACACACATTAATGCAATCAAATTCTCCTTTAAACTTGAAATGCTTCACTCTCAATTGTAAAAAAAAATTAAAATCAAATAACCAAAATATTAAAACTAAAAATAAATTACTGAATAAAAATTAAAACACAAAATGTTGCACGTTTTCATGGTACTTCTTTATATCCCCACCTTTACAAAAATGATTGAAATTCGCCCTCTATATCCTCTGCATTTTGAACAACAATAATGGACTGCCAATTGTTTAAATAACAACAATAACAACAACACCCAACAACACCCAACAACACTGTATTTTACATGCCATCAACAATTGCCTCATTTTCTTGATTTGTAAACGCACACACACACCCCATTCACCATGTCCATAATTAAATTAATTAACAAAACCAAAAAAAAAAAAACAAAAAACAATAAAAAAAAACTTACTTTACTGTTACAACAACACCAATAACAACAACGACAATCAAATACTTGAAATAAATAAAATAAAAAAACATAAATAAACATAGGAAGGTATTGAAGTAAGTACCTCTTAAAGAACACATTTTTAACAAAACCAACAACATCAAATTTGTTAAAAATTAAAATAATAATAAAAAAAATACAACAACATAAATGTTTTACTACAGACCCTGTTCTAATGTTGTGTTAATTGTTGACATTTCTTTTTATTCGTTTGTTTCAAAAGGGGTGCTTTTGTTCTATTTTGGTTTTGATGTGAAAGAACTTTAAATATTTAACAGCCTTTAAAGAAAAAATGTTAAGAATTCAATTAAAGAGTTTTAAAAAAATATAAACAAAAATTTGGAATTTTCAACCAGCAGCCCCAATTACCGGTTAGGCTTTTCAAAAAAAATATAAAATTTTGAAGATTTGTCCAACTAAAAGCCCCAGTAAACGGTTAGGCTTTTCCAATAAAAATGAATATAAAATGTTAAAGGTTTGTCCCCCACTGTCTTACTGTACACGAGTCTTAGCACAAGCTATTGTCGCACACAAAACATTTCAGTGTCAGCTTTAAAAATTAGTAGTGTCCACTAAATAATAAACAACAAAGTGTCGTTTATTGAAAACATTTTCAATTTGTCACTTGATTAAGATGTTCAAGTATTGACTAAAAAAGTTGTATGTTCTTTATCGCATTTTCGTTCTGCACATAATAAAATATTTTAGGTTTAATTAAAAAAAATAAAACTTATAAACGACAGTCGGTTATAAAAACATTTTCAAATTTGTCGATGCAGGAAATGAACCTTGAACCTTTTGGTTTTAATTGCTCCACTGTCGACATATGATTACAAGGCTAAATTCAAAGAATTTTAGTAACTACCTTTCCCCTAATACCGGGTAAGAAAGTCACAGTTCCTTCCAAATAAACAGAATTATATATTTTGTGCTCTTGGTACTGACGTTTAGACATTTATTAGAAGAATCACAGTCCTGACACTGTGTGAAACAAATTTAAGCTTTCTACTTCCAGCAGCTTTCAAAAACGTAGATTTTTTTTCTAAAATACAAATAACAAATAAACTTGGTTAATCTACTACAATTTGCAGATTTAATTTCACATACTTATATTACCGACGATATTTAGAACTGCTAAATGCGATCTAAATAAGAAGTTTTAAAAGAGTGAATTACTGAATTAAAAACTTAGATCAGATTTCTTGTTGTTTGTCATATGGGGAAGGAAAACGAAGCGAAGTTAAAGCAAACATTTTTGCATTCCGGGCTAGAAACAAGTTTTGGCTAAATCTACCATGTGGAAAACCTAGAGATATGGCTAGCCCTGAAACCCACGCAGGGAGATTAAATTTTTGAAAGCTATATAACTCGTTATTTGTTTACTTCGATTTTTTGATGTTATTTCTGCAATCCTGCCGATACCTGGCTATACGTGCCGATTGGGAAACCCTAGGAACATTAATCGATTCTAATAGTTCTGCGAAGGACCTTCAAACCCGCGCAAACTCTTTTGGAATAAATAATTTTAGACTCCTTGTTAATACCCATAAAAATTTGTATTTATGTGTACTCCGATTTCGGGAAAGGCGCACTGGTGTTACCAGCCAATGGAGCAATCCTAATCCTAGGGACGTCGCAGGCACATCATAAGTCGTCTGGTTGACGGTCTTACAATCCATTAATACTTTTGTGAAATATTCAATATTTGAAAGCCTGTAGCCATGGAAATCGTAATTTTTATACGACGACGTCTGAAGATTAACACGCTCATGACGAATTGCCAGCCGGCTTCGGCTGACACATTATAAGTGAAAGGCCTAGCAATCCACGCAGTTTCTTTCGAAAGATTATATATCTGCTGTACTATTAAAGAGCACTAGCTGTCGTTGGGGATAACTTAGGGACATCGCTAGGCTAAGAAGGTTTTAGCAATGCACGCAAACACATATTTATATAAAAAGTTATATTTCTGACATCCTGTAGAGCCCATAAAAATCTTCACCTGTGTTTCTAAATTGTTGATATGGAGCTCACGCTATACTTGACGGCTGAGAAACCCCAGGAACCTCAAGCAGTACTGATAAGGGGTCACCAACCTCCGTAGATACTTTAAAAATTTAAAATTATTTCCATCCTGCTTACAGCAAAAAAAAATTTGCAGCTGCATTCGAAAATTGATCAAGGTTAGCTCTGAATATACTTGTGGATCGGGAAAACGTAGGGACATTGCTTGCAATCGTACAAAAAGCAGTACTGGGAATGGCCTACCAACTGCTTTTGGTTGCCAAACAAGAAAACCAAGGGTCGTCACTGACACACCATAAGTTGTCTAGCTACATACGTAGGCGATTTAAGAAGATTTAGTCTTTAATACACTGTATAGTAGGGCAAGACAATTTTTTTTGTCAACAAAATGTACCATCTCATGCGATTTCAAGGCCATTTCAAAGCATATTTGCCATTGGTCTTAAATCATTTTCAGCTTGCCAATTTTGCGAACAAAGTCCGTCCTGCTCATAAAAAATTTAGGGCGAATGAAATTCTCTATTTTTTTAAGTTTTTTTGGAATGGCAAGAAAAAGTTGGTGGATAGTGCAAATGTTACTTTCATAAGAGGAAAAAATCTAGAAATTCAACTCCCACAGGACGAAAAGTAGAATTTAAATGTTTCATTCGCTCTACTTCTCATATAGGCAGGGCAGGCTTTCTTCGCAAAATTGGCAAGCTCGAATATAACTTTAGACAAATGGTGTCTTTGGCAAATATGCTTAAAAATGTTCCTAAAATCGTGTAAGGTGGTACACTTTGTTGTGTTTTTTTTCATTCACACAAATTGACCGGCCCTACTGAATATTCCAAAGAAATCGTCATTTGTGTACTTCGATTTTTGGAGATACTCTGGTACACGTTTCTTTTTGTATCTCGTAAACCTTAACCAAGATTTCTTCCATTTGAATTAACACAAAAGCAAGCTGAATATACTTTTTTGCAAGTTTAGCAATCTCCAAAATGGATTCTAAATTCTAAAATGAAAAAAACTGAAACTAAAATCAAGCATTCGAATTTAACATCATGAGAAAAAAATTGTTAATAACAAAAATAAATTCACTTTAAAGTTCTAGCACATCAAGCAAAACTACTTACCCTTTTACATACATACTTATTATACTACACCCCTTTTTGCCTTAAAGCAAATATTTTTTTTTTTTAAACTTTGTTACATTTTTAACCTCAAAAGATAAGTGTTACACTTTATTTTTTGGTTATTTTTCTTAAACTTAAACAAAAAATACACAAAATTCCGAAAAAAAACAATATTTTATTTCATTAAATTTAAATCCAGAAAAACAAACAAAACAAAACTCAAAATCAGATCAAAAGAAAAACCTTCATTTGCAAAAACCCTTTTGAGCTCGAGTAGACTGCAATTGCATGAATAAGCATGTTTTAGTTACTGGTAGTTTGTTGTTGCATCCCCCAACCCGCCCACTTACCACTTGAATAAAACCCGCCCAGTACTTTTAAAGTTGTTCCCTCTCCTCCTTTGCCCGTTGGTTTGTTTCATTTGAAAATGTTTAGTGTCTGCAGTGTTAAAGTGCAAAAATGGCAAACGCATAATAAGAACCCTAAAAGCGGAATGGTATGAATGGAACCCATAAAAAAACTATTTCTCATACCGCACCGGCCCCAGCTCCTGCCGCTGCTGACACTCACACCGACTTCGTTGCATGCTGGTGCTGTGTGCGAATGTTCTGCAAGTACTTAAAAGACGATTACGGATTACGAAATTACACTTGACTGAGTTAAATACGAGCGGCACGGCCAGCATGGACCAGGAACACACAAAGCACTCCGACTCTCTCACACACACACAGGCACAAACAATTACACAACACATATACAACTGCATATACTGCGAACACACATGCAGACGCTTATCCATAAAGGCCATTAAAAAGGCCAAGTTATTGCAAAGTTTTTGCACGTAATTTAACATTTTTCATTATTATGGCTAAGCATGGAGAGATGTGTCTTAAATGGTTTCTAGTTAAATAAAAAAGAATTATACGCTGACGTCTTGGCGTTCCATAAATAATCGCCCCAAAAAAACAGAATCGTATCTCTTGTACGCACGGGTATTTCCACAGATTCATTTCGGTTCACTTGTGTAGCTTCGTTGACTCCATGCGGATATTAAATACATATTTTCGTGACATATTTATGGCGATTATTTGTTATTCTGCATCCTGATATTGCGAGAATGGAATAAGAAGCACTCCTGATTATTCAATTTCAACTTACAGGCGTTGTAGTCGTGTACGTAAATCCTTAGGGGTTTGAAAATATTTTTTCATTTCAGTTACAACAGTAACTCGGATACATCCCTTACAATTTTTATAAAATTTTGCAGAGCTTAAATTTAAAACGAATAAATACTGATCGAAATTTTGAACATTTAATTTTAGCAAGAATTCAAAAAAATAAATGAAAAAATTAGGGACAATCATTTAAAATATTATAAAACAAAATCGTAATTTATTTTTATATTTTCTGAAAATTTAAATTAACAAAAGAAATAAAAGAAAAAAATGTTCACAATAATTTAAAATTTTATAAATAAATATCATAATATATTTTTTTATAAAGCACACATTTTCATTTAAAAAAAAGACATTATTGAAGAAAATCGTAGGACAAATACCGAAGTTATGATTGATTTTATAAAATAATTTGCAATATCGTGTACTTAAATATTTATGCTTTTTCCATAACGTATGAAGAAAAATTGCGGATTGCACTCCAATAGTAGAAGTTAGAATCTTTAAGGGGAATATTAACCCCTAACTCAACAATGTTGCTTATAACATCGGTCTTTATCCACAGATTTTCTTTAAGATTGTTTTATATTCTTTGTAAAGATATAATCTCTGTGCTTAAAAGCGTTGAATAAACGTTGTCCAGATAGCAACGATAGTTTTTCCAATTGCTATATTTCTAACAATGCTGAAAAGAAAAAAAATAAAGTTTAAGAGACTCACGCGTAGTCTATAAAAAAATACCTCTAAATTGGTCAGCCTTTACTTTCTACAAAAATTCTCAATATTTTAATTAAACCAGCATGATTAAGAACAAAACCCACCAGATTTTTCTTAGTTTGACTTTGGTCGCCATTTCTATACTCACTGCTATGAAACGCGAAGCACGGTTTATACAGGGTGGAGCGCGGTATTTTGCTTATTTGGGAATAAAATAAAAAAATTATGAACCTTCGAAAAATATTTTTATATTTTAGTTATATTAAACAGTAAGGGAATTTTTAAATGACATGGTTTTGAATAGTGTATCTTGCAAATGTCGACCTTCGCTATCCACACACTGCTGCGTACGTTTTCTTAAGTTTTCATTAACTCTAACAAGCATGTCGACAGGTATTCTGCCAATTTCAGCCTCAATATTGTTAATTAGGTCTTCCTAGGTGTTAGGACAGTTGATATACACCTTCGACTTCAGGTAACCCCAAAGGAAAAAATCGTATGGGGCTAAGTCTGGTGGGCGTGCCGGCCAGTTCACATTACCCTTCAAAGAGATAAGTCGTCTAGGAAACATTTGCCTGAAACAACTCATGGTAACCCTCGCTGTGTGTGCAGTTGCACCAACCTGTTGGAACCTTGTATCCTCTAATTGCATTTCCTTAAGAGCCGGCTGAAAAAATCCTGTATCATAGTTAGGTACCGTTCGGAGTTCACAGTTACGGCAAGACGGTTATCCTGGAAAAAGTAAGGGCCATTGATGCCTACTCGTGATATGGCACAACGCACAGTGACGCGGTCCGAATGCAGAGGTCTCTGGTGAAGTTCTCTCGCTGTTTCCCCCGCGTGGGAGAACAGCGAATCGTAAACGAAAAGCACGTTGCATTGCAATGATCGAGTGCGCATTTGAGCAATACTCTTCAACAGAAAATGTCCTCTCCTTACGTGTCCAATGCATGATGGCAGACGAATACAAATCTCCCGTCAGCCTCTATAAGCCACGCACACTCTCCACTCTCTTCCACTCTCTTCGACCAACAGGCTGCAGTGCAAAAAAGCAAATCTCCGCGCTCCACCCTGTATATGAGGCAGCTACAGTTCCAAATACAAGTTGGCTTACCTACTTCTATTTGTAGCGACTTGATTACTCTTGTACACAATCATTTCTAACTGTCCCGTGTCTCAAATTCAATTTAGTTATTTTTCTGCAGATTAAACCAAAATACAATTTCACCAAATTCTCAAAGTTTACGTACGAATTGATTGGTCTCCTCGTCCTTTTAATTTGATTACCAACTCGAACTGCCATAAACATTTGTTTCGAGAGTCGTGATTTCGTTTCCATTAGATACGCTGCTTAAACATGTAAGCGAGTAGTTTTTGTAGATACACACACATACATACTTATAGTACAATATACATGTACATATGTATGTATTCCGTATACATACCAACCAAATATGTATCAATTTATGTACTCCTATAAAAGACACAGCCGAAGTATTGTCATAGTAATTATTATACCCGCCTATCTCGAGGCCATCGCTGATCTTTATTTTCGGGTCGTGTTTCCAGCGATAATTTCCTCCCATTCCAAAAGATGGAAATGAAAATAAAAATGTATGCTTGTTTGTAATTTATTAACAATTTATGTGACCAAAGGCGACACTTATAATAGACACAGTGGCGCAATATGTTCTAGGAAATTTGAACATGTATGTGTTGAACATGAACATTAGATGGGTTCGCGCTCCGTTTAGGGTAGGAAAAAACTCCATTTAAACATGGAAAAAACTTTACTTATGACAAGTAGTTTTAATAATAATGATTTTCAGTGTTGAGTTGTAATAAAGAACACATCCGGCCCGTGTTCTCCGATCGCACAGGAAACTGTGCTCATAGTTTTTAGAATTTAGTCCATCTCTTGCTTAGGAAGGTTAGAAATCC
Source organism: Hydrotaea diabolus (assembly GCA_963513945.1). Taxonomy (NCBI): domain Eukaryota; kingdom Metazoa; phylum Arthropoda; class Insecta; order Diptera; family Muscidae; genus Hydrotaea; species Hydrotaea diabolus. The sequence goes on along the minus strand of OY740720.1, from coordinate 154,166,526 downwards.
TTAACCTTTCCAGTATGTTTAGGTGGCAGGATCTCAGCTATAGTCGTAGCATCGTGAAACCTTTTGCGGCACATATTTTCAAGGACCCATCCTAAGCTACATCTACGTGCATATGTGAGGTGGACAACAATTCACACACCTACATATACACCTAGGTATGGGTCCACACCCACACACCTACAGCTACGCGGTTGTTGTACTTTATAACTTTTGGTTTTTTCGTCGCAGGACATTTAATGCAAATGTGTGGTGGTTTGCTGGTATTTGTGGTATTATTCAAGTAGACTGTGCGTGTCTGGAGGGCTCCTATGCGTTTGTGTGTGTCTCTGTGTCTGTGTGTGTGGGAGTTCTATACTATCTGCGAGCTTATAACCATTCTACGATACTTCTTTGCTTCTTTGGGGGATTTGGTGCTCGTTGGTGTGTGTGTGGTTTTTTCGGGTTTCCATTTTATTCGGAAAGAAAGATACAAATGTGCTTTGTTGGTGGGATATCAAATGGAACACGTAATGCTTAAAGTGTCAAATGGAAATAAATTATTTCACAAACAACCAAAAAAAAGCGAGGAGAAGAGTGAAAACCAAATAGCTTCGAAATAAACCATATAAAGTTTCGTTACGTGTATGGCGACGGTTGGTGGAAGGTCTGCCCGCATGCAGGTATGACACAAGGTAATCTTAACACATACACGTAGATATGCTACCAATTTTGTATTAAAACTTTTGGCTGAAGGACGGGCGGACGGACGACGACGAGCAGCAGCCGCAGCAGTTACCCATTCTGTTTTCTTTTCTGCGTTGAAAGTTCAAGGGCAACTGAAGACAGTCTTTTTCTTCTTATAAAACTTAAACGCACTCAACCACTCACTTTCTCTTTTTCACTCTGGCTTTCAGTTTTGAAGGGAATTCATAAATTATAAATGACGCTTAATTGTAACGCTAGAAACTATTTGTGTTCACCTAACTGGGTAGACATTTTCCCAGCGTCGTCTGTCTAAAGTCCGTCGTTGTCATAATTTTTCGATGTAATTTAATTTTCCTTTTTTTCTTTTCAATTTTTGTAATTGTGTGCTCCTTATCCCACTCCCTCCTTGTACACCTTCCATTGCTCCCACACCTACGTATGAGTACCATTTAGTAGTATATGGATTTTGTATTTAAAATTGAATTTAGAAAAGAACAATGAAAAAACCTGTAAAGTTTTCGAATTTATAATTTGTTACCTTGTTTTCTTCTCCTTCTTAAGGTAAAGAAGAAATCTTCATTAGACACACTTTGCAGTCGTATTTTTTCTAACGTTTTTCCTCTTGTTTTCTTTCTTTTTTGGCCTTTCATTCGCAGGGTGCAGCCAGGTTGACAAAGGAGGATATTGAAAAAGTTTTCTCACTTTATGACAGGGTAAGTCAAAGTTCTTAAAATGTTCTTTTTTCCTTTCCCTTTTATATCCTTTGTATTCCTTTATCTTTGTTTTTGCCGTGTTTCACATTTTAATAAAAACAAATGTGATTTGTTTCGAAAAGAAAGTTGAAAACAGCCACAAACAAAGCTACGGAAAAAACCCTTGCGCACAACGCGTTAAGTGTAACTTATGCTGGTTGAAATTGATGAGACCTTCTTCTTTTTTTGTTCGGGCACTTGCATTTCATTTGGGGGGCTAAAGTACATTTTGTTTGATTTGTCAAACCTTTATCATTGCGGAGCATAACGCCAAAGTTTCACAATATATATCAGCTTAACAAAAACAGAAAAAAACATTGTAACAGGTTTGAGGGATATTGCTTTGGGATCCCCATAACCCTCCCCTGAGTCCATTTAAAAAAATTTAAAAAAAAAACTTATTTGGTTTGTTGGAACTAAAACCTGCCCCAAGGGTCCATGGGTAATTTCAGAGAGGTCAGAAATATGCATTTATATTTAAAATAGTAATGAAATTTGAAGGACTAAGTGACCAAAAACTGACCCATATGCTTCTCACCAGCATAGTGAGAAGCATATGGGTCAGTTTTGGGTCCACAAGACTCCATAAATCTAACACCGGTTCCCACTTTGGGGATGGTAAACGCCTCCTTTCTTACGCACTTCAAATGCGTAGAAACCTTTGCGTGAGCACTTTATGAATACATGGACCAATATGGTACAATTATATTATGCTCCATTGTAGCTGTACCTTAATGAACTTAAGTGTGTTTTTTAGACGTTTGGTTGTCAATCTGGCCACTTTTTTTTCGGAATTTGTCTTTTTGACAGCTGTCACTTGATTTAAGCTCAGTTTAATTTGCCATTACATGATGCATTGACTTTGTCAGGAACAATGTTTGCAAACCGTGGTGAATGGTGAAATGATAGAGTGTATGCGCGGTCATCTAAGGAAGCATCTGAACTGATCCCAAGGGTGGAAAAGGGTCATCACCCAGCTTCAGTCATGGTTTGGTGGGGTGTCTCTTACGATGGGGTCATTGACCTGCATTTCTGTGAACAAGGAATCAAAACATCGGCCAAAGTTTACCACGAAACCATTTTGGAGGCTGCTAAGTAAATTGGAACAAAAACGAAAGTAAAATGGGGTCCAATTTCACCTAAATTTATTATTTGAAAATACCATGCGAAATATTAGCAAAATCTGGCTTCTAGAGAAGCAGGCCCTTAAAAAGTTAGTGACCATTATCTGGAAGCTTTTCTTAAACATTGGCAATTATGGTCCTATATCACCAGAGTTTGTTAAGGGTCGCTTTTGAAATTCTAAGCGTAGTTTGACCAAATAATAGTGTTGCCAGATCTAAATTGCTGTAAAAAAAAACTAAGAAATTAAATTAGTATTTACGATATAGTGTTTTCAGGGATTGTACTCAAAACAAAATAACTTTAAATCATTACTATGAAATAGCCCACCCACTGGCATTAAACACCCTTTTTTCTTAGAAAAAATGTGGTTCCATCAGACCAAGTATTTATCCCCTGGCTATTACTTTGATTTAAGGGCCCTAAATGGTACAACCACAATAGTGAAGGCTATCTAAAACATTACTATCAGATTTATTATAATCTGATAAAAAGGAAATGTATATCGTTAACCATCTACTTACTTAGCTCCTCGATATATTTGTATCCTTTCCCTTCCTCCAGCTTATACAAAAGCAACAAATATACCCTTAATTTCGATTGAATCTGTGTGGCCGTATCTGTCGAAATCAAATTATGTTTATATCAACAGCAGATGCTAATTCCTTTTAATATTTTCGTTTCCTTTTTACTTTTTTTTCTTCCATCTTTCAAAGGATAACAGCGGCTCGATTGAAAATGAAGAACTCAAAGGATTCCTTAAAGATTTATTGGAATTGGTGAAAAAGGTATGTATGGCAAGGAAAAAATGTTACCATAAATATCGCATAAGGCTTTTCTGGGCTTCTGTATGCAATCGTTTTTTTTGTCTCTTGATGTTTTTGGTGGGTCAAACTTATACAAATTTTGTTTAACCATGAAATTATTTATTCCTTATTGCTCTTGTGTTTCCTTCCTTTTGTTTTTGCGGCCTTTCTTTAGGATGACTATGATGCTTCGGATTTGAAAGCGTTCGAAGAGACCATTTTGCGCGGTGTGGGCTACGACAAGGATGGCAAGATTTCACGCAAAGAATTAACCATGATCCTGTTGACTTTGGCCAAGATGCCCCCAGAAGATGAACAGTAAATTTTTCCAACCTCAAACACAAACACACACAATTAAATTTTGTTAACAACTTTTGGTGGACATCCATCCATCCAGGTGGGAGCTAAGGTAATGCGGATGTAAAAAAAGAAAACAGAATTCGAATGTTTCCGTTTTTTTTTCTTTGGTGGCCATTAAAAGCCATTTTGCAAAAACTATGGCGAAAAATTAACAAAGAAACCAACAAACAATATACTCAAATACTTTAATACATTTTTTAGATAAGAAAGAAGAAAATATATATACACTAAAACTTATATGCAAATGGGAAAATAATATCTAATATATAAATATATACATCATATATAGAGAGAATAACTTATATATAATTATAAAACTTAAGTTTTTGTTTTATTTTAAATAAATTTTATGAGTTGTTACAATTTTCGAAATATGTATTTATGGAATACGTATATTAAGAAGAAGCGAAGGGATTACTAACAAAACAAATAATTTTGAATATTTATGTATGTGAGAATTTGCCATTTTTTAAATTATAATTATACATGATGGAAACCCGAAATTAAAAAGCAAAAACAAAAATATAAATTCAACACACCCAAAGAACAACATAAACGAATTAATAGAAAATCAACGATTTTATTATGTTAATTTTTACGATATTTGTATTAAATATATTGGGTTTTTGTGGTTTTAGATAATTTTTTTATATAAGAAAAGAACAAATTTAAAGTAAAACAATTTTGAAACATAAACAGGTTATTAACATTGATGTAATGTAAACCTTGGACTAGCTTCGTAGTCAGCAATACTTGTGGTGAAAGAAATCCAGTGGATATATAAGATAAACAAAAAAAATTCAGGAAATTAAAATATGAGGATAAATTTAAATATTTCGAAAAGTTTATAAAAGGCCACTTATAAATTGCTTATACTTTTTGGTCTTCTTCTCTAAACGATTCAATCTTGTCGCACAAGTAATAATTTTGAATAGTTTTCTTTAATTTGTCTTTTGCTCGGTGCGATTTCACAAATAGTTATAATAAACCACTTTAAAGGTGTCATTCACACGATTCGAATTATCATAGAATATATTTTTATTGACTTCAAAATATATTGATAAATCGTATACATGGTTCGTTAACATCGCTGACATTTTTTGGGGTAAATTATTCAAATATTGGGTTCGAGGTTTTATTTAAAATATTTTTGTCGACTCAAAAAAATATTGATAAATCGTATACGTGGTTCGTAAACAGCGCTGACATTTGTTTAATTATTATTTATTATTATTATTTAAATATTTGCCTTGAGGTGTCATTCACACGATTCGTAGAAAATAATGTTATCGACAAATTGTAATCACTAAACCGCAGCCATGTTGTAGACTACCAAGAAATGGCTGGCACCTACTTTTAGTGGACTTTTTCTCTATCAAAATCGGTCGATTTAACCACACTCTACCTTTTGTGATGATTTGCTCATATCTGCGAGCTGTAGTCGGAGAATGTTTTTTCTACAAATTAAAAACTAAATGATTCAGTCCTTAATTTTTGGTAAAATGTATTCAAAAATGTCTTGCTTACTACCGAAAAATTTTAAAGCCAGTGAGCCAGTCTCATATTATTGATCTCGAGATTCGACAATTTTTTTCTGTATCAATAAAAAATTGTCTTAAAGCTGGACAATATCTTTTTCTGTAATGCAACGCTTGACAGTTAGTTTTTATTTAGAGCTTATTGCTCTTAAGATGGTTTATTCTTATAATATTAAGGAGAGTCTAGTCAGTCCTTCATTTTATAGCAGTTCACTGACATCTTAACTGCAAAAAAAAAACATTCGATATTTTGTTTAGGAAAATTATATTGATAAGTACGTAACAATTACGTCAAGGCCCTTCAGCCACTGGTTTATGTTGAACTTCTAGCCTTCGTTTAGCTAAAACACCAAGCATCGACTCTAACTCCATATCCGTTAAAAAAGAGTCGACTAGTATCGCTAAAGCAAACTAAAGACCCACTTGAGTCATATAGATACTAGCTAGAGCCATCTTAAAACCTGCTAGAATCATGAAAAGGACGGTCAGAGTCACTTAGAGTCTTGCAAGAGTCATTTAAAGTCTACAGATTCTGCAGATATCTATGATGGTTTAAATAATTTGTTTTTGTCAACGATGAAATAAAAATATTTTATGAATTTTTACGGACTTATTTCTAAAAATCATTTTCAAGAGTCACCTCAAGTCTACAAATTATGCAAATATATATTATGGACTGAATCTATTATGGTCTGAGGCATTTAGGCTCTCTCTAATGTCACCTGAAGTCTACAGATTATGCAGATATCTATTATAGTCGTATTATTTTTTGCGTTTTTTCCAAAAATTCCCCCAACCTTTAAAAGTGCTCTCCTGAACTGCTAGGGAATTTCACCAGATTCTCATATTTTAATTATCTCAAATGTCTACTGGATTTACATAAGCTGACTCCAATTCACTCTCCTGTTAGCTAAGGTTTTAACCTCCAAAAAAAAAACTTACAAAAAGTAAAACAATTCCAAAACTAATATACTTTTTCCCTCTGCCGCCAGTTTCCTTATGTAGTTAAGTGTATTTTAATTATTAAATAACAAATTTGAAAGATATGATAACATAAAATCCTTGAAATTTCTCCTAAAATAAAAAAAGAAAAACCATCCAAATCCAATCAACAATTTTCAAAATGTCTCGAAAAGTAAAGCTTTCTATTGAATAAAAAATAAAAAACTAAAACTCAAACTGAACTAAAGCAAAAAGCAAGGCCAAAATAAACAATTTAAGCTAGAGATAATGCCAATTAATGGTCAATAAATAATTAAGGCTAATTACAAAACTCAACAAACACACACATTTTACAATTCTCATACAGATGTGGTCGAAACTCTAGAGGTATAGAACTTGAAATGAAAAAAAATTGTATTGCTTCATTTACAAAAATGTCAATAACTTACTTAACAGTTTCAGTTTATTCAGAAAATAATTTCATTACAATTTTCAGAAAACAAATTTTTAAAAAACAATTTTATTACAATTTTATTGTCTCCATAAAAAAAATGTATTTTCTCCACGAAACATTTTGGTTTTATTTATCACTGTCTACGACATAATCTCTTCGAGCTAACAAAATTATATCAATATGTTTCCACTTTGTTCCATTAAAGTAAAAACTTTTTATAAATTAGCAAACGAATTTGAACTTGATTGACTTAAATTTGTTCAATTTTAAAATTGTAACAATTTTAAACAATTTCAATTCATTTATGAAACTTTTTCTTTGTCTTAGCAAATGATTTTCATTTCTTAACAAAACAATTTCCTTTCATTAATAAAAAAAAGTTCCTTTCATTAATAAAACAATTATCTTACATTAAGGAAAATTATGCCTTTAATTAATGCAAATACTATTTCCATTAACTAACAAATTTTATGTCTTGACGACACCAACTTCGATCATTCGACTTCATTGTCCTAACGAAACAATGCCAATGCCTCAGCATTATATCGCTTCATTAATAACCTTCATTAATAAAAAAAACTAAAATAATTCCATTGTCTTGACAAAACAAGTTTTATTTTTATTTTTTATATTAATGATTTATTTAATTACCAAAATTGTTTTTATAATTAAATAAAACTGATTAATATAATTAATGGCACAATTTTGTTCCACTAATAAGACAATTTTGTTCCATTAATGACACAATTTTGTTTTATTAATGAAACAATTTCATTAGTTATTAAGGAAATCATTTTACAATTTTGAAACAAATTCATTTCGCCAAGAAAATGTGTTTGTTATAGCTTTTACTAGTTTAATGAGGGCAACTACGAACATTTTAAGTTGATGAGATAGTTTTCGTTCTTACAATGAAACTATTAATTTTTTAGCTCAATTTTAATATTGCGTTCACAGGGCGAATGTCTTCGCTTCTAACAATCACGTTTATGTCCTTCCAATAGTTGACTTCTCAAATAAAACATAGACGTTTATGAAAAGGTTAATTTTTAAGGCAAGATTTTTTAGGCAGCCAACACACAATTACACACAATTTTTTTCAAACCCTTTAGAGTCCCTAGCAGTTTGACCACAGCCGTAAACGTGGTTAACTCCTTGTCTCCTCTCTACCCTTACACACCAACTGTACGGTTAACCACGTTTGCAATATGAAATTTTGATAGAAAACCAAATTGAAAAATAACACGAAAACGAAAACCAATGAAAATGAGAGAAAGATACCTTAAATAACTATTGAAAAACTTTAATAAACTATTAGTAGAATTTCCAAATTAACATAAAAACGAAGCTGAAACCATGTGAGGTGTAATAAAACAATAAAAATAATTAACAGAAACCAAAATGAAAACAAAACCCGACAAAATAATGTTGAAATCTGAGATAAATTTTATAAATGTTATGCAAGCAAACACAAAAACAAACAAACAATTTTAATAACAACAACAACCAAAAAAACAAAAACACAAATGAAATAAATTTATTAAATTACAAATACAACAACACAATATTTATATTCGATGTTAAGTATGACAAAAGAAAAACCAAGTGAAAAACAACTTAAAACGAAAACAAAACTAAACTGAATTCCAAAGAAAATCTACTCCAAAAAAAAGAAAACGAATTGTAGCTAATCGCATATAAAATTAAAATCATCCTTCTAGGGTTTTAGTGCTAAGATCTCTTACAATTTGTATGGAAATTAATAGCCAAAATCCAAAACGAAATCCCAAGGATTTCGTTCGTATGTGCGATTGCCGTATAAGGAAAATGACAACACCTTGGGACAGAAAACGCCCAACTAAACCTTGCGTTATTTTCTTTGTAAATTGTTTTTTAACAATAACAATTTGTAGAACAAATAATGCTTTGTTTTTTTAAGGGCAATGACCAAGGGTGAAATCTTCTTAAAAATATTTTCCAAAAAAATGTTAGGAAAATTTTTTTAAAATTGTGTTGTTTTCCTAGAATTTAAAAAAGATTTCAAAAAAGTTGATTAAAACAAAACTCCAACTTTAACTAAAAACTATGAGGTGCTATCCCCGTTTCTAAACTATTTTTTATTTCCGTTAAGTTGAAATTTGAATTTTTGCAATTTGCTAAACCTAAACTCTAACTTGAACTCGTTGTTACAACTCTATAAAACTCTTTATATCATATCAAAAGCTTTCAAAACCGTTGAAGATGTAGCCAAAGCAAAACAGTATGCGAGTCTTGAAATGAAACCAAAACAAATCTAAATTCCAAACTCTTAATTAAAAATGCTGAAGTAAAAAACTAAAAAAAAAAAATTATAATTCTAAGATACCAACCAAACCAACCAGAAAAAGAAAACACACAATACCAAAACAAACAAAAAAAAAATGAAATAAAAAAATAAAACAGAATAAAGAAAAGAACAAAAAAAAACAACAAAAAGGTCTTTTGATTTATTATTAAAAAGGTTGTTGCTGTAAGAGAAAAGGAACGCAGGAGCATAGGAAAGGGAAAACAATGAAAGCAGCCATTTCGAAATTAAGCGGAAACGGAAACTACTCGATGTACAGGTTTACGCATCTTGTTTTTTTTTATTATTTTCTCTTGTGTTCTTGTTTGCTCTTTTCCCCCGTTCCGAATGGATTGAATGGCTGGAATGTTTACTTAAGTTTCTATTAATATTTCATAACTGAAATGATTTCCATAAACATATTTGTTCTCGATTCGCCCTGTTTCCGCTAAAACGTTTGTCTCATATTTTGTTACCCCACTTTCAATCATGCCATCATTTTCTACCTACCCACTAGTTGGAGTATTTTTTCCATTTCCATTTACTTTTATTTATGTTGAAGGTACTTTAATGTTTAGAATGCTTTGCATACAATATTTGTTAGTTCTTTTTTCATTCTTCTACTTGAATGGCTGCCATTCTCATGTATTCTTCGAGAATTTTTCGAGTAAATGGAAAAAATTGAAAAGCGTATCAAACGAATTTGTATATTTGAACGTAAGTATGCATGTTAGGGTGGGCCGATTTGTAGGCATACAAATTAGTTTTTGTTGTGCCATCGGTATTTCGATTGCTTTTGGCATGATGAAAAAAAGTTCCACTGCGACATATAAAAAAAACATGACTTTCGAGGCGCCCAAACTTCAATTTTTTGACTTTTTCTCAACTTTTATTTTTAAGGTTTTATTTTGTAGGTAATAAAATAAAATGACTTGTTAATATTAACTTTCCAAGGTAAATATACATTGTCACTTTCACATTCACGGCTGGACAAATTTCACCAGCGTATTTTTTGGCTCATTCTTGAAAGTATGTCCATCTACGACTGTGCCCAAAATACAAGGGGGCAAAATGGCAGCAGTTTGAAAATTTTCGGGTTATTCGATTGGCTAGGGTAAAATTGTTAAGTTTTGAACCAATTTTTTCGGATTTTTTTTCTCGAATTTCTATTCTCACGCACTCATATGTTATATTGTATTGTATGTGGCAATGTATATTGGTATGTCACCTTGGAAAGGTAATATTTAAAAAATGTTTTTGTAAACGTTCAAAATAAAAGTTGAGAAAAAGTAAAAAAAAAATTAAATTTGGGCTCCTCGAAAATGATTTTTTGATATGTCGTAGTGGAACTTTTTCCCCTCATGCCAAAAGCTATCGAAAAATCGATGGCACAATATCAATTGCTAAATCAACCCACCCTAATATATGTGCTTGGGTACTATTTCATTGTTGCTGTATGTTTTGCAATACTTGTAACGGATGGAATTGTCAAGAGGCCAAAAATAAAAAAAAATGTTTTTTTAGAATTGAAAGAAAAAAACTCTTATGCAATTCGATATCATAAGGTTGGCATGAATCGTAGTTGGCATTGTCACAGTTGCCGTACGAACACTCTATGCTTGTTCCATTCGGTTTGCCTTAAATATTAAGCAAATTTATTTTCTTTGGCAACTTGTTGTCGAAAATTCTGCAAATCGATGGCATTTTGTCCAAAATCAACAAAAAGAAGGTTGTAAATAAGTCGTCGAACTTTAAAAATTTCATGTTTTAAAGATCGTTCTGGAGAAATCAATTTAACAATGAAAATTATTCCGGGCATAAAAATCGCGAAGTTGTCTTTAAGTTGGGCGAATCAATGACTGGTCTTCAAAATAAATTTCGATAATTTTCTGGCGTTGTTTAAATTGATTTATGGCTAAGGCACACTGAAGCTTTTTTTTGCTTACGCTGCGTATTTTTCAACTTCCGGCAGTCTAGACTTTATTGAAATAAACGTCAAAATCCCACAAAAATAGATTGAAAGGCTTATCTATGCCGACAATGCATTATCACAAACTTTTTGTAATTTTTGAGCACATATTTCGGTGGTGTTCAGACAACCGCAAGTTAAGAAAAACTCAGCGTAAAAAACTTCAGCCCGGGTCTTTACTTAAAATTTATTCTTAATGCTTTGCCTGAGTATGCTGCTCATAAAAATCAAAAGTGAGCGCAGTATGATAGCTCCTTTGGCTACTAACCCTATAGAATATTTCATCAAAGCAAGAAAATACTCTTTTTATTTGGTGGAAACACTTTGAAACGTCTTAAGTTAAGTAGGTGTCGCTTTTATTCTTTATAAGTGTTCCCCTTGCACAGAAACTTCGAAGTTCGACTTCAAAATATCTTTTCTAAAAAGAATGATTAACATTTTAATAAAAAATTTGATCAAAAAAGTTATTTACATTTTGTTTTTCTTTACTTTTTCCTTTGAGCCGATATGGGCCTTTTAAGCTACGACAACGAGAATTTCATCGTCGTGACTTAAAGCCATTAACTGCTAGGGATTGTAAATGCTCTCTACGAGAAAAAAATGACACATTAACAGAGGAAAAGTAGTATCTAAAAAAGAACACTTTCTAAGTTTTTGCTTAACATATCTACATTATATGTGAACAAACCATAACTTAACTCGGAATCGATTATGGAGACGCACTTACAACACTCGAAATCGGAATGCACATAAGAGCTCTAGTGTGCCAGAAACAAGAAACCCTAGGTCTTATAGAGATATGACGGCTCATAAAATGTAAATCGAGGGCATGTGGGTACTGCAATTTAACCAAATTTAACTTCGAATCCATTTATGGATTTATTTTTATATTTACTCTAAAAATTGGTCTCGGACTCATAAACCATTTGGGCCCAAATGCCATTTCTAGCTAAAACAAACGACCTATTGTGAATATAAACATTAGGGTGGGCCGATTTGTAAAGACAACAATTTGTCAATATTGTGTCATCGATTTTTCGATCGCTTTTGGCTTGAGGAAAAAAAGTTCCACTACAACATACTAAAAAAATCATTTTCAAGGTGCCCAAATTTCAACCTGACAGAATCGAATCAGTCGTATGTCTATTCTCACGCGCTCATACGAGTATGTTGTGTTGCATTGTATGTGGCAATGTATATTTGTATGTATTGTATGTTACATGGAAAGGTAATATTTAAAAAAAAAAATTACCTACTAAAAAAATCTTTAAAAGAAAAGTCAAATAATTAAAATTTGATCCCCTCGAAAATAATTTTGTTAATATGTCTTAGTGAAACTTTTTTTCCTCATGCCAAAAGCTATCGAAAAATCGATCGGCACAATATCGATTGCTAAATCGTTCAACCCTGATGAACATATTGGTAGAGAAATTGAATAAAATCTTAATAAGAATTCAAATATGGATTTGGATTTTCCAACTATAAAGCACGATTTTAATTGTGAGTCACGCCTTAACGTCAAATTTTTTTGACCAACTTAATTTGATATTTCTTTGTTTGAGTGTTTGACAAATTTAACCATAGAGAGGTACACAATTGTGCAACGAATTTAGATTTTTAAAGCTTTTTAGGGAAATAAGCGTTTAAATCAAAATGCCTTTCGCGCACTTCGTTATTTTTTGGTCTGTATAATCGACCACTGTGGATTCGGTAACAAGCAGTATTGCTGCAATTGGGCAAATGAGAATTCACGAGTGATTGCTAAAAAGCCGATGCATCCACAAAGAGTGATTGCATGGTGCGGCTTATGGGCTGGTGGCCCATAAATGAGTTTGGCCAAGCAGTTACCGTGAATGGTGTTCACTATCGGGAGATGATAACGGACTTCCTGTGGACAGAAATCGAGGATATGGACCTGGACGATATGTGGTTCCAACGGGATGTTGCAACTTTCCACACATCTAACGAAACAATGGCTCTTTTGCGCGAAAAATTCAGTGGCTGTGTTATTTTACATCGTGTCGCTATTATTTGGCCATCACGACCATGTGATTTGTCACCGCTGAACTTCTTTCTGTGGGGATAAGTGAACGTCCAGTAGCCAAGAACAATTCAAGAGCTAATGGCTGAGATAATTCGGCACATTAACCTCCATTAGGTCTCAGAGTCATTGAAAATATTTACCATCGGATAGAGGTGTGCCTCCCAAGCCGTGGCGAGCATTAGCCAATATTTTGTTTCACACATAATTGTCAAAGATGCTTTTATCATAACAAAAAATAAAATTTTAAGATAATTCTCTTAAACTTTTTGCTTTATTTACAATATACATTGTACGTTTTAGTTAAACCACCCTCAATAATTGTTATTTTTCTATTTTGATAGCGAATTCAAGATTCGGATTGGCTTACCTTTTGACGTTTTTTCTTGCTATACGTTATATGAGCTAGCTATCAACTCTGTTGAAAATGGGAAATGTTTTGATAAAGTCGACATTCAAAGTTACGTTCGATTTAAGGTACAACCGCTCTAGCAATTTCGATAATAATAAATTGTAATCTCGATCAAATTTCTTAATATAGACAACACCCAATTCTGGTAAAATTTGACTTTATAGGTCCGGTTAGTAATATTAGAGCTGAGTCGGTCCCTTCATGATATATGTGACCGACTTTAGCTTATTTTACTTTTTTTATTCTAAGCTATTTTTTCGGCAAAAAGAAAATAATTCGTTCATCCTGCCCGGTCGATTAAAAAAACTAAATACAACACTTAAACATAATTCCAGATTTGGAAATAAATAATTTGTAATCACAACCATAGGTACGTGTGTGATCAAAAAAGGACAGGGGACCATCAATTACCAGTGCTAAACATCGTGATTTAAATCAACATAGCGAAGAAGCACCCTAAATTGAAACAGCGTTGTATACAAAATCAAACTATTTTAAATGCCAACCTCACCTATTGTTGTTGTATTGGGTTGGTCTCTGAAAAAGATTGTTGAGGGTACAGCTTCACGTCAGAAAGGTAAAGATTCCGTTGTCAAACTTCAGCGACTTTATAGATAAAGTAATCAATGTTCGAAAGTCTAGCAGTACTTCACTCACTTTTTGTTTTAGTTTATTAGACTCTCAATGTGTTAACAATTCAGTTGACATAGTGGGCCACCCGATTCATAATTGGTTCACGTGCAAAACTTCTCAGCTTAATTTGTGACTGCTTCATGGCCATGTCATTTACATCTACTGAATAGAATGGAAATCAGCTAATTTATTTGAACTTTGACATTTCGATTAAATTCGTCACAAAACAAACAAAAAAAATACAAAGTCTTGATCAAGTATTGATTTTTCTCTCTATTCTATGGGCTTTTATTCATTAACTCAAACCGTGCATAGCCATTGACATGAAATCCTTATTAACATTAAAATTTCAACGAAATTTCCCAACCCTATTTACTAAGAGCACATATATTATTTAGGTAATAGTATATGTGTGTACGTATATTATTAATATTAGGGCGTACCGTTAAATGGGAGAGACACATTAAAACTCAAACGACTTTTATTAAACTAAAATAAATAGGGTCAACATTAAAAAAATAGTTAGTCCTTTTAACCATTGTCGTCGTCTTTAAATCAACATCACTTCGCATCGACGTCTACAGTACATAAATTGTAACCAAACACAATAAATTTTACAAGATGGACGATGTGCTTCTTCTTTAAAATAATGTAAATAAACCGCACTTGAGTAACGCACCAATTCTCGGTGTATTTTTCCACATTCGTTTGCACACAATCACAAGAACGCAAGGGGGGGAATACAATTGCCGGAAGACGATTCCACATACGGACAGTACAGGCAAAAAACGAATTCGATCTGTAGTGTACTTATAGTGCGGTCAACTGGCCAATCGATAACAAACGGGTGTGAATTTCTTGAAAGTCGCGTATCCCTGGCGAACATCCTAACGCCAGGAATAAGTCGACGAATGTCAGCGGAGCACACACCATAAAAGTAACGATAGATCAGCGATACACATCCCACATTCCGACGATGCTCGAGGGAGACAACTGAGTTGGATACCCACGGTCAGCGAATCGCTTGTGAGACAACAAGCAGCACTGCGTCCTGCGCGCAATGGCCTATAAATCCCGGCCAAGTGTCTAATCCGTAAATCGCATAACAAATAAAGAGGGAGAAAGGACTGAGTCTTGTGGTACACATGCGGTAAGCCCATGTTTATTGGATGAGAACCCATCTACAACAACTCTTATAGTGGCTTAATTCTGCTCTTTCAGCAAATGCTTGGCCATAAGGTGCGTGCAATTTTACAACCGTATTTCGGTTCCTATCCTGACGTTGCCTTCGTGTTGGCCAGGTTGTCTATAGAGTTCAATAGCTCAACGACTGGCATAAACATATCTGAGGCGTCGACCGCTTGCACTGTTTTGGCCGCCAGCTCGTTGCCAAGAATATTGTGGTGACCCACGTAAGCGTGATATCGTGAGCTTGGATTTGGAAAATGAAAATTAAGCATTGTGATTTTATTTACTCAAGTCCCACAACATCCCTTAAAGGGACAAGGGGGACTGCTCTCAAATCAGTGAGCTGTGCAGGATTTAATTCTTATACGTACTGACCGGGGTCTACATTTCTATAGAGAAGTTTCTACTTGGCTTAGATCAAAATATTTTACTTGTAAAATAGCCGGCTTTTCCGGGGTGGAAACCCGCCGCTGAGAACTTGTTAGATATTCTTAGCCGGAGTTGAACCTGGCTTAACTGGCATGATAGTCGTGCGCACTACCAACACAACACGTCGGCCCTCGGCATTGTGACTTTATACTTCTTGAGTTCAGACTGTCTACATCGATTCGGATTTTAGTCAGACTCTGTTTAGAGGCAAAGTGAGTGGCGTAGAACTGTACCTGAAAGACAGAGCAGAAATTTTCGTAAATTGTAATTGACCCTAAGCCGAACTTATTTTTAAAGTCTTCGGTGAAAATTAAGATTTCGTCCTTCGTAATGACGGAGTTTGCTCCTTTTTTTCTCTGCTGGGTATTTTCACTTTAACATTTTTTTGGTGAATTATCTACGACCTCATGTAGTCCGAGATTTCTTTAAGCTTTCCAAGTGTGTCTATTGCTTTTAACATTAAGCATTGTCCGAACATTGTACTTTTTAGTAGGCCGGTCTCTCGTAACTTAAGAGCCGCGAAAGCTGTGTCAAAGCCATCCATAGATTGTAATGGGTGATCCAAGTAGAAATACTTTTTTCAATAGCCTTTTTTGACAGATCACGTGTGAGTCGTGTCATGCTGTCATGTTATTTTTGTTTAGTATTGTTTGGCATTTCATCATGGAGACTTACGCCTGAACAACGTTTACAAATCGTTCAACTTTATAACGAAAATTCACGTTCGGTGAGAAATGTGTTTCGTGCACTTCGTTCAACTTATGGTCAACATAATCGGCCTACTGAGCGTTCTATTCGCAACACCATCACCCATCTTGAGACCCAGCATTCATTATTGGATACTATTCGATCGAATAGACTACGTCCAGCTCGTAGTGAAGAAAATGTAGCGGCCGTAGCTGAGAGTGTACACCACGACCGTGGAGAGTCGATTCGGCGCCGTTCACAGCAACTCGGACTGACATATGGAACGACTTGGCGCATTTTACTTCGAGATCTTCAATTAAAAGCGTACAAAATACAGCTTGTGCAAGAACTGAAGCCGCCCAACGTTCCCAAGCGACATCGCTTCTTGAAAAGTTCCAAGAGGATCCGACGTTTTCGAGCCAAATTTTTTTCAGCAATGAGGCCTTTTGCTGGTTCAATGGGTATGTTAAAAACCAAAATTGCGGCATTTGGGTTGAAGAGTAACCATAATAGTTAAAAGAGCTGCAACTTCAGCCGGTGGAACCATCGGTCCATATTTCTTCAAACATGATGCCGGTGAGAACGTAACCGTCAATGGCGACCGTTATCGTGCCATGAATACCGACTATTTGATGCTTGAAAATGAAGTTCGTGATCTTGACAACACTTGGTTTCAACAGGACGGTGCCATTTGCCATACAGCTGCTCAAACAATGGATTGAGAGGTCATTTCGAAAAGCAGCTAATTTTACGTTTTGGACAGGTGAGTTGACCTCCTAGATCGAGTGATATCACACCTTGAGATATTTTTCTTTGGGGTTACGTAGAGTCCAAAGTCTATGCTGATAAACCAGTTACGATTCAGGTTTTGGAAGCCAACATTACGCGTGTCATCATAGCCATACCAGTCGAAATGCTCGAACGAGTCATCCAAAATTAGACCCTCAGAATGGAAGCCCCAAAGCGTTGTTGCGGCCTACATTTTAAGGAAATTATATTCAAAAAATAAATGCCATAAAATGTCCTTTCAAACAACCAATAAAGATTCCACACTTGATTTGAATTTTCATATTTTTGTTTGTTCTGAAAAACTACCTCTAGATGTATCACCCTTTATATCCAACATCGCTTCGACCCCTGCTTGTAGTGCCGACAAAATTGTAATCCCTTCATAGTGGGACAGTAAATGTGCGTCTTCTTTTCCACAGTCGTCACCCAAACTAAGGAGCCAAACGTAAGAATTACCCCTATTTGAGAAGCTTTTCATTTAGGCTAAGCCTAGCTGCGATGTTGCCTATTCAACTATCTGTCCCACGTTATGCCGGTGTCTTTGTGGCTGAGTGTGGAATGATAACTTAATTAGAATTTCGAATTCATTATTTTCAATAGGCTGGCCTGTTGTAGAAACTCTGCCGAATCAAAGTAGATAAATGCCAACAGTTCCAGATACATATAGCACCTGTTCAACAAAAAGGTATTAACTCAAAAATTTACAACTTTCATTAGAAGTAAAAAAACTATATTCAAAGACTCCTTAAGTACTCTAAAAACATGGATTAAACGGCTCGCGAGCTCTTGCATCAACATTTTAAAAAATTATAAGTTTTTAACAAAATGGCAAAGTGACATTGATTTTCGTGCCTGCACACTGTACTATTGCGATTTCGGTTTCGTGACGTCCTTCAGCAGAAAGCTTCGCCGAAACATAAAGAAGATCTTCTCTTTTTTTGGACAAAAGTGTAAAGAAAATCGATAAATTATTTTAACGAAGTCTAAAGATCTTTTTCCTAAGGAAAATAAAAATTGGGAATTTCAAGTTAATACACTTTTGTCAAAAGGCATGATATGAACCTATGCATGAGTGTAAAACTACATATGTTCTTATGTTGACTCGAAAAGCAGCGCCACACGAAACATCGCCGGCATGGGGATAGAAAAACAATGTGATTTATATTTTTACCACCTTTTATGACTTTTGTCAAATGTTGTTAAGACATGAAAGTCAACTCTCTTCTTCCCTTTCTCTCTTTATCTTTCGTACCAAGTAGTCTAGAACCTGGCGTAAACGCCAGGCAACACTTGTAACGAAAAACGAAAAACAACAAAAACAGTTTGAAAAATGAGGAACAAAATCAAAGGGCTATGGAATGGAAATTAGGTAACATCTGCACTTGCTGGTGGCAACGCGACAGCAGTGCTTATATTGGCGACATCGGGCAGCCTTGGCCCCCCCCCCTCACATATGACGACAGCGAACGACAGGCGAATGACGGAAACGGAAGTCGGTAATATCGTAAAAGACTCGTAGGTAGTGAAACGACACAAATAACTTTCTGCGTCTCATTTCGTTTCATTGGCGGATTCCATGCCCAAGTCCTTGTTAGACAAACGGTTGTAATGCCGTGTCCTTAAGGAAAAAAGTAAATCACCAAAATTATTGTCTTCTTATGTTAACCTGACTGCTTGGGTGTTCCCATTGTTGTCGTCCTTATGCTTGTGAATAGCAAATGAAACATTTTCTTTTAATGTTTCGAGAGTTTCATGTCATTTCATTTTATTGTTTTGGTGTTGTTGTTGTTGTTGTTTTCGCATTGTTGCCAGTTTTATAGACTGCATATGAAACGCTTCGCAAAACATTTGATGAATTTTAATGTGTGTCCTTTTGTTTGTGTCTCGTTTGAAGCAATCAATTTTTAATCAATTCAGGCTGTGATTTTGTTTGCCGAAACCAAAATGAAATGTTTAAAGATAAACACATTAAAAGAGTCGTTTTTAATAAAACAAATAAAGAGTTGTTCAGATAAATGCATACAAAAAAACAGAACAAAAGGACACAAAAAACGCTGAACTTCGTGAGCTGAAATGCAAAGGAACATAAATACACTAACCGTCGCGGCTTCATTGCATACAAAATCTCCAATTTTTTATGACTCTGACTTATACGATTCTTTCGAGCCACAACTTGCCAAAGTTTTTTCTTGTGACTTAGGCCTCAACTCTTGCAAAATTCAACTAACCCAGGAGCTGAAGGCGTATTCTGAAGTTGATTTTTCACTACAACCTAGAATCAACTTCCAACTGCTCCAGGTCCTATTCAGCTAAAAACATTTCGTTTTTTATGTGAACGACCACAAACAACGAAGTGTTTTTAGCTGAATAGCACCTGCAGCAGTTGGAAGTTGATCCTAGGTTGTAGTGAAAAATCAACTTCAGAATACGCCTTCAGCTCCTGGGTCAGTTGAATTTTGCAAGAGTTTAGGCCTAAGACACAAGAAAAAACTTTGGCATGTTGTGGTCAGCAAAAGGGTGAGTTCTTGTGAGTTTTACAAAGTCATTAGTCTTACTCGTAGATTCTCCAGCAAAATGTTACGGACAGCGGCTAGGTCTTTAAGGGTTCCCACGATAGCTGGTTCTTAAATACGGATCTACCCGAAGTAGCACTTTATTGGCCATGGGCTGTCCCCAGGCACTGTGTGCTGCTACTACAGCAAACAGATCTTGGGTCGACGATGATTGATTGTTTTTCAAACCAGAAGACATAAATAAAAGCATCACAATGCAAATACCTTTAGTTCTTCCAGTAGGACCGAATATGGGTGAAGCACGCGGAACGTTGCTCCAGATGAAACCACCCATTTTTATAAAATGCCATTTTCGTCCATGGTAACTTGGCAGACTAACTGAGAGCAAATTCGAAAGACGTCTTTTCAACTATTGGGACACTGTCAAAACCAGAAGTACCTTTTTGACGACCTTTCGTAAGAAGAAAATAAAATAAACCTGGCTTATTTAGGAATGAAATAAAAATATTATGAACCTTAGAAAAATGTATTTTATATATAAATTATATTGAACTGTAAGGGAATTTTTAAATTACATGTTTTTAAATAGTGTATCTGGCAAATGTTGACCTTCACTATCCACACACTGCTGCATACGTTTTCTGAAGTTTTCAGGAAATCTAACAAGCATATCGACTG
Organism: Hydrotaea diabolus; assembly: GCA_963513945.1. Classification (NCBI taxonomy): domain Eukaryota; kingdom Metazoa; phylum Arthropoda; class Insecta; order Diptera; family Muscidae; genus Hydrotaea; species Hydrotaea diabolus. The sequence goes on along the minus strand of OY740720.1, from coordinate 154,146,206 downwards.
GTATTCTGCCAATTTCAGCCTCAATAGTGTTAATTAGGTCTTCCAAGGTGTTGGAACGGTTTATATACTCCTTCGGCCTCAGTGGGGTAAAGTCTGGTGACCGCGCCGGCCAGTTCACATCACCCTTCAAAAAGATAAGCCGTCCAGGAAACCTTTGCCTCAAACAATTCATGGTAATCCTCGCTGTGTGTGCAGTTGCAACATCCTGTTGGAACCAAGTATCCTCTAATTGCATTGCCTTAAGAACAGGCTGAAAAAAGTCTTGAAATGCCAAGAGCAAGTAATTGCTTCCCAGCAAAGCGTTTCGGAGATTGCAGTACTGCTGCTCTAACTCTCTCGATGGCTTGTGGTGTTGTAATCATTCGCTCAGGTCCCCTTCGTAGACATGACATATTTCCTAATGTTCTCAATGAAGTTATCCAATTTACAATTGATTGCCGTCCAGGAACGCAGAATCGTAAACAAAAAGCACGCTGCACTGCATGGATCCAGTACGCATTTTAAAAATACACTTCAACACAAAATGACCTCTCCTCCTATGCATAATGACAACTGAACTGAAATGACAATTAACGCGTCCACCCTGTATACATGAGCACTGAATGAAAATAATATCTGTAGACTACAATCTCTGAATAACAAACAAACTGCAGCAGACTGTCTAAGGATATATCATTCATATTGCACTTAGCCTACTTTATTACAGATGTCGTCTCAAGAGTTAATCTAATGCATCCTAGTTTTTCTTGTTATAATTCCTTATCATCCGTTTGGCCATTTCATCACTACGAGCTAGGACTCAAACTAGTAAAAAAAATCATCATTTTACTTAAGTCTTTTAGCATTTCAGCTGGCATTAAATGCCTGCACACACTGGACAAAAGCTTGTATTTATATTCGTGTAGTATGCGTGTATATTTTTTTTATTGAAGTTTCATTTGTACATGCATTTATTGCGGTTGTTTCACTGAGTTTCACTTTTCTGTGATATTTTTGTTCTCTCTTTTGTATAATTACCAACCAACCGACTGTCGATTGTTGGACCCACCAATATAACATATGCTTTTATTTGTTTTATCAGATTTCATTAAGAATTTTCTCATATTATTTTATGAATGTGTGCAAATATTTAAATTTTAATCTGTTGTGCAACGCAGCGTATGATTGATATTAAATGGCAAACAGTGCGAGAACAGCGGGGCGTATAATTAATGGCAATGCTACCAAACACGAAATGGTATGCAATGTGCATTGTCAGACCGTGTTCATGCAGAGGTTCAAAAAATTTTTTTAAATAGATTATGGTTTACTATAAAGAGCATTAGAATTAATATAAATCGAAAAATAATGGTTCATATATGGACCATTAATTAATTTAATATGCTTCACTTACACACGGTCATTGAATATTTGAAAACAATGCGGTTGTTGGCAATCATTATATTTATATGGGTAAATTTAATTAATAAACTTTACAAGGGCTTTCATTGCTGTATTTTTTCGAAACATAAGTAAAATTATTGCTTCTGGAAAATGTCAAAGTTATTCTACGTAATTTTTTTCAATAAAATTTTTTACTTTACCTAAAATAACTGATTTTTATAATAATGACTAAATTAAATAAAAATCAGTCTAGAGGTATTTTTTATTTAAGTTTTTTTCACAGATAAGCATGTGTTGTGTTAAATTTTTTTCTTTGCGGTATTGTTTGTCAATTCATCATGGAAAGACTTACACAGCGAAAATTAAGGTCGAACGGTATGGCGAAATGCTCGAACGAGTTATCCAAAATTGGGCCCTCAGTATAGATACCTTGAGGCGTACTTCCTTTTTCGAATGACAAAAAAGATATCGCACTTGATTTGAACCACTAGACTGATCACCCATTAGGCTAAAATTTAAGATGTCGGCTACTTGCGAGTGAAAGTAAAATTGAGAGAGAAAACTGAAGCAAAACTATGTTTGACCTTTTAATAGAAAAAATCGGCAACAGAAAACTGACAATATTCAGATCAAGCGAACCCCACAAAGTTATCTCATCAGCTTCCAGAGAATTTCCTCACCCAGGATTTTAGAAAGGACAGTGTCCATTTGAATTGCATGATCACCGCTTTAATAGCTTTTACCAACCATCGCACTGAAACATGCTACCATAGGATGACTGAAACATGCTACCATAGGATGAAAGCCCAATGTATAAGTAAATCACAGCGCTAACAACTCGAAGCTGGATAGCTTCCTTTCTTATAAAGTAGTCGAGGTCTATTTAACAACTTGGAGGGTTCATGGGTCTCATCACCCGATGACGTTGCAATTCTAATTCGGGACGTATGTCATCCGAGATTGGAATTTAAACCACCTCGTGGTGGCTATGTTTCGTTTATGTGACGCGCAAAATAGAAAGGGGCCTAAGTGTAAAAACCAGTTTTGTCCAGGAGAGCCATTTTAAAGATTCAAATACGTGTATCTTTGGTGTGCCATCACTTTCATAAAAGGCGCATATCTCTGGGAGGGAACACTTTTGGGGGGATCGGTCTCATTCGATGCTCAGATGTTGTCCACATCAAAAGAAAAGTGAAATTGATTCTTTTACCCTTTGGTCCCTTTCTCTATGAGCTGTCACATATACTAGTCAGGTTATAGCCACAGCTTGGAAGACTCCTAAGTGCCCGTAGTATCAGACTAGAGTCTCCGGTCCAGACTTAAAGTCAAAGACTAAATCCAATTGGAGTTTCATATAATATGCGACGCGAGTTCTTGCTTAAATGACTATTCGTAACCTCGTAAGATCTTTAGCCGCGATCATCTTCAGTGGGTTATAAAAAGATTTGATGGGCCTTGCTGGACTTGGTATTTTTATCGAAGCCTTGACTGATCTCTTCTATTACTCGCACTCACTAGGACGCCGTCGAAAGTGTTCAGTGCTAGAAGAATTTTATCCATCAGCACAACATCTCCCAGCAAGACCAGTCGTTGTAGTTTGATGAGCCCCACTACGTCGATGCTACTCTTCATTCGCCATCGATATTTGCCACCACAGCAAAGGAATCTATAGATTTTACAAAAACAAATTTTACTCTCCACATCGTTTCATCCAATTGCGCTAGATTCCACATTTTAGCGCCATACAAAGGGACGGGCAGTATGAGCGTTTTTTTTTTGGTTCATCAAGAGAAAGCTTTGTCGTTAAGCAGTTCCCTTTGATAATGGCGGATCCGAGATAGACGATCAGCGGTCGACCTCGCAACTGTCTGCATTTATTCTGTCCAGAGGCTGCTGTCTCGAAATCGTTTAAGAAGATGCAACCAGCCGCCTCTTTTGTTCTCGTTCACCACCAACACCATTATTTCCGACTACTTCTCTTTACTTCCAAAGAGAGCAGTCACTGATCGAACTGTGCTTCCTATGTTGTCTCTGCCATCAGAGTACGCAAGGAGAACACTCTACGATAATTTTTTAGTCCGTCCTCAATGATTGATACTGGATCGTCTTCTTCAACGAAATCGTAAGGCGCAAAAAAAAAAGAAAAATGTTCTCTGCTGTTTACAATACACTTACCATATCCGTCCATTTTTATTAAGCGGGCCTTCAGTCTGATATTTGAACACGGCTTTATTTCAACTTCTACTCACACTTCAGCAGTTCCATTTTTCATTTCTTTTGTTGCATTATCTCTTCATTAAGCGTACGAAAACTCTCATGAATGGGTGATCAGTTGATATTGGGGATTGCGGAATTTTGTTCATAATGGGGATAAATATCGTCGATTTATTGCATAAAATGATTAACTCACTTTTGATAACTTCAATCAAAAGCCTAATAGTCCTAATTTTTACATTACAATTAGGCGTTAGAAGATGAAAAAACATTACAATAGAAAAAAATCTATAAAAAGTTAATGAATTAAACATAATTAAAAACCAGGTTAGAACCGATAAAATTTAATTTTGCCTCTTTTTCACCTCAGAGTTCTCTAAATGGAGTTGATCAATTTACATATGACTTCCACTATCTATTTAAACCTTATGCCGATTTACATTGTAGGTTGCCTTGGCAATTATTTACCCAAGAAACTTCCCAATTTTCATTCTCTGCCTTTAGCTATTGCCCTTACTCAAAAAAACAGGTTAGACCAGATAAAAAGTCTAATTTGACCTCATTTTTACCTCAGAGTTATCTAAATGGAGTTGTTCAATTTACATATAACATCAACGATCTATTTAAACTTTGAGAAGCTTTACGTTGTACATTTAGCCGACTATTACTTCAAAACATGAGTTAGAAATAATGGTCCTGGATACTTCCCCATTTTCCTTCTCTACCCTTACCGTTTCATAACTTTCACTCATTGATCCAAACTTATTTGATACCCTATCACATGGACAATGTGTAATCCGCAAACTTATGGCAATTATACGTTTCCCATTTATTTATTTATCGGTAATGCCATTCAAAATCTCTATTTTTCAATTCCAACGAAACGTGTGTGTGTGTCGGTGTGAGTGAGTGTGTAGTGTTTACAATACCAACACTAGCACACAGCTCAAGAGTGCAAGTGTGTGGGTGCTATTTTTTGAAATTTCAATTAAGCACAAAAGTTCGCAAACATTTTGAAACCGCCGCCACTTTTACCGCTCCCGCTACTCGCCCTGCTCGTGTTTGACCTTAATAGCAACTGTGGTTATGCGTTTTCAAGCGCAGGATTTCCCTTTAAGTTTCAACAGCAAAAAAAAAACAACGAAAAAACAATCTATTGGTTTCCACAAATACGAGTACTCGTACACCATTTTCTGTTCTACGAGTTTTTCTATTTTTAGTAAAACCGGGCATTCTTTCTAATTTATGCAAAGACATGTATGCTTAATCTCTATTGCATTACGTATACGCCACCCTAGCATATGCACTCGCCCGCCACCACCCACCACTGTAGTGCGACTACAAAGCCGGAAACGGAAATTGTGTTAAGAGAGTACCATAAAATGTACTTCAATCCATATCGAGTGGTTGGTTGGTACACGCTAGGGACTGCAAGTGCGGGTGTTGTTCGAGGGCCGAGAAAGGATAGTATCAATAGAAAGGAAGAATGAAAAAAACAAATGTAAACCAACAAAGCGAACAAATTGTGTGAAAAGAAGGGCAGTAGTGCCCAGGAGTGTTGTAAATAGAAGGAATAAATGAAGCGGCAGAAGCATGAGACCACTCGTATGTATGGGAAAATGAATCAAATTTCTCAATCTTGTTTAAAACCAATTAAGTTCGTTTTAGTCTTTGCCGTTGTTGGTGGGCTATCAGTTTTGCTCTGCAGCGAGTTTAAGGGATGACATCTTTAATTATGGCTCTGGCGCTGTAAGTAATTAGTCGCTGACGACAGAAACCACTTAGAGGGTGCACCAACAATGCTGAGATTACAAGTGCGCGTAGAATTGAAAAAATAATGAAAAATTAATAAAATTGTAACACAATGACGATAAATAAACTATTATTGGGTTGAAGATTAACACTTGGATGGTAAATAAAATGAAAACTATGCAAGTCACGGCAGCAAAGCGAATTGTGGGTACGTTTTTGTGACTTTGCAAAAAAAAACGTACTTACCATTCAGCAGGAGTGTATGCAAGAAAAACTATTTTATTGTTAGCATGAGAGTTAGCGGCCGCCATGGTGTGTGTATTGGATAAGAGCAACACTAGCTAGCAACAAACGATGGTTGAAGTCCGGTTAGAACCATTGGACATTTTTTATCTGCTGGTTTTTACACCTAGTAAATGCTAACGTCATGACACAGAGAAGTTGAATATTTATATATAAATTAGCTGAACCTGGCTCGCTTTGCAGGTCACAAGTAATCCTACGGTGTTATGTCGCCTTATGATTCTGTTCATGAATCGTCGTAGTGAATGCATTTTCAACCTGAAACAGGACATGCATGAAATATAAGGCCAAGAATATTAGAGATTTAACACCCTTGCCTTTAAATATTATCCTTGGTGTCATGATTATTGTGCAAATCAATCATTGTTTGATTGAGTTCCTTCAATCCCTCTTTTTATTTTTATTTCTTGCTGTTTTTAGAAAATTTTTAGAACCATGGGCCGTTTACAAATTCAATGAAAGTTTAAGCAGTTTGTCGGTCTTCCACCAATGCAGCTGCATTCCCAGATGGTCCAATTGGTAGAATAATCCGACATTGTGCACGAATTGAACTCATAATCAATAAAATAAATTTTTTTGGTCTATTTCGTCTACAGCGCCAAGGAAGTGCACAAATATGTAGCCGTCGTTAACTAAAATTATAGTAATCTGACATTTCCAAACTGGGGTGTTGGTTCAAACTTATTAATTCATATTGGCGTGTTTGTTCCCATGACTCTCCATCCCTCTCCCGAGGGAAGTTTTTCGAGTGGAGCCCTGCACTTCCCGGTCCTTCATTCTGGTAATGAGTTCATTTTTTAGATCCGGATAAAAACAAATTGCAAAGGACACACAATGCTACACGGTATTGAATGCCCTCCTTGCTCCCTCTTTCGCATGAAGGAAAAGACTCAGTTGCATGTTCTCAAGGATGTAGCCTTTATTGATCCGGTGCATTGTACGGATACACCAGCTCATAAATGACCTTGATCCTTAATCGAGCCGGTTCATTATAGGATTGTGTTGAAAACAAAAAGTTTTCAAAGTTTTATTATAAAAGAAGGATTGATCGCCACGGCTTCGGTGGCATTCGATGGTCCACATTTTGAATGACTCAAAGACAAATTGGAGGTTCAATGTCCTTAATGTGGCGAATTATCTTATGCTTTAGCTCTTGAATTGTTCTTGTCTTCTGGACTTACACATTTTTTTTTAATTTCTCCACAGAGGAAGTCCAACGGTGTCAAATCACATGATAGTGGCGGCCTATTAACATCGCCACGTCGTGAGATAACACGGCTATTGAATTTCTTGCGCAAAAGTGCAATTGTTTCGTTGGCGAGTGGTACCATCCTGTTGAAAGAACAAATCGTCCAGGTCCATATCCTCAATTCCAGGCCTGAATAAATCCGTTGTCATATCGCTAAAGCGATATGATCACGGTTACTGCTTGGAAGACCTCATTTTTAAAGAAAAAAAAGTCTAAAGGTGTGATATCACACGATCTACGTGGCCAACGACACCAGTCCTAAACATAAAATTTGGTGCCCTTCGAAATGACCTCTGAATAGATCAATTGTTTGATCAGCTGTATTGCAAGTCGCACCGTTCTGTTTAAACCTAATGTCGTCAAGATTACGGGCTTTAATTTTAGGTAGCAAAAAGTCAGATTTTATGGCGCTATAGCGAGCACCATACAAGGTTAGGTTCCGGCCATCTTCATTTTTAAAAAAATGGACGGATGATTCCACCAGGTCATAAACCGCACAAATCGTGGTTTTCTTTGGATATAATGGCACATCTTGCACCTCTTCTGGTTGCTCTTCAGTCCAGAAGTGGCAATTTAGTTTATTGACTTTGCCGTTGAAACAGAAATGGTCCCCACATCACTGAACAAAATTTTGGTCGCAAACAGCGGATCTTCTCATGCTCATCTCCATAACACAGTTGCACAATTTGAAGACATTGTGGCGGTGTTAGTTTTTCCATGATGAAATAGCAAACAATACTACTAAAAAGAGAAAAAAATAAAGTTGAACTCAACTCACGAGAAGTCTGTGAAAAAACTCTATTAAAAATAAAACCTCTAGATTGATCACCCGTTATAGGGTCACTCGCAATTTCTTACGCTGCAGCTCCTGAAGACACCTTTACAATCCGATTCTGCTTAAACTTCATGTCGCATTACCTACTCTGTAGAAATTAGCTTTTTTCGATTCAATTGTGTTAAAATTTATCTCCAATAACAAATTCTGTTAAAAATGGGCATTGTCGGAAACTATTTCCAAACAGGCACCAGAAATTGGCCCATTTGATTTGAGGTCCTTTTTCGATAGCCATAACTAAAATTCGAACTTGCTCAAATTTCGCATATAACATAACGAGTAAGGACTTTGTGATAAATACGTCGTTTCGGACATTCTTTCCTACAGCGTCCGTTCAAATGTCCCTCCCGATTGTAGATACAGCTGCTTTACAGGTATCATTGTGTACAGCTTTATGATTTTCAAGAAGTATTCTTTTATTAAAAGAGTCTTTATAGAGGTGGCAATAGTAGGTTGTATTTCCGTGGGCAATTGTGCGAGAAAACTTGAGAAGTGAGATTTACAACAGCAGTTCTCATTCGTTTGGGGAGTTCCTGGCCTTATAGAGTTCGGTTTTACTTTCAACAATTGCAGCAAAGCTTTCTGAAGACGGTTGTCACGGACCCGAAATCACGATAAAAGCAGTGAGCAGCCACGAAAATCAATGTCACTTTGTCATTTTGTTAAAAACTTGTCTTCTATTTAAAAAGGCGGCAAATTGATTTAGAAGCAGCGACCCTAAAACTAAGCTGGAATGAAATAAAATACTGTGTATTAAATAGAGTAAATTGGAAATCAATTGTTACGGTCCTATGCTCCTAATGGGAATAAATGCATATATAGAATTTAAGGAGAATTAGACATTGAAATTTTCAAAGTGTTAACGATTTCTTTTATATCCTGAAATACCCCAAATGCTTGAAAAGTTTTTCATGTAAAACAGATGAAAACTCTAACATATTTACCCTTTTCTTTTTACCCGCCTGTCCCTTGTCTACTTCAACTAAAACATTTCCCATAAATGCCTAGTAGACCATATTCTGGCTTTATTCAAGTCAACCTCATACGCTTTAATGCAAGTCAAACCTCATACGCTTTAAGGCTTCAAGTCAAACCTCATACGCTTTAAGGCTTCCAAATATTGCCCGGTCTACTTTCACATTTTTACGACATGCGTGTTAGTTGTGTGACACCGACAATGTGCCGAGTTTGGCCAGTCCAACGAAAAGTTTCAAAATATTTTGCCAAAAAAAAAAACTTTTATTTTTATGCAAATTGAGCTGGAAGTCAAATTTTTTTTTATTAAATTTTTTTCTTAATCCGCATTAAATTAATATCATATGTCAGTTTTACAGCCAACGGAAAAATATCTGTTCAAATGGAAAAGTGGAAATATTGAGAAGGAACTAAGGAATTTAAGCTTTAATTATTCAAAGGGTATATGTTGGAGGAAATCAGTTGAGACAACCAACCCTAAGGGAAAAGTGTGTATGTAATAAAAGGGGGATAAGAATATTTAGTAATATAGAAAGCGAAGGTGTTTTTTTTATGCACTGGTAATGTAAATGTTAAGGCTCACACAATATAGGAAACAAAGGGTGTTTGTTTAGACGAGTGTCTTTCAATCTGGCCACACTTTCTTCGGAGTTGGCATTTTTGATAGCTGTCACTTGATTTATTATGTATATTAGCATAGTTTGGTTTGCCATTTCATAATGGAATAGACTTACTCCTCAACAACGTTTGCAAATCGTGGATATTTATTCCAAAAATAATAGTTCTGTTCGAGCGACGCATCGCACTCTGCTTCCAATATTCTGTCGACATAATCGCCCAACAGAGTCGGTAACTCGAGCAATCATGGATTGGTTTCGCAGCACTTTTACTCTATATTACCCAATAAAGCATCCTCAAAGACGCCGTACAGTGCGCACCGAAGGCGCTATTGCTGCTGTGGAGCAGAGTATCGAAGAAGACCCGAATGAGTCCATCCGCCATCGCGCGCAACATCCACTTTATGGAAGATTTTGCGAAGAGATTTTGGTTTGCGGGATAAAAAAATCCAACTCGTGCAAGAATTGAAGCCGACCATTAAGCGCGCCGCATTTTCGGTGAATGGGCCCAAAATGAGATGGCCACCGATCTTGATTTTTATAAGAAAATTTTGTTCGGCCATGATGTTAACTTTGTTGCATTTAGAGTAAAGAAAATCCACAAGCCTCTCAGCAATGGCTTGCGGATTTTCTTTACTCTAAATGCGCCAAAGTTAGCTTCATGGCTGAACAAAATTTTCTTATAAAAATCAAGATCGGTGGCCATCTCATTTTGGGCCCATTCACCGCCGTTACATCCTCTAAAAGTCACTGCTTGGTTTGCTCTATGGGCAGAGGTAATCATAAGTCCATATTTCTGCAAAAATGAAGTCGTTCATAATGTTACATCTAATGGGGTACCATGAATAATGACTTTTTCGTGTCTGAGTTGGAGGATGTTGATGTGGACGATCTTTGGTTCCAACAAAACGACACTACATGCCATACAGCCAACGAAACAAGCAATTTATTGAAGGAAACTTTTGGTGAGCGCATTATCTCGTGTAGCGGTCCTGTGGCGAGGCCTAGAAGGTCGTGCGATTTAACACTGCTAGACTATTTTTTCAGAGGTTGTGTAAAAACGCTTATCTACGCAAATAAGCTCGATGCGATTAACACCTTGGAAGAGAATATTTGGCGGGTTATTGCTGACATACGGCCCGAAATGCTACAAATAGTGGTCGAAAAATTGGCCTCTCGGCTGGAATTTATTCAAGCCAACCGCGGTGGCCGCTAGCCCGAAATTCTTTTAAAAACATAATGGCAAACCCTTTTCTTAATAACAAAGCTAAGTTCTTGGCCATAACGTTAAATTATATGCGTTTTATTTCTTCTTGAAACCCACACGTCTGAAAAAAACACCTTTTGCAAAGCAACATTAACAATTCAGGTCTTATTTGTAGTAATTTTAAAGTAAAAAACCACGAACCATGTAAATAATTGAAACTTTAAATAAAGACGATTGTATTGAAATAGAGGAATTCCTTCTGTTGAATATTTTTAATTTTTTTTTTATTTTTCATTTTTTGGCAATTTTTACTTCTCCCTGTTAATTATTTTGAAAACTGCCTACCCCCTTTCTGCGCATTTTTTGGCATTTTTAACTTCTCCCTGTTAATTATATTAAACTCTGTAGTGGGGTTCGTTTTCATCTGAAATAATTTCAACTTTCCTCATCAATATGCTAGTGATTGTATAAAATTTCCATTTCACAAAACCTTTAGGTTTCGCTTTAATTAAAATTTATGCACGACACATGCATTTTTCCCCTGTCACATGCTTGACTTTTATCCATGCAAACTTTTTTTGGATCTTTCCAAGTAATTTTCCTTTTCGTATAACCGCAAAGATTTGGCTTTAAAAAATGTCACGCATTTTTCACATTTCACCCAAATAATTGCACTCTACTAACAAGTGGTGGTTAGGACAAGCACGATGCGACGAAACTTTACGGCGATAAGAATAAAAAGCCAAAATCAAGAACTTTGCTTACTCTAAGAAAACCGAAAAAAATAAAAAACAACAACAACAGGAAAAATATAAAATAAAAGAGAAAAAATGCATTTGTCTTAAATGTTACGACCCACCCAGCACCTCCATTAGCATTACCACTTAAAGACAACCTGAGCATAAACAAAATAAAAAAGGAAGATGTGAGGAAAATCCGAATTTTCTCTTAAGCAGAGTTTCTCAAGATTTACGAGCTGAAGCCGCAGCTTGTTTAAAGAAACACCAAAAAAATTAAAAGAACAGATATTACTCAAGTTTTGGGAGGGAATCCATAGAAGACTCAACCCCCCAAAAAATTGTTTAGTGAAGAGAGTTTTATGAAATGAGCAACAAAAAAACCAAAAAAAAAATAAAAACCCACAGCAGCTAAGAAAATGTACTGAATTGCAAATACACGCACACACTTGCATTGTGCAGCCAGTTTTCACTTGCATTTTATTTTTCGTTGTTTGCTCCCGAGACAAAAACGACAACGATGAAATCTGCTCCGGCTGCTCTTCTTTCTCTACTTACTTGGATACTGGGGTTTTCTGTGTTAAGCCAACAAGAAAATTAAAGTTTTTTTTCTTTACTATTGTTTTGTTTTTCTTTTCTTCTCCCCTTTTGTCTTCGCTTTTCTTGGTGCACTTACATTTTTAGCCAAAATAAAATTTAAAATTTTCGAAATGTTTTTAAAACGCAAAAAAGTGGAAAATGACAATAACACGTAAACAACCCATGAAATTTGTCTGCAATCCAAGCAGAAAATTAAATTTGACGAAAACTAAAAAACGAAAGTTAATTTTGACGTTCACGGTATATTGAGCTTAACGTTACTAGATTTGAAACTGTAAATGTTGAAAGAATTAGCCAAAGCTAATGTATTCTACTAATTTCCTTTAAAAATTTTACCTTGAATACTAAAGACTTTACTCCAATAAACGTGTCATAGATAATAAATATTGTTCAGAATATTATTATCCTGCAACACAGTGCGCAACAGAATCTTAGGTATAACTAGTTTCAAAGCAAATCTCTTTATATCACAAATAGTTGAGCTAGACCCACCTCAAAATAACCAACTGATTCAAATTATTGTTTTTTGTCCATCTAAAGTTTTTTAAAAAATTATAGAGTTCGGTTTTACTTTCAGCTTTCTAAAGAGGGTTGTCACGGACCCGAAATCTTGATAAAAGCAGTGTGCAGACACAAAAATCAATGTCACTTTGCCATTTTGGTAAAAACTTGTAGAAGAATATAGAAGCAAGAGGTCTTGAGCAGGTTAATCCCTGTTCAATGTGTAAATTTACAGGTTGCAATTGTCGTCCGATCTAAGATAGTATCTTTTGTGAAAGGACAAAAGTTTTCTAGACTTAAAAAATTCGGTAAAGATTTAAAAAATCTCCACACACACATACAGGGTGGCGCAAAACTACCGTTGTAGTTTGAACGTTTCATAACTTTTTTACTTATTGGATAATTATTATAATTATTTTTTATTATATAAGTATATTAATGGGAAATATTTTTGGCTTAAGCATGAAAATTTATTTTGCACTATGACCAATAATGATATTTTTTATAATTTTTGATTTTGTCGGGCTATTTGGACAAATTACGATGATGAAAATAAACTAATTTATTTCATTTTTCACTCAACGTTTCGTTGGCTTATTTCCAACTTCTTCAGGAGTGGTGTTATATTAAAAATCAATTAGTTTCCCAACCGTCTCATATTACTTATTTCTATTATATAAGTGGACTTCACGACATAAATGTTAAATAATAAAATAAATAATAATCACAGAATAATTTAAAACGAATAGCACAGAACTTTATTTAAAGAAAAGCTATGGAGTACTAGTACCCAACAAAATCAAATATTATATGAAAATTTTTAACCTGCAAGTTGTGGCCATTCTTGGCTGCGCACATTTATGCTCTTTCCAGTATACACGTATTTTGCTTAACTTTTCCTAAAATTTCCGGTGTTATGGCTTAAATTTCATGGTGAATGTTTTGTTTAAGCTGTGGTATGATCGCTGGCTTATTTACGTATACCCTTTCTTTCAAATAACCTTAAAGAAACCCGCCTGGCGCTGTTAAATCCGGTGAACGTAGAGGCTAATTGAAATCGCTAATGCGTTCGCCAAAGACGTCCCGTAACAGATCTATTGCGTCCCTTTCAGTGTGGGATGTGGCTCAATTTGCTGATCGCTGTTTTGTGGTGTAGAATTCCATTTTAAATTCCCCATGTTTGCTTCACAAAATTCTGAAATAAAAAAAATATAAATAAATTTAAAAAGTTATTAAATATTCAAACCACAACGGTACTTTTGAGCCACCCTGTATAACCAATCGATTTCATATATAAAGCTTTGAAAGACACAAACTACATCCCAATTCAATAATATTTGACACTAAAGCAAATAAAAATTGGTCATATCAGCCAATCCACCGAGACAGGGATTAAAAGTATTAACCTCACTTGGCCAAATTATATTTTTCTTAATTTAAACATCCTGTGTGGTCGACCTTCATTCGGGCTTTAAGGCTTTTAGCTATGAGCGGGCTTAATGTAGGGACTCGGGTCCCTACATTCTGCATCTGCTGCTGATCACTGAGACAGTTATTTTGTTAAATTTCTTCAATTTGAGGAAAACAATTCATTTCTTCTAAATACAGATTTTTTCGGTTTTGCTGATGTTATTGCCTCTTATTTAAATTCCATATAACCAATTTTTCATTTTATTTTTTCGAAGTCAAGCCCCATTATGGGCGACAACCCCACTATTGATGTAGATTTTCATGATCCCTGCATCATTCTAAAGGATATGGCATATGTTGTTTTCTCTCTTTTCATGATCCCCATAATTTGAAGTTCAGTCGGATTTTCTGCATACACACAGAAAAAAAATCATTTGGTAATCGGTCCGAACTACAAATATTCGATTTGATAAACTGACTTTTCCGTTGCAATCACTAACATTTCATAGTATTGATGCTAACATGGTTTGAGTTATCATATAATGGTTAATACAATCATAGCACTGTTCTCACAGCCAATAATAAAGTTATAACAAACGAATTTAGTTAAACTATTAGTTGCGACAACTGGCGGTTATGACAACCAATTACATGTTACTTTGGTACCAACAACTGGTGGTGACAACAGTTAAGATCTGCGAAGTGAGCAAACCCTCTTAAGTTAGCTGTTGTAACAAAAAATTGGATATTCCAACATCAACATATAAACCGTAGAGTATTATTTCGGTACTAGTCACTACAAAATCTTTTTTTGAGCCGTAAACATACCCACAAAACTTGTCAGACAAATTAAGTTTCAACCGAATTCACAGAGTTCTTACAACCAACAATCTATCGAAACAACCAACAAACTCAGTTCCAATAATCATGCTAATTTGTTAGGGTTACTGATACTTTGTCCATTTAACAGAAAGTTTCCCTCTACTGAAATTTGCCGTTTACCTAATCAACATTCGGTTATAGCGATGGAATACATGGATAGTACGTGCAACCACCAACATTTGGTTGGCAACCAATCAGTTTTTTATGTGTTTTTGCTTACTTATATACATAGTCAGCTCTGCCTGATTAAGCATTTTCACTTGTTTTTCATTTAAAATCGATCGTGGGAGAAATTTTTGAAATGTTTGCACATTGCTGGCTTTTTAGCTGTCCGGTTTAAATGTTTTGCAATTTTGAACAAGTCTTGCCAAAGAAGCTTCGAGTCTAAGTATGTTAGACAGGCATTTATAGGATATACTACCAGAGCAGGGGTCCAATTACGCTCCCTTAGACATGTCTGAATTGTAAATTCTTCCTTCAAACAAGTGCACGGTGCGACGATGTTCTAAGAGACTTATATTAATAGTCTTCATGTGTACAAAACTGTTTACTTAGCACCGATACAGGTCATTTCCAACGACCTCCATATATTTCTTGTTGAATGTTTCGTTTTTCTAGGTGTTTAATGCATCATTATTTATATCCTTGCTACGAAGCTTCTCAATTGGAAATGCTCTATATTCAAATGCTTATCCTTAAATCAAGAAGAAAAAAAACAATTGACGGCTTTGATTGATTGCTTTCATTTAAATTCCACAAGCATAGAGTAGTAACTAATCACTTCTAATCTGGACGCTAAATCTCCCTTCCAGCATAATGAAAGAAGGGCAAAAGGAATAAAATACCAACTGACAATTCACAGTGTAATGTGTGTGGGTTTGTGTATCACAAATATAATAAACACTTGCTGTCTTCCCTGCACGACTCCCCTTATCAAGTCTCTGCTCAAAATATTCAACACTTAAGTGGACATTTTATTATACAAATTAAATCTTTAATCTACATTTACATTCCAAAACCACGAAACGATGATTTATGGTCACTGTTAAAAAAAATGGAGACAAAATTCTCGGTTCCTACAGTTCGTTTCCTCCTACTTCGAGGACAATTTTAAACCTTGGAGGGCAACTTCAAAATACCACACCAAAATAAGAACAGACAGAGACTGAAAAAAAAACGAAATGCAAATTTCCCCTAATGCTGGGGTAAACAATGGAAGAACTTTATTAAATATGAGCACAAACTCTTGAGTGTTATCGGTGAATTGTACCATGACCGTACACACACAGAGGCACTCTCAAACATACAAACGTTTAAACATACAGACATACATTTGATATGCAGGCATAAATACGGGTACGAAAAAAAGCATCACAGAACTATCCCTTCGTATAGACAGGCTATGAAAGTCCTGCCACTACTGTTTTTTCAACTGAACGTATTGCAATGGCTTGGTTCTTTATTACTACCACACACACACAGACGCATACAGCGACAAAGTATGTTATAAAGTACGGTTTGTATGTCGGTATGTTTAATAAATGTCCAGAGTACCAACATAAAGTTGTTACACAACTGCATACATACTTTCTTACACTCTCACTATCTTGTGGCATGTCATCGCACATACAGCAGCCAGTCTCAGTGCCACTCTCGCACTTACAAATACACACAAAGCAAACGGTGCCAACAGTTTGAGCAAATACGCAAGTAAAGGGAAGAGAGTGTTACAAATATCTCTGCAACAGTTTTGATCGCGAATGAATTATCGGCGAATCATCTGGACGATGAATAGAATCGCGGCGATCATAACTGGCGAATAATACGCGAATCTGCGATGCAACTTTTGCGACGAGTTCTGTCGCGAATAACGTCCGAGTACACGCAGAAAAAAAGTATGGTTGTGGTGACAATATTCGAAGAGGATAATACTATTGTTGGGTATATGGTTGTGGTACAACAATATTATGATCCTCACAACAAAAGTATGATTCAAATACAACCATACTATTATCCTCACAACAAAAGTATGATTCACACATAACCATACTATGATCCCCACAACCATAGTATTATTCACACTCAACCATACTATGATCTCCACAACCATAGTATGATCCTCACAACCATAGTATATTTCATATACAACCATAGTATGATCCTCACAATCATAGTATGATTCACACGCAACCATGTTATGATCCCTACAACCATAGTATTATCACACACAATTATACTATGATCCCCAATGTAATTTATTATAATTTGTTTAAGTTGTCGACAATAGATTTGATCCCCAATATTATTTTTTAGAATTGGTTTAAGCTGTCACAAATAGATTTGAACTTTGAAAATTATTCAAAAATACATTAAACTCAAAACAATAGGAGTGATTTATTTCACAGTAGGAAAAATAAGTTTAAATAAACGTAAGCGTTTTTATTAAAAAAAAATTCAGTTAAACAAAGCCAAAGAAGCATGTTTAAAAAATTTTAATTTCGAAAGTACTATTATTGCATTAGATCCGCACCAATAACATTTGTTCTTATTAATATTGTTGGTATAACCATATTTTCATTTATAAATTTGGCAATAATGCTATTGTTACATTTCAACAACATTAATATTGCAGCAATTATACTATTGTCAAGAATAAATGCGTTTAATAATGCTATGGTTGCGACGAAAATACTTTTATTGCGGAAAACATATTATTATTGCCGTGACCATGTAGTAACAATGTTTTTTCTCTGCGTGTACCCATTCATGAATTATAAATAGTCTATAATTTATCGAAGGGTTTCCCTGGCGAATCGGGCGGAAGAGTCACATACGATTTATTTATTCGATTCCCTCTGCCCTCAACATCCATAGACGAATGGGGATTCGTGCATTATTCAGAACTTGCCGCAGAATCTCAGGGAGAGTATCAGAGGTAATTTTTTGGACAAAGGAAGACTGTTGGCTTTTAAGAAAGTCGATTAAAATAAGGATAACGGGTGATGAATCTAGAGGTATTTTTTTGAAATAGGGGTATTTCACAGATTACGCGTGAGTTGTACTAAAATTTATTTTTTTTTCAGTAATGTTTGCCATTTTATCATGGAAAGACACACCACTTAAACCACAATTTGGTGTGGTTCAAGGGCTGATGGAATCATTGGTCCATATTTTTTCAAATACGATGATGGCCGGAACGTCACCTTGAATGTTGCTCTCTATTATGGCATGATATCGGACTTTTTGCTACCTGAAATTAAAGAACGTAATCTTGACGACATTTGGTTTCAACAGGAGGGTGCCACAGATGCCTAAACAAAAAATCTATTGAGAAGTCATTACGAAGAGCAGCTAATTTCACGATTTGGACCGTTGAGTTGGCCGCCTAGATCATGTTATATCACACCTTTTGACTTTTTTCTTAAGGCTACGTAAAGTCCAAAGTCTATGCTAACAAACCAGCCACGATTTAGGTTTTGGAAGTTAACATTTCGCATGCTGTTAACGCTATAGCGTTCCAAATGCTCAAACGATTCATTCAAAATTGGGCCCTCAGAAATGGACGTAGTCGTGGCCAACATTTGTAGAAAATTATATTCAGACTTTTTCTTTGTGGCTTCGTAATGTCCCAAGTCTATGCTGATAAACAAGCTGCAATTCAGGTTTTGGAAGCCAACATTACGCGTGCTATTAACGCCATAGCAGTCGAAATTCTCGAACGAGTCATCCTCAGAATGGACACCCTGAGGCGTAGTTGCGGCCAACATTTCAAGAAAATTATAATATTCAAAAATAAATGGCAAAAAATGTCCTTTCGAATGAACAACAAATGGGTACCAAAAAACAATTAAAATTTCTGAAATTCTGATATGGCATTTTTTTTTTAATATGTGTAAATTTAGAACCCATTTAAGGTGTTCAAAAATCGGTTTTTAAATGAATTTTCTGCCCGAGCAGAATTGAAGGATATATAGTAAAGTCAGCCATGCCACTTGTAAGTTTCTAGTTTATTTAAAACAAAAAACAAACCTCAAAGCGCTGTAGGTGATTTTATTGCATTCTAGAGTCAAGAAAAAGAGACAATTACTTTATATTTGGTTAGGGAAATATTTTCCATTCCTTGGCAAAAGGTTAAAACCGGAATGTCAGTAAATGCCGGTTTTTTAAATTTAAAAAGATCCAAAAGTAGGTTTTTAAAAGAAAAAACGAAATTCTGGTCTTCTGAAAACACCGGTTGACAACAAGTTCGGGACGAACGCAAATACTTCGCAGATTTTATTGAATTCTAGAGTCTAGAAATGGAGATAATTCTGATTGGGGAAATATTTTGTATTCCTTGGAAAAAGCTAAAACCCGTTTTGTCGGTTAATTTCGGCTTCTACTTTTAAAAAACCTAACAGTCAAGTTTAAAAAAAACGAAATTCCGGTTTTCTGAAAATCATAATTGACAGTAAGTTCATGCTGAAATGCTTCGCGAATTACTCAGCACAAGCAGTGTTGATGCCATTGATCGCCAGGAAGAATTGCCACATCTTCGCCTTCTGTAATAGTCCTCCACAAATCGTCCAATTGTTTGCTGGGAAAAGTCATTACAATGAGTCTGTATGCGGGAACATGTGTGTACTTTTTTTATAGCACACACACATACACTTATACCATGTGTGTATGTTTATGAGTGTCGCTCTGTGTGGGTGTGCATACGAAATGTGCTAAGATTTGACAGTCTATAAATATCAATAAACAATGACAGGATGAGTTACGAAACATTGTTTTTTCATTGATTGAGATTAAGTTTTTCAAGAAAATCTACTCTTGCTCTGCCTCTTAATTTTTTCGGTTCTGTTTCACACACACAAGTACACCTACATATATACAACAGCCAGCACTACGATAAAATTGTCTTACGTGTCCATCACGAATCTTTAAGTGTGTCAATCACTGGCAATTGGACAAAAAAAACTAGAAGACGACCAATAACAACAAAAAACACAACCGAAACATATTTTGATGAATTGCAAAAATCAAACTCAGGAGATCTGAAATGAAATTTTCAACAAGTCACTGCGAAAATCTACATAAAAACGAAAGAAGGACAACAATTGAATATGGAAAAGAGAAAGCAAAAAAAAAGAAGAAAACCAGATAAAAGCCCAACACTCAGGAGAATATAAATGGGAGCTGCAAAAAGTTTGTTATGCAAATTTCCTAAATAATGGCGTAAAATACGTAATCATCCGCAGGGAAATTGATGAGGCATCTCCTGACAGGGGGCATACCTTTATCTTGAAGTGTGATCTACAAGTTTTCAATTCAGTTACGAAAAAAACTGTGGTTAGGGCCAAATTAAAAGAAATATTTACCCCTCCTCCGAGCCTATATCAGTTTTTTCATATAAATGCAAATTTAAAAGAAATTTTAAAAATATTTTTCTGCCTACATGAACGAATAACGTTGGGAAAATCTCTACGGAGGATATGCTAGAACATCAATCATTTATGCTATTTTTTATATTTGACATCGTAGCTCCAGTCCTCTGGATATATCGGGATATAATAGTCAAATCATCATTATACTCAAAACATTTTTAGAAACTTTTACCAAATAATGGTAACTCATTACGCTGTCCATTTTGGGTTCGTTTGGAAGGATTAGAGTCAACTCGAAAGTCATAAGTAGGAACACAGGATACCCTTTAAAGAAGCAAACGGCAGGAGGAGACAATCAGGATGTTCGGTGAGAGGTAAAGGTGGTCATAAGTATGATTACCGAGATACCCTTTGAAAAAGAAGCGGTTGGTAATTATTTGAACACATAAAGTTTAATACTGTGGGAGCGATAGCAGGGGGAATGAAGTGAAGGCAGAGATATAAACTAAACTAGATAAAACTAAAGAGTTTTCCAATAGCGACGCAACATTTGCGTATTTTCGTATCTTACGAGCAACGTTTGGAAATCATTAATAATTAATACCGAAGCTCTGAGTTGGGGGCTCTGGCAAAGTTTCGAGAATTGATCCGGTCGAATGGCCACCTCGTTAATGCGATTTAACGCCATTGGATTTCTTTTTTAATGGGGCCACATCAAGTCATTGGTCTATGCCAACAAGCCAACAATTTTCGACGAGTTCAGAGACAACATCCAAAGCGAAATTGCCAACATTTCGGTCGAAATGTGTACAAGAGTTGTGGAAAATTGGGTCCAAAGAATAGACCGCTCGTGGTGGTCGTATAAGCGAAATCGAATTTCATTCTTAAAATGTAGACTTTTTAGTACACCTGGAGTAAATTTAAACTCTACATCTTAAATATCTGTGTTTCATTAGTATTGCAAATTTGTATGTCCTTAATGGAAAACCCTGTATTTACTTCAGTTTTATTGACAGCACTAAATAGGTCAAAAGCCCAGAATATACACATATCTCTGATATAGAGATGCAACTATTTCTTTGAGTTTTTTTGCACGTAGTGACATAGTTTATACTTATATACACTACACCTAATGATTCATAGTATAAAAATCAAATATAAAGGGTGGACCAACCATAATGCACGAACTTAATTGTGAGTCACACTTTAACGTCACGCTTTTTGCAAAACATAATTTGACATTTATTAGATTCAGTGTTTGACAAATTCAACAATGGAAAGTTGCATAATTGAGCAGCGCGTTACGATTGTTAAAGCCTTTTACGAAAATGGGCGTTTAAATCAAAATGCAATGATTATTGAGCAGCGCGTTAAGATTGTTAAAGCGAAAATGGACGTTTAAATCAAAATGCAATGATTTTTTTAGGCAGCATCATCGACAAAATGTGTCCATAATCGGGAGAATTGAGCGAAAATTTCGACAAACCGGTTCAGTAGGAAATGTGAAACAGCTTGTCCTTGCTCGCCCAGTTCGTTCTGCGGAAAACATTGATGTTGTTCGCGATAGAGTGTCTGAAGAGCCGTCAACCTCTTCACGGCGCCATGTCCAACAACTGAAAATGTCACAAACATCACTGATGTGAATTTTAAATAAAGATTTGAATTTGTACGCTAACAAATTTCAATTGACTCAAGAGCTGAAGCCAACTGATCATTTCAAGCGTCGTCAATACGCCTAACAGTTGGTTAAACAGACAGAAGTGAATGATGACTTTAGAACCAGAATCATCTTCAGCGACGAGTCACACTTTCTCCTCAGTGGATTCAATAACAGAATTGCCGCAGTGAGGCAAATGAGAATCCAGGAGTGATTGTTGAAAAGCCTATACATCCACAAAGAGTGACTGTTTGGAGCGGTTAAACCCTGGCGGCTTCATCGGGTCGTACTTCTTCGAAAATAAGGTCGTCCAAGCAGTAACCTTGAATGGTGTTCGTAATTGCGAGGTGATAACGGACTTCTTGTGGTTAGATATAAAGGATATGGACCAGGACGATATGTATATACAACAGGATGGTGAACCCACTTGCCAACAGGATGGTGGAGCCACTTTTTTTGGGCTAGAAATTCAATGGCCGTGTTATCTCACATCGTGGCGATGTTAATTGGCCGCCAGGATAATTTAATGTGACACCGTTGAATTTCTTTCCTTAAGAATATTTAAAAAAAAAGTGTACCTTAAAGGAAAAAGTGTACCAAAAACAATTCAAGAGCTAAACAATGAGATAATTCTTCACATTAACGACATTAAACTTCCCTTATGTGTCAGAGTCATTGAAAATATGCCCCATCGGATAGAGGTATGCCACCGAAGCCATGGCGAGCATTTGGCCAGTATTTTGTTTCACACGTAGTTATCATAGATCCTTCTTTTAATTTGAAAATATTAATATAGTTTTCTGAAAACTTTTTGTCTTAGTTACAATTAATATCGTTCACTTTAGTTGGACCATCCTTTATTATGCCGAGGTTTTTGGTCATTGATTTTTTTTCGGAAACAAATTTTATGGTTACCACCTCCTGCATTAAGGGCATCTTTGATAGTTTCACGAATAAAGAACAAGGACAAAATACTATAAGGCTCATTTATTCAGATTTTGGTTCAATTTGTTTTTAACCAAAGCATCAACTACAATAGCTTTATGGGCATATCAATGCAAGTTGAAACTGCAATCAGTCAATTTTTTTCTTTAAATAACCAACACTCAGGTGATGCCCCCTATACATGCTGTGCATTGCGTTGGCGAGTGGAAAGTAAAGGATCGGAGGGGGAAAGAGGGAGTAATGTTTATTGACACTTGCCTTGAACTTTGGATGTCGCAATTAGTGGGAAATACATTTGCCGGAAGTTGATTCCACATACGGACTGTACGAGTGCCATCATTTGCGATTAAAACATATTTCACAGCAGCAAAGTTTTGCAACCAACGAAGCAACGTGAAAAGCAGCGTTTGCCAGCTGCTTGGCAAAACCAAAAACATTTAAATTTGTCTTAAACCACCATCCTTTCAATGTCTGTACACAGAAATTTCATTAAGTATCCCACGAAATGGTATTTTAATATTCAAGTTTAGACATTTTTCGGTCACAAAAATAAACTGAAAATCAATGCTTAAAAGAAAATGCTTTCAATATACGAGTATTGTACAAACTTTACAGAATTATCTCTATCGGATTTTTGCTGTGGCATACCATAGTGGGTGTATAAATCTTAAATACTGATCTAAAGAAACTTTTCTCTAATTTTGTGTATATAGTCTATTTTTAAAACACCTCCAGATGCAAAAAATGCCATTCCTCTAGTTGTTTTTCTTCGTTGTCTTAATCAACTTCCCTAACGTCTCCTTTTTGTTTTCTCCACACCAAGACAAAGCGGCCAGCCCAGGCAGTACGACAGTAAGTGCAAAAATAAGTAAAAACATGTTTATAGCCAACGAGAAAACAAACAGAAGAGAAGACTTTCATTTAGACTCGCTTCCTGTTCGACGAGGATGCCG
The DNA here is from genome assembly GCA_963513945.1 of Hydrotaea diabolus. Taxonomy (NCBI): domain Eukaryota; kingdom Metazoa; phylum Arthropoda; class Insecta; order Diptera; family Muscidae; genus Hydrotaea; species Hydrotaea diabolus. The sequence goes on along the minus strand of OY740720.1, from coordinate 154,122,620 downwards.
AAGGCATTCTCCATTTATTTACCTTGATAATGGCAAATGGCCACAGACAATGGAGGAGAAGGAGTAGTTGTACCTAACCAAGACTGCAATACTGCAAAAATTACGAAGAAATATTTAAAAAGAAAAGAAATATCTTAAATTTCTATAACATCTCGTCAATGTCAGCTTTAAACGATTTTATGCATCATAAGCATTATAGTGGTTCACTTAAGCGTATGATTTATATTTATTTGTGGTCGCTGGCGATGTTGCTCATACGCCCAGCTGTGCGCGGTAAGGTGGTCACTTAAATGGGATGCTCACACTGCGCGATTTATAACATGCTAAATTATTAATTTATACTTAAATATTTTTACTAATTTTGTTTATAGTTTATTTTTAAAAAATATTCGCTATTTATTTCCAGTTATTGTTAGGCTTGAGTAAAATACAGATGTTAATGTTTTCTCTATTTATTTTTTTTTTAATATCCCAATATTTCGAACTGACTTTTTAGTTCATCATCAGTAGTAATCACTATAACAAAACCGCTCTTTGGATAATGTCCTTCGCTTTATACGACTTCTTTTTAATCGGTTTAGAAAATCACACCATGTGAACCGTTCCCTAATAATAAAAGTTCATTCTTTGTTGGCATGTTTACGTTTTAATAAGTTTAAATCTTTTATATCCGTTTTTTATGTTACGGGATAGGGTGTATGGAAACTTAGGCGATAGAAGTTTTAAACAAAGGTTGCAGTCTTTTATTGGGTCATTTCTACTTATACTATCAAACTGGCACTTTTAGAGGGATTGAATTGCCTTGTAGAGGACAACGTGTCGGTTTTCAGCTTCCCCAGATGCGGCAGTATTGCTTGTTAATAAAAAATGATTTTTGGAGAAAAATCGTTGCCCATTTCAAGCGAAGGATGGAAGTTTGCCACCAATGCCTGAGTCAAATGGACTTTGTAAGAGTTTAAGACGAGGTTTTTGTTCAAAATTTGCATCAGACTTTATGCAAAATTCGCATCTTGTTTGAGATAATGAGTTGATGTCGATGTTCCTGGGACATCGATTTTTTAAGTGTTTAACACGAGCTTTCTGTTCATAAATCGAATCAGACCTTTGGCAAACTTTTCGTCGCTCTTGAGATGTTAAGTTGGTGTCGATGTTCCTGGACGTAGCGAGTCATTACGTTCCGCAGATAAAGGGTTTTCCAATATGGACATAAAAATTTCGTATATTAATGTCCCTCAAACATTTTTATTGATCCTTCAGCTACGAGCAACGTTTGGAAATCATTAAAAATGACTACCAAAATTCTGAGTCGGTCGTTCTGGCAAAGTATCGAGAAATGGTCTGGTCGAGTGGCCAACAGTCAACATAGAGAACAGTTCACTGATTTCAAAAAATACCAACAACTATCCACTGCTCGAGTCATTACCTTCTAAACGCTAAAGTTTTGCTATGCCACATTCCAAAATCGCCTCATAAAAAGGGAGCTATAACTGGTGTGCATGTCTTTCATTGTACAACTACATAATCACGACTGCGGTTAAGCTTCCCACTCTCAAAGCCCTAAAAAGATCACCCTTTAGTCGTCCCTACGGTAAGCTAAAGTAAAAACTTTTTCCGTTTTTTTTTGTTGATCTTCCATAAAAACTAAATGTATACGAGGTAGCACTTGCATGACTTAAAAGAGGGTGCAAAACTCTGAGCAAAATGACGAACAAAGGACTCCCTTTAAATCGCTCGTAAAACAACAACAGCTGTGAGACAGAAAAGCTTTTGATGACTTTACGAACGAGGATAGTAAAAACAATAGAATAGTGAATAAGGGGGGAAGTTATTAACAAAAGGAAGAAGAACAACAAATGGCGAATGATTCTATAAATTAACTTTTCCAATATAAGCACTGGTAAACAACTGCGATGAGCCAAGGATCAGGACAAAGGGTGTACGTAGGGGGTCAAATGTTATCTTCATTCAACAGATTTTGCAGTGATATCATTATCCATTGATTTGTGCTTAACTCAAGGAGACGGAAACTACTTCCCCCTTTTTAAAATGAATGAGTATTTTATTATTTCGCTTCAAGATTAATGGGGTGTTGTAAACAAACCAAAAATTGAAAACTAACAAAACCCCACTATCTCCGATTTTCTAACTAGGAGTTTCTGTCTTTCACATCCATAGCATTTATGGATGATGGATATTAACGAGACGAAAGCTGGCATTTATAGAAATTCCTATACAATTTATAATGTGTCCAATTTCATTTAACACGATTTGTGCGGCGGTGCCTGTTTGTGGATATTTTCAGCAGCCGTGCCGCGTGCTGTGTGCGGCATGTTGCCTCTTAGTTTTTGTTGTGGTTTCCTTTGTTGGCCGGGACACAAGCCACAGCAATTAATTTCAATTTCGTTGTGTATTTTTCTGGTCAATATAGTTTTGCACAGTGGCTGTTGTTTAACCATTCCCGCATTCCCGCCGCTTAAGTCGAAGCTGGATAGTGACTGAGTTCCCCGCGGTTCGTGGCTTTTGAACAGGAGCTATACCAGCTATCCTTGTTCGTCGTAGGTACGTGTATTCACACACACATACACCAACACATTGTTTATTTGTTTAAGAAATATGTGTAGGCAAAGGTCTGTTGGTGTGTGTGTGTGAGTCGGTATTCTCATTTATTTATTTATCTGTCAGCAATTTCCAATTACGTTTATTTTTGGTAACTTTCTCTCTCCGACTTTCTCTATCTCGCTCTCTCTGACATACACACTCACTGGCATTCAATGACTTTCAATTTACTGTGCAAAAAAAGAAACTATCGTTCCAAAACAATTTATCCCGAAACCACTTCAGAGCCGTATAATCAAGAATGCCTATGGTGGAGTGTGTTTTCGATGATGTGTACACAAGTATGGGTACAACACCAATCCATATGCACTCACACACGCACATGAGTATTGGCATATATACCTTTGGTTTCCATTTGTTTTTATTTTTGTTTGCAAATAGTTCAGAATAAAGGTTCGAAAAACCGAATTGAGACTATAAACGGAAACGGTACCGGTATCGTCGACGTTTTTTTTGTAAATTTTACACTGAGTATGCCGAATTAAAACTTTATGTAGAACTAATATATCTGTTATTAAAAAATTTAAAAGATAAAAATGCGCAGTATTTTTAGTTCAGCTTCTGTAAGAAAAGTAGTCCAAGTGTCCAAAACGCCACAATGTCTACCAGGCGGATTATCATTTTTAACATTATTATCCGCGTAGCGACCAAAAATATTCGAGAAATGCCGAAATAATACTGGCTCTGTTAAAATCATGTGCCACTTATATTTCAGGTCGATGAGAGTGTATATTGTCCGTTCTCTTAAGTTTCTATTCCGTAGCTGCTGTGTGTATCAGTCTGTTTCCCAAGGAGTCACAGGTGTTTGTTTTTAATTCTCTCTTCCAAAGCACCCGTATTTTAGGCCAAAAAAACATTGTTAACTAGGTGGGTTATATTTTTTAACATACGCATTGACGTAGCGACCAATAGTATTCGAGGTATGCCGAATTAATACTGGATTTGATAACATCACGTGCCTCTTGTATTTCAGATCGACAGAAGTGTTTATTGTCGGCGCTCTTAAGTTTCTATCCGGTCTTCCGTAACTGCTAAAAGTGTTTTAGTCTGTTGCCCAAGGAACCACAGGTATTTGTTTTAAATTCCCTCTTCCAGAGCACCCGCATTCAAGGGAAAAAAATGTATCTAACAAAATTCTATCTTTTTAAATCGTATCCTATCCTCCTCCCTTTCTATAAAGATCATGTAAGTTGTTCTCTGATTTAAGAAAGGCTAAAAATCCTTACTCCTCTGTAATTTAAGTATCAGTCTGCTGACATACTGTCTGAGGATTCCCAGGTTTTAGATTCTCATCCCATTTTCGTAGAAGCTTTACATTCGATCAAAGATATTTTCTTATAAATTTTTTTCTCTAGCATTTGTATCCTTTTTTACTTCTCATTTCATTTTAAATTATCATTTCACTTTCGTAGAAGTTGCATTTCAGATCCTAGGTGTTAGATAACATTCTCACTCCACTTTCGTAGAAGCTTCACATTTAATTAAAGTAATTTTTTAACAAATTGGCTTCTCTTGTATTTGTATCCACACTTACTTCCTTTCAGGAAGACTCAGTCACAGTGCGTTCAGTGGTAGGGTCATAGAACTTATATTCGCATCCTCCTCTGTAGTGACGTCATATCATCTGCTTCACTTCGACCCGAAACCCACATATATCAGAGTGGCCATGTATCTTTGAGCCTTGTCCTAGCTTGTACAACCTTATCCCCTCTCTTAGATCCTGAATGTCCGGTCAAAGAAAGTCTGTCGAAATTTCGCTCGTAAGATGTCTACTCGCTTTCCTTGCCGTAACAATGCCTTTTGTAGCATTTGAATATATTAAGCAAAGGACGTCATATCAAAGGGGAACTCGCTAATAATAACAATAACACTTGTTCGACTTGAAATACTCCAACATCGTAGCGATCCGAGTCTTCGAATGATGTTTGATGAATACCTGCTCTTAGATTTTGACCATCTAATATTTTTGATCAAAGAAAATCTGTCCCCTAAATCCACGCTTTAACATCCCTATGCATTATTTTTTTCCTCACGTGTCTCACACTAAAGACGTGAAGTCGGAGGATCCATAGGTCTTAGATTCGCATTTCACTTTCGTTCATCACCTTCCACAGCCATTGTCTAGGTTAGGCAGATGATGTCATATCAAAAACATCATCGCTCTTAAAATCTGGCCCATCTTAGACCTGAAACTTTCTCACTCGGAGATTGATCCTATCCCAAATAAATGGAGAGTCTGATATATTCTCGATCTTACTAAAATTGTTTTTCACACCCCACTTAACCCATCAGCAGTGTTTACCTGGCTGTATACATATCACTTGAGGGGTCTTAGATCTAAATAAATATTTAAATTCTCGGTCCTCTTTGCTCTAACATACCCTACTACGGGTTAAAAGAATCCTCTCAGACAGCCAACTTTTCAAAACGACAGCGTCTTAGATATTAAAGGGGACCTCTAATTTAAACTCTGGGTCCTCTTCCCCTTAATACTCGTATAACCTTTTACAGGTAAAAAAGATACTGCCTGGCAGCCAGCTATTCATAGCTACAGTTTGTCTGAAACTGTAATCTATCTACTTGACCAGTTCTTTCTCACACTCTCTCTCACTCTCTCTATATATCTCTTGCACTCTCTCTTTCTCACTCTCTCTTTCTCACTCACTCTTTCTCACTCTCTATATCTATCTCACTCTCTATCTCTCTATATCTCTCACTCGCTCTCACTGCCTCTCTCTTTCTCACTCTCTATTTCTCACACTTTATATCTGTCACACTCTATCTATCTCACTCTCTCTCTCTATCTCTCTCATTTCTCTCTCACTCTGAGATTCTCATCGTCCTTCGGCTACACTCCTAAACGGCAACCTGTCCGACGGAAAGCCAACGACCCTAGATTGTATCCGTTTTCACACATTTAAACAACAACCGTAATCGATGACGTTTACGTCAACGTCAACGATTCCCTGTGTCTGATCAAAAGGGCTTTTATTTATTTTGTTAATTGCCTAAAGTATTTTTAGCAAAGAAATTGTAGTTTGCTTAATTTTCTTTTGAGATGAAGAGTTTTTCGATATTGGTATAATTTACCTGCTATGGTAGGTACAAACTATTTGATATTATTGAAGCTGATTACACTGGGCAACGAGTTTAGAATAATAGACAATTTCTAGAATATCTACTGTACGGCGAATTGTCTAAACACTATAGCCATGATAACGGCCGTTCTTGCCAAGAAATTCATGTAGTGTAATTATATTTCCAACTAAGCCGGAGTTTCGACTTTGAAAAAATTGCACATGTTTGAAAGGTATTAAATGATGCATGATGAAATGGCAAACCTTACTGACTATTCGGACAGACCAGTCAGTTTTACGTGACTATCGCTATTATGGCCTGAACGACGGTGCTCCATAGCACTGGGGTAAGCTACTTATAAGATCCAATTTAAGAATCAGCTGTGCGGGCTTCACCTACCTCTTGGCGAGGGGTTGAGGTCTATCTTACACCTCTGCTGCTCTTTAGGTCGTGGCACCCGGTTGACACGAAACTCCACGCCAAGCATTTACTTTACCTGCGATTAAGGTTTAAACCAAAGCCACCGCAAAACTCCCCGAAGGTCAGCTCCCAGTTACGTCAAGCTGGAACAACCGATAGTTTCTGCAATATAGCAATTTGACAAGTCGAGCCCTTACCAAGAAATATACGTAAGTACCACTCGCTTTTTTATGAAATTCAATAGAAAATTGTGCAACGCTCTTATGCTTGAATATTAAAAATTAAAAATTTAAATTTACAAAAATAAAGCAAATTCAATTGTATCGGAAACCTCCAGAGGAATTAAACAAAAAAACCAAAAAAAAAGCATCTCCTGTAAACTGTTCTTTTTGGCGATGACGTCTTTTTGCGGTTAGGGCTCGAAATTATCTTTACCAACTGGTCAACCCTTTTTTTATTATTTCCCTAAATTAACCAATTGTCATTGTACATTTCCATTGTAGACTTTTTCAATCAAAAATTTTAAAAAACGGTATCATATCATCACTCGCATTTAAAGTATTCAAGGACATTTCGATTCTGTTCACCACTGAAATCTGTAAAATGGTTTTAAATGTCACTTACAATTCTTCACCTCATGAATATTCCAAATTATTCACTATGATTCGGACTTTTAAAATTAACGCTACATAACCTGCCATTTATACCCAACAAAACATTGATTATTTGGCACAAACCGTCTATAAGTGTTAAACATTTATCATGTCTTTCACGTGCTGTCGAACTTTTTCAGACAAAAACCCTAATCAAAAACAATCAGCAGAAATTAAATCCAAAACACCGATAACTTGTCAGAAAAATGAACAGAATCATGTTCCTATTTTATGGCAAAAAAAAATACCCAGCGCCTTGAGACACTTCTAATTGGAATGAGTAATTTTGTGAGATGCCAGGAAAAACTTTTTTGCTTGACATCAATATTTTCCTCAAAATAAAAAAGAAAGAAAACGCCAACTTTTTCGCATTTTGACGAACGTGAAGACAATCAAAATGAGATTTAAGCAACGAGTAACGACAACACGCTACACAGTCATCAACACCACGACAGCGAAGCCACCAATACCACGACAGCGATGTCTCCGAGTACAAGGTTAATGAGAAAATGTTTAAACAGCGCCAAACAACCCGCTACTGCACCCTTGGGAGAATAACACGGAGAGGGATGCGGAGATAATACAAGACGTGCCACATTTCTTGTTTGCTACAAACTTCCGCTGAAACTTTGTTTCAACCAAACAAAAGCAGAAAGAAGCATAAAACGCAAAATTCCCACAGCTCGACATGGTTGGCGTAATTAATTAGAAACAGAAGATAATATAGACGCAGCAAAAAGCTTGAGAATACATGCTGAAAGAGGAGAAACCGAATACGAGCCTGGTTCTTGATTTTCGTTTTGTTCAAACTCCAAATTACAGGGAATCCTTGTACCGGGGTTAATGAGCGATTGATCATATAACACTGAGTGTGAGTGGAATTCCACACCTGCCTGCCCGGTTCTTTTAAATCATGTATGCAAATCAAAGACAACACATTTGTTCAACCCCATCGCTCAAGCTCCAAGTCTGGCAAATATTTGCTTAAACTTATGTCACCTTTCCGAGGAAGAGATTGAATGCTTGCACATGGGTATGCGTGTGTGTGTTAGTGTGAGTTTACATACACATATAAGCCCATATGTATGTGTCATAGATTAAATCATCAACAACACCATCAGTATCCCCACTCCACACCTCTCATTAGAAAGAACTCCTGTCGAGATACAGGGTGTCCAAGCAGACAAAAATTGGGCAGTTTAATTCATTTATTTTACGTTTTTATACTCGTATCCTACCTCACACTGTGGTACAGGGTGATATGACTAAGTGTTTGGCAATACCTTTAAAGAAAGCAGATATATCCCAATGTTAAGTATACCGATCGATTTAAATTTGCCATCTTATTCCATTGCGTCCGTTCGTCTGTCCATCACTCATTACAATCAAAGTACCAGTAACATTTATGAACCGAATTCTACGAAACTTTGTAGGACGAGCCCTAGTATAACTGATCCTTATCGGCCCATGTTTTTATATCCTACAAATAGTTTTAACGATTTTAAAGCCTGCTGCTCTAACAGCCACATTTTACATCCGACTCTAACTAAATTGCGCATAATGCTTTAAGAGCAACCGATATCACACTTTGGTGAAATTGGACCTCATTGGTCCATGTTTTCGAAGAACCTTTACACAAATGTCTCCTTCAGCTTGAGATCCTGCAGCTCTAGAAGTCATCGGGTTCAAATTGTATATGGTTTTTAAAAGCGACATATTTTTTACACCGATAAAACTTTACTCAATCGTTCCATGTTTGCGAATAGCTTTCTCACAAAGGCTTCTTTTTATTTGGAGTCCCGTCGCTTTGTATACCCTTTAACGAAGGGTGGGCGGTATACTTAGTTTGTCATTGAGCTTGCAACGCCATGAATTTTTGATCGTAGATCCTATAAAGTATATATGTTATTGATCGTCGTTAAATACTAAGACGATCTATCCATGTCCGTCCGTCCGTGTGCTCGTTCAAAGCATGTTAGGGGTCAAATAATTTAGCCTAGGATCTTGAAACTTAGCATAATAAGGGCTTATGGTCATTATCTTTATGAAATGGAAAATGGGCAAAACCGGTCCGGGAAGAAACGAGTTTCCCCTTAAGGGGCTAAAGGTACCTCGAAAAAAATACACTTCTTTGAGTATTTGCTTTACAATTCTTAATTTTTTGTGGACGAACAATGGTTAAAATAGTTATCATTATATAAGATGCAGTAAATACCTGAAAAAGGCTTAGTAACCCAACATTTAGCCCCAAAAAATGCCCACATTGTCAAAACGGTCGATTACTAGTCAAAAATGATATAGAAGTACTCAAATAAAAGCAAAATTTGCTACGAATCGAAACATGTTTTTTAAGCGTTTGCTGAGAAAACGGTCTGGCCGAAAGGTCACTAATTAGGGCATTTGGTTTATTCCGCACTTTTATAATCTAGTGATGGTGGAGGATATATTTGGGGTGGCCTGGCCGAACTTAACGACGTTTTTACTTGTTCTTTCATTGATATTTTAAAAAAATTCATAAAACGACATTCTTAAAATGTTTTTTTTTTCAAACCACTGTAAATTATTTGTTGTGCAACTGGACCCTGCCGCTCCATGTTTTTATAAAGCCTTTATCAAGGTCTTCCCGGAATGAAGGTCCGGTCACATTTGCTTACTTCCAATTTGTAATATTTGAAATTTTGTGCAGATTTTTGTTTTGTATTTAAGCCACTGTTCAGTATCATCCTATAAAATAGTTCTAATAAAACAGATCTCTATCGCTCAATGTTTTTAAAAAGCCTTTAGACCAAGGTGCCCCCAGATTTGAGGTCCTGTCGCATTTCCTTACTTGATGTTTTAAACAATTAACAGCATTTAAAATGTTGTGCAGATTGTTGTGTTATATTCAAACCACTGTTCGGTCTCATCTGCCACTGAATTGCTTAACAGCAGCCTAAACATACACGCAAAGTGTATGTTTGTCACGTACGCAAAAGCTAATTTAATTGGAAACAACTTTGAAATGTTCAAATGTCACTAAAGCTGCGACAACAAACGACACCACCCCGTCTCCAACACACACTAATACCGGCAAGTCGTGGGGATTTTCGAACGACAACAACAATATTAAGCTTTAATTAAAATAATTGCAAAATCGAAGTTAATCTGTGGGGGAGAAGACGCTACTTTGAGGTGGATGTGTTAAAGCAAGAGTTCCTCCATCAGCCATGAGGTGTCTGTAAACACACCTGGAGTCTTAAGAGTGCTCACACAAAAATTCTATTGTATTTCAATACGATTTTATGATTGGTTTAAATTCTCTCTGTTATCCCTGGACAAAGAACTCGGAGGATTGGGGAGATTATGGTGGGTGGCAGGGAGGTTGGCGCTAAAACTCAAACAGTACGCTGGGATTGCCAATATGAAACCACGAATGCCAGAACTTTTACGTTTTTCGTTAACAACTGAATTTTTGGTTTTATTTCCATTTAGCGGTTTTAAGTCTTAATCTTTTGTGCACAAGTTCTTTCGATCTCTGCGTTGTGCTATTCCGACGCTTTGGTTGTTGGTTGGCTGCCACCCAAACACGGAATGTGTACCTTCTTGCTTCCTTTCCCCCCACAAGTGCTCAGAAGTTTCAGTGCCACATACAAGCAAAGCAAAGGAAGACAATGTTGAGAGAAGTTTTGTGGTGGCACCATAAAAGAGCGAACGTGAATGGGAATGTAAATCGTCGTACATACTCGTACATGCGACTAACAACAACTTAATCATCATAAAACCTCAAAAAGTTGTTATTTTATTTGAATAAACTTGATAAACACAAGCACACATACACGCACACAGATACATCAACACTCACGCACACAAGCACCCCAACCATCAGTCGCAAAGTTATCGAAAGCAAGCAAGTGCCACATGGCGTATGAGTGATACCCCTAACAAGAAACCAGCAACCTCCGGGCCACCGTAGCGTATAAGCAATTTGATTTCAACTCTCATTCATTCCCTGGTTATGATTCGTATGAGATTGTTCATGCCAAAACCGGGAATTAGGCCAAGAATTTGTCTTGCAGATAAGCGAAGGAGATTGCAGGGCGGAAAAACGGAAAACGGCAAACTTGTGTGCAATTCCTTTTGGTATTAGCATTTTTCAATTTGTGCGTTGGAGCCGGAGCACTCAATGACTTGTTAAACATTGTGTCCTTATGTTTTGATTTTTGCCACCTTTAAAATTACCAAAAGTTTAAATTTGTTGAAAATCCCTCGATAATTTTAAAAGTTCTTAGGGTGGATATAAATGCACATATACTCATATACATTTGGTATACAATCCGAGTGTTAAGCATATGTAAGGAAAAGGTAACGAGGATGACTTGGAAAGTTTGCGTAAACTATTTTAGGCATTCATTAATAGAACACGAAGACAAATCTACCAAATGACCAAAATTTCAGGCAGAGGATATGTTCTTCTTTCTAGAATCAACAAACAAAATATGATGCCAATACATGATTTTTTTATTACTTGACCTATGAGTCAAATTAAGTGGGTAATGATGGATTTTCATGATTTTTTTTCAGCCAGGCTGAACCTTATATATCCTTCTCCAGCCCTACGGTACAAGTCTTCAAAATTACTTCGTAGTAATAACTTTGAGACGCCAAATATCCATATTGACTACTGATCGACCGTTATGACCATGCGGGAAGTTTTTGGGCCACATGAGCCGAAACGTCCAGCTACTATGCTCTTTCTTCAGGTCCAGCAACTATTTCTTCAGGTATTAAGTAAGTCCCAACTTACCTCCCCCCTCCACCATCCTCACGATACTACTCTCAGCCAAAATTTAAAATTACTTTGGAGTAATAGCTTTAATTTGAAAACCCAAATATCCATATTGCCTATTGGTCGACCGTTTTGATCATGCGCGAAGTTTTTGGGACACATGAGCCAAACCGTCCAGCAACTATGCTCTTGTTTAGGTATTAAATAAGTACCAACTTACAATACCCATTTGAACCATTGTTTGTCCACAAAAAAATTAACATTGGTTAAGCAAAAACTATAAAAAGGGTACTTAAAAGGGTAAGGTCCCTTGTGGACCGCGGTGGTGTAATAAAAGTGTGCAAGACTGTCATGCCTGTAAACCTAGGTTCAACCTCAGGTAACAATTTTTAGCTCGTAAATGCGACTTCACGTAAGGGAGATTTATATCTAAGCCATTTAAACACTTCGCTATAAACACTCATTAGCCGTTCGGAGCCGGCGATACACTGTAGGTCCTGGTCAGTGAGTATATTTCAATCGTTCACAGCCCACTGATTGAGAGAAGTTCCCCCTTGTTCCTTAATGGAACTTAAATACTTCCTTAAGCCTATTGCATGCAAAATTTAAGGTTCTAGGTTGATTCGTTTGGCAGCTATCGCGCTTTCAACAGACACACAGACGGATGGACACTTGGACGGACGGACAAACATGGCTCGATCAACATCTAGCACTCCTTGTACAGGCATAAATGTATACCTGTAGGACTTTTTTAGGACCCAACTACTTTACACTACTCTCATAGAACATGATGGCTGGAACATTTTGTGTTCTATTCCCCAACGATAACCGTTAAATCAAAATACCGACTATGTTAGAAAGCAATAATCGATGGTTCTCGATATCCTTTAACTCGAATCTTTTTATATAATCCCACCTTGTCTCTGTCGCAAGAGCCACTCTTAGTTTGCCTCGTTAACTCTATATCGAGGAGATACGGCCAATCAAATATGACTGTCTGCTACTTTCAGCCCGAGGAGGTGTTTCAGAAACATGAAAAGAAATGGATAATATTGCAGATAAGGAACAGAGCCTTGCGGCAAACCTTTATGTTTAGAACACTTCTCCCATTAGACCATTTCTTTAAGACCACGTCTGGAGTGATCTTTGAGAATTCTCGATACATATATAACAAGAGAAATGCAAATTTTAAGATTCTGAAAGGCCTTATAAAGGCCTTTCCAACAATCCCAAAAACAAACCGACCTCTGGTTCAGATCTTAGTAATTTTAGTATCCAGGGACCACCAATTAAAAATGTTTAAACCGCTGCTATTTCGCCAAAGACAGACATATTTTCATGAAATGAGCCAAGTAATACACCGATGAAATTTGTCCAGTTGTTAATGAATCACACTGTAGTTAAAAAATTTATGGAATACAATTTTTTTGCAATTTTTAAAATTCCAAAAATTTGTTAAACTTGAAAAATCTCTTTATTTTTGATAGTTTTAAACAAATCGACAAAAAAGGAAGGTGGGAAAGATTTAATGACCGCTCGAAATAATCCTTAATTCCCTACCTTACCACAAAACAGAAAACTGTTTTCTATATTGATTTCAAACCACTGTGCAACGAAAGAATTTCACATTGTCCCCTTTAACGTTTTCGTGTCATATTAAATATGTCTTATTTCACCAATCACTTACCAACCTTCGGAATGACCCTCGTAAATACATGGGATGTTATCTTGTGAACAAGAAACAGCCAAAGGTTAATTTCATGCGAACGATAATGAGATGTTTAAGCCAGAAAACTTAGCACAGGCATCCAACACCACAGCCCGTCGACCTGGCCCACGCCATTGGCCTACGCTCACATTTGCATTGTGTGACACAACTTTTTAATGTTTGTACGTTTGTGATTGTGCGTTTATATGTGAGTGTTTGCATAGTGAATGTAGTGCTGCTTAACATTAACAAGAAAGGAGACGTAAGTAAGTCTGAATATATATATATATGTGTGTGTGTGTATGTCAGAGTACAGGAGCCTAAGAAAATGTAACGACTTTTTTCCTGGCTGTTGTTGTTCATTAAGCGATAAGAGAGCCCAGCGATTTCCATTGCGATAAACTAAAAAAAAGGGTTTCGTTACCTTTTTGAGCCACAGACAGACAAACAGAGAGACCGAATAAATAAATTTGGTAAATGGCAACATGGAAAAAAGGAAAACTTTTGTTATTTCACTTCGTTGATTCTTTTTTGTATGATAACGAGCTCTATTGTTATATGCACACAAACACATTCACACACCTACATACACAAACACAGTGTCACCCATGTCCTGGGCTGTTGAAAGTCTTAATCACAAGAATTAGACAGGAGAAACCCCAACACCACACACACACACAACCACTACAGAAAATTGTATGTTAATTTCAAAATTGCAGATGCTGCTGTTTGATAAGCGCGGCAGGTGGTGTTTCATGAAGGGGGCTCAAATGTTTCTATTTATACTTATAAATAAACGAAATCACCTTCGAGCTATTTCAATTTACTGGTATTTGTTTTTAAAGACGCTTTTGTTAAATCAAATATTGACTTTTTTATTAATTCAACAATTCACCCCTGCCCTGTTAAACTACAAAAAAATATTGGCTAGCACAAGAGCATTTCGGAAAGAATTGAAAATTTAATAAAAGTCACACGCACACCATCATGCGTGTTGAAATTTTTATTATTGACAATTTTGTGGAAATCACAGTCATAAAAGTCAACATGCACAACAACAGCAACAAGATTGAAACAAAACAAAACAAAACCCACCAAACACGCAACACTCGAGAAAAATATAAAGCTCTAGAGTGCAACACAATGGCCCTGGATCACGAAAGTGTATAAATAGGGAGGAGACTTTTCTAAATAGATTAAGTATTTTCCGCATACGATCACAGTGAGAGACCAATTGAAAAAGCATTCAAGCTGAAAAAATAAGTTCATTATTCATCTCCATCTAAAATTTATTAAGTACAGCACCTTAACATTTGACGTTTACCTCCAGCATAAAATCCCATAAAGAGTAATGACTTACTAATAACTACTTAAGTAAGTAGTTTTTTAATGCTTACTTTTTCGATTTGTGTTCTTTTACTCTCAAAATCTCATTTCACAATTTCTTGTATTTATATTAATGATGATTTGCCTCTCTTGTTCAGAATATATTCTGTAGTAAAACTACAAATATCAGCTGTTATTATAGCGAGTGGAGCAGTGTTTTGAGTTCAAATCTCATTCGTCGTAATTATTAAATATTAATATATAAGAATGAAATGTTCGGTGTACCAGCGCCTAAAACTAGAGAACCACTTGACCGATTTACACCTAACTTTGGCAATATGTTAGCTTTATCCATTGGAAAGTTTCTCTTTAATTTAGTCTCGGTAGATGGCGCTGCCTTTTATATATTTAATTTTTTTGTATTTATGGTAAGATTTAAATAGTCACTAAACCAACTTTCTATATGATAATACTTTTTTATGACGTTTTGACCATGTCAGTCGTCTAATCAAAATTTGAGACACACATGTACTATCGGTGTTTGTAAGAAAATATGTGCTATGTGCACTAGGAAAAGTGGATTTGATTTTTCTAAATGTTAGCGAAGGAAACGTTCCAATAGTGGGTCTCTGACGCTCAGCTATAGATCAATTTGAAATTGAATTTTTAGCTTGCCATATGGACTAAGATCCCAGCAGGCCGTCTAAAAGAACTTTTTATACTTTTCACGGGATAGATTCTTATAATGCCAGTGCTTAGATGGCAATAGTTTTATAGAAATGGATAAAACAATTTGGTTGTAATAACTACTCCTATTACAAATGTCAATGATCACTGTTAATAATTCAAACAAATATGTATCATAAATAAACTAAAATCTAAAATATATATACGACAACAGCTTTAAATTTCTGGTTAAAGTGCTGTTCTGAACTCAAATGCCGAAAAGGAGAGCAGTATTTATGAGTTTCGAGACATATGCTGGCTTAAGGAAAAAACCAATTCAATGCAGATTAAAAACTCGACCAATTTGACCTGTCGTCCATTTGCAGTTTTCACATTTGTAAATACAGGGTTTGCGTGAAAGAAAATTTCAAGCAATCAACAAAACAAAGTCGGACAATTTTGAAATTTATATTTTTTATGGGATTGCAAAAAGAAAAAAATGGTAAATCGGAGAAGAATACTAAAAACCTAACTAGAGATCGAGAATGAGTTGTTGATATCGAAAACGAAGTTGTGCTTTATGCTGTCAATGTTAGCGCCGGTCCACCTCGTGTACGGTGCATTCAATTATGAGTTTGGATGAAGAGAGCAATGTGATCAAAGTGCTTGGAATAAATGTGAACGAACCACCACCGTTTTAGGTTAATTCTTTTGACGGAAGAGATAAAATGTTTCCTATCGTATTGGTTATGAGATTTATTCTGGCTCAATGTTGAATCATTCTAGCTAATGCACCTTCTGGGAATGCCACAAGCTGAAGGCGGGCTGACACTGCTCAAACTTCTATTGGATTGGTCAACGATCGATGAACCGACACATTATTATTGAATTTGAAGGTATATAAGACATATTGACACAAACCAGATTTGACGGCACCCGATTTTGGCAACAATCAAAACATTAACGATAACGTTATAAGACACTGACGTTGTGATTCTGTTCCAATTTATGCTGATATAGGCACCAGTTCAACATTCACTCCCAATGACTATTATGGATTCAATTAATTATGTAAGACATTAGTTCTTAGGACCAGCAACGCTGGGCGAGCTCCACTCGTTTTTTTTTATAAATAAATTGCTTTTAAACTTTATTTCTCTCAAACACACAAACAACAAAATCTACCTACCTCTAAAAATATTGGTCCAAATTAAGTGCACAGAGCTCCATGTCCGATCGCTTTATAATTATTCTGAACTGAATTCTAAAATTTGGACCTATCTACTCTAATCTACAGATCGATCATCTCAATGTTTTGCTCGTTTATCCATCTATTCAGCACTCATTTGGCAGAGGCGTTAGATAGACCTCGATCCCAATTACTAAGAAAAAAGTTTTGTTTATATAAAATGTTTTTAATTAATAACAGCAACAATATTGGCCTAGTGATGCTCTGATGGAGCAAATGCTGTTGCACCCGGGGAAAGATTCGGCTTAGGGGAAGTTGTATTGCAACAGGTTGCCAAGAACCATAGAGCAGCAGAGGGGTCCACAACCTCTCACAAGGAGGCAGGATATTGTTATTAGGATACCACAAAAAACAGGAGGATTGTTGGTATAGCATGGTAACTTACGCCATGGTGGTTAAGATAGTCTCGGCTCCTGAACAAGGGGGAAGTAGCGTCCCTATGTATAACATGCTTCGAAATGATACCGGCTGTATTGGCCTTAAGGAGCCCTGGCCTTTCTTTGGCTTAGACTCCTGTACGATGGCGCCGCATGGTTAAAACTATAACAGTGGAAATTATGTAAAACACAAAGACGCTGTTCGTCCTTCTCTCGCAGGGGACGACGGGGTCGTCTGAGTTTCTACAGGGGAAGATAGAATTCCCCAGGAAGATCAAATTACATCTCGGATAGTACTATTTATCTCTGGTATCTATATGGTTGCCTTAAGCAAATCTGTGATAGAGCCATTAATGCCAGCAATCAGAGGGTTTGAAAAATCAAAATACTAAATAACTTAATACTAAAATTGGTCCAAAGTCTGTTATCTGGTACCGTGGGTCATCAAGAGCCCCTGAATATGTCGTTCTATGTTGGTCTGTTGGAACTTCCCTACCTAGAGTTTCGTGGTGGCTGTGGTTTAATGTTAATGCTGGGTATGTAGTAGCGTGTTGTAATCGGTTACTGAGGCCCATAAAGTAGCAGAGGGGGTCCTCAACCCCTTACTAAGAGACGGGATATTGTGGCCAGAATAACAAAAAAACTGGAGGAGTATTGGCATTGTACCTTACACTTGCTTAGGCGCACCATGGTTCAGGCCAATCTCTTTAAACTACAAAAATTATATCCGCCCTTATATCGTTTTTGACTACTATATTGGCCGATGGGGGTCGTCTGGGGACACTTCGTGAAACCCTTTCTGAATTCTTGATTCCACCAACAATTTTAAAATCGATTACACGAGTATGGAGAATTGTAGTTTTGAAAGTGCCTTTGATACGAGTAGTTACTGATTAACCGGCAATCTTCACTCGAGTGTACTCTATACTCTGCATTAATGCTAGACAAACGACACTTTTACGCTTCGCAGGCAAGCGAAACGAAAACAGCAGCCCGGCGCGGACAGACAAACATGTGGATATTGTCAATAAAAACGTAAACATTGCCTGGATAGAAATGGAGAATTGAATGTTATCGAATGGCATCCATAGGAAATAGCATAAAAATCGAATGCATACGAGAGGAGGGCACTAAAAACAAACCGTACATACTAGAACACGAGAGTAGCAGCAAAACACGCCAAACAGCAGCGCAATGCTGCGAAAATATTTGTTAACGAGTGAAAATGTTGTGTGAAAATTTTCCAATAACTGTGTCACACCATATCGACATGATTGCAAAATATGTAAAGATTTTTTGCTTGCGTTTTTTTGTTCTCTTTGTTTGTTTTCATTCCGGTGGTATGTAGGGCAAAAACGCAATCAACTGCGCCAGCTGGCCGGACATGCTATGGCTGGCTAACCTTAACTCAAGAGTGCAGATCAAGTGTTTATATTTCCGCTGTTCGTGGACCATAAACTTCAACTGCTGTTGTGGAAGAGACACTGCACGGTGTTAGATGAAAATCTAATTTTTAGGAAAGCCAAGCCAATGTTTTGAAACCCGTTTAAATGTCTTCTTAAATTTCCACTTTAGACCGGAAACACCAACATTGTCTCCATCACAGGAATGTGAAAGGGGGCGGGGAGGAATATTTTTTCCTTCAACTCAATCAGACTACGTAAAAAACATCCTTTAACCGGAGACATCTACCGCAAGTGTACTTTGCGATGGCAACACAGCATGAACGACAGAACCTACAATGGAGCAATGACAATTGTAGCACATCCATCTTTGCCAGATGCTGCCACACCAGCGAACAACACTCGAGAAGACACACTAGTCGAGGGAGGGAGAGCGAGAGACAAGTGTTTGTGTGTAGGTTTTCTAAAATGCGAAATCAAATATGAGCATGGAAATGGGACAAAAAAACAGCAACCAGCATCAGACTAAAGGAAAAACATGCTGGCCATTAAAAACACACACACAGATATTCTTCTTTTGTTGGTATGTGTGAAATTGCATTGACTTGGAAACGTTTGTACTTACATTTCGTTCTAGTTGTACGCCAAGTAAAGCAAATGTAGGGGAGTGTTAAATTGAGTAACCACTCCCTCCGCCAGCCTCATGGCCCCCACCCAAACACACATACACACACAGATGGGTAAACTGTATACAAACACCCGGTTCGAAATGAAATTGTTGTTCAATTAGTTTGTTCATGACATCAATAGACATGGTTGGAAGGAAGGATGGCAGCCAAAGAAGGCGAGATCCATTTCTATTTCTGTGTGTCTTCTCCATTCGTTCGAATTTGAAATGCCTGAAATTCGCTTTTATTGCAAATACTTTACACAGATTATTTCGGGGAATTCCAACAATTTGATATCAAATTAAAGGTTTTTTCCTTCTGTCATCGAGTAGCTCTAATACAAACTTCTTATTGAAGCAAAAACTTTATCGGTATCGATATCTTTAAGATGAAGCAGCCATCCTTTTGGATAGCAGCTCACTCGCTCATACTCTTTAAGAGTTCAACCAAAATGTATAGTTTTGGGATTATGGCCATGTCAGAGGGATATAACATCGGAGGGATTATTTCGTAGTGGCCATGTACGAAAACTTTAAGTGAAAGTGATATGTGAAAACGTTATTCAACTGCTTGTATTTGTACTTGCTGTCACTTGGCTACAGAAGATGGTTTAAAGCCGAACTTATTTTGGGCTAGTTAGTGAAAGCCAGTCATGAATGAAGTTGGGTTGTCGTTAATTGAAAACGACAACACCATTTGCAGTAAATGAGGACATTTGTTTGGTAAATATGTTTAACAGTTTTGGTGGTATTGGGCAGCGATAACCGGCGGTTAGCTGAAATTAATTCTATGCCAATGGTGTAAGTCATTCTGCGGGACAGATGTATTTTACCCTATTGTATACCCTACATCATTGGTATAGTACGATATTAGTCAATCTGCGGAACAGGTGTATTATGAATTTGCGGTGATGTTCGCAACTCCAAAATGGAAGTGTAATAAACCCATACAAACTTTCTCAGAATTATCTTTTGAGTCGATTTAGACGTGTCCTCTAGTGCCCGTCCATCTGTTCATCTATTTTTGTAAACATAAACCAATTTCGATGGAACTTAGCACAAAAAAGACGTATCTCCCAATATGGGGTCAGCCGACCTAACAGCGGCAAATTTTCTCAGTTTTCAATGAAACCAGGTTTGTGGCGTTGTTTTGCGCACAAGGCGACCATGGTTGAAAAACGAACTAGAGCATTTAATGAAGCCCCCATACAAAAAAACGTTTTCATTGGATTTGGTTTCTTTCGAAAAGACGAAAGAGACACAATTACCTTCCATTCTCTTTTAACATGGGGAGTAAATAAATGACTTTCTGTAGACCAAGCTCCACTTGCCCATATATATTTTGAGTTATATGCAAGTTTAAAATCAAGAGCGGTCCAAGGCTACTTGGTATCTGTAGGTGCCCATAGGCCAAATCAAATTTAAGCATTCACCTTAGAGAAAAAGACTTGTTTTAAACCAAAAGCTGAAATGAGTTTGGAGTCCCGTCCTTTCCATTTTATTCAAATCTCTAAGTTTCTCAAGCCCAAATTCAATTTACAGGTAATCGACCTTCTGCTGATTCGACCTTCTTCTGACGAGATTATGGCGAAATTATGAATTTTTTTTTAAAAAATGACCATATATGGACTTATACAAAAACCTTATTATTCTTGGAGAAAGTTGCCTTTACTGAAAATAGGTACATTAGTAATGATCATAGAATCCACTAGTTTTTGCTCTCTTTCTCTCTCTCTCTCTCTCTCTCTCTCTCTGAACTTAGTTACTCTATCCACTGGCTGAATAGAAGCTCGATGTTCTATTGACTTATTATCTCTCTTTCTCTCACTCTCAATCTCTCTCACTTTTTATCTCTCTCACTCTTACTCTCACTTACTCTTACCCTAGCTCTCTCTCTCTCTCTCTCTTAATAACTTTTACGAAATCTCACTATTTTTTGCAAGAGAGATTTAAGATTATAGGGAATTTTTAAAAAAAATTCGGTAAAAGAACTATAACTAAAACCTTATTATACTTGGATAAAGTTGCCTTTACTTAAAATAACTTCATTGGTAATAATCATAGAACCTATTAGCTTTTTCTCTCTTGCTTACTCTCTCTCTCCCCCTCTTTGCACTTAGTTACTCTATTCACTGGTTTAAAACAATATCGATGCTCTATTTGCTTCATCTCTCTCTTCCCTCTCTCTCTCCACTCACATCTCTCTACCTTCTCTCTCTACCGTCTCTCCCTCCCTCTCTCTCTGCGTAAAAATGGGGCTCTCTTATTCCTTGAACGAAAAATCACCTGCATGACATTTTAGAATTTCAAAGTACACTTAGGGGTTTCCCCTTCGAGACTTGACTAATAATCTTTTATTCTACTAGCATTACATATGGATCACATATACTCGTAAGGACATTATTAGAGAGAGAGGAATCCTATACAATCCTATAATATGGAAAAATCTTGAAAATATCTGAACTATCTTTTTCGAAATATTGAAATATTTCTAAGGGCCCCTAAACACGGTTTATTCCATCACAGTGCAGGCAAATCGTTTCAATATCTGTTTATAAGAAGCGCAGCTCATCACTAAAGCAATGTTTCTTTGTGTTCTGTGCAAAAATGCGAACAATTTGTAAATGTTAAGCTTCTTAACGATTCTGGTGACACATAACGCATGTGATAAATGTTACCACCAACCAATTCTTATTGAAAAGAACAAAACCACCAATTTTTTTTTCTGACGTCAACGAAAATCCTTTAAAACCCTTTGATCACTTACACATGCATAGTCACACTTGCGGGTAAGTACCTATAGACACGCGTGCATATCATCATTAATCACTTAACGACTCTGACAAAAGACAATTTATGATCTTTGAGCAAAACCAAGCAAGCAGCACTCACTCACTCATACAACTCATTAATTTTTTTAAATGACACTGGCTTGGCTGGCACAGTGGAAATTAATTATGACACCCGGAAAACATCAGCCAACAACAAAAATAACAATTTCCCAGACAAATACCGCATGTGAATATGAGAGTACGTGTGTGTTGAGTGCATGACATGTGAAAGCGAGAGTGAATGGTATTTACAGCAACCGGAAGCCATAATACATGCAACACATTTTTTAAGAGCATCACCAGCTTTTGGGGTTTCAGTGTAAACGCTCCTCTTTTGGCAGTACGACAACAGTGTATGCACATGCATCAGCATAGTCATCAACAACCAGCAGCATCCGCAGCAGCATCGTCATCATCTCCGCTTATGAACAACGTTTAATTTTTACTCTACTCCTTTTTTGCAACCACAAGAGAGAGGGAGATAGAGGGAGAGAGAGAGACGTCAGACGGGGGACATAGTTTTACATCACATTTAACTCGGTGTCATTATAAAACTGCCATTGCTGATGTTAATGGTTATATATGCGACGCAAACACATACGCAGCTTACAAGCGTTTTCAAGGCGAATGGAAGCAATAAGGAAGCACAGTAAAAATATCCATGAGAGAAATTTTAATATTACCACCAGCAAAGATAAACCCTTCATGCCGAAGCCAAGAAAAACATTGTATGTAGTACATGAAGTACGTCCGTAGATACACATATGCCATAGCAACATTTAAAGACAGTGGTATAGAACTCCGTGGAACCGCCGACTCGACTTTCACTAAAGTTAGCTCAGGTTTAAAGCCGGGTTTACTTGTTTTCACTAGTACTTTTCTACTTCTATATGCCGTCGACTTTAAAAATAAGAAATTAATATCTAAACCATGTAAAAACTAGTCTATTAAATACAATAGCTATTCGTAGTCGTTGTAAACTGTCGGTCCTTAGTTCTCTTAATGGGTCGAATGTAGCCTTACAGTCGATGAAGAGCGGCTATGCATCGATTTGCAACTCGTAGGTCTTTTTCTCGATTTGGAGCAGTATTGCATTTTAATTAAAAATTGATAGATGCGATCTAAAGCTACAGGTTGGCGAACTTAAGCTCCAATTGTTCATACAGTACAGATTTATGTTAGTTTTAGGTGATTTTCAGAATTAAGGCTACGGTGCTCTATAGCACTGGGGTAAGTTATAAAGCAACTACTAACATCTCTCCAGATGAACTGGATAAGCCTATTGTAGGATAGAGCTGTGTCGACTTCACCTTACCTCTTGGTAAGGTTTATCTAAAACCGTTGCTACTCTTTGGGTCCTAGCAACGGCTTGATAGGCAACTTCACGCCAAGCATTCACTTACTTAACCACAGCCATCACGAAACATCCCGAAGGTCCGTTTCTAAACAGCTCAAGCTAGAACAACAGTTCTATGGGCTCCTGACCTCCCGCGGCACCATAATTGAGTCCCTGGTCCTACCTCGTAGCCCTCGTCTACTTCCAGTTAGAGCCCAGCACGCTCTGACTGGTAGCATCAATGTCTGTACTAAGAATCCGCTCCATGTCTACCATCAAACATAGATGATAAATAGGATTATCCAAGATGTTTTTTAATCTTGCAGGTGAGCTCTTGGAATCGCCTAAGGGAAATCAGGTGACCCCACTCGTCCCCTACGGGCGTTCATACAGTACAGTCGATTGTATTTTATACGCGATGGATGGGAGACTTATTGCACGGTAGATGGTCTTGTCACCCTTTTTGTGAATTGGTATAGTACGCTGAGGTACCAATTTTAGGGCTGACATTCGGTCTTCCAGTTGGTACAAACTAGCTGATGCTTACACCTTTTCACCTCTTTTCACCGATCTTATATAGCTCCCCCAGTATTTAAACGGCTCCTACGGCTTTGACATTCTGCATTTTGACTTGGTAGGTGCCAAATATATTATCCATATCTAAATTTGCAAATATAATTACATCAGCGCGTCTCCACCGGTCTTATATAGCTCCACCAGTATGCCAACAGCTCCTGAGGTTTTAACCCTCCGGCGGGTTTTCATTTCATGTTTTTAAGCCAGGTTATTGCTGTTTTAAGCACCATATGGATCACAAGAATAAAATTACTCGTATATTGCGAATTTGAAGCGCCGGTAAGGGACTAAAGTATCATCTACATTCTGACTCGGTAGGAGCTAAATATATTATCCATATATACTTACACATTTGCAACTTTAATCATATCTGCTCATCTCCACCGGTCTTATATAGCTCCGCCGGTATTCCAAAGGCTTCTGCGGCTTTAATGTTCTTAAGCCGGGTTATCGCTGTTTTAAGCGTCATATGAACCACAAGAATAAAATTATACCGCAAATTTGAACTGCCGGTAGAGACCAGAAGTATCATTTACATATCCATCTACATTTTGACCCTGTGGGGGTCAAAGTATTATTCTTTTCTACAACTATAAGTATATCAGCTCGTCTCCACCGGTCTTTAACAGCTCCGCTGGTATTCCAACCGCTCCCGTGGCTTTGATGTTCTTAAGCCAGGTTATTGATCGTTAAAGCGCCAAAAATTAAATTATACCGCGAATTCAATCCGCCGGTAGGGTCCAAAAGTATTATCCACATCTACATTTACAACTATAATCTTTAATCTGCATCTCATTATAACTGTGGGTGTGGGTTTTTCCTATATTCCCTAAGTATTTGTTCGCCTCACATACCACAGTTTTCAAAGTCTCTTTCCCTTGGGAAGATTTCCAGCGTTTTGCAAGGAACATGTGCGTGTTCGTATGGAAATTAGTTGAAAACTTTACGCTAATACAGTTTCGAAAGTGGCAATTAATTGCTGTCGCATTGCGTTGATGCCAGCACTTTTCTCCCGGATTTAAACTTGTGGATTAAGTTCATTTTAATTATATACAAATAAATTAAATGCGATTTTTTCTCAGAACTCAAGCGGAATGTCATTAAAACCGAACTTTTGTCATATTTAAAATCATTTCATAAAACCGCAAATAGCCTTTTTAACGTGTGAAAGCGAAAAGCCGGGGGGAAAATGTAAACAAAAAATATGAAAAATTATTTTAATTAAAAATTGCATAATTAGTGATAGTAAGAGTACTCCGTATGTATTTAAATAATGCGAATTGTATTATTAACGATTTGTAACTATTTACAACAAAACATTGGTGGTTATCGAGTAATTTGTGTGTGGCTACTTTATTGGTTTTCAGTTTCCTAAGGGGGTAAATGCAATAGTGTCAATGTTCATTTAATTGACTTTGAAATTGCCAATTAAAATTATGTTTGGTATGTGCTCGTCAGTATGCATGTTTTCAGCGAATAACAAAAAAATCTAATCCAGAGTGCTTATACTGGTAACTATTTTTTGCTCTATTTCGAGTCAAAAGTGTCCCCTGGTTGGTGACAGTTTCAACTAATGCACATCCTCATGCAGATAAACTCACCCATACAAACATAGTCACACACTCTGACAGTCATTATGTGCTCTTTGACTTCATAATGGCCGTAAATGAAAAATAATTAACCTCACTTCTGCTTTAATACACACACACACACACACAAATTCATACTCCTATACATTTTCAGACAAGCACTCTCACATATACACACACAAACACACACATTATATATGAATGTATATTTGTGTTTGTTTGTAGTCTGTTCTCAGTGTGAGAGTATGAGTTTCTGTTGTATTTTATGTGAATTTTATTCATACTCTGCGTGAATGCGTAACTAAATTAGTTTCTCTTCGTTATTTATTTTTTTTCGCTCAGTGCGAGCGTGTGTGTGCGTATGTCTGTGCTTGTTCGATAGACTCTCATGTAAATAAATTTAAAATGAAATTCTTTATATACTCTCAACATACATTATAAAGGCGGATACAATGGATTTAAATTGTTATTTAACAACAGCAAAAGAAAAAAAGAAACCAAAAAAATCTATCGTGTACAGCCACAGGTGAAGAGAGATAGTGGGGAATGTGCGAACATTTAATTTGAATCCCAGTCCAACCAACAACCATGCCTTGCTCGATGGCCCCGCTGTGATTCGCGCTTGTGACATCATGGCGTATGTTTATCGAACAGTTCGCATAACAAGCATACGCTCCATGGCACTGGGGGGGTGGTATCATAGGTCGAAGTGATATTTTTGGAAACGATTACAATGGGTAACTTATGGTCGTTGCTGTTAATTAGGGAATTCTAAATAACATAAGAAATCCCCATGTTACTTTAAGAAGGAAATACAAAGATGTGGAATATATTTAATTAACTTACACTGCCACGTAAGGTTTCCTCCGGTTCCGTCTCCGAACGGCTAATGCATTTTATAGAGACTTCCTAACTTTGTTAAAATAGGGTAATCCAAGTAGAGATACTTTTTTCAATAGCCTTTTTTGACAGATCACGTGTGAGTCGTATCATGCTGTCATGTTATTTTTTTTATTATTGTTTGGCATTTCATCGTGGAAAGTCTTACGCCTGAGCAACGTTCAACTTTATTACAAAAATTCTTTCTGTGAGGAATGTGTTTCATGCACTTCGTTCAACTTATAATCAACATAATCGGCCAATATTTCTGGCTCAATAGGTATGTAAAGAAGCAAAATTGCCGCATTTGGGACGAAGAGCAACCAGAAGAGGTTCAAGAGCTGCCACTTTATCCAGAAAATATTGTGTGTTTTGTCGGCAGGTGGTATCATCGGTCCATATTTCTTCATGATGGTGATGCCGGTGAGAACGTAACCGTCAATGGCGATCGTTATCGTGCCATGATGACCGACTATTTGATGCCTGAAATTGAAGCTCGTGCTCTCGGCGACATTTGGCTTCAACAAGATGGCGACACTTCCCCAACATCGCATCAATCAATGAATTTATTGAGAGAACACTTTGGTGAGCTGGTAATTAAAGGTTTGGGCCGTTCGATTGGCCACCAAGATCGTGTGATATAACACCGTTAGACTTTTTTCTTTGGGGCTACATAATATCCAAAGTCTATGCTGACAAATCAGCAACGATTCAGGTTTTGGAAGCCAATGTTGCGCGTGTTATTAACGCCATACCTGACGAAATGCTCGTATGAGTCATCAAAAAATGGACTCAACGGATGGAACACCCGTTAAATTTAAATTTTCTGTGTTTTTTTATTTAAAAAAGTACGAAACCTCAAAATTAATCACCCAATATTAAGGTGCACCACTCAATCAAACCAAGCCCAGTATATTACTTAAGCCGGCTCAGCAACCTGTTTTTGGTCTGTTCTTGTTTTTGGTTTCTTCACTTCTGTTTCCAATACCATCGATTGTTCGCATCTTCCTCCCCTTAGACCCTCCACCGGAGTCTCGCTATTGCGCCAGCTAGTACCTTTTCTACATTAAACGAACGCTCTAGAATTAAAGGCTTTAAATAGCAACTACCAAAGTGTCTGGAGAAATGTTCTGCTATCACTGGTATTTGTGCGCTATCTGAACTAACGCCACAAACATAATTTTGTTGAAATCTAAAGATTTAAGTCACAAAAGTGTCCAAATAAACAGAGATCCGGCATCTACGGTTTTTTTCTAAACCGTGCTTAAAAAAACCAACCATTTTTTTAAAGTAAAAAAACAGTCATTACCCGACATTCCGGTCAAGCCTTTTACCTTAAAACTAAAAATATTTTCTCAATCAGTCGGGCAGTCTGTTAATAAGGTAGGAATTGTTTCGGTGAGTCGCTTTTGTCTCTCTCTCTTCGACAATAATACTTCTTATACGCAAAAGAAATGCATGCTTCGTATAAATAGATTGTTAAACGAGTAGAGGCCAGGGTAGTAGCACACGTAAATGGTATTAAAAACAAGGACGAAACGCCACTTCTATCAGACGGTGATGTGTTTGCTTTACTTCGCTGACTAACTTTTCCTTCCCATCATGACAAACAACAACAAACCTGATCTTATTAGCTTGCGAAGTAAGCCCTTTTTCAATAGTAATAATAACAAATGAGCACAATAAATCAAAAAAATCACAGAAATAAAGTTATTGCCCAATTTCTAGACTCCAAGAATGCAATAAAAAGAATGTAAAGTCTCTGTAGAGGTGGTGTTTTCTTGGGCAGTTTTTTGAAGAAAACTTAAAAAGGAAGACTCACAACAGTAGTTGTCATACGTTTTGTTAGAATCTGGTCTTAAAGAGTTAATTTTGCAACAGTTGCTGTGAAGCTTTCTGATGATGGTCGTCATGAACCTAAAATTAAGATAAAAGCAGTGTAAAGCCACGAAAATCAATGTCACTTTGTCATTTTGTAAAAAACTTGTCTTCTATTACCTATGTAGGTGGCATGCCACAACGTCCAATGTCGTAACGTCCATGGACGTTATGACACAGAAGAAAGTGTCGTAAGGTCCATGGGCATCATCTTAACATCCGTGGACATTATGACCTCACCCATTTAAAATGCATTTATATTTTATAATTAATATTACTTAGATTTTGTATAATAGGTACAAAATAATTAGCAGTATGTATTTGGTATTTCTAATAAATCTTACTAATATACGTGTAAAGAATGTATAGCAATATAACAATATAATCAGCAAACGGTTTGGTCTTACTGAAATATTTTTAAAGAATTTTCAACAATTTGGCGACAATAGGGACATAGCAAATGTGATTTGTTCGTTTTCGATTTCTCTTAATTTTGTTAAGCAAGTGGTACATATTTTAAAATGCTGGCATGGCTGCAGAAGGATATTTCTTGGCTCCATGGCACATATAATACACTTTAAAACTTCTGTTGTCAGACTAATCTGAGAGCTACTTTCCTCTAAATCATCTGAATCGGATAAATCGTCTTCATCGATATCTTCCATGATCTCATCATTTTGAAGTATACAATTTGTGTTATTTACAGTGTGGTTGAAAAAATCCGACAGTGAAATATTACCTTGGCTCAACCGATGAGTCAACTGAGTAATATTATTGTCCTTCATTGTTTGTGGCTTACGTTTCCTGGGCAAAACATTCAAAACCCCAGCAGATGTTTGCGCCAGAGATACTGAATGATTGAAGTCCTCATCGCGGAGTATCTCAATAAACTGGAAAAAACGTCTGTGTTTTTCAAGTTTTCTTGATAATTTTGAATTGAATCCTTCTAAAGCGCTTGTGGTTCTAACAGCTTCAAGGTGAACCGAAAATCCGGAAGGTGAGATCTTAAAAAGGGAAAATGAATATTAGTTTCAGAACTCTACTGTTGGTATTTCACTTCATATGTGTGCAAAAATAATTTGATATTTCACTTCATATGTGCACACATATGAAGTGAAATATCAAATTATTTTTGCAACCAAATTTGTATTTCTGACTCATTATTTATTTAAGCTTACCTTTTTCATCCACTGCTGCTCAAAATATTTTACAAAAATATTTAAGCATTCTCGTTGGTTTTGAGGAAATTCTAAAATTGTTGGCATTAGTATTTTATTATTATTTTACTCCAAATTTCTTGCAATAACATCTAAACTAACGGTACTTTATTCAAGAATCGCATGCTGTTTTCATAAATAAAAATTGTGGGCATTATGACATTTCGCAAAGTGTCACTATGTCCATGGACTTAGCGACACAACGTTTATGGCCATTAAGACGTTTTAGAAAGTGTCCTAATGTCCATGGACCTTATGACACTTTTTTTTTGTCACAACGTCCATGGACGTTATGACATTGGCCGTTGTGACATGCCACCACCTATGTAGATGCCAGATGTCTTGAGCCGGTTAATACCTGTTCAATCAGTTTATTTTTATTCAAAAAAAAGTAGTTTAATAGCTTAATTCGGTCATAGCCAACTTCACTTTGAATGTGCAGAAAAGCCAATTGAGATTGTCTAAATTTGCAGCCCTTGGACGGGTTCTAAATTTACTCAGGTTTTAAAAATAAAGTCATATCTCAATATTTCTGAAACTTTCATTGTTTTTAACACTCATACTTCCACCTTGAAATGGATCAGATTTTCGGACTTAAGGTCCGTCACTCAAATTTAGTCAAATTTTGGCTTCATTGACATTCAAGCCATTTGTCCATGTATATTGAGAGGCTTTTTTTGAGTCCCCAAAAAAGTTTGTACGAGGACTTTGGCAAAAAATGAGCCTATTTGGATCTAAATCGGTCTATGATTGGTTGTTTGTTCATCGTTACTTACGTTACTATAACAATTTTGAACGAAATCGGAATTAATATGGATGTTTTGGAGTGGTTGTATTAAAAATCGGGAGGAATCTTTGAAGCAGGGCTATATGAAAACATGGGCTGGTATGACCCATTCGTATGTGAGCTTATTACTGATCGATCAAAACGAACTGGGTTAAACTTTATAAAGATGGATGTTATATGTGGGTTTTGGAGCTAAAGACATAAAATCATTAGACATACATAGTGTGGAAGCTGTTTCTAAATTTTAATCTATTTTCTTAGGTCTACAGCTTATGTCTTTTGTCAAAAAAATCTTGCTTCTACCAAATTTCATGAAGATTGGATGCTATATGTAGCTCCTAGAGCCAGAAACAAAGGTGGATGAACATATGTATGTGTGGGCGCTATATCTAAATGAACCGATTTTGTTCAATTACAATAGCTTTCGTCCTTGGTCCAAAAATCGTACTTTTTCCAAATTTAATGAAGATTGGGGTAATAATTGCAACATATAGATTGATATCGAGCTTTAGTTAGTAAGCAGACAGCTGGATGGACGGACAGACATGTATGGTTCAATAGCATGAATTGGTGATTCTGACTCGATCAGTACCCTAAAGGCGGGTCTAGTTCAAACTTAAGTCACGTATTCCGTTCATAACATTATAAATTTTCTATGTTTTTACCTTCAACAACCAAAAAACCAAAAAACCCGACAGAAAACAAGCCCGGTAAACCGACATAATGCTAAATTTCAGAAAACAACTGTTTGGTTTGAACCTATAAACAGGAATGCCAATTTTCGGTTTCGGTTTTGGATACTCTAGTTTCCGTTTACATCCAGGGGCAACATCAAATCATCGACCTAGGTTCAATAGCGCCCTTTATTATTCAGAAGCCAAGCAATGTGTAAAGTTTCATCCTGATCGTTAACCGTCTGCCAGACAGTCGTTTCCAAATAGACTCAGAAAATTATCCTGAGTTTATTGGCATAATTTGAAATGGGTTTATCACACGTGATTGAGGATGTAACATCATACAACTGCAGCATATTGTGGTTGCACAAATTGTAAGTTCTTCATTACTGAATGTTTATTAACTTTTGTCAGTTGGAAAAAAGGCGGCTGTGGGGGGACGTTGAACCCCCTTTCTCTGTGTTTATTTGTATGTTGCTTTTAGGGCCGGAATCTTCTATACCAATAAGATAAAAAAAAATCCAGATCCTCTGCAGACATAACGGTTTAGTTACCATATTCCATTTCTTAAGGAACCCATGACATTGGTTAAGTCGCCCACTTAACAAAAACGATTTATTTCGCTTCGCCACTATTGGATACAATCTTTAGCAGAAAATCCCCAAGGTAGCTTGAAAATATACTACGCAGAATGACTCATGTAGCCGAATGCATGTCCGACAAATTGAACATTTCCAAATATGTTTTTATCCGCATATAAAAAAATGAAAACCTTGTATCCTGCGTTTATGACCTACAAATGTATAAAATATTAAACGTTCCCCCACTTACCGAAACTCGCAACTCGACTCAAGACAATATGTGACAGCGAAAAGAAAAACGCAGCCTTCCTTTTGCTCAAAAAGCCATAAAAAGTTGGTGAGCTGCTGGCTGAAGGAGCGTGCATACGAGAGCGTGTTGTAAATTTATGATGTTTGTGTTAAATTGCCAAAGTAATTTATTATTAGGGAGATCAATAAAAAGAGAAACACACACACACGGTCACTCGCGCGCTAAGACTTCCACCTACACATGTACACACTCTGTTAGCCATAAGATCTGGTTTCGGTACGTTTTGGTGCGAATGTGTTGGTGTGTCCATGTTGGATCAAAATTTATTGGCCTCTCGATAATTGGAAACTATTTAACACAATTTAAAGTGATTTGCTTAGTGCAAGTGCAAGCGTTTCCTTCCTCTTGAGAGGACGACTAGAATTTTGATTCTTGTTTTTTCAGTTTATACAAAATGGCAGATTTATGATGACAAATTTCTTTGGCCTCGTTTTTCGTAAGGACGGTGACATCAGTGAATTGGTGTTCCACGAAATTAGAGTCGTAAAAAACAAACGTCTTTCTTCATACTTACATATGTATGTATGTATGTATGGCTGGATTTAAGCCTAGACGAATATCATTTGCCATCGTTTGTCATTTGTTGTCCACGGAGCATTGAGGACTTAAAATCACTGACCTTTTTTCTGTTTGGTTTGAGGGGAAATCATTTTCTGCGAATTGTGTTATTTGGCCGACCACTTAAACACGTGCCGTGTCAATGGGCCTGGGGAAATGTAAGAAATGTATTTGGTTTTTGCTGGTCTCATTCAGGTGGAAGTAGGGAGACATGGTATGTGATTTTGTGGTATGTGCTCTTTTTGAAGAGAACAAGCGAGATTTGAGTAAGGAATTTTCACGCTTATGGTGAGCAGGAATGAAAAGAAATTTTATTTTTTTTTAAACCAAACAATTTCAGTGCGTTTTTTGTTCTTTTTAATTATATATCCAATTATGTTTTGAGGTAAAGCTGTCCTCTTTAAACCTTCTTTCTCTAATTGTATAGCTTGACCAAATTAAATAATAGGAGTGTTTTATTTGACAACAACAAAATTTAATGTCCACCACCAGCAAACGTGAGTGGCACAAAAATACAGATGCCGTCTATGTACAGAGTAAGAGTGTGACTCAAGATCAGTCGAACTTACAAAAAAAAACAAAGTTTGTATCCAAACCGCCCTTCATGTCCTAGACACAAGCTCTTACCACACCTCGCCATGGATTCGAGACGCAAAGTAAGAGAAGATTAAGGCAAGAAAACCCCCTTTAAAGAAGAGCTACCCGCAGCGGGCCAGATCTCTAATTACACAGTACAACAGCCAATCTGGGGGGTGTTGGTACTAGGTCAGTATATTAAAACCCTCAAAGGGTTTTGCGTTCGTATGTGCCAGTTTTTTTATGACCTTTTACATTTTTTCCTTATCTTGATGTTTTTTCGCTTAGTTGTAAAATGTTGGCAAAAACGTAGTTTGACATAACTCGAGAACGACTAGTTCGATTTTGCTGAAATAAATTGAGAAAAATTAATAATTACATAATTACATTAATATACTGTTTCTCTACCAAATCAACATTTTTGCAATTAGAAATAAATTTATGAAGAAAATTTTGCCAAAAAAATTTTTTTTTTTAAAACATATAAATCCCAAACGGAAAAACGTGTAGAGTCTTATAACTTTCACGTAAAGTCACATAACCTATAAACAAAATGCGACATAGATCATAGAAATCGATTAACGCGTTCTGCTTTTATTTACAATTAAGTGAAGGTATCCCATTTTGAATAAAAGCAGAACGCGTTAATCGATTTCTATGATCGAAAAAGATGTAAAGAAAATGGCTCGAGCAAATCGCAGGCTGTACCAGAAAAACATCACCAGCGTTGCCGAATAAGCAGCTAGTCGGGGCAACACACTTGAAACGTAAAAAGCTATAAGAGCCACCATTGCCATAAATAAATTTAAATAGATCACCTCTACAGGGACAAACTAAAAGAAATCCGAGAAGCGATATTTCTACATCACCTCCGATCATCGAAGATGTACTTATCTATAGAGTGCTTGCCAAGCTCACGAACAATAAAGCTGCTGGTACCGACATGATACCACCTGAGATCTTCAAGACATGCCCTGATCTCGCCACATTTATCTGGCCGCACAAAAGAAAAGCGTAGACGTCATGCAAATTTCCTATAAAATGGAAAGAAGGCATAATAGTAAAACTTCCAAAAATAAGCTCGAACTAACAAAATGCAAGAGCTGGAGGGATAAAACGCTGCTGAATCCCATTAAAAAGATTACTCGTATTGCTATGATCATCATGGACTTCATTTCTGCAACCAATAAAAGATCTCTCCGAAATGAACAGAGCGGGTTTTGACCGAGCCGGTCTCGTGTAGTTCAAATCAACACATTGCGTATAATTAGTGGCCTTTCTCCTTTTTCTTGTGTTTGTGGACTTTGAAAGTGCATTTGACATCATCTGTAGAGGTGCAATATTTTCCACACTGGATAATATCGATACTGCAGACCACTTTATAAACCGCATAAAGGAGATACGAGTATATTGCAATGCTTAGCATAAAGCACGGTTTAAAGGCCAAGAAAGCAGGGACTTTGATATTAATACCAGTGTCAGACAAGGATGTACGCTATCACCTGTACTTTTGCTCTTAGCTCAGCAAACTAACATCGAGGCCCCAAACGAAATTCAATGTTACTTGAGCCAACGGTTGCATGACCTCGACTTTGCAGACGACATCTGCCCAAGGTCACACACGCTGGAAGGTTTCCAAGAAAAACTAAAAAGACTCCTCGTGCAGGCATGAGGCTCGGACTACAAATTAATAACGCCAAAACAAAGTCGATTATTATCTCCACCTCATATAGGAACCCACTACTTTTCAACGGCATCGAAATATCAGATCTTAATATATTAACCTATCTAGGAAGCGTAATATCAATAGCGGGACGGGTGAAGATGTAACAAATCGAGCCCAAAGCGCATATGTCGTCTTATAGAAAGTTTGAAACTCTCTCCAAATATCAAAGTGGCATAAAGTAAACATCTTCAACAGCAGCGTAAAGTCAGTTCTTCTCTATGGATGTGAAACGTGGAATGTAACTGAGTCCATATCAACAAAATTGCAGATGCTTGTGAGTAAACGTCTTCGTAAAATCAACAAAATATTCTGGGCCAACCGCATCACAAGCGCCGTGCTGCTGTCAATAGATGATCAAATCCCCATTGCTTACGAACTCCGCCGTTGAAAATGGATATGTATTTTCCACACGCTAAGAAAATACATCGCTAACTAAGCAAAGGCCAGTCTACAGTGTAACCCTCATGGAATACGGAATGTTGGAAGCCAAAGAACAAAAAGGTGCATATCGGTAGATACGGAACATAGATAACGGGTACTCACATATTAGCGGGATTTTAAGCGTATTTGTTCACTTTATAAATAAAACAGGACTATTAGTCAACCTCAAACCTGTAAATTAAATCACCGTGAGACAAAGCACATGACTAAATATAAATGGGGCATTGTATTTCGAACGCTCAAGCGTTATAAGTAATTTTTGTTTTATTTAGCAATAATGACTGTAATTAAGGTATACTTTATTACTACAACTTCTCCACATTTAAATATTTCTTAATTTGGTAACATATTTACGTCATCACAGGCTTTCAAAAATGCTAACCAATTGACCAGAGTATATTTTCAAGTATTTAAAATTGTATACAGACATATGTCTAAAAGAAAAAATCCAAAATGTTTATGGCTGTTATTAGATCATATTTGATTACAGTTACAGTTGTTTATTATAATAATTCTTGAACTTTAAATTGAAGGTAAAATGATTGCAGAATACCCAGCAGAGCACTGTGGGCACAATGACCAGTTTAAAAATACCTAGCAGAGCACTATAAGCACAGTGACAAGTTTAAAAGACAATAAATCCCAGAAAGCAGTTAGGAGTCCAAAAACTACCACAGATGGCTAAAATAGCTTTTAAAATCCAAAAAATATCACGTCAATCTCCCCCGCCAGCTTTTGTCAGTAGGCGTATAAACAAACGACTTTTACATATTGTTCTATATATCATTTATTTCTTCATAATACCCTCCCCTTTAGAAGGGAGTATATATACTAGGAAGTACGTATATAGTAAGTATATATTATAGTAAGTACATATTAGTCGTTTCGTTATAAATGTCTTATAGTTGTAGATGAAAGTTATAAATGGACGAAATCCTGCAACAGGGTGAAGTTTTCCTTTGAAGGACTAACAAAACTCAGCACCACTTTTTCGACATTTCTGCTTTATAACGTACACAAATATGTATAAAACGTCCCCTGAATGGCTCAAAAGCCTTCTTCTTATAATAGGGCACATATTAGTATCCAGAAAAAGTGAAATTTTCTTACAAGCCCAAATGTATAAATTTTTTTAGATTTCTGAAAAGTCGACCCCCTTAACGATGGACTACTTAACTATGTATTAAAAAAACCTACAAATAAATTTAACGAATCCTAATATAACTTTAATTCTACAATTTGACTAAATGTGAGGCCGTGATCCATGAGTTAAAGCTCCTAAAAAAAGTACTTTCGAACATGGATATCAAGGTACTGAGAAACCTTCCCACATGGACATATCCATCTCAAAAATAATGGAACTTCCTCACTTATCCAACTATGCCCTTTTTATTAAGATTTTTCTATATTTTGGGACCGATTCTACGCGCCAAAGGCGCTCAAAACTTAAATCCTTCAAAAATAAACATGTAGTGTACTCAAATAAAATGTTATTTCCATACGAACTTCGAAATGACATTCATTTTACGATTTGGCTAAATTAGAGGCCCTGGCTTATGGGGCAATAGTCCA
Organism: Hydrotaea diabolus; assembly: GCA_963513945.1. NCBI lineage: Eukaryota > Metazoa > Arthropoda > Insecta > Diptera > Muscidae > Hydrotaea > Hydrotaea diabolus. The sequence continues at coordinate 154,086,161 of OY740720.1, read as the reverse complement.
TACGAACTTTTCTCTATATTTTGGGTCCGGTTCTACTGGCCAACTGGACCCAAAACTAAGAACTCTTCATTAATCAACATGTGTGTACTCAAAAACAATAACATTTTACACGTATCTTGATAACCACTAATTTTACGATTTAGCTGAATTGAAGGCCCTGGCCAATGGACCATAACTTCTTGACGAATATTGACTTACCACCAACAAATATCAACCAATACTGGAACGCAATCCGTGATGAAACGTATAAAAGCTTCAGCACGGCCATGCTTACGAATTTTTCACTCTTTGATTTTTATGCACTCTTAAATCGGAAAAAATAATATTTTTTGGCAAATTATTGCAGTTCATTTTATGAACACTTAAAGGTATACCTCATTACCTTTCTACACAAATACATTCTTCAACAGATACTACCCGATAAACAAAGTTATGCACCAATAACACTAGTTAACAAACTATGATTTTTTCCTGGTCCAGAGTTCAAATATTTTTTCCAATAGATTTCGGTCTCCTAAACACGAAAAGGAATTTTAAAAAAATTTTCTCATTTTTCTCAATTTGCAAGAAAGAATTTTTGGAATTTTTTTACGTTTTTTTTATGAGATGTCTCAGATGTCTCATTTAAGACCATTACCTCCACACGCTATCAAGAGTGGTCTCAAATGAAAGGAAATTAGCTTTTCTAAAACCTTGTCATACAAGGTACTAAAATCAGTTCAGTTTTGACGTAAGAGGCTTTTAAAATTTAAAAAATTGAATTTTTAACGCAAAAATCACGATTTTAAATTAAAAAATATAAAAATAAATGGAGCATAATGTTTGGACTTTCTCAAGCAAAACAAGCCATGGTTTGAAATTGGGCGACAAATTGTAGAGCTACACGTTAAAAAATTCCAAGCTTCCAATTTTCTAACTTGAAAAAAAGTTTTAAAATTCATTTTAGTGTTTAAGAGGCTAAAATTTATAGAAAAAAATATTAGAACTCTGGACCAAAATGTTGTAAACTAGTGTAATCACAGTGACGATTACCAAAACTACATTCACGTGACAAATCACTTCGACACACACACTATTATATACTTCTTAATAATATTAATACATTAAAACCAGATTTGACAAATCACTTCGACACACACACTATTATATACTTCTTAATAATATTTTTATTAGCATATTTGTTAGAGTAATTTTCATTTTAGACAACTTGTATACACTTGCAACTTTTTATATAGCCAACACGGGAGTTTGTTTCTAATCTGAGCTCAAATATCGGATTATTGAATACAGCAAAGGGTTTCAAATTTGGCAGCTTGGCTTTAAATAATGAGTTACCATCTGACTCCTATTTTTGGTCTTTGCGTCTTCCAAACTGCTAGGAATAATTTGCCTTCATTAGATTTTGAAAATAGTTTACTTCAAAAACCAGTTATTGATCCCACAGTGCAGAGGCCCAGGTCGTATGGAAATTTTTGACGGCGACGGTAGAAGAAAATATGACCGGCGGCATTTAAAAGCAGCCTTAACTCGGCCTGGAAAACTTATCGACGTTTTTTTGATTCTTCCCGATTGCAGTTGTTTGTATTGTCTTATTGGTCACAATATCGAATTTGTCTTCTTGGCTTCTGTCATCAAACAACTTTCTCAGTCTTAAAATGCCTCCACCTCTCCCGATTTGTATTGTCTCATAAGTCACATTGTCTAATTTGTCTTCTTGGATTGTGCCCTCATACAACTTTCTCAGTCAAAAAATTACTTAGTATTTTACTTATATCTTAAATGTTCTTTGGAGTTATACAGCGTGCCAGCAAGTTTCATTTCATGGAATTATAACAATTAAGTGCAGTTCACAAGGCCGAAAACAAAATTCCTGAAACTCTGATCAAAAATGACTACTGCGGTCCTCACCTAGTGTGGCCTCAATTTATATCCATTGCGGCCACACTGTTTTTTCATTAAGTCCGATTGCTCTCTAATCCCTCATCAACCTACTCCTTATATGCTGAATATGCCTAATAACATTGTGTAAATCTCTTTCTAGTTCTTGCCCAACATCCGGTTGTGACATTATCCTTGCTCTGACTTACAAACACACACACACACTCATACATTGTTTATCAAAACATACATAGTCGGATTGACATCCTACAAAAACATCATTAAATTCCTAGCCCAGTTAAGTTGAATCTAACCACGTTGCCCACATCAGCACAAAACACACACACACATGTAGCCCCTTAAGAGCCGCAATTTGTAGCTGAAGAGTGTAATTAGTGTATGGTACAGCCATGCTAATCGGCCGTAGCGCCCAAGCCCTTCTCCTCCGCCCTCCCTTAATGGCTGAGAACGAAGACAAACAAAGGATATGGTGAAAAATCTGGTTTTAATTAAAACTATTCGTACTGTTTTACAGCAAAAGAGAAGGAAAAAAAACAACAGACAGAACATAACAGCAAAATAAACGAAACAAATGAAAGAAGCCAAATGAGCAACAGCTCAAAAGAAGAGTGGAAAAACTATTAAAAAATGATTAAAAACAATTCAACAGATCGGACCACGTCGCTCATATGAAATGTTAACAAATGACCAGGGCTGGGTTACGCCAAATGGAACGAAAGTGAAAGCGCAATTTGTAATGAACCCAAAATAAAAAGAAAACGCATTAATCGGCAGCGAACGCAATTTGATGTATTGCGAAACAACAAACGTGGTTTTGGTGTTTATCTCTTTGTTTGTTTTGAAAAGCCAAACAAAAAAGTCGAATTCCTCGCGGGGAGGAAAAGATTAGCGCCACCACCACAATTCTTATGCCATCTTAGCAGCGTAAATAGATTTCTGTACAGAATTCCTAATGAATCGGATGTACATATATTTAAAATAAAAAAGGCAATATATTTTAATTTTTAATTTAAATTAAACATTCCGTTGAGGTCCTAAAAGAAAACATACGCTTGAATACTTTTCAGTTTCCTTAATCACCGCCATAAATTAATCTCACGGTTGTTGGGAAAAAACAGACAAAGTTTTGGAATTTTTTTGATTTTATGCTAATTTTTAACTTTAAGGATTTATTTCAAGGAAATTATAAAATGAACGCTTCGATGGTTACAGCAATAAATGCTTATTACCATAAATACAATTAAGGAAGAAAGCCCTCAGTAAAGTTTTGAACTTTGACCTTTCGTCTTAGGCGATTATTGGCTAAGTTTTACCTATAGGAACTTTGAAACTAAAAACTTTTAGAAAAACCTTCGGAGTTAGGGAGAAATACTTAAGTTTACTTAATTCCAACAACATCCAATTAAGGAACAGGATTAGTAAGCTGTGCACGTTTTTATTTTTATACTCACTGACCGGGACCAATTGTTTAAATCCGATTCCAAATGGCAAATGCATTTTATAGAAAAGTATTTTACACAGCTTAGAGATTTATCTCTGACTTCATAGAGTGTCTAGCATTTACGAGGTGGAAAGTAGCAGATGAAAAATTTTTAAGATATTATTGCTTGGACTTAAATCTATGTTTACTTCTATTATTTTAAAGCACTCTAAACATCACAGCACGACCGACCACAAGTTCGCTCAAATTTTTCATTTTATTTTACCAGAAGACCCGGATTTTGGCCAAAAAATCATCTTCAGGGACTGGGTCTATTTCAAGCTCATGGGCTATTGTAATAAACCAAATTGCTGTTATTAAACCGAATAAAGTCCACCAGTGTTTGACGAAGTATCATTGAACCCACAAAGGTTGGCTTTTTGGTGATATTTGATGTATGACGGCATCATTTGAAAATATTTAAGCCATCAAGAATCCTTGCCATGAATTGATGTTTTCCGACTCTCTATAGTCAAAGTCCGACAAAATCGATATATACAAAATATGGTTCCAACTAGATGGAGCTACTTGAACAGGTTTTCCAATAGGGACATAACAATTTCATATACTTATAAGGGGTGTTTTTTATTGGGGTATAGAACTTTAAGTTGGCATCACTTTTTTAACTGGCGGCCATTTTGTCAGCTGTCAAGTGTTTAATATTTAGTTTGGTTTGCCATTTCATCATGAACAGGTTGACAAAAGAACAACGCTTGCAAATCGTGCAAACATTTTTTCTGATCTTTTAGTGTCGAAACGTTAGTCGAAGTCAACATTTTCATCAAGGTAAAGTTCTCTTACGAGCAACATTTGGAAATCATTAAAAATTACTACCGAACTACTGTGTCAGTGGTCGCAACTTTCAGAGCGCTAACTCGAATTTGCGGCCGTAATAATCGTCCCACCCGACAGGCTGTGCGTGCTATAGTAAATAAATTTGGATCCAAATTTTTACTTTTGGATGTTCCGGCACCAAAGACAGAAAGGAGGTCCAAGCCTCGAAGTTATGAAGGAACAATTTTGGGAAATCCAAAAGCGAGCTTACATCTATTGGCCACCGCGATCATGTGGTGTGTAGCATCACTGGGTTACAAAAATAACACTTAATAGGTGTGATATTTTACCATAATCCCCCTGCTCTATGGAAGAGTCCATTGATTGAATTTTTTGTATTGAAGTAGCTTCATCTTAACATTGTTGTATAATTGTTTGAATAACAATGGGTAAATGTAAATAGTGTTCCAACTTAATTCTCGAATTCAATTGTGAGTACCACCTTAACGTCCAACATAATATGACATTTCTTTGTTTCAAAGTTGGAAAAATTCAACCATGGAGAGGTACACAATTGTTAAGATTTACGAAAACGGGCGTTCAATTTTTTTATTAATAATTCATTTACTACAATAGAGGTTAACAACAGGTTACTATTGTTCCCCAGCGCCACCTGGACAATTTAGGGCGAGTTGGCATAAATGTTCAAAAAAATAAAATATTTACAGAAAAGGAAAAGAATGCATTTTGTGCACTTCGTGATTTTATATCATCAAAACAGGTCTGTAGGAAACGTAAAATCACCTGTGCATGCTCGCATAGTTTGTTCAGCGGAAAACATTCGAAGTTGTTCGCGATAGTGTGACATAAGAGCCTTTAACTTCGACTGGTGATAACGGACTTCTTGTGATCAGAAATTGAGGATAGGGACCATAGACGATATGTGGAACCAACAGGATGGTGCCACTTGCCACATAGTTAACAAAACAATGGTTCTTTTGCAAGAGAAATTTAATGGTTATGTTATCTCATGTCGTGGTGATGTTGTAATTTGAGACAGTTGGACTTCCTTCTTTGGGGATCTTTAAGAAGAAAATTGTACCTTAATAAGCCAAGAACAATTCAATAGCTAAAGGATGAAATAATTCGGCACATTAACGACATTGAACCTCCATTATGTCTTAGAGTCATTAAAAATATGGTCCATTGGAAAGAAATGTGCTACCGAAGCCGTGGTGAGCATTTGGAGGATATTTTGTTTCACTCATAATTGGCATTGATCCTTTTATAATAATAAAAAATATTAAAATAAATCTCTGAAAACTATTTTATTTATTTAGCATTATTAACGTGCGTTTTAGTTGGACCATATTTCACAACCGACGATACCTGAAATAGCCTTACTGATAAAGGCTATGTATGAATTTAACTAACAGGACTTTCGTTTTTTCACAGCTTTTTCATATGAAATTTGCAAATTACATACTATCCACTTCAAATGTCAACTCGTGATTACTACACATTTTTCTGTCCAGAAACTGCTTTCACTTTTAGTGGACTTTAAAATTGTTTTTAAAAAATGTTCACTTCACCGCTTAAAGCCGCACGCACGCTGTTGCGGTTTTAAGATTGCACACATTTCAGTGGAAAACGAAAACCCCGGCGTGGCGTGTAAAAGTCAAGTCATATTTTTCAAGTGTAATCAACTAATTTGCAATTCAATTAACAGAACTGTTAAAACTATTTGCACGAATCAAACCACATCCCCTCACCCGTCCCGCCGTGAACAGCCCACAGCATTACATATGTACGAGGCATGCAATGCAAGCATGAATCAGCCGACAAATGAGCGGATGTACACCAAAAAAAATCAAAGAACCATAAACATTCATTTGTATATAACGCCAACAGACAGAGAGAGAGAGACCAACCGACCGACCGACAGACTGACTGACATGCATATGTGAAGAAAACTACTCGAACAAATACATAAATACATGCTTGCCAAGTTGCATGCATGTGTACGTGCATGGAACTGCACCCTGCCATATGCAATTATTAAACAAAGTTACTTTAACACGTACACGAACACGAACATGAGCACACGCACAACACTACACTCGCTAACACGCACTCACATACCCAAAAACTCTAAAGTTACTCACACACACGAAATGTTGCTTCAAACTTATGTTGTTGTTGACTTTTCTACTGCTACAACTGATAAATTCTCGTACCTACCAAACAACCGTGAAAATACAGTTGTGTTTTACATAGAAAAGGAGCGTGAGTGAGAGAGAGAGAGAGTACTAGGGATTAAATCTTAAGACCCTCTTTGCTGGCTTAAAAAGGGTCCCGGCACACTCACACATACACACCCACATGCATACATCACTTACAACTTAATTAATTTTTTATTTTTTAAATTTCTACAATATTTTCAGGTAAAGATCCCCGGCAAACCTCAAAGATATCGTGGCTAAGGGAGAAACGAATATAAACCGCTCACACGTCTCCGTACTAATTGCTGACAGTGAGTATACATACGGATGTTGGTACTTGATGCGACTGCGAGCCGTATTTTGCTGTTACGGATACAAAGCCGGTTGTCATTTGCGCTTATGTAGGTGCCAAAATGTGTTTGCTTTGTTCGTTCTTTCCTTCTTTCTTTCTTTTCATAACCACTACATAAAAAATATGACTCAAATTAAAAATTTATGTTAGATTTGGTTATAAATGTGCTCAGGTACCTAAATAAAAACGTGTCGGTCGGCGGTTCGCTTGCTCATTCGTTCGTTAATGTGTTTAAGGAAATGTTTAGAGGCCAGAGAGGTGAGTTGCAATTTGGGCCAAATAAAGCGATTTTTAAAAGGTCAACGACGACAAGTGTTATTTGGAAGGTGTAAATGAAAAGCTTTTAAGTTTTTAAATGGCATTTAAAAATAATATACGTGAAATAGAACAAATGAAGCATGAATTTCGAGGGTGTAGGGAGTCTCGCAAAAATAACGACTACATAAATAAATGGGTTAGAAAGGACATATAAAAGAAATTTGAAAACATTAAGATTTTTGGTTTAATAAACTAAATGGAAAATTTAAATATTAGAAAAAAAGAGTTGAAAGAAATCTATTGATGGCTCTTAATGTGGAGTCTCTAAAGAGGTGGTAAGAGTGAATTGTGTGAAAATAACTTGAAAAGTGAGCTTAACAAGAGTAGTTCACATACATTTAATGAGAACCTGGTCTTAAAGAGTTCGGTTTTCCTTTCAACAATTGCTGCAAAGCTTTCTGATGAAGGTCGTCACGGACTCGAAATCGCGGAAATATCAGTGTGAATACACGAAAATCAATGTCATTTTGCCAATTCGTTAAAAACTTGTCTTCTATTTAAATAATATGCAGAAGGTCTCAAGCCGGTTAATCCCTGTTCAATGTGTAAAAGCAAACGACCGAAATAAAACAACCGTGCTAAACAATATAAAGGAACATATTTGAATAGGCAAAATACAAACGAGTAAAACAATATTAAGAAACATATTTGAATAGACAAAATCCATATTTACAAATCTTAAGCAATTTTCTTCACGTCCTTACTAAGCGCTGCTATATTTTGGGCAATGTAGAATATCGGAGAAAATACGTTTTTGCAATTTCCTGCTCTACTGGGTAGATGGGTATACAAGGAAATGTCCCATATTATACACTTTTCTTGACATCCTCTTGCCTGGTCCCGCCAACGTTCCATAAGAAAATTTCTGTAAATGCATTCTCTTGAAAAAAAATTCTCTCTCTTGCTTCAACGGAAGCGTTTCAACGTTGTTGACATCTTATGGTAGACTATGGACTTTAAGCTGCGTCAGAGAAAGTAATCGAGTGTATGCTATCCTTGTAATAGCTCAATCGCCAATTTTTTTTTTTTGCAAACTGCGAAGTGATTCCAACAACTTTGTTTGAAAAACTCTATACCGAGGACTATAGCATGCAACGGTGTGTTTCCTCGCCAGTTCTAAAGAAAAAGACCAAATATTGCCGCCAGGTCCTAGATAGAACAAAACTGGCAATCTTTTTGTGGATAGCGACTTTTTACTGACCGAGCAGATGATGACCGAGCACCACTGATCACTCCAATTATAGTGCTTTTGTTTGTTGATATAGCTGCCAATTTAAAATAAGCCCAGTCTGCGAAGAGAAGTTTTTGACTAAAATCAGTGTCAATGGCCAACATTTGACACCAAATTAGTGAATTGAGGGGTTGTCTAAGGTCACCCAGCCAGTACATGTTTATACTAATGTAGCTTCATAATTAACCGTCAAATAATGACAGACTGACTTTCTGACGATGCCTAGATGAGCTGAGAGGCTCCTAAACAATATTTCAGGGTCTTCTGCAATACTGACAGCTGCTACAGCTTTCAATCTCACGGTAGAAGGTTATTTGTACCTAATTCACCTGTCAAAAGGTCTGTCACCTTTGGCTAGGGACTGGCACTTCGGCTCTGTACACGCTACAACAATAACATTAACGACAGCTTTGTTGTTTTTTACTTTACTGTCAAGTAATCGGCTTATAGTTGTGGAGATAAAGAGACATTCAATGTGTACCTTGTGAGTATTTTTGTGATTAGGGATCAAGTTGAAGGCTCACCTAATACTGCTGGCCGAGCCTTAAACGGTCCATGGGTTCAGCATTGTCAACACTTTCAATGCATCAATTAGACGTTAAAAATCGAATACTATTGTTGCTCTAGGCATGGAAATTCAGTCTGATGCTCTCGTCGTTGAAAAATCGAATACTATTACTGCTCTAGACATGAAAAATAGAAAACTCTCGAAAATAAGCCATTAAGTCTTTTAGTTTTTTAAGGCTACAAAAGAAACTCTTAACTCCTAATACAACCTTTTTAAAATATTCACTACCTACATTTGGCCAGTACATTTCACACATCTAGGCCAGTGGCCAAAGGTCTTTTTCTGAGGTTTCTGAACCGGTTGTGATGAAGGGCGCTGAAAATTTGTTTTACCTATTGTTCACCTCTATTGTCGAAAGAAGGTCTCCATTGTCGCTATTTTATATGTACTTGAACGTGTTGTGCTCTTTTGCGATAAGTGCCTCCATTCACCAAGTTCTAGTGCTCTTAGCACTCGGTTGTCCACAATTTCTTGTCTTTTTGCTTAAATTAGCCTACTGATCGAGCGCTGCATTACATAGGAAAGTTCGGTTTATATCCCAGATTAAACAGAGTTCCTGAATATTTCAATCAAATGTGAATTAATAGTACTTCATTTTTGCTTATCAACTCGTTCTCCCATGGCCAACAAAATTACTTCAATTATAAGTAGCACCTTCTAGTTTTAGGTCTAACACAAAAAAACCCTGAAGTCTTCTTTAATTGTTTTAGTCATATTTATTTTGACCATCTGTCGGTTGGCTCACGCGATAACTGAAGAAAGGAGTCACTAATAGTATTCATAATTTAAGTAAAAAAAACTTGTTCAGACTTTCAGTGATTCCTTTTTTACTTGAAAAACAAGACACTAACAGTATTCATATTTTAAAGGGGAAAAACTTGTTGGACTTTTAGAGATTACTACGAAATATTTACTGGAAACCCCCATATCGACACTGTCACATCCGTGATTGCTCAAGTTCATCTGTAGTCTTACCAAGTCTCACAAGTTCTTTACTTACATTGCCTCATAAGGGATTAAAATTTCGCGTTTCAATACCTTTTATGAGCAAAGTATCAATAATGACATTCCTTAACTCACAAGCCGAAGCTATGTTTCTTTTCCTTTTGTTTTAAGCCTTTTTCCCCAGCAAGGATATTTCATATTTCCTTGAGGAATACTTAATCACTTGAAACCGCAACTGCCAAGCGGGATATTCGCACATTAGAGAAGGAGAGCAGCTTTGGGTTGAAAGTTTTTCCATAATACGCTCGTCTAGCGGTAGACACATAAATCCTGTTTATATTTCATATCCTTGCAGCAGCAATTCACTTTTATGGTGCTGCACACATACGCACACACAGAGACAAACATCCACACGCACTCACCAGTAAATACATGTGAATTATCTCCGGCGACGGGAAAGGAAATATTGTTTGGTCCCTCAAAATTTATAGCTTTTCGGCGTTTTTCTTGCTCCCCTGGCTTTTTCTGCTTCTAGCCTTGTTTTTGTTGGTATTTGCATGACTTTAACAAAAGCGAAAGGACACAATTTATGACTTTTTAGGTGTAGGAGCACAAGTGTGCTCTTGGCCCGGGCAACGCAATAATGAGACGGAAATTAATGTTTTATTTATGTTAAAGTTACATATATATTTTTCCTGCGCTTTAGTAAGCGCTAATAAACACTTCATCGCTAGTTGAATCATATATACATATATATCATATCGTATAAAGTCAGCCGGCGTCACTGAATACTGTAGGGTTTACTAAAATTTAATTGAATTAAAGGATGACATGTGGTAAAATAATGATCTCGGCCACATAATGCCATCTATACACAATTGGTAAGCATGGTAGAGCAAAAGTAGAAAAACCTCTGATTTTTCATTTTCTTTGTTTTAGGAATTTAAGGCCCCCAACTATGTAACTGCAGTAAATGGGGTGAAACCTGGTTGGAAGCACAATCCCCTGGTATACCCGTTTTGGCATTATCGCCCTCACTTAGCGATTAGCTTCGAGTGTTAGTCTAATGCCAAGAAAATAATCAACAATGTTTAATACCTTATCACTGACCACCGGTGCGTATGATTAATATTGTAATTCTTAATCCAACGTCAGATAAATCATTCGCCACCGGTTACCTAAGATTGCTTGCATTATCTTCATTGTTATGCGATGCAATTAGGTTTATTAATTGTGCTACAAAACTTCCGTGTAATGCGCAAAACATTCCTGAGAATAGTAAAATCAACAACAAAAATAATTATAATATAATATGGAAGCAAAGGGGCTCACATCATAACTCAGGCATGCTAGCATTACACATTTGCCATAGCATTAGTGGATTACATGTACTAAACGTTGCTTCTCGTAGATTCTTATGAATTTTAAATGCTCTCCACTGCAAACTAGAGTTGGTTAATACAATTGTTGGCGCATTCACTCAAATGAAATCGTACATTCATTTATTCCTCGGTACTTTCGTTTATTCATTCATTCAATTACACTGCAAGTTTGTTCTTTCATTTGTTTGTTCCGCCATCCTCCGCCATACTACTCCATTCCGCAGTTTCCATTTGAAACTGAAACAGAAACAGAAACAAAACTTACCTCTACAATTTTCAAGTAGATGTGATTGAGACTTCGGATATGAATGTGGAGATGACGATGGCTTGGCGAGGATGCGGAACTAACAGAATAATCCGAGGTGGAAATAATAACGCCAAACTGACTGTGAGTGAGACTACACGAGTATGCAAACTAAACTATCACAATAATGGAGCGAAATTACTTTGGAAATGGAAATTGCAATTTGTTGCACAACATGATTATATTTTTCTTCTTGTTTGTTCCACTTTTTTCGTTATACTTTTTTGCTTTTTTTATTATTCGAAATTCATAATGATTTTCTTTAGTTTGTATACAAATGTTGGAAGCATCGTCACAGACTCTTAAAGTTGTTACACACTAGTGGTAGGTATTAACAGAAGATTACAAGATAATGTGCAAAGAAAATATAATTCAATGAAATGGGATAAGAATTGCTTAAAAAAAACCAAAAAACAAGTAAAGCATATTATCCTCACAGCTGCAGTATTGATGAGTTTAATTAATTCCGAATTCCGATAGAATCTTCAAGACACCATGAATTACTGCATAGATAGATGGTCTGTAGTAGGTAATTCTTCTTTAGAATTTTTTTAAAAATAGTGAAGCTTAAAATTAATTTGTGACTCTCACTTAAGATAAGTTGTAACTTTAATGGAAACATAAAAACACCCTGAAAAACTGCATTCATAGCTGGTCAAAAGTTCGAAGTACTACTTCACAACATTTTTAAAGATAGTTTAGGTGTAGATGTTTCTATATACCACCCTCTAGAAAAGGCTTTACTCTCAGATATATTGTGTTTAGCTTTATAGATTTTTTATGATAGGGAGCAAAGGAAGGAAGCTATTTGAGGAGCTTTAGAATCACTTAGAACTGTCGATTTATCTCACCAAAGAAGCCAGTGACGGCATGGCATTCTGTTCAAGGTTGTCAAGAAGCTGGCAGCCCAAAATAAAAGAGTCGTCATTTATTTAGACTTAAACGCCAGCCAAACTCGAGTTAATGTCTCAAAGAAACTTTTTCCTCACATTTGTTGTTGTTGTCGCACATATGTTTGCCGGGTTGACGACCTTTGGCCGAAGAATTGCTCTTCGGGGCAAGCCTCAAAATGTGTTAGTCGTCGTTCCTTGAGACTATAACACTCGCACAGCAAATTTTATATTTTTTGACGTCGCTCAACAGTAGTCAGTCTAAGATATGTCCCTAGGCACAGCACAGAGTTATGCCATACCTCCAGTCAGTCCAGTCTTTTGCAAACCCTTTAACTACCCTTTAACTAATATGAGAAGATACAATGTGACGCTCGTTGGAAGAACCTTGTATTGGAAGTGTCGAAAGAAGCACTTAAGTGTATAGGCTTTCTAAAGCGGCGTAAGAAATAGTTCACTCCCTTTAATCTTTTTAACATCTATTAATCTATATCAGGCCTAAGATGGAATAGAACTCCCATACATGGGCAGGTGCTCCAAAATTATCCTTGGAGCTACTTGACTGTGTTCAAAGGAGAGTGGTGGTGCTGATAGTTGACAGTGGGGTATCCAACTCAATTGTCTCCCTCTTGCATCGTTGGAATGTGGGCTGTGTCTCGCTGTTCTATCATTAATTGATGTGTATTCCAAGGACATTCGTCGACTTATTCCTGACCTTAGGATGTTTGACAGGAATACGCCACTTTCCAGGAATTTACTCCCGTTTTTAATCGAATGGCCGGTTGACCGCACTATACACTACAGATCAAATTCGTTTTTAGCCCGTTCAGTCCGTATGTGTAATCGACTTCCGGCAGATGTGTTTCCCACCAATAACGACGTCCAGAGTATCAAGACCAGTGTCAATATTGAAAATGGACTAACTCGGTCAAAAGGGTACACAGTTGCCCTTTGAGCGGCTAAGTAGCTTGGAACAAAATTGACATTACCACTATACAACTTAAATAATTGACCTTTGAATAAGCTTTTCTTTGCAGTCGTAGGCATAAATACTTTAAACATCCCTAAATAAACGTGGCTATAGGACCCTTGTGTAATAATGTCCATGAGGTACAAGGAAGTAGCGTTGCTTTCACAAGTGCCACAACGTCCATGCTAATGTTTGAATGTATATGCATTTCTTTTAAAACCGGGGTGTAGAACCGGTGTACATCGGTTATATGGATATCACGAAAGAACTTTCTCAGGGAGTACCTAGATTTGGCCTGCCTATAGCTGAAACCTTTAAACCCTTAAGAAAGGCCGCCAACGCAGAGCATTTTTAATTTTTGGGTCATGTAAAGGTAGGGGATATTTAATTTTGCACTGTACACTAAACGAAGAGCACTTCTGAACTTAGTCGATATCGCTATTATTCCGACGCGAGAAATATTTGCACATTTCGAATTCGACACGGTGTCATTTTAAAAAATGTCGAATCGGAGCATTTTTCCAATCGATAACCGCAAATTTCACTTAAATGTTAAATTGTTAGCCAAGTTTTGAAAACAGATTTATATATCTAAGATCTTGATATTTACAAGGTTTTCCTATCTCATTTTTGGGAGAAGAATTTACTGTAGAACACTGTAGTAAATTGAACCTGCAACTTATGAGACTACAATATTATCCAAACTTCTTATACACTTAAAGTTTCTTTTTTTGTGTAGTAATCCCTTTTTTGGCCACAACATCCCTTTCGAATTCCCCATGCGTCCATAACCTCAAAAAGAAAAAAACTTTAACAAATTTATTACCTAAAGAAACCAATTAAATGTTAATGAAAGCCAACCGAACGAACAACCAGCCAAGCAACTCAGCGCAACTCAACTCCAAATAAATGTGGCCAAAGTGTTGTTATTTTGCAAATTAATTTTAACGCAAAACTTTTCAGTTTTATCTCTCTTCGAACCTCATTTAATTACACTTGAGCTAAAAACTTTGCTTACACCGAGCGAAAGAGCCATCAACATACCTATCGCTGGCAGCGTTTCAATACCAGCGAAATTAACGCATACTTAATTGCTTGCAGCAACTTATGCTACTTATGTTGCAGCGTAAGCTGAAGCTTCTTGCTGATGTTAGATGTTTGTTAAATTTGCATGGCAATTAATCTTTTGCTAGCATTTGCCACCAACCAAACTAGAATGCTGGCCAGTGCCATTGAAAAGTTGCCAAAAGATGCGAAAGGAACAAATGTTGCCTTCTATTTAATAAATGACATTTTTATCGGAATGTGTATATATATGTATGTGTGTATATAAGTTTGTATATATACAAGCCTGTGTTCCTTTCAATGAGTATGTGTGACAAATGGTGCATGGCACCTATAAATCAAAAATGTCATTTTAGTGAAAGATATTCCAATTCTATTTGGCCTTAATGGCCAAATATCATGGACAGGTTTTGCCTTAAGTCCATCGCTTTTGGCCTTTTGTAGCTCAACATTGTTGCTAAACATTTGGGAAATTTTCGAGAAACCACCCCCAGTTGCCTCCGAACCATTGAAAACTTTTCCATGGGACTCTCTGTACGTTTGCGCCATGAGCCACAATGAAAAATCCCAAAATATCTGCAAACAAACTGTTGGACGTGGAATTATGCAGACCCTGTTTAATGGCTGCCTTTTACGTTTGGTGAAGAGTGGTGAAGACGGCGACGACAATGGCGATGGCGACAGCGGGGAAACAGTTGTTGATTTCTAATGCAGCAAACAAGAGCTGGAGGCAAATTGGTTAATTGGCAAGTGGGGGCGCCTTTGAAATATTTACTTAGAAAAAACAGGGATTTCTAAAAACAGCTGCAACAAAATAAAGAAACAATTGTGTTTCAAATTACTTTGAATGTTTAGATTAGAGCCGAGGGAGTTGTTAGACAAGGTCGGGATTTCCAGAAGCGAGATTCAACAACTTGAGGGAGGTAGACATCCGTCAGCCTATTATATAGGCACAACAGTCAACTAGGTATTACTGAACAAGGCTATGCTAACGTGACAATGACAAACATCGACAATAACATTGAAGCACTAGAGTCCAAGTCCATAGAAAAGTTCTGTGAGAGTCTACAGGATTAAGTTAAATTCAGTTTTTATAAAATAGAAGCAGAGCATAGTTTTGGTCAGTACATTAAACAACAGAAATAATAAATTGTTTTGCTTAAAAACAAAAACAGATTTTATGTACTTTTCTATATCTATTGAGGCGCCACCTAATATCGTTATTATGTGGTCTTATTTTTGATTTTGAAAATTTACCACAGTACTTTGGATTTTTTCCTGTATTAACCGCCCAGACTGTGGCTTGGGCTACAATCACTCTTAGATTATATACGTGGTCCATCTACTGTTTCGGTAATCGAAAGCCAGTTAACTCAGCTCCCAATTCTGGTGACGTCTTTGCAAGACTTCGTGCGAGAGTGTTTCGAACGCTGCTTTAAAATCTTCTCACATTACACACAATGGGTATCCCCACCGATTCCATTAATTTCTCTTCAATCACTGTCACTATCAATTGTCCGATTTTCGGTTTTAGGCGATGTGAGCGATAACTTTATTATTGTCACATACAAGTTTTATACCCCACCAATTGCCTCGTTCCGTGAAATCCCCCTTTCTGTGGCAACTTAACGAAAGGCGTAATGATTTTGGCACTTAATAGTGGTTCTACTTTAAGCTGCTCTGGCGAGATTTCATCACCGCCATCTGTTTTATTGTTTTTAAGAAACTTGAAGCAATTCACGATGACTCTAGTATCAGGGTAGCTTGTAGATATGCCCATTCTGCATGTATGTGATGTACAGCTACATAATAAGTTTGCTTTAATTACACTTTTAGGTCCGCCGTGTTGTGGTAGTTCAAATCCGGGTAGAAACACATCAACAATTTTCAGCGGCGGGTGTTTCTCTACGTAAATGCCGTCAACTTAACTAGTACGAGATTTATGTGGTGCGACCTCACTGGTTTGAGAGAAGTTTCCCCTTGTTCCTTAATAGGATATTGTGGAAATTAAGTAAGTATGGTTACACTTTCAGATAGTATTCTGGTATAGCTTTATTAGCATATAGTAGAGCCTCATTGGCTTTGCTGATATAAGTCGCTCACATCAAACACTCGAGAAGATCGTGTACGAAATTTTAAGTAAACTTAACTACGCGGGATAGTGGATACCAGGCATCCATTGTTTAGTGTCCCCTGGGTATCGTAAGAATATCACATTGAATCCAATGAGTCTCTTGCAGTCCCTTTCTTAGTCTATCCCAACACTCAGAAATTGTAGTCTATCTGTTTAAACCAAATTGTGTCGGTAATATATAAAGGCTTGTAACCAACTCAACCCCTTCTGCCTTCTCTTTACCAATTCGTCGAAATCCACCAAATGTTGGTTTCATCAGATTTTTGTCAATGTTCATACCAATTGTGAAAGAGTTCAGGACGAAATTCAGTTTTATTTCTTTGAGTTTGTCCCCAGTTTGTCAAACAAGAGCGATATGATAGCACTACCTTCAGGTCAAAAATTATTTCCTTACCTCTTTGAGTAACAGGAGGGGGAAATTTTCTCAAATCTGAATTTTTATTCTAATCTAACACTTACTTTGCCTCTGCAAACAAATATCACCATTAGCCACTCGATGTAATTCAAGAATTTTTCGCTTATCCCTTTAAGTGACATCAGGGCGAATGTCTTTCAAATCTTAATTCTAATTTGAATCAAACACTTCTCTTTACTACGCCTCTGCTACCAAATAACTGCGATAAAATGACATTACCATTAAATTAAAAATGTTTCATCCATCCCTTTGAGTAATTAAAGGGGGAATTTCTTTCATATCTGATTTCCTCCTTAACATGCACCTGCTTTAAAATAACACTTCAGGCAAGAGCAATACAATCGTACGACCTTTAATTCATGAATGCTTTGCTGATCACTTTGAGCAACAGGAAAAAACATTTCTAATTAGAATTCTAAATCCATTGTGACACTTTCCTTTACTACGCCTCTGCTGCCAAATAACACCTTAAACAACAGCGACAACATGACAACACCTTTAGTCAAAAAATGTTTCACCCATCCCTTTAAGTAATAGAAGAGGAAATTTCTTTCAAATCTGTATTTTCTCTTTATTACGCCTCTGCTTCAATATAACACTTCAGGCAAGAACGATACAATCACACGACCTTTAATTCAACAATGCTTTGCCCATCCCTTTGAGTAACAGGAAAACAAATGTCTTTCTAATTAGAATTCTAAATCCATTGTGACACTTCCCTTTGCTACGCCTCTGCTCCTAAAAAACACCTACGCCAGGTTACGTTTTCTTCCACCCATAGCCCTGCAAAAATGAAAAAAGTGCCCCAGGTTAAGAAACATTTTTCCATTCAAACATTTTCAGTCATTGTAGAACTACATACGTCCAAACAAATCTGTATCTAAGAACGAGAGTGTGTGTGTGTTTGTGTATGTGAGTACTGACAATACATCCATCTCCAACAACAAACACACCCCATCAACATTTCATGGTAAACTAAGGCATTCTCTGTAAACATTGCAGGACTATTCTCTCCTACATGTAAGTGTGGGTACAGTGACAATCCAGACATATCTCTATAGGTACGCGTGTGTGCTGTGTATGTACGCTCAGCTGATTTCAATGAATAATAATAACAGCAACGGCAACAAGAACACCAACAGGACAAAGATATTGACACAGCGCTACTGCTGCTCGCACTACCACAACACAATGAAAGCAACGTGATTGAGGGACAAGGCCAGATTTGCATTTTTTTGGTTATAAATGATTGATGTTTTTGTTTGAAAAAGAGATAGACGATATTACCGTACAGCATACAATTTACATAAATCATGTAAAAGAGCACAGTAGGGTGGGTGGGTAGGTGTGTGAGAGAGTGTTAATGTCTACACTATGAGGATGTGTTGGGCTCCAAATGTAGATAGTAACAGTATATCAAAAGAACACCCACACACACACCTCCATGCATAGATCAACAAAACAATTTAAGATGCTTACAGCAACAGTTTTAATAGCAATAGAACATCAGAATAAAGCACACAGACTAGAACACATCATTCAGTTAAAGTACTTTTGCTCATAACAGAGATTTAACGTAAGATTACCCTTAACAAACCCCTCTGGAAGTTCTTTCTACATTTCACTCAACAGTCATCATCAGTTGCGCTATAGTTGAAAGTTAAAATATAAAAAAGTGTCTGTTCTTATCCTCTGCCGTCCTTTGTACCATTATTTTGTACTCCGAAGGAGGAAGTCAAATAATTTATGCTATAATTTTAGTTATCTTTTGTAATCATGTGACTAAACATTTTTCACTTTGTCAGGTAATTATACAAAGACGGCAACTACAATGCAATAATCTCGCCAGCAATTCGTTTTTTCTTCTTTGTTTGGGTTTCCACCAAAATGCAAAGGAAATAATGCAGAAGGTCGCAGGAAACCTCAGCAAAATGCTACTCGCTATATAGTGTCTGTGGAATTGGGAAGGAGGGTGATATAACAAGTTTGGTTAAAGCAAATCAAAGAATAAACACACATTAAGGGATGTCATTTTGGCCCACCTTCTGCTTATGTTTAACATGTTAATGTTAATTTTGTTATTTATTATAATTGAATATAAAAATAAGCCAAATGTTGTAAGTGAATAGTTGACCTTTGGTGTTATTATCTTATAAAATTATTTTTCGGCTTAAGGTCATTCATTTAAACTCGTTGTTCTATGTATTGTTTAATTTTTATTTATCCCAGTATTTCGATTGACTTCGTCAATCATCTTCAGGGTTTGTCAATTAAGAAAAGAATGTCGTCCGTCTAATTATCGCTGTCAACTGACAGGACGAAAATTCAATTAAATATTATGTACTAGTATTTCGTAACTGCTGCTGCTAATATAACAAAAAAAATTCAATAAACTGGAGCATGGGATTGCGAAATATAGGAAGCAGAAGCTGTTCAATATTTTGCTGCAGAGAACCATAGGAAAAGCAACAAAGGCTCAGAATTGAACAAAGAAGCACAATAATAATATATTGCATTGTTCTCCCGTACTTAGATGACATGGACTGATACTGCTTTCTAGAATGAGGTCAACGATGTTGGCAGAAATAACAAAGAAGGAAAAGCCCAAGCTATTGGAGGCACTTCTTGAAACGATATTAAGGCTATATCCTTCAGTCAGAGTAATTTTTAATTTAGAAGTTTCTGTGTGATAAGTCTATCTCCGATCGAAATACATATTTGACAAAATGATTCACTATAATGTTGAGTATTTTCAAAAAGATATTGCATTGTCGGCATGGAAAAGCCCTGCCATCAATTTTGTGTCGAGATTGGACGTTATTTTAAAGGGTTTTAGACAGCCGGGATTTAAAAAATACGCAGCTTAAGAGAAGAGAGCTTCAGAGTACCTATGCTTCCATGCTTCTAAGAATTTTGTTTCGCATTTTTGTACACTTAAATCTTAATATTGTTTTAAGGCTAATAAGAAATGTACCCACTGTTGACTCGAACCTAAAGTGTATTCACCTGCTTTACACTATCAAATCAGGAAAGATTTTGAACAGATATTCATATTGGAGGTACTATAATAAACCAACATAAATGTGGACAAAAATGATAAGTCCCTCTTTTCAAACGAACTGTATTAGCGTCAAGTACTCACTCACACTCTCAGCAACTCTCTTGACATTGGTAATTAAGTGCCACTGTGCGCTCAAAGATTGTTTCAAATCCTTTTTTTAGTTTCTTTGATAAAACAAACACTGGCCCTCCAACTGTCTGTCCGTCCGTCCGTCTGCCAGCCTGTCCCTCTATAGCTCTTTGCAAATGTGTTACATTTTAAGGATCTTATCTCATGCGACCATTGTCTATGTGTATGCATATGTGTACATTGTATCCCTCCCAACATTTGGAAGTTTCTTTCATCGTCCATCGTCGAATGCGTTTCGCTTAAGTCACTTCCAGACGATAGTTGGAAGATAGTTTGAATTTTACAATAACAATTTACATTACAGTCGTCTTTAAATCATCCATACGTCAATTGGAAGATTGTTTGTTGTTTACAACACCAGCCGAAAATCACAAGTGCCGTTATGGACATATTTAACAAAAACAAAATTATGCACTTCTGCAGTCACAGAGACCGCGAAAACAATTAGAAGAAATCAGAACAATGCGAAAAAGAAGTTTTTAGACATCATCGAGATTATTGGTATTTTGTCTTTTGCTGTGATCGGTCAGTGGTAAATTGTGGTTTTGTTTTGTAATTGTTATTGCTGTAGTTTTTACATATTTTTTATCCCACAATATGAGTGAATTATCTGTAAAGGCAAAAAAAATAAAAAGCCAAAGAGAGGCAAATAAAATAATAACATATATATACGGGAGTACAAGTGATAAAAATGAAATTAAAAAAAGAATAATTGATGCAGGTCATATTAAAGAAAGTTGCGAACCCAGTGTTTCTGGTAAAATGTTTTCGTCTTATGATGTTTCGTCAAGTGATAGTTCAAGTGTCTCTGAAGATTATGTTGATGGAAACAGTCGATTTGAGGAAAAAAGTTTTAGCGATAAGTTACGAAAATGGGCTGTTGAAAATAATATTTGCAACAGTGCTTTAAATGACCTGCTGCAAATATTAAGAGAACATAATGTGTGCGTACCTAAAGACTGTCGAACGTTAAAGAAAACTCCAAAGGAAGTTATACCTCGCAGTATAGGGGATGGTTTTTACAGCCATTATGGCTTAGAAGACGCTCTGACAGACTTTTTATTGGTAAATGAGCACACTTTAGAAAATGTTGAGCTGGACTTTAATATTGATGGGCTACCATTATGCAAAAGCTCACTTAAGCAAGTTTGGCCTATTCTGTGCAATGTTCCTGGATATTCAGAAGTTCTTTTAGTAGGCGTGTATGAAGGTTTTTCGAAACCAAAAAACCCTAATGACTTTTTATCCGAATTTGTAAGTGAACTTAATCAATTAATAAAAACTGGATTTCAATTCCAAAATAAGTTGTATACAATAAAGCCAAGATGTTTTATAATGGATGCCCCAGCAAGATCTTTTGTGTTGGGAATTAAAGGTCATACTGGCTTCTATTCATGTACACGCTGTTTCCAAAAAGGAGAAATGTTTAAAAATCGTCTTGTTTTTCCCAATATTGAATGTTCCTTTTTACGAAATGATAGCTCATTTAGAAAAAGATTTCAGCCACAGCATCACAACCAGCAAGATGAAACAATGATTGAAAAACTGCCGATTGATATGGTACATCAAATCGGATTAGATTATATGCACGTTGTTTGTCTTGGAGTAATGAAAACTCTTTTGAAGGCTTGGGCGCGAAAAAAGGGAGAACAATTTTCTTTAACGTCTTCGCAAATTTATATAGTTTCCAGTAGGTTAAGAAACCTAAAAAACTGTTCTCCACGTGAATTTTGTAGAAAGCCACGGTCTTTAGATAATCTTGAACGATGGAAAGCAACAGAACTGCGTCAATTTCTTTTATATTATGGCCCATATGTTTTGGAAACTGTGTTATCTCAAGAACGATTTCTTCATTTTTTGAAGCTGTCTGTTGCAATTAGAATCCTTTTGGTAAAAAAGGATTGTCGAGTTAATAATGCATTTGCTCGAAATTTGCTATTGAGTTTTGTTAAAGACGTTCCCTCGTTGTATGACTTATCTTTTTTAACTTGTAATTTTCATTACCTGCTTCACATTCATGAAGATGCCAAGTGCTTTGAAAGCTTAGAAACCATTAGCGCTTTTAGGTTTGAAAATCATCTTCAAAAATTGAAAAAACAAGTTAAAAAAGCAAGTCATGTCTCCGCGCAGTTATACAATAGGCAAGTAGAAACTAGTTTCACCTTAATATCTAGCAAAAAAACGGTAGATATACAATTCAGCAGTAGGAAAATTGATGACACTTGTTACTATTATGTGCAAACGCCACATTTTTACTTTTCGATTGAGAAACCAAACAATTTTTGCTATGTAGGAGATAGCGTAGTAAAAATTGATAAAATAATACAACTCAATAATTTGCCTACATTTGAAGGACAGACAGTTACAAAATTAAAACCACTTTTTTCGCAGCCTTTAAGTTCAGATAATTTACTAATTTACAAAGCCGAATCAATTACCTTGGAAAAAAAAATAAAGTTTTCCCTTGACAAAATTTCGAATAAAGCTATTGTTTTGCAAAGTGCTGACAGTTCAATTGCTATATTCCCTTTTCTATAAAAATGGATTCCTATAATGTTCCTAATACCGGTAAGATATTCGAAATATATTTAAACTATTTAAATTTAAGGTTTTATTATGATTAATGTTTTATAGATAGTTTCGTTCCATACTTAAGTGAAGTGGTTAATGGCGAAATTGAATATACCCCACTGAATACTGTATCTCAAGGTAATTTAAAAAACCCGTACTAATTTCAAATCATTACTATATTTTTACTTTTTTAGTAGGAAACACTAAAGAAATTCAGGAACGTGAAACAATACAAAGAGTTTTATTTGAGTTGCGTTCCTTAACAAAAAAATTTGAAAAGAGCGATGAAGCCAATAAGAAAATAATAGCAACTTTGACGGAAGAAGTCATTGCTCTAAAAACTGAGATTAAACAAATCCGAAATATGCCTGCAGAGGAAGATAAGTCTTTGCTACCACCATTACCATTTCATAAACTAAAAGATTTTGAAGATTTTGAGGCGAAACTACTACTGGAAGATGACATGCGATCTCAGCTGGTAGGTTGGTTTTTACAAACTTGTTTTAAAATTCAATAGTTGTAATTTTTCTTTTTAGAAAGATGTATTTCGAAGAGTTGGAGGAGGGGATTTGCCTTCATACCTCAGAATTGCAATAAAGACTGTAATATCGGATGAGATGGCTATTAATTTAACGTGGCGTGGAACTACCGAAAAACCTAGCTTCCAACGTTTCACTACTTTCACATTAATAAAAAGTAATGCTTCATATAAATATATCTTTTAAATAATGAATTAATTTTTTTCTCTATTCGTAGGTGTGTGCCATTCAAAATTTTGTAACGCAACTGATGTTGACATTAACAGAATTTGCCAACAGCACATTTTGCACGCTAAAGACAGAGTCCAAAAAAGACAAAAAAATTTAACTAAACTGTAATCTATTTTTTTCTTTGTTTTTTATCGTTATGAATTCCTTTGTTTTATTGAATTTTTCTTTACATTTTGAACATAAAAAACTACTTTCATTAAATACTACAATTTATTATGTTGAGGATCTATTTCAGCACTATGTCGTGTATCATAAGGCCACATAAGGCCAAAGACACTATGAAGTGACTTCTGAAAGTCACTAAGAAGTAACTTCCTAGAAGTTACTAAGTAGTGACTTCTAAAAGGCACTCAGAAGTAACTTCCTAGAAGGCACTAAGAAGTGACTTCCACGAAGGCACTCAGAAGTCACTTCCAGGAAGGCACTCAGAAGTCACTTCCAGGAAGGCACTAAGAAGTGACTCTTTATAGTTACGCAGAAGTGGCTTCTGGAAGTTAACTCCGGGAGGTACAACTTCTTTATACGGAAGACACTTCCGCGATAAGAAAATGGTATCGCAGACGATGAATTTTAACTTCCTAACGCCACTTCTTCGTCACTTCCGCGATAGAAAATGTTGGCAGGGATGTTATTGCAGGCTGAGTATTAGTGAGTGTGTGTGTGGGTTATCATATGCTTGTGTAACTGTATGTGCAGGTTACCCCCCCCCCCCCCCCATTTCATGCAGTGCTTTCAAGAGTGTTTTTCAGTCTTTATTTTGTTTTCTTTTGTCTGTTAAAGAAAATATAAAATGACTTTTTATATCATATTTTCTTCTGTAATCGTGTGTCTGTGTGTCTGTATATGTGTTGGTTTCTTTTCATATTTTCTTCTCATCAGAGTTACAATATCAAGGGAAATGATATATAATAAATGGAAAAGTTGTTGGATGTGTGTAGTTTTTTTTCAATATTTTGTTTAAAATGTAGAAGCAAGAACTTGCAATTTGTTGCGAGATTTTCTTGAGAATACTAAGGTTAGTTTTAAATATTAAACAAGTGGACGCAGTTCGCTAAATTTTTTCTGGGACAGTTATAAAAAGGTTCGAATGAAAAGTTTAACAGCAAATGTATTTATTTATGAAATTTTACCATATATTCGTTTAAGTGATAAAATTGTATTTCATTTAAGAACCCTTATGTCTATTTAAAAAATAGTCCCACTTTTCATCAAGTCTGTGATAAATCGATTTAATTGTTTTTTTTTAATGTAGGAGTACATTTTTATCCCATCTGTTGAGTAGAAAGTAAGTATTCCTGACATGGACTGTGTAGCAGCAACAGACCTAAATCTCTGGTAGGTTAACCACAAAACGTCATCGGTCCACATAGATAATTTTTGATTTAAAATTGGCTTTCTTACATAGACGTAAAAACGTTTGTATAAAAATAGCATGTGGGCGAAGATATGCGAACCATTGTGACTATAAGTACAGGCAACTGAAAGTGTTGTTAGAAATCCGAATGTTTGTGTTAAGGACCAAATTCCATATTTCGTTTCAAAAGTAAAATTAAATAAAACACTTAAAAAGGTGGGATTTCAATGAATGTTTAAACGTCGGCATAATAAGAAATTAGGCGTCCTGGAAACTTCTCAGGCAAAAAAGCCAAAAACACATTTGAATCACAACTTTAGTAAGTTTTGGACATTTTTAAGCTTTACTTGATTGTAAAGTGATCCATATTCGAAAATGGCAAACTTTTTACTAAATAAATGACACTTCAGATGACAGATATTTAACAGCTGACAACTTGTCCAGACTGAAATGAATAACCCAATATTATTCATATTTGCCTCTCTTTTGAAAAATACCTAATGCTACATATAAAGGGTGTTTTTTAGATTTGTTATTTTCAAAAAGAAATAAAACGCATATACTTTAATGTTTTGGGCAAGAATTATAATAAATTATAAAGAAACGGGTTTGTCATTATGGCACGAATAAATTCCAGCTTTGAGGCCCAATTTTCGACCACTGTTTGCAGCATTTGGAACCGTATTCTGGCAATAACGCGCCAAATATTTTTTTATCTGCGTAGACAAGCAACTGCACATGACTCTACAAAAAATTGTCCATCGGTGTTAAATCGCACGATCTTGGAGGCCACGCCACAGGCCTATGACGCGAGATAACGCGATTGTTTTGTGGCTCTATGACGTGTAGCGCCATCTTGTCGACATCCTCCAATTCAGGCACGAAAAAGTCATTAATCATGGCTCCATATCGTTCCCTATTGACTGTTACATTATGACCGGCTTCATTTTTAAGAAATATGGACCAATTATTCCCTCTGCTCGTAGAGCACACCAAACAGTGACTTTTTGAAGATGTAACGGCTTGTAATTTTTTACTCCAAATACTACAATTTTGGTTTTTAACGTACCCATGCAACCAAAAGTGAGGCTTCATCGCTGAACAAAATTTTCTTGTAAAAATCAGGATCGGTGGCCAACTCGATTTGGGCCCATTCACCACGATTTGTAAACTTTGTTTCGGAGTAGTTAATTCATTATGAAATGACAAACAAAACTTAGCATAAATCAAGTGACAGCTGTCAAAAAGACCAACTCCGAGAAAAGTGTGACCAGATTGAAAACAACACGTCTAAAAAAACACCCTTTATGAATTCCATCAGATTAAATTTCTGCTGTCAAATACCACAGTTTTTGACTTAAAATCTAGTAAATGTGAATTTTAATTGTTATGTGGAAATGAGGTATTTTTTTCAATTTAATTATTTGAAAACACAAAAAGTTGCGTTAAAAAACTTCGAAAAATCCCCGCTTTTAAAAATTCTTTACAATCTCGGTGATTCACATCAGATGAGCCCTATGTGTCTTGCTTTTCAACTTCAACTGATAATAGTAATCTGAGTTATCAAAGCGACATGCAGAGCATATGTAAACTCACCGTAAACAGCATTCAAATTCTAAAATGATCACTTCTAGTACATCGTCTGATATTTTGTTTCAATTTAAAATGCAATTTATCAAATATTAAATTGTCATCGCTTTTGCGTTATTTGCTGTCGCTTTGCCACTGGCTAAGGCAGAACCAGACTCTCGGCCAAGTGGTTTTGGTCACAGAAGACCACAAACATTACCACCAAATAGGCCAGTGCAGCCAGATTTCAATGGACCAAGATCACGATTTTAAAAATTCTGCAAGGGCATTGCTTATTTAAGTTGTTTGTATAAATTAAACAAATTAATACTTTTCGAAATAAAAAAATTGTATATTTAGAAAAAGTTGGTTGTTATTTAAATAATTACTATTGAAATATATACCAAAACAGATTCCTATTTATATTGAAATTATTCATCAGGAGTAAAATTTTACCAATAATCACTTTTTGCAATTTAAGTCATGAACTTCGCTTTTGTTGTCCTTTTCGGTCCAAAACCTGATGTAATTTAAAAAAGGTAAATATTAGTACGAATGCGAACTCTATATCTGTAAGAAACATCTTTACGTGTCTTCGGTCGTCTGCCTCTTTGGTTTGTTCTTGATATGTACTCCTGCCTTGTATTCAAAGTCTACAGATGGCGCTCTCTATGCTTGTTGAAAATACATTGTCGTAAATGTCGAACCATGAACTGAGGACCAAGGATAATCAAAAGTTTATTTCGGATTTTTTCTGCAGACGGCGGCAGCAGTTTTTTCCATTTTTTATAAAGTGACATCTAGATTATTTAGAGGTACTAATACTTTCGCAAACTGCCTTAGGTCGTCTTCTCTTGAGATACAACATGAAAGGGAAAGACGCCCTAAACAATATGTTAAATTTTCTTACAAAAGACTCTGCAATTTTCTATATAATATAGTGACATCTGGAGTTCGCGAATGTACTAATACCCCAGCGAATCGATATAGATTGACAAGTTCCGCAAACGGTCTTAGGTCGTCTTCGCTTGTGATACTACACGAAAGGGAAAGACGCCCTAAACAACATGTTAAATTTTTTTACAGAAGATTCTGCTATTCTCTATATGATATAGTGACATCTAGAGTTTGCGAGTGTACTAATACTCCAGCAAATCGATATAGATTGACAACCCTTTTCGTTTTACAGAGTTTGCTAAAGTCACTATCGAATTTTCGTTTTCGCATAGCAATTTGCATTTAAGTCGACGTTCAGTGTCCCCATTCAAAGTCTTCAAAAGGCATAGGACGTCTATAGCGGCCCTTTAACAAGTATTCATTTTGTAACAGGGACCGCCAAAATTGTTATGTGACTTACAAAATAACCCATTGCCTACATGTAAATGTCGCGAGCAATATTTTTTGATTTACAGAATTGTTCTCTTCCGTGTGATTAGTAGAAGCAGTAATAAATCTAGATGGCGCTGCCTATATTTTTAACGTTGTTTTGGCAAAACTGGTTGATTTATTGAAACGACTTTTCTTCATACTTTCTGTCATCGCATGAAAGTAAAATACATTTTTTATTCTACTCTTTTGCCAATTGAAGCGAACTGGTATAACCTTTCTTCTTCTTGAGTCCATAAGTGAGAAGAAAAATAAATCTAGATGTCGCTGACTAAGATATCTTTGCAAAAAAAAAGATTTTTCTTGCTGCTTTGTGTCATCGCATGAAAGAAAAATACATTGTCTATTCTACTTTTTGCCAAATGAAGTAAATTCGTATGAACTTTCTTCTTCTCAATGTTTTAAAAAGCCCTATTATAAAATGGTCAAAATAATTTAAATACCTAGTTTGTATTTTGATCTGGCAATGTCCCTTTTTTGTGCTAACGCCCTTAACATAAAAGCTGATATTTGTGAAAACCTTTTTGTAATGTTAATGTATTCGTAAATTGTGGCCGTTACAGTGGTTGAGGAAAGGCACACAATAGCTGCGTTCTTTTTAGGTTACCAAACTAGCATTTGTAGGGAAGTTACGCGGATAGCTCAAGTTGCTAAACAAACGGGGAAGAGTAACAAAAATTATTTTTTTAAACATAAAAATCAAACATGACACACCCTGCTTTAAAAAATATTTATTTTTTGCTAAAAATAGAAAAAAATAACCAAACAAGAAGAGGCCTCTTTGACGAATTCGTATTAGTTACACCTGCACTAGATGGGATAAGTAAAACCATACATCAACTTAAACAGAATGTTTAAAGAAATTTTAATTTTTAATTGTGTGTTTTTTTTTGATTATTTTATATAAATTTTTATGTTTTTTAGTCTTCTTTTGACAAATTCGCCGACACCCTGTTGTTGTTCAATTCTCTTTGCTGTATGCAAAAGAAACAATGTTTTTTAAATACCCTCAATTTTCTTTATTGTTGCCAGATTACTTATTGAAAACCAACTAGGTAAATAAGCTTGTTATCTTAAAGCACAAGCTATCTAAAAAGATTTGATAAAACCCAATTTCAGTTTTAAATTTTTATTTATTTTGTATAAGTATTACTGCTTTAATTTTAAAAGATTTTTTTATAAATATAGCAGAATTTGAAACTGCCCTCGATCAAGATTGTAAGTACTTCAATTATTAATAATAATAGCATTTTCAAAAACGCGATCTCGGTCTATTGAAGTTCGGTTGCACTGGCCTATTTGGTGGCAATGTTTGCGGTCTTCTTTGTCCAAAAACACTTGGCCGTGAGTCAAAGCCTGGTTCAGCCTTTACCAATGGCATACCTACGGCAAATAATGCCAAAGCGATGACAATCAGATACTTGAAGACTTGCATTTTGAATTGAATAAAAATATCAGACGATTTATGTTGTTTCAAGTGACTACTTGGGGGTGACAATATTTTGAATTCAGTTCGTCAAGCGTTTATATATGTTCTGCTAAGCGCTTAAAAAATTCAAAATTCTCTTATCAGTTGAACTGAAAACGCTAAACGGTTAATACCCGCCTTCTGTGAATCACATAAAAGGGGATTTTTTTCCCAATTTATTATCAAATAATATTTGTTTTAAAGTAATAAAAAGAAATTGCTGTATTTCGCATCACAGTTTCAAGATTTGCAAAAGAACGATGAAACACAGGAAAGAATAGGCCTTTTATCTTGTTATTGTTGTAAAAGGGGATTTTTTTGTCCCGGTATTGTGTACGTATTCTGTCGAAATGTTATTAAAGAAAATAGAATCACCTCTTTAGGTGCGTTTATTGCCCTACTTTCACAAAGTAAAAAAAATAAAAAATTAAAATTGTTTACTAAAAAAAAATAGATTTGTGTATACTGAAGGTGAGATACGTGCAGACGACAGTTTTGTGAACCCAATTTGACTCTGCGAGTCATCTACGCGAACTTTTTTACAACATTTTTGATTATTTCCATTGACAAAGTTGATCTCCAAGACAATTTGTTTTAGAAAAAGTTGCCTACGCGAAACTTTTTACAACGTTTGTAATTCTGAAAATGTTCTTTAACACAAAAGTTTGACAATTTAACAGATTCTAGTAAAAACTTTTCAAATCAATAATTGTTTTTAAAAAAGATATTAAAGTATGTCCGCATTCATTTAAAAAAAAAAATAAGTTAATTTCATAGGTACCCAGTAAACCAAATTTGCCGACAATGTCTGATATCAGACAATTCTGAACAATATCTATACTCTATCGAGAATTCTTACCGCAATCGTTACGAATTCTGCTCAGTTCGCTTGAGGATTTTTTTTCAGAGAAGTAGTTCAGAATTTGTGTCAACCCTCTCATATGTTTTGCGTTACGAACTCAGTGAGAATTCAGATCCGAAATCGGAACATTTTGCCGATTGTCGTACACAATTCTGAACATTTGGTTTGCTGGGTAATTTCATTAAGAATGAATAAGTTAAAGTTCTTTTAAAAAAATTGTCGGTGTAATAAATTTTTTCGGAAAATTTGTTTGTTTCTTTCTGTTCTTGAAAACAGTTTATCTTTGCGAAAATGATACGCTGAAAATTTTACAAGTGTTGGCGCAAAATTAATCTCTCTATCAGAAGATGGATCTCTCGAATTAACCATCCCAGACGTCTTACTTTAAGGCTGCTGCAGTTTTTTGCCAACAAGCATCAGAAAATCGCAAACCCTAAAAGCAATATTGAAAATTATGGAAATTTATGTTGTACATGTTGCATGGAAAATGCAATGAAACGGGCACAAATGTGTGTCAACACTGGCGGATGTAATCTTTTTCACTTAACAGAAACATTTTTAAAGGTTCAAATAAAGATTAGCATCCCTCAATATAATTTATACAGAAACAAAATTGGATGATTAATTTTGTGCACCTACCACAATCTTCTTTTAAATTCGATTCATTATCATTCTATATTTTTTCCTTAAGATTCGATTCATTAAGATTTTATATTTTTATTCAAGTAATAAGTCTCTACTTCATCTTTTTTATGACTTTTTTCTTCTGCGACACTTTTTTTTACTAAATATATACGCTACGTCACTTTATTTAAGGCAATTCGTTAATAAATATTGTTGGCGATAATTTTCTTTAATTCTTCAGCAATTCTGTTGAAGATGAAATGTCTCTGGGACAATATTTTTATTAGAAAATTAGTCTTTGCGACAATTCTTTTATTAGAATATTAGTTTTTGCGACAAATTTTTTTGGAAAAAATAATCTCTGAGAAAGTTTTTTATATACTCGTACATGTTGTTTCTGCGACAATTTTTATGTACAAAATTTGTCTCAGGAACAATTTTATAGAAAATTTGACACTGACAATTTCTTAAAGGAATTTTGCAAAATAAAAATTTCAATAAAAAAATAAATTTAAGGCTCATACACACTGAAGCTTTTTTTCCTACGTTGCGTACTCTTCAACTTCCGGCAGTCAAAAGGCCATTAAATTAAACGTCCAAACCCCACAAAAAATTCATGGCAGGACTTTTTTATGCTGACAATGAAATATTTTTAACTTTTTGCAAGTTTTAAAAATATATTTTAGAAAAACGCACCATAGCAAAAAAACGTAGGATTTTTTTAAGAAAATGTGTCTCTCCTATAAATTTCCATTAAGAAAAATCTATCTTTTATGAATGATTCTGTTTAAACTTTTTATAGAAATCTACCTTAATACTCCCTCTAATTATGTTGGCTTATGATTTTAATTGATGTCACGGCTTGAGTTTATGGATTTTTAAATCGTCATTATGAATGAGTTTTGAACCTGGGACTGGACACGTTTGAATTGGAAGCGCCAGTTGGATGGAACATCCTCGCCTTTGAGTACGAGTATTTCATTGGAGTCTTAATTAAAAATCAAATTTCTTCAATGATTCTTCCTGTTTTAGTTTCTTGCAATTTTTATAATTTTTCGGACCAGTTTGCAGTTGGCCCTTTGAAATTAATGACTCCTTGTTGACCTTTTTCAGGTCTTGAATTGCTATTCTACTGTTCCATTTTTTCTTTATTTAATACTGAACTAAATCTTAATGATTTTTTAATCTTATAACGATTTTTTAAAATTTGACACAAACCTTCTGCCGACAATTGTGTTCACAACAAATGAAATTAAACTATATCTTGACACTTATGTTAACCTCAAATAGTTTTTCGTAATTATCTTGAGTTCACTTTTACTGAGCGGGTCCGAAATTCATCAGCGAACTAAGCTTTATTTAAGAGATTTGTTTTCTGATTTTAAGTGAAATCGTACCATAAATAAAAAAAAATCTACTTTTACGACAACAGCGCCACCTACCGGGTTAAACTTAAGCCTTCCTACGGTTTTAAGTAAGATATTTCCCAAGTTCGATGTTTATCGGTCTAGCGTTTCTAGAGTTTTAGGAGCTCGTAAAACGCACATTATATTTTTATATATTAAGTTTTTGTTTAACATTTCCTAATTTCCTTGTAATTTATTGCTCGAAAAAATAATAAAACGCATATTTTACTTGTTAATCATATTGTTTGTTATTTATAACTATATTTTTGTTTAATAAACATTTAAAGTTTTATTTATTTTCTGTTTCTCTTTTTTTTTAATATATATATATATCCTTTGTTGTATATTATATTTTTTTGTTTTCATTTATTTTTATCTTTTCATTAAATGTAAATAATATCAATTTGTTGCTATTTATCAATGATCTATTTTTTACGCCCTTTTAAAGCTTTCTCGAACTTAGAGATTCCAGAAAGAACATCAGTTAATAAATTTATGAGTTGTTACATAGTTTTTTCTTTTAAGTCTAATGGTAACGAAATTAGTTAACTTATTTTGTTTTTTCTGTCCCAATTAGTTTCCAGATTCATTCGCCATGCAGGAAAACAAACACTAAAAAATAAACTTGGTTTTGTTTGTTAATTTTTCATATAAATACATTATGGTTCTGTTCAAGTTGTCTTGTTAAATATTAAACCATTTTGTTTTCTTTTGTTTCGTTTGTCTTTTAACACATACGTATATGTATATATAATAATTATAGTATTTTTAATTAGGGTTTCATTTGTTGTTGTTTGTTTGGGTAATTAAGATTAATTTAAACATTTAAAATATTTGATTACTATGAGGCGGATTTTCATAATATCAATTTGTTTGCTTTATACTCTTTAAATCATTACGTTGTTACGTAGCATAACATTGCTTGACGTTACGTTGCGTCTTTGTTGACTTAACATTACTCTCGCCATAGCGCACGCAACTACGTAACCGTCCTTTAACATCCTTATGTTGACCATGAGTGAGTGATTGAGTGAGAGGAGGGCGCTTAAGGGTCTATGGATAGGTAAGTAATCTTTGGTTTGCGTTTATGTATGAGTGAGTTGAGACGTATTTGAACATATTCAATACTGTGTATATGTATATATGCTTTTTATGTATATTTATATGTATATATAAGTATATATGTATGTAATAATGATGTAATGTGTTATTATTGGTAGGTATGTAAATAGAATATCTTAGAAGGTACAATACTAAGGTATGTTTTGTATGTATGTATGCGTATATGTCCTTTCCATTTATGATGGCTTGTATGCGTACGAGTATGTGTGTGTAGGTGAGTGATTGGTGATACAATGCTACCAGTGATTTTTGTGTTGATTTCAAATAACGTTCACTACTCCCCCGCCTCTCTTTTAGGAGATCCAAGGGGTAATGAAGTGCAACCAATTTTTAAGAACGAAATCATATAACAAAGTGCATTGTCTATTTTTGTCGCTGTTTTATAGTTTATAGGCAGAGAGCACAGAGGTTAGCGATATCCAACTTCGGGCACACAATTGCCTCGTGTGGGAAAAACTTGGAAATGTTGTCCAGATACTATTACAAAAAATTAAGGATTGTTGTACGAAAAAGTTTAACATTAAAGTTTAAGTTTAATACTAAAGTTTTATATTAAAACATTTACCAATTGTTTGAATTGTTAACAGATTTTCTAATTTTTAAAATATTGTAAAAAAATTAAGTCCAATGATTCTTAAAACTTCTTTTAATGCAAAGAGTTATGCAGAAAATTTTAAAGCGTAAATCTCGCTTTAAACCTTAAAAAACAAAAATGTTTGGTTTAAAATTCCTGAACTCGATTCCAATACTTTCTGGCAGACAATTAGTCATTAACATTTTGTAAAGAATATAAACGTCGGCGACAATTCTAAGAAGATTTGTTTCTGTTAAAATTTTCTAACATGAAATGAGACTATCAGGGTTGTCATAGAAACCAATGTTGTCACTATTGGTTTTGAAAACGATATGAAAAAATGATTTGGTATCATAAAAACCAATGTTATCGGTTTTATCAGCAACAGCTGATTGGAACATTGGTTTTATTTACATTCGAAATGGACAAAGCCAACTTGGTTTCATGACACCAACACTGGTTTGCTAAAACGACAATTAGCATAACCGACATGGTTTCTTTGACAGCCCTGTATGTCTTTTCGAAATCGTGTTGAAACTACGTCTTTAAAAATATAACGAAAATACGTCTTGGAATTTCATAGACTTTCCTATGGCTCAACGACAATTTTTGAAACAAGAAATTATGTCTCTGTGGAAAATGTCTTATACTGCATTTTCATTGGGCCATTTATTCTCGTTTTCGCTCGAAACTTTTCAAAATGTCTCAACCAATTTTCACACAATTTGTGGTCGTTTTCATTCTCGTTTGACAGTTCATTATTGTTTACAAACAAAGAACAACGTCGTGACTATTAAAATACTGAAATGCATATTTTTCTTAAACAAATGGATACATTAAATTAAGTTTTTTTCTTTTAGCACGCTCATTTTTACTTTTACTTCATAAAATATCTATTTCGCCAAATATGTTTGACGATTGATTCAAAATGTCTGCCTTGAGATGACAAACCAACGATAAAAAAACGATTGTTTTGGAGATGACACACTTTATTTAAGGTGGCATCGCCTGTGCGAAACGTTTTCGTTCCTCTTTCGTACAAAAACAAGTCAAAGTTAGACGTTTTCATCACTTGAATTTGTATGGGAAAACGTCTCATTTTGACCAAACTTTTGAAAACACTTCAAAGTGCCCAGTGAAAAAAGAGCATTAAATTCAATGACTCAGGAACATTTTTTTTTAAAAAAAATTCTAACAGAAATTGTGACTACGACAATTTCCATCAAATGCGAGTAATACTGTCGCAAATACAGTTTTAATTCAAAAAGAATTGTCGCAGCAACAATTTTCTTATAGAAAATGTGTCTCAGCGACCATTTTGTTAAAGCAAATAAAGCTTAGCGACAATTTTCTTAAAGAAAATGTGTGTGTCTCAGCGACAATTTTTTAAAAGAAAATTTGTGTGTCTCAGCGACAATTTTCTTAAAGAAAATGTGTGTCTCAGCGACAATTTTCTTAACGAAAATGTGTGTGTCTCAGCGACAATTTATTTAAAGAAAATGTGAGTCTCAGCGATAATTTTCTTAATGAACGTGTCAATTTTCCTATAGATATTTTCTTAAAGAACAATTTTGAGTTTTTTTAAAAACCTCTTAACGAAGTTTTGTAAAACAAAAAGTGAAATTTTTTAGAAGAAATTTAAATTATCTGTTGAAAACATTTTCTGCACAAAAACGCTTGAGATATTCTAATAATTATAATAACATTATTTGAGGATATTTCCTAATATTTTTTGAAACTATTTTAATGAAAATATATATTTTTGTTTAGCTCGTTTGCTTTCTTGAGAGGGTGCCATTTTGTTAAAAACTTTTTTTTTAAATAGTTCTTTCAGGAGCTTGACTTGAATTAGACAAAACTGTAAATTACTTAAAATTTTAAAAATATTTTTAATACAAAAAATATTTTTAATACAAAAAATATTTTTAATACAAAAAATATTTTGTACAATTTCTTAAATTGCTAATTGTTCTCAAAAAAAATGTAAGACAAATTTTTGATATAAAAAAATTTGCGCCAGAATTGGATCTTAGTGCAAAATATCCTCTGTGGCAAAATACGTGGATTTTTGATTAGAAGCTACATCGCAACCACTGTGCCGCTCGTGTGTCAGTTTTTAGTAGTGGTTTTTTTGGTTTCAATTATATTATTTTATAAAATTATTATTATGGACCATTTTTTTGTTTGTTTGTTGTTTAAAAAATACATTTATATTAAAAATAGTTTTATACACATATAATGTCTGTATGCCATATATTTTTTGCTGGTAATAATGGTTCTATGATTTTTCAGTGTTTGTTCAGGGTTTTTGGTTCCAAGGATCGTTCTTGTGTTTTATAATATATAAGTATAGCTATGCAAACAATATGTTTCCAAAAAAACGAAACAAATAACAATAAATATATTTTATCTAAAAATAAGTATTAGTAAAAGATTTGCATACAAAATTTGCATTCGCAACCAAACAAAAAAACGACAACTTAGAAAAATATTTGCTTTTCCTTTGTTTTCAATTTAGGCCAATTTTTACGATATGTTTTGATAGTGTTTTCTTTTTTATGTTTCGTCCTTTTGTTTCGCTAGCATTCTAGTGTGTTCCTTTTATTTCTATAAAGATTTCGTATAATTATTTTTGCAAGTTTGTAAGTAGTTTTAGTTCTTACATTTGCCATACTGTCGGTCTGTCTGTACATAAGGTATATATGTGATGGTATTTGGAGTATATAGAGTGTAGACTTATATTGCAGTTGCATTTTGTAGAGTTGGCGAACCGTCATACAGTGTGAACAATTGCTATATAACAAAGCTATTACACAGAGGAAGGGAGGTTTGTGTCAATGGAGGGTGTCGCGGAATGTGTGTGTATATGGGGGGCTACTATCTAACATCCCGTCTATAGTTTGTTGTAATATCTGTGATTATTAAAAAAAAACACTAGGCTACAAAAAAATTTTAATTTCTAAACACCAAGCGCGACTATTTTTGTCAAATTTGAAAAACCCAACAAATATTTTTAAATAAGGAATTTCAATTTTAATTGAAAAGCTTCCAATTTAAATTGAAAATGCTATTTAAAATTGAAGATTGCCATTAACAAACTATAAGAATTCCAGTAGTCATTAAAGATTTCCACTTTTTTAAGTTTAAAAAAATTCCAATTTAAATTTCCATTTTAAATAGGGAAATTTATAACATACATTGAGTATAACTATTAGAAGTTATCAATTATTTGTTTAATTTGAGAAATGACAATTAAAATTTCAATTTTCTTTTTTAACGATAAAGTTCTATTGCAAAAATAAATAGTAAATTTGAGTTTAAAATTACAATTTTCTTTTAAAATAAGAAATATTTCAATTAAAAGTTAGAATTTTGGTTTAAAATTGAGAGAATTTCATTTTAAATTAAAAAAAAAACAAGTCTATTGAAATAAGAAATTTCCATTTGAAAGTCCAAAAAATTTAACTATCATTAAAATCCCTCTTAAAATTAATCTTTTTAATTAGAAAATAAGAATTTCTTTTCAAATTGAGAGCATTTCATTTAAAATTAAAATAATTTCTATAGAAATAAAAAATTTTAGATTCTAAAGAATTTTACTAATACTGAATTCCCGTTTATACCCGATCATTTCAATTCAAATTTTGAAAATTACAATTTAAAAGAGAAAATTAAATTTATATTGAAATAATTTCTATAGAAATATGAAATTTTCATTTCAAATTTTAACGAGACTTACTAATATTGAATTCCCGTTTAAAATTGATAATTTCTTTTTCAAGTTAAGAATATTTCATTTAAATTAAGAAATGTCCATTGAAATAAGAAATTTTTATTTCAATACCACTTTCAGAAAAAACTACCTAATATAGAGTTTCCATTAAAAATGATAATTTTACATTTGAATTAAAATTTTATTGCAAATGGGAAAAATTTTAATAATTCTTGTTTTGATTTTCCGTTAAAAATAATAATATATATAATCTAAAACTAAAATAAAAAATCTAAAATCTAAATTAAAATTTCATTACAAATGGAAATAATTCTCATTGAAATAAGACAGTTACATTTCGAATTCCAAAAAATTTAAAAATTGTTATTTAATTCTAAATTATGAATTTCTATTTCAAATTGCAAAAATTCCATTTTCTATTCATTGATTTTAAGTTTAAATTTCTTGATGTAACGTTAGTTTTTTTTCAAAAAATCAATAAATTTTACCTAAAATTAAGAATTTTCAATTAAAATTTTGAAATGGTATTGAAAGTTGATAATTTCCTGTCGTTTGAAATTAAGAATATTTCAATTAAATTGTGAATTTCCGTTGATATTGAAAATTTAATAATCGAAATTAAAAATTATCCATTTCAAATTGGGAATAAGCTTATCAAATTTGGAAAAATTCAATTATAATTATAGATATACAATTGAAATTGAGTTTCCAAATAAAAAATGTATAGTTAAAAATGAGAATTTCCCATCCAAGTTGAAAAAAATTCATTTGGTATTAAGAATATAAATTTTAAATCGGAAATTTAAATTTTATATTTCAAATTAAGAAAGTGCAATTTCAAATTGACAACTTTTATTCAAATTAAGAACATTTTAAATTTAAATTAAGAACAATTAAATTTTCTTAATTTAAAGTGGTATTTCCTTAATTTAGATCTTAAATTGAAATTTAACATCAATTATTTCGATATAGTCGCTCTTAGCATTTAGTAATGTTGCTATACAAATAATAATTTAATTAAACTGTTTAATTAACTATTTTTTCACTAATTTCTTTGTACTAAACTCTTTATTAAAATGAAATGAATGTTAAGTGAATCCGAGGTTATGATTATTTTCAAAGAAATGCACGGGAACATTTTCAAATTTTCTAATCTTAAGAACTGAGAGCAGCGAGACTATGGCCAACACGATCAACAGTTGGTTGTGCCATTTGTTTTTTTAATATATTCAGCTGAGAAAAACTCGTCGCCGGCTTTTATAGCTATAGACAAATAGTAGCCCATCAGAATTCAACGATTGGTACACTGAAAGAAAAAACTTTCATAACGAACGTCATTTGAAGTTTCGTTCAGTGTTAACATGCCAATATATGTACACCTATGACAATTTCTCTACAAGTCTTGTACTGCTCTAGATATATGATCTGAAATTATCTTTTATCGTGGAAAAATCGTTATGACTGAGAAATCGTTCTGTTACTTAAGGTTATGTTTACATAGGCAATTAACCCCGATTATGCAAAAATTGTAGTTGTCGTTGTAGCGGCAGGCAGTACAGGGGTGACATCCCTTGACCAATGAATTGCTGCCTCTGATCGATTTAATGCATAGAACCAGCTGTCATGGAAAATTGTAGTAAAAATTATCAGTGTAATAATAGTCCCTGACTTTTTTTTAATCACAATAAGTCATTAATCTTCATTAAATTTCTTATGTAAACATAACCTCATGCAAGCATGCCTATGTTTTCCATAATCTATGTTATTATTTTACTTAATTTAATCTAGATTATCGCCTAATTGTAATTAAAACTAAATGCGATAATCCTGATTATAGTTTCCAATGTAAACATAGTCTTAAACAATCCGAGTTCCCTCTGTTAGGTCAGCTTTCTATTCTATTTCTATGTGATTGTGAAATTATCTAGTAAAACCAAGCCAACTAATTAATAAAACTTAATTAATAAAACCAGATGAGAAATGTTCGGATGGATTTGATGAAGATGCAATGTCTGAATGTACTTATTGCGCTGCAGCGAAGGGATTAGCACCGGGTATGTCCAAGTTGCCACCGCTTGTCTGATACGTGCCATAGGTGTTGCCAGTGCCACCGTTGGGATTCATTTCATTCAGACGGGTGTTGGACAGTGCGCGAGGTATGGGATTGCTGGGTACGCCATGAGGAGCCAAATGGGAAGTTTCCTCAGCCACCTAAATAAAAAGCCCAATATTATTAAAACAATTAGGGATGTCCTTGTCTTTCCAGCTTACCTGACGTGGATCTTCTGTCACCGGTATCTCTGAGATAAAGCCTTGCTCCTTTCGATAAAAGTTCACAAATATGAACATGCCCAAAACGACTAGACAGGCCACGCCATATCCACGGAATGTCACCGTGGTGCCGTAGTATGTCACAAACATGCCGCCAATAATGGCGCCACAACCACGTCCCAGACCGTGATGTATGCCCTGCAGAACACCTTGAGATGAACCTCTCAAGTGTTTCGGTGTATTATGGGCTATGTACGAACAAGAAGCAGCCCACACAGCAGCATGTGTTATGCCCTGCATCAGTTCGAAGGGCAACACCATCCAGGGATTCGTTATATACGAGATGTACAAGAAACGCACCACATTGCCCATCAAACCCAGACACAACACCTTGACGTGGCCAATCTGGGTAATCAAACGGAAACTGAAGAAGTAGGCGAAAATCTCCGACACATGGTTAATGACGGAGGCAACACCGAAGAGCGTGGGAGTGCCGCCAAAGTCCTGCAGATGCCAAAACAGGAAAGTGAATATTAAGCCAATGCCGAAACCCATAAACCAGGCCACAAACAGGAACGAGGCTGTCTTCAAATCCTTGATGTGCGTCAGCACCGTCATCCACTCCGGCATCTCTTTGTTTGTTTGAGCAAATATTTTTGACTCGGCTCCTATGCTTGGAGTAGGGCCAGCAGTACCAGCAGCCGCTCCTCCACTAGAGCCTGCCACCGCCAGTGATGGCAAATTCAGTTGAGCCGCCAATTGGTTCATGGACTCTTCCTCAGCCTTCTTGTTGGGATCGATAACGTTCTGCTGGGTCTGAGACTCCTCTATGGGATCGTATTTAAAGGTGATTCTGGCAGCCGAGATTACGGCACACGTCATGAGCACGGTAAAAATGGCAAAGCAGACATTATAGTTTTTTTCCATGTGGCCAGCGCCGCAAGGGTGATGCGAGAACGAAGTCGAGTGGTCCAAAACTATGCCCACAATGAACATGGAGATACCCCAGCCCAAAGAGCCGAACATACGTTGATGGCCGTACTTGTCGGTATCTTCGCCCAGCAGGGTTATAACAGCGGAATCTGCCAGAGTGATGGCCGGAGCACTAAAGAACTCGCCTATCAAGATCACAAGTAGCAAAAGGAAGAAAGCCTTTTGAATATCCTACAAGCGAAATAGAAAGGACATTAATATTTTTCAATTCATTATTTTTGCTAGATAATCTTACCGGTGTTCGATAGACCATGCTCGAGAAGATCGGAGTGACATAATCGCTGTGTTGCTTGTGATCGTAATTGCTCACGAAGTGTATGTGCACCGGAGATATGCCGGCATCAATGCGTGGCAGTATAGAACGTTTGCTTCTAAGAGATTAAAATTACTTTTGTTAAAAAATTGAAATTTATCATGAGCGTACTTACCTCCTATGGCTTTCCTCCACAGCTTCTTCAGCAGGCATGGTATTTGCTCCCGTCAGAGCTGCTTCCGAATCAAAACTCTCCACGCTGTCTCCATCAAGGTCGGCCAAATAAAAGGCTGATACATCTCGTTTGGTTCGGGTATAGGTTAAAACTAAGTCCGATTGATTGCGTTCTATACATTTGACCGGCTCCGGCTTGATAAAGCTCAAAGGAATGGTGAACAAAATCCAACACGCCAAAGAGCCCAACAACAACTTTTTACCCTGGCGGCATCTGCGAGAAATTCAGCGTGAGTAGACTCCATGGGTAATGTGTCATCTAATAAATCACTTACCTATCAGCATAGGATCCCCAAAATGGAGCCGACAAAAACTCCACGAAAGGTCTCATGCCTATCAAAATACCACATTGGCCCGGATTCATGCCCATTTGTTTGAAGTAGACACCCATGAGGGGGAAGAGTGAACCGAAGGCGGCATAGAAGAAGAAGTAAAAACTCTTTACCGGTATCAGTTCATGTTCTGTGGGCCCGAAAAGCATTTCCACAACATCCGCATGACCGCGTATTTTATTGGTGGCCTC
Organism: Hydrotaea diabolus; assembly: GCA_963513945.1. Lineage (NCBI taxonomy): Eukaryota > Metazoa > Arthropoda > Insecta > Diptera > Muscidae > Hydrotaea > Hydrotaea diabolus. The sequence continues at coordinate 154,044,309 of OY740720.1, read as the reverse complement.
CTTAGGTTCGGGATAACTGAAATATAATACATTAATATGGTTTCGACATACAGAAAAATAGATCTTTATAAAGTAAATCTTACAGTGATGGATCTACTTCTCCTTCGGCTTCGACATCCACCCGGGGTCTGGCCGCAACACCATATGGCTGCTGTGGTATGCCACCAGCACCTCCACTTTGATCATAGCCCATATCTTGACCATAGCCGGCAGGCTGGTCATAACCACCACCACCGCCGCCGCCATAGTTGCCAAACGTTGACTGTTGCTCGTAGCCGCCGCCTCCGACACCCGATGGAGCTCCAAAGGGATTAGCACCTCCCCCATATTGATCCATTGTGAATTTGAGGACTTCACTACCAAATATACTTTATTTGCGAAAAACTACGCACTTTCGTTGACGATTCTGTGGAGAAAGATAAGAGGAGTTTAAAGTTAAATGATTTTTATTCCGAATTGCCTTACGAAATTAAATATAAAATTCCATTCATTTAACAAAAATTAAATTAAGCATATACAAAATGTTATAAATATTAGTTAGTCGCCCCTGTATTCCCCTAGTAAGAACATAGAGCTTCAGTGTTCCTGAGCCTTAATCTTGTTATGTTTACGTTAAAAATTTAATCCTGATTTTCTTTTATTGTTAATTAATTGCTCTCGTAAATACAGTACCAACTGTCAAACTAATATTAACAGAAACCAACGTTTGATTTGACAGCAGCGTTCATTTTTTACAGTTCCCACAGTTTTTTCGTGATAACTCCATTTAGTTAATCCCACTACTTGCGAGATTATTTGACAGTTGCTAATACATTTTCGTGATTGTCCGAAACACAGTAGAGCCTGTTTTTACATTGAAAATTTCAATCGCGATAAACTCGATTTAGTTCGGCCCGTCCATAATTTTTATAATCGAATTGGAGCAACAATTCGAAAACGTTTTCGATGAAACTGTCAAACGAATGAACACATAACCCAACATTTGATTTGACAACAGCTTTATTTTGTTTTGACAGTTACTAAAGTGTTTCCGCGATAACTCCATTTAATCTATCACATATGTACTTGTGACATTATTTGACAGTTGCAAGTGCAATTCCGAGATTTTACGAATCGAAATAGTGGATAGGAAATTTTAATCGCGATTAAGTCGATTTAGTTCTGTATGTGCACACTTTTTTTAATCCAATTACTGGCCACAATTCTCAAACGATTTTGATGAAACTTTGTATATTAAGCAGTCTTAGGCCAAGGACGAACTTTATTGAAATAAGTCCCTATCTGTTCATATTTTTAATAAGGCACAAATCAAAAGTCCGATTTGAGGCTCTATCGCCACGGAAGAAATATGTTAAATCCGATCTTGCTCAAATGTTGCCTCAATTATTTTAGTATTTTTTCACACAAAAATTAGAATGAATAAATCACAGAATGTACGAAAAGGCAGTAATGAAATCCAAAATTATCATAACCGAATGTTCTTGTATAAACACAAGAGACAAGTTTAAAAGTGAATCATAAAAATTAACGCAAGTAAAGTTGCCTCTGGTAAATGGGAACTTAATAAAAAGAATGATTTTGAGTGAGGGAAATCTTTATTTAGACCTTTTCAATTAGTTCTGTTAAGTGGAAATGATGACATCCGTCAAGTAGCTGCCGCCAGTGATGATTCACGTGTCGCATTTTCCATTACCTAACGCAAGATAGTCGGTGATAACTGTTTGCATTCCTGTCGAATATTCTTCTTAAGGTTTGCGTTTGTCTTAGGCTTGTCGGCAAAAACCCGCGACTTTGAGCCTCAAATATGATATGGTTAAATCGGGCGATATTGCCAGCAATGTCAAGTCGCCAAAAGGAGAGATAACGCGTCCAGGAAACGCCTCCTTCATAAGATCCATTATGACTCGCGATGTGTAAGCGGTTGTTTGGACCACACGTTCACTAAACTGCCGCTCATCTAATTCCTTTAGTATACTTATAAAATCGTTCTTATGGTCTTGTAAAGTTCTCCACAAGCTGATGGCCTGAACGACCAGCCCGGTGTCGGCCACGTCCAGAAAGGTCTCATATGTTTCCAATATGTACGAGATGAGCAGCTAAGCACCAAAATGTTTTCCCTATCTAGTTTACAAATTTAAAATATTAACGTACAACATATTTTGACACATTTTTAACACCTTTTGATAGGGTAACAAATTTAGCTCCACCTTGTAATTGCATTTTTTACACTCATAACTGTACTAAAAACCGTTTAATAGGTTTAACGGGCTATGCGGTGAAAATTTTAATCGAAAACCAAGGTTTCAAAAAAGGAATTTTCGAAAACTGATAAATTGAGAATGAAACATTCATAACTATAATAATAACCGGTTTAATAGGGTCTACCGGCTATTAACATTTTTTCTAAGTTCAAAGTTTTCAAATTAAACGATTTGTAATGCATAAAGCCAATCAGTTCTTGTAAACAAAGAAACTTTTAAACTTGTCTCTCAAAGTTTTGAAGTGATCGCCTTAGCGACCACTTACTCTTTTAATAAGCGAGTACCAAAAAGCACGCCTAATATTCATTTTATATCCCCACACACGGTATGCTGAAGATCTCCTTTTTTTATTTTTCGAACGCAAATGTATGACTAGTTTCTAAAAAAAAGTGGAACATATTTGAACTCCAAATACTATAAATTTTCGGATTTACATTCAAATTTATAGTAAATTTTATATACATTTTGTAAACTCATGTTGAAAATCGTACTATCAAACCTAGATAAGTAGGTTAGCCTGTTTATTCCCACTTAAAGGTGTTTCCTACTAATACAGTTTCACACTTATCCAGGTAATTCCTACTTAAATGGGTAAATCATGGTTATTTTTTGCAAAAATCCAGTTTGTATAAGATATAATAAGAGGATATGAGCCAAAATATCAAAATGTAAACTAAAAATTGAGACTTTCGTCGTTTTATAGCAAGCTACTTTTTGATTTAGACCCTTAAGAATTAAATTAGAGAGTTTTTATAATACCCGCGGGATAATTGCCAAATCACCAAAATATAAGCCTTTAAAAGTCTTTGATCTCACCATATTAGACGAGAAATCGCTTAACCTGACAACCCTGCGTAGAACTCTGCAAAACCTCCCTTAGTAAAAAGCAGAGCAAGAAAGGTAAGATAAAAAAGACAATTATCGTACTATTATAGGTACAGTATGTAACGGGAAATCCCACTCGTAGAGGTAAACGAGTAAATTTTAAAACACCAAGTCCCACTTAAAGAGATTCAAACTTCTGTTTAAAGAGTTTTTTTATTTGTTGTTCGAAGTGTGCCGGGGCCGCCGAAACTGTCACACTTATAAAGGATTCCCACTTATGCAGGTCCCACTTATCCAGGTTCGACTGTATATGAAAAGTTTAAGACTAATTTGTATTCAAAGAACGTGTCTCAAAACGTATCCACAAAAATGTTAGTAGTCGCTTGGAGGCCGTCGAATTTTTTTTTCACGTACAGATAAATTGAAGTACAATTAAAAAATTTCTCATGGGTACCTTTTATGCTTCGACAGACATCATAATGATTCAGCATTAGGTTTCAGTGAATACAATTTTGTGAAACTTCTTTTAGGCAAACATTTTCTACTATTTCTGTGAATATTTTTTATCAATAAGCGCAATTTTACTCTCCAACTTTAAAGTCTTGACTAAAAAATAAGTAGAAGCCGATAAGGGAATTTTATTGAACTAACGTAGTATCCGGATTTTAAGGGAAAGGGGTTTGTCTATATGTATTTGCAAAAAGAGTTTCGAACAAATATTACGTTGAAACAAAGGAAATAAATTTCTATAAAATATTTATTTTACGAATATTTTCATCAATCCAAAAAGAGACGCACAGACATTTATATTTTGTCAATTTAAATGCCAAAAGGTTTATATTTTGATGTAATAGATTTTTTTTGATGCAATCGTAGTTTTAACTTAATATCTCCGAAATTCCAATATATTATATTCCGCAGTTAAAGTTTTCTTTTTTGCGTTGTCATTTTTTTTCAATTCCTTGTTACAAATGATTTTTCCCGTTATGATCTCTCAGATGGCAAACTCCAGACTCTCTGCGGAAATCTACGGATTAACAACAACAAGCTTAATTTTATATAATCTGCCAGTGGCAGAGTGGCAGAGCGGCCGACCTATTCCACCTACTGTCATTTCATTTCAAGTTTCTTGTGTTCGTTTCGTCTTTTATTTTTGCACTTGTCAAACGCAATATTCGCTCGTAACTGTCAAAAATTCCTATAGACCCTTTTGTAGGTATACTCACTTCAGGTTTTCATACGAAGAAAACCCCAAACACATGGATTGATTTCCTCAATTTTCTTTTTTCCACAAATTCAAGGTTATTAAAGCAGTATTGTTTTCCATATTACTAGGGAAAATATTAAAAAAGTCTTTCAATCAACATTATTTTTAAACTTTTTATTACATCAAGTAACAAAATGTTTTGCTTTTTAACAATTTTTTTGCACTTCAGGGCCAATTTTGGAAGGAAATTCTTTTTTTTTGCACTCAACCATGAAAATGTAATTTTCTGTACCTTTAACACTCGTTTGATAAGATGTTTTTCAATTATTTTGTTGAGAATTTTGTTGTCTCATAATATTTACCTTGTATTGTTAAAATTCTCTATGTGGACTTGTGTCCCTTTTTAATTTTTTTTTTTTTTTTGGTCAAAATGTATGTGTTACTATTGATTTTACCGTGGTCTGTTTGTATTCTTTGCTCGCAAGGTCCGTAACTGTAACGCCAGACTGAATGACGGTGGTATGTTCTGTGACAGCTTTTTTCGTCTTTAACGACTATTTTCCCACTCAAAGCTTTTCTCATTTTCTTTACATCCTCTTTGGCATTCATTCAGTTTTGGTGGACAAACAATGAACACCCCACAAATTACCTGTCAGTTGTGTGTGAAATTGCTGCTGTTAAATAACAGAGTGATAAGAGACGGAAGTTAGTTAGAGAGAGAGAGAAGAGTGAGCAAATCTTAGTTAACAAGGAAGAGGAAAAGGAAGTGTAATCTAAAATAATTTATACCGTGATTTTTGTGAGTTAAACGTTTAACTACAGAATATGGAAAGCGCATATAAAACCTAAAGTTTAGGTTTGCATTAGAAATTTAATCCAGATTATCTTTTAAGTGTTATTGAATTAATCTTGAAAATACTCTAGCACCTGTCAGACTGACAGTAGGGATTACACTTTTTAATGTAAACATAATCTAACTTTATTGTTTTGCAGCAATAAAAATTATAATCTTGAATATCGATCCCACGACAGCCAGTTCTATGCAAAGGATCGACCCGAAGGAGAAATTCTTTGGCCAAGGGCTGTCACCCCAGCACTATGTGCCGCTACAACAACATAATCTGGAATGACTGCGGATAGAAGATCTAAAGTATTAGAGGTTAATGTCAAGGATTAAAGCTAATTAAATGGCGGTTGCTAGTAAATATCCAAAATAATAAATTTAGAGTTAAGAGATAATGCCTTAATTAAATTAATTTCAAAAGTACACTGACAACTGGCTGAGATACTACAGTAATCGCGATTAAAATGTAATAAGAAATCATATTCTTAGAATTATATCGTACACCGGTCCCTGAACTATGAGTTGTCGTACGACAAAGTGACACATAAGTTTAAGTTGCTGAGTCCCGTACGATCCTTATTGATTGCACTCCAATTCGTCTCACAGACATCCATGTGGTAACTCCTGTGCAACAGCCAAAGCAACGGCTGACGTGTGAGGGGCAACAGTCCTCAGGACTTCGAAAACCACCCTATTACGAGGAAAGTACAATAAAAGTTGAAGTTAGAAGGAAGTATGGTGATTTTTACACGCAGCAATAGTGGGGTTACCGTACAGGTACCGTACAGGTAAACCCAGAGCACCACTGCGAGATAAGACTGCATTCCGAATGGTCCCAGAACACTTCTACTTCTAGTTTGAGCTTACGACCGGTAGCATTAACGTCTTTACCGGTAGCATTAACGTCTTTATTAGGCATCTAGTGTAGTAGAGTCTGAAATCTGATACCGCAAGTAAGCAGGGACCCATAGAGCTGCTATTGTAGCATGGTCAGTTGGGAATCGGGCAGTTTACAATGGCTGTGGTTTAACACTCAAGTAGCAGCTAAAGTAAATTCCTATGACCCAAAGAGAAGCAAAGGTGTAAGTATGGTGGTTCTAATGCCCTTACAGCATATCCCTTATTTGGTAGGCATTCAATCTTGGGGGAATGTTTTTAGTCACATCGAGAATCACGTGAAACAGCTGTTAAATTTTGTCAGTTGTTTATTTCTGTGATTAATCCAGTCACAATAGAGCATTGATCGGGATTAAGTTTCTAATGTATGGGGTGGCCCAAATAAGACTTAAGTGTTAAAAATATATATAAATTGTTTGGTCTTAATTTGTTTTTCTCGTTTGCATGATGGATACACATGATATACAGGAAAGCGTTAAAATCCGAAAATATGGTTCCAGCAAAATGGAGCCACTGCGCATACTGCAAGAGCCACTATGGAACTTCTTCGTAACCTTTTTTTGGTGAACCCTTCAGTCTTATTTGAGCCACCCTGTACCTAAACAAATCGCTACTAAGATGCTTAGGGTAGTAAATATAATTAAATGGTGTGGTTTAATAGAATTTTAAAAAATAGAAAAGTGCTTAATTGTAATATAAACGAAGTGTTTCGAAAAATTACCTTGGAAATTAATCTATTGTGAACGAAATATGACCAGAGCTTTGTCAAATTAAATATTTTCGGTAATTTTATCTCACTAAATGTAAACAGCGGATAAGACGGTATATAAGTTTCAATGTTAAACGGAAATTTCTATTTAAATAACAGAAAAGCTTTTACAGACAGCTGTTAAGTTTAACATAAAACTGCTCAATTGTTTAACATTTCGTCTCATCCTTTCTCGGACATGCGCCAAACGAAGCTGATTATAAGAGTATGAGGGGACGTCGCTTAGATTTGACAAAAAGGAAACAACAACCAAAGTAGACTTTATTGTGTCTGCCTCTCCGCCCGTCCGTCTGTCATAGGGCCATAAAAAACCCTCTTGAATTATTACCCATAAGCTTTGTCCAAAGCACTTCCGCCTGCAATTGTTTGTAAAAAGCCAAACTGTTCCATAATGAGAGGCACTTGACAGACAAACAGAACGCGGAAGGAAATGTGAAATGTGTCGACTAAAAGAGATTTTCTCTGTCATCTGTCAATCGGGGGGATAATAGTTAATGACGGGTAATACAATAAATAGGACTCTGAGTACAAGTGTGGGAAGGGGATGAAATGAAGCAACAAGTGGGTGTGGGAGGGGAAAAAAGCCAAAATACAATGTGGGGGTGGAATGCATACGATGGCGTTAATCGTGAAAGAATTTTATGCTTAGCAAAATATCAAAAGCATACTGTGCACCAATGTAATCCAAAGTTCTTTAAACCAATATAGATTAAATTGAATACAGTTTAAAACGATCGATCAGTAATCAACTCAGATAAAAATTAATACCGGTCCAAAGTGCTAAGATCTCTCTCAACATCCATTTCAATTCCGATTTCAATCAAATTTTGTATGGTATATAAGTACATATCGATTGGCAAACAACTAATTTTGAACCGATTTGAGTCATATAGGCTTCTTTTTTGATAATGTCCCTGTAACAATTGTCTGTGTCCAAAATATTGCTTCTCATATACAGGGTGGCTGGTGAAAGTTGCTACAAAAAATATTTAATAAAGTTTTTTCTTTTTAATAAATCTGGTTATTTTTTTATTTTGCAGATTGAATTTTAGATTTTACAAAAATGGATAACTGGGACACTGAATCAAGAATTTAGATTGACCACCGCTATCACGCACTGGAGTCCGTAGTTTATGTTCAAGGAGAGTATAGGCGCACGTTTGGCGGCAATCCTCCGAGCAGATGGACCATAATGAGACTTGTTGAAAATTTTGCCAAGCATGGGACAGTCAACAGAAGACCTTACCCTCGAAACCTTTAAGTTCGACGGAGGAAACAATCGCTGCTGTAGATGCTGTCATACAAAACAATCCACAAGAAGCTTATCTGCTCAAATGGGAATAAGCAGACAGTCATTGCAGTCAATTATGCACAATGATTCAAATGGCCAACAAACTGATCGCAGCAGACTTCCTGATTCGCTTGGAATTTTTCCAGAAGATGCTTAAAATGGTGCAAGAGAACGGAAACATGTTAAACTGTCTTTTTATGTCTGACGAGGACTCTTTCGACAAACAAAATTGTCGAATATAGTGTGCTTCCAACCCACAGATACTCCATAAGACGGAATTGCATCCACTTCGTGTCACAGTGTGGTGTGCATTTTCATCACGCTGCATTGTCGGCCCAACTTCTTCAAAGAAAACGGTCACACCGCTAAGGTTACTGGAGACCGTTTTTCTATTCATAATTACGCCGAATGAAAATTTCTTTCAACTCAAAATGGTGCAACTCATCACATAGCTTGGCCTGTTATTACAGAATTGCGATCAAAATTTCCCAATAAGCTGATATCCAGAAACTCCACATGCCGTTGGCTCCCCAGGTCGCCTGACCTTGCTGCACATGACTATTTCTTGTGGGGTTAAAGTCTATAAAGCAAAACTAACAAATTTGAATGAACTAAACAACAATTGGGAGAAACAATTGCGACTATTCCTGTCTCAACTCTCCAAGGAGTATTAAACAACTTTTTGGTAAGATGCCGCTTATGCATCAACAAGCAGGGGGCATTTAATTAATTTAAAAACTAATTAAGCTTTATTTAATAAAATTGAGTGAGCTTTTACGTGAATAAAAGAAAAATGTATTTCATACACTAAAAAATAGTTATGTATTTAAGTTTCTTAATGTAGCAATATTCATCAGCCACCCTGTACCTGGACATATAGCTTGTCCATATCTTTATAAAGTTATATATAAAAATAAAATTATTTTTGCAGTTTGGCTAAATTTGGGTGACGGTCCCTGTGTCTGCGAATCTGACCATTTAAAACAAGGATTTATGGATACCAAAAACACAAATTCACATATGACCTTATTTTAAAAATCTGTGTAAATTTAAAGCTGTTCCAGGGCACTTTTACTTTTATTCTGATTTGAAAAACCATTTCCATTCTTAGGCAAATGGCTTAAACCGGAATGTCGGTTAATGTCGGTTGTTTACTTTTAAAAAATTCCGAAACGCCAGTGTTATGAAAACATCGGTTTTTCGAAACTCTAATCGGCATTCTTAGCATCTCCACTTTTCCAAGCGACAGTTCCTCGAATTTCTTTGGGAACATTAAACACCTACCTTTCGGTCGGTAATTATCGTCATTCTTGATTTTTTTTATATATAGATTTGATAACTTTAGAATTTAAATACGGATTATCTCTCAATTTTTATTGAAGAAATGACGGGAAGACACTAGCAAATGACGGGAACGAACACACTGTCAAAATGACTGCAATAATCGAGACTATAACTTCTAATCTATACTTATTAGCCGCATCCTTTAAGGTAACTAAACTATCATTTGTATAGAAGTTGGTCGATTAGCAAGTGAGCAAGAGTTGCCACGAAAAAATCAAACAGGTCACACCCTGCTTTTAAAACAAAATATCATATTTGTTATGCATACAAACAAAAAAATTGTCAAAAGAAAAAAAACCTATATCAGACAAAATCTCTTACCATTCAATTGAAAACCAATTTTAGTACCCCTTTCGTTCAATTTTAACATAATCAGGGCTGTCATAGAAACCATGTCGGTTTTGCTAAGTGTTGTTTTCATTTGGTGTCATAAAACCAAGTTGGTTTTGTCCATTTCGAATGTAAATAAAACCAATGTTCGAATCAGCTGTTCCTGATAAAACCGAAACCTTGGTTTTCATGACACCAAAGCATTTTTTCTTATCTTTTTCAAAACCAATAGTGACAACATTGGTTTCTATGACTGCCCTGAATAAATGTGATTTTTGAGGTTTGCAATAAATTTGTTATGACTATTAATCCCAACACATAATAGTTATATATGTATATGGATGTTTTTTCTCATATAATAAATAGTATTTATTTTATTTCGCTGCATTTACAATCTACTCTTGAAAATACTTCCAAAAAGCAAGCTTACCCAAAGGCATGTGTCAAACCTAAACCGGCTCCAAAATTCTGTTGACCGCTTAATGGACCACTCGTCCACTTCGAAGCTGTCCCTGTTAAATCCAAGCGTGTATTGCGATCCTGTGAAGCCCAGACATTGGCTTTTCCGGCCAATTCCAATTGTTTGCCGAAATTTGGTATAGAACTCTGGCTCAAGCTAGCTCCATGTCCATTAATATGCGAATAGTCGATACCATGTCCGTTACGATCAAATTGAAAACCATTGGCCAGAGTATTTTGCGATTTGAAAGCATTGGCACTGACACTGTGTACACCGTTGTTAAATAAATTGGCATTGACACTTTGGGTCAGAGTATCACGCACGCCAGGAATGTGTTCCTTGCCAATGGCAGCTCCAAAACCATTGCTGGAAAAAACAAAATCAGGAAAATTAATATGATTTATAAAAAATTATTTCAATTCAGTCGAGCTCACTTACTTATTGTAGGCTAGAGTGCCTCCTGTGGCCACTGGTCCCTTATTAGTATTTCCGGCAGCAAAGACCTGGCCGATCACATTGTGATCGGGAGTGCCAATGCCATGGGTTAAATCGACTCGAGCATTGTTTCCACCGGCTGGATTTGTTGACACTTGGCCACCCAATACGGCTCGGCGCACTCGTATGGGACGTTGTGGTCTGGTGGGTGGTGGGTAATAGGGCAAAGTCTGGTAATACACCCTTTGAGGAAAGGCGTCAATGAAGGCTCCAAAACAAGCAACGGACAGAATGGCCACAATTATAAATTTCATTTTTAGGTTTAACGAATTTTCAATATTGTTTGCAGAGATCTGTAAGTGTAAAGCTTAAAAGCTGTTGTGATGTGTTATCTGAGATGTGATCAGGTTTTTATACCCTTTGCTTTGTTTTCGCGTCATCCAATTTTTACTCTTGCCCCGTCTTATCAGCTGCTAGACACAAATGAAGATTTGTAAGGGGTTCCCCAGTAGATAAGAGATGTGTAACATGAATTAATTAAACAGTCCCCCTAAAATGCAACTATTACACAGAATTATTTAGTGGCATGTGGGATTTTCTCAAAAATGGGGAACCACTTAAGGGGTTGCTGGATTTGTGTGTGACCGGGCAAGTGTGGAATAGGAAAGTGAAGGTGTTTTTCAGTTTTTTTATTCAAGTATTGTTACTTAAAGTGCATTCCGGGTGTAATAATAAAAAAATGATTGTAGTTGTCTTTGGATCTTAAGGGAAATCTTATGACCCATTAATAATCGTAAAGTTAATTTATCAGTGAATGCAAAGGGTCTATTAAGGGGTTCAATTTTCCAATAATAATTACACGGTATTCTACACACTACCTTTCACACACATATTAACTGCAGCTATCGTTTTCCAGAAGTGGGCCCTCTTGTGAGCTATTCAGTTAATTCACAAAGTAAACTTCAAATGACAACATCGCTGATGATCTAAAAAGACAGACTTTCTAAGAGGACAGACTAAAACGTATTTCTTAGTGCATATGTAGAAGTTTTTAAATTATACGTCGAACAAAAAGTAAGTGACTTGGACCGTATAGCCGTGAATTTGTCTCTAGCTAACATGACAAAAAAATCGTTTGTTTTCAAGTATTGTTTTTATTTATATTTTTTTGTTATTTTTTAATGTTTTTTCTTGTTAATTTATGTTTATTATGTATGCCAATCAAGTGGGATATATTGACCTTGTTTGTGGGGCGTTTGTTGGAGGGGGGCTTGCATCATATAAAAAACATTTTGAAAACCGTTTGCTTCTTCTTTCTCAACAAACAAAATAAACAAAACTCTAATTAAAACAAATAATAAAGATATAAAGTTAAGAGAGAGTTACTAAAGCCGGCTTTTCTTGAATATTAATGAAATCTCTAATGAATAGTACATATTTTGTTGTTCAAAAAAAGAAATATAATTGTTGTTGTTAATTTGTGTATTTTTAGGAATTGGAAAGAGGGAAGTTGTTGTCTACGACAATTTCTTAGCTTTCTGATAGAGCGTATCAACAACTTTGCCCATGTTCTGGATGGTCTCTAAAACACGTTCGTAGGTTTTATCGGTGGGAGTCTCTTCGAACACAATTAAAACTCCTTCACCCTGGTCCAAGATGCCGCTGAATTTCTTATCCAAAATCATTTGTGACAATTTCTTTTCCACCTGAGGCATGGGCAACTTAATGCATTCCGCAACATGGGAGACCTGAAACAAAGTATCACAAGTGTTAAAAATGAATTTGATTTTGATAGCAAAGGCTACAACTTACTTGCACACGTGAGTAGGGTTCAATGATGCGGCAAAGATTCTGTTCCAACATTGTATCGTACAAAGTACCCAGGTGAGCCTGTACTATAACATCTTCGGCCAATTCTTTGTTGTAGTCCTTCAAGGCCTGCTGGAAGTCCGCCAATGACCTTTTGTGCGAAGCCTCAGCGACAGACTTCATGGCATCGATATCACGGCCGGAATAAGTAATAGCCTGAGAACAATACATCATTTGTTATAGCAACGACAAGGACTTTTTTTAAAACGTTATTAGCAAAAATATACATACCAGTTTACCGCTAACAATTTGATTGACATCATCCGATTGACCCAACATTATTTTGCACAGCAACATGTATTTGAGAGCCGTCAAGGCCTTGACATTGTCAGCACTGTCGAAACCTTCGAAAGCCTCATAGAAATATGAGAAAGCGGTCTTGAAATCTCTTTCGTCGGCGGCATGCAGTATACCCGATTGTAGATCCAATGAGGCCTGAACTTTTGGTGGGCAATAAATGGCATTGGCTGTGGTGCGGGCCGATGTCAGCGCGGCACGGGCTTTCGGTAAATTACTTAAAGCATGATAGGTTTTGCTCTCCAATAGCTGAACTTCTACTAGAAGATTTTTGTCATCCAATTTCTTGAGTTCCCTCAAGAGCTGTGAGCCCAATTGCAGAGCATCTGTGTACATGCCGGTGTCAAAGTACAGGGCAATCAGACGTGCTTCCAAGCTCTGGCGCAGAAATGTACGCTTTTCCTGTTTGGCCCATTCAATGCAATCTTTGCACAATTGAACCTGAAAATGAGATTAAAAGTTAGTAGCAAAAGTTAATCATTTCTTGTATGAAACACTTGGCCTTATGCTTTAAAATGTGTATGTAGGCAATCATACGCCCAGGTGTTATCGGTGTTATTTAATATAATCACAAACTTAACGTTTACTTTTATAATTTCTCCCATAGTTTTCCTTCCATCCACAATGTCTTGAGTTTTACACTTTACGTGAAAACTTAAAAATAGGAATAGTTTATACTTTCTCCGTTTTATTTGGTGATTGTTGTGTAAAAAACTTTATTTTTTTTTTTATTTATTGCACTTTAACTACCATTAAAACGCTGAAAAAATAAAACTACGATTTAGTCCAAGAACTACCAGTGCTAGCAAACGACACTAATAATTTTAGGGGGAAAACAGTCGTGAAAAGCAGCAATTAAGCTAAAATGTATTGTCTCGGGTTACGAATATTTAACATGCCGCTGAGGTAAGAAACACGACTATTATAGAAGTAAACCCAAATATAAATCCGGTTAAATTCATCCTACATTTTTCAACGGTGGTCTTTCCACCTAGACGAGAAGGATATTACTTTCGAAGCCATGTAAAAATCCCTATAGAAAGCTCAGACGTGCTAGTAGTTTTCGCCCATTGAATTACGAATTATATAATGCATGTTAATTTATGTTAGGAGCGAGCTGATATTACGAGGGTTGCTATAAATATATTCCTGGCCTAGGCACCATATGACATTTCCATTGGAGTTTGAAATTTTTTAGCATAAACGTACTCAGAACGTTTTGACGTACGAACATCATTTGTGTTGTTCATAGTGACTTGAAAAAAACAATTTGACAAAAAAAATGGAATTAACTCGTGAACATTTTCGTGCGATCATTTTTCACAACTTTCGACGTGGATTATCACGACAAGAGTGCATCAATGAACTTGAATCTTTGTATGGCGATGAAGCACCATCCTAAAGCACTGAGAAATACTGGTTTAATGAATTCAATGGTGGCCGACGGTCGCTCAGACTAAGGTCGTCCAAAAACGGCCGATGTGCCAGAGAACATTGATGCCGTGTGTGAACTGATAATGCAAGATCGCCATGTGACATTCCGTGAGATAGAGGCATCCTTGGGCATTTCTTCCACCAGCATACATTTGATATTGCAGGAACACCTGGCCGTAAAATAGGTTTGTTCTCGTTGGATCCCGCACAATTTGACAATCGCTCAAAAAAAGGCTCGTGTCAATTGGTGCAAAGAAATTTTGAAAAAATACGATCGCGGTGCTTCAAAAGACGTTTAAAAGATCGTCACAGGTGACGAATCATGGATCTATGCGTATGAGCCCGAAACAAAACAGCAATCGACCATGTGGGTCTTCGAAGACGAGCCTTAGTACCACGATGCAAATGGTCGCCTGTTTCTTTGGCAAAATTGGTCATGTGGCGACTGTTCCGCTTGAGCAACGTAGGACGGTCAATTCTGAGTGGTACACCACAATTTGTTTGTCAGAAGTCTTCGGAGAATTTCGAAAAACGAACATGACAATGCGAGCTCTCACATATCGGCTCAAGCCAGCGCCTTTTTGACCGGCCAACACGTCGAATTGATGGGTCATCCGCCATACAGCCCTGACTTGGCACCCAATGACTTCTTTTTATTCCCGCACATCAAGAAAAAAATGCGTGGTCAACGATTTTCGTCGCCAGAAGATGCTGTTGAACCGTTCAAAAACCATGTTTCGGAGGTGTCTCAATCGGAGTAGAAAAAGTGCTTAGACAATGGGTTTAAGCGCATGCAAAAGTGTATAAATCATGCTGGAGAAAAACTTTGAAAAACAATAAATATATTCATTATTAGGCCCTCGTATTTACGTATTTATTCCGTACTTACAAATTATATTTTTTTGCTTCTACATGCGAAAAAATGGAAAAAAATCCAGATAAACCGACATGTGGGGTTTTAGCTATTTTTAAGAAATCGACTGCAGGATTTTGACATAAAAACTAGAATGTCGGTTTTCGGTTTCGGTCACTCTAGTCCAGACTCTAATGGACGAGCCAAGTTAAGAAGACGACATGAAAATCTATTACATTATGACAATCTGGCGAAAGTCCTTCATTTATTTTACTTTAGCGAAAATTGTATTGTATTGCCAAAAGAAAATGGTCATGGAAACGAAAGACATTCATAGTTGCCATTTAAAATCTGTCTGCAGGAAGAATGTGCCTTTCATGTAGCAAAATTAAATATAAATTAAATATCGTAGAGGAAGTTATTTTCGCATAGTAGAACATGAAACTAGTTATATAAATAGCGTTCGGTCAGTATAATTATTCTTGCACAAAATTATCGATAGCCTACAAAAAATCATTGATTTGTGACTTGTGAGAATTGTCTTCAATGAAAGTGATACAAGTGTATATACTGATAGACAGCTAGCCGTTGACATGAATTTTCATTAAGTCGCCATTCCCACGTCAAACTCAGCCAGCAATACAATAAACGATCCCACCACAGCCGGTTCTGCACCGGATTGACCCAAAGCAGCAATTCTTCGGCCAAGGGCTGTCACCCCGGCACTATGTATGCCACTACAACAACAACAACAGCAATACAATAAATGACATATCATATACGACAATATTGTTAACTGAAAAGTTTTGTCTAAGCGCTTTCACAAATAATAGTCAAAGCAAAAGACGATCATCACTAATCTGTAGAATTTACCATCGACATAAACCGGTTCTAATGATAATAATTGTTTAAGAGCTGAATACTTTTGATTACTTCATTCGGTGGATTAAATTTAATTAAAGAAACTACTCAACATGACAATAAACTTTGTTTTAAATGATTAATGTTGAAAGGTAAGAGGTTCGGAACTTAGCAATCTTACCCTAGTACCCTCCGACCACCAATCCTAAATTTTAAACCGCTACTATTTCGCTCCCTTGCATTTTCGGGCATGGTTGTAGTTGGAAATATTTTTATGAAATGAGTCAAGGTGGTGAAATTTGTTTAATCGTCAATGAATAACCCTGTATTCACCCATTAATTGCAATGAAGATAAGTCCTAGCGCTTCGGTCTTTTGCGCTCCATAACAAGTTCGTCACACCAAGATTAGACAACAGCTCATTAACCATGTCCATTCAACGAAGTTTTGGTTGCCCCCTTACGCCACGCATCGTGTTTATTGTCGTAGACTTTTCGAGCTGGAGCATTTTCGTGCATTCGTACATGTCCTAGTCAGCGTATTCGAGCATTTTGTACACGCTTGCCGACGTCAATATCGTTATAGAGCTCGTACTGATCATAGGTTATACGAAGTCGGTACTCGCCGTTAAGGATGTTAGGTCCAAATATTCTGCGGAGTATTTTTCTCGAATAGTATAGATTGATCCTCTTTTGTATCATTACCAAGATTCTGCGTTGTAGAGCAAGACGGCTAGGATCAGTGCATGGTAGAATTGGATCTTTGGGGTTTGTCATTATCACTTGTTTAGCACATTTGCAATATATAGACGTCTCTTGATTTCCTCGCTGCCATTATTATTTTTGTTTACCGCGGATCAAAGGTAGACGAAAGTAATTGTTGTCTACGTTCACGCAGAAACCCAAATGAGCAAACTCGTTTTTGTTTGTTGAAATTAATAACTTGGTTTTGTTCTCATACCGCAGCCCTCGGTCAATGATATCTATATCCTTGGCATACGCGAGCAGCTGGTGGCATATATTAACGGTGGATCCAATCGTGTTTACTGCAGCTTTTCGCATAATCATCTACATTACGATTTTAAAGAGATCGCATAACAGACTATCGCCTTGGCTGAAACCTCGCTTGGTAAAAAAAAACTGGCCCTGTAAGATTTCTGCCCATTTTCACTGAAGACTTTGTGTCGATGTCATCCAGCAAAGTCCATTAGCTTCGGCGGGATACCATATTCGTGACATGGCATCCCATAGTTTATGTCGAATGCAGCTTTGTAGTCATTAAATGTTGGTAAGTATCGACCTGCACTTCTTGGGCCTTCTCCAGGATTTGTTGCAGTTTGATATTTGGTCGGACATGGATTTACCAGGTCTAAAGTTAGTTTGTTTGAAAAAGAGTAGGCAGATTTGTTTCGCCTCATTTACTAGGCCATACTCATAAGCCAGTAATCGGCTTATTGTGAACTCTATTATTTTATTTTATGGTAGCCTTTGCGGATTATTTTAGGAATTCTGTCCAAGTTACATAGTCAACCTATTATATGCCCCTTATCTTACAAATCTGGTCAAGTCATCGGGAGTCGGAATCCGGGATGTAATGTCTGTCTTAACGTTTCGTCATTTTATATTCTCAACTCGGCGCGCTCAACTCTAAAAGACTTTGGATTCTACAAGTTCTTTATTTACAATGCCCTGGCTCTCAAGGCTATGGCATTTGGTCTCTCGTTTTTCTTATTCCTTGATGACCAGGTATCCATACGATGGGAACTGTGTCATGTACAGAGTTTACTCTAAACGTCAATTTAAAACGGGTCTGGTCTTACCGTTCGGACGTAATTGCCCTGATAGCCTTTGGCCTAGCAGAGGAAATGTTCACATTTGTCAGCCTTATTTTAGCACTAAGCTAACTGAAATTTCTCGTACTTCCGCCAGTATGACATGTTATGATGTGGTAGGCGGAATAAAAATCGGTTTCCGGTTCATTGATGTAAAGACCCGCTCTTGGGATTCACCAAGGGAAAAAAGCAATACAAATAAATCGCCGTGCCAATATCAAACTTAACCTAGAAGGTAGACTTGTTATGTCGCACCTGTTCATCAAAAGTAACACAACTCGAAAAATTCTATTTTCCACTTTTTTGAAGGAAACAGTGTATGATTACCATATCTAACCACTGTAAAATTTTTGGTATTCTATTTGTAATATTTCATGAGAGAAATGCCATCTGATATCACTGAAATCAATTCTTCGGATTTGGATGAAAATCCACAAAGTACTGTTAGTTCAAAGAGGAAGCATTACAACTACAAATCACGAAATGAAAATCAAAAACGGCAGAAACTGCTAAATCGAAGAAAAATATAAATCAAAAATTTCTACAGCCACCATGTGGAGAAAAGTGTCGTCTTCAGTGCAGTAAACAAATAATGGAATCTTCTAGGAAAGAAATTTTTCATAAATACTGGTCAACTGCTGATTTACAAAGACAACGAGAATTTATTGCCAGTCACATAACATCAATAAAGCCGAAGTATAGATATTTATGCGGCCAAGATTTCCGAAGATTGAACAGCGCCTTTTATTTAGAAGTAGATTCCAAAAAAATTAGGGTATGCAAAACTTTTTTCAAAGCTACTCTTGATATAAATGACACTGTAATAAGAACAACTATTAAAAAAATGGGTGATGACGGGTTTTTGGACATCGATCACCGTGGCAGGCACAATAAGCATGTTACTGTAAATCCAGAAGTTAAGAACAGTATGCGGGCATTTATAAATAATATACCAAGGGTGGAGTCTCATTATTTAAGAGCCCAGACAACCCGTGAATATATTGAAAGTGGAAGAAGTATATCAGATTTATACAGAGATTACAAAGAAGGGCGTGAAACAACGAACGAATCTGTCGGAAGCAAAATGTTGTTCTATAGAATATTTAAGGAAGAATTCAATATTTCTTTTTTTAAGCCAAAGAAAGATCAATGTGACCTTTGCGAATGTTTCTTAAATTCAAATGCCGACGATAAAGCTCGTTTACAAGAGGAATATGACTTACATCAGGAAGAGAAAAAATTGTGTAGGAAAGAAAAAGATATTGATAAAATAACAGGCAACGTTGCTGTTTATGACCTACAAGCAGTGCTTCCGCTGCCAAAAGGATTTTCATCCAGTTTTTACTACAAAAGTAAAATAAACTGTTATAACTTTACAATAAGCGACCTAAAAGCAAGTAATGTTAATTGTTATTTTTGGACTGAAGTGGAAGGAAAGCGAGGTGCAAATGAAATTGGAAGTTGTGTTCTTTTATACATTCAAAATCTCATCCAAGATGCAGGAAACACCGACGACTTAGACTTAATTTTTTATTCCGATAACTGTTGTGGGCAACAAAAAAATAAGTACATACTATCAATGTATTATTATGCCGTTCAAAAGTTTAATATACGCAGTATTACGCATAAATATTTGATTCATGGACACTCGCAAAACGAAGGAGATAATGTTCACAGCGTTATCGAAAAGCAAGTTAAAAGACATCTGAGTAGTAAACCAATTTATATCCCCGAGGAATACACAACCTTAATAGCAACCGCTAAAAAGACTGGTTTACCGTATACAGTTACTGAATTATCGCATGAAATGTTCTATGATCTGAAATGCCTCCAAGAAGAATGGGGACAAAATTTTAACGTAAATTCCAATGGCGAAAAAGTTATATGGCACGACGTTAAAATTTTGCGAGTACACAAGGAGAACATCGATTCATTCTTTTATAAAACTTCATACAAAGATGACAACTTTAGTAAAGTATGTGTAAAAAAGAAAAATCAAAAGTCTGTCACCGATTGGAATAACCTACAGTAAGTTTCTTTAAATATTAATTAATCGGATATGCTCTGGTTTATTTAGAAAAGTTTAATTTTAAAATTCTTCATATGGAAGTCCAAACCAAGCCCAATTATCTCAATTCAGAGTTAACGTTTCAAAAATATTAGTATACGTTTGTATGTATATTTATATAAATTTTTATAGCTTTAATTAAAAATGTTTAATTCCTATTATTAAAATTATTTCAGGCTATGCTCTGCTTATTTGGACAAATTGCCTTTGTTGGAAATTAAGAAGAAGGACCTAAATGAATTGGTAAAAAAGAACATAATTCCAAAAAAATTTTATGAATTATACTACAAAAACCTAATATAGATTGTTGAAATATTAAATACTCAATATTAGTTAGGCCTAATTTTTGTAACGCAAGTGCTGAACTTCGTGCATTTTGTTTAATTTATCTAAATCCTAGAAAGTGATCGCTTTGTTTTGTATTTTGTATTCATTTTTTTAATTTCATATATAAATTTCAGTTAAAGAAGCATAACTTGAAATAATATTGACATGTAGATCAAAAAATTTCATGAAAACTGTATTAAATCAAAAATCCGTAATAATTTCGGAAAATGGAAGAAGAGAAATACATTTTGTAATTTTATTGAAATATTATTGAGTTTCCTTTACAACGGTATATTTGTTTATAACAATAATTCCAATTTATTGGCGGAATTAGTTTTTTGCCTCTACTGAAAACTTGTAAATTTTGAGTTGTGTTACTTTTGATGAACAGGTGCGATGTGTTAAGTAGAAGCTCAATGTGTTGTAAAAATTGGTTGCTTCCAAATTCAGAAAAGATTAGTTTTACAAGGATTGATCCTCCTTTTTTTAAGGTAATGTGGCTATCATCTGGATGAAGGACTTTCTTTTCTCAAACGATTATCAACGTCTTACACTTCCAAGGTAGATAATTTGGAAAATGGGTAGATATGGTTCTACTCATTCCTATAATATTTAATCCGGTTTGACTGGAAATTACCAGCGGCGTTCATGTCTTTATAGGCCTCCTCAGAATTCGCTGTAGTAAACCAGCTTAGTAGCCACCAAGTCTATCCATTTCTTATTTTAGTCTCATGGTGGTTATACATTTGGTCCAGCAAGTTTTACTTTTGATATAGGGTACCATAGCTCAGTCTTTCCAAGTTGATTTTGCATACCTCACATGGTAGTATCAGGAGCCTTTACGCAGTACAGTTTTTGCTTAGATCTCAGTTAATTGTTCAATACTTCCATACCAAAATAAATTCCTTTGTCCATTTATCATATTTATATGTATGTACCTGCGTCTCCTATTTTCCTTTGTCTCCTATGGTTTATGCAATTCTTAAATATGACTCACCTCAATACCGGTGCCAGCATCCATGTCCAGGAACATATCGACCAAAGAGCGCACCAATTTGGCCGCCTTGGCTTTGCTGATCAGACTTAAGAACGGGCGGGTTACTTTGATCAAATCGGCCAACTCCTTGGCCTTGCCCTCCTGTTTATAGAGTTCGCCCAACTGCAGTATGCCCTGCTCCTTGATGCGTATGAGTTCCTCGTCATTTTCGGCCACTTCCTGCTCCCGCACAATTTTGTTCAATAGCGAGATGCCCTCCTCGCGGTTGGTATTTGACAGAGCTTGAGCTCTTTCAAACAAAGTTGCTCCTGCCATATTTCTTTTGCTACAAAAACAAGATTCCAGAATTTTAATGAAATTTCTCGTCGACGATAAATGTGGAGCGTGACGGCGTACCTTTTGTAGAGAAATTTTTATTTAACAATTTTGTGTAAACTTTCAACACGATTTGAGGAAAATATTTTGTGATCTAGTTTTTGTCGTGCGAATTTTCGCGATGATTTGTATAATTTTGCCTTTTCGTTCGTTTGTTTCCTTCAAAATGTCAAGTTTTTTTGTTATGTCTTCTTCGCAAGTCATGCCCAGAGAACGATGCCGATCGATAAAACAGTCAGAATAACGGCGTCAACCTCGACGTCTTCTTTGAGCCGTCGCCGCTACAGTCATAAAGCAGTTTACGGAAGAAAACAAAATTTATGCTGTAGCAATTGCGATAATTGTTTCGTCTCTTTTGCTAGAAACTACATACGATTTTCAACTACGCAAAAGTATTGCGTGTAATGTAAAAGACAAAGAAAAGATGAAAGAAGAATTTTCTTTTTTATAAAAAACAAATACTTTTTTTCAGCGGCAGTAAAACGTGTAACAACAACAAGAATGCGTCGACCAGCGGATGTTTCTATAAGGCAAGGATTTCGTAGAGGTTAAATAACACTAAAAAGTGCTCCTTAAATATGATGTGCAATATTTGCAATGGTGAATAAAATATTGGCGTTGTTTTACTGGCAGCTCGCTTGGGAGGTTGCTAACGCAATAACTTTATACCATTGTAGAACAATAGAAAAATCATTTTGTTAACAGAAAAATATAGACAATTTTCTGTAAACCTCGTTGGTTTTAAATAATTAACGCTTTTTGAAAGAAAGTTATTCAAGAATAACCTTTGGTGAGCTTAAGCGAGCTCGCTTATTAATCTCTTATAGGATTTCTTGAAAAACTTTTTTCTACAAATTTTAATTTTTGAATCAAACGTTTTATAATGCATAAAACCAATCAGTTTTTGTATGTAAAGAAATTTCAAAACTTTCTCATAAAGTTTTAAAGCTATCGCCTTAGCGACCACTTACTAGTTTAATAAACGAGTACAGAACACGCCCGATGTTTGCTTTATACCAACCAAAATGTTTTCATAGGAGATGTAAATTGTTTTGTGTTTAACAAAGAAACAAACACGTACAATTTCAAATTATTACAAGAATCGAATTACAAATTAAACAAAGAACTCCATTTTGGTCCCACTCAAAGCCGCTTAAATTTACTGAACGCCGCTAAAAATTTTAAGTCGCCTCTATTGTGATGCCGTACAGTGACAGTAGTGCCAACATTTCAACGTGAGCAACTAATGTCGCATTCCATGGCGTTTGCTCATTCACAGTTGACTGATAACATTTGACTAGTCAAACTACAGCTGACAGTTCGCTTCTCATACATGTAAACATTTTATAATGGAGTGAGGGCCTCTACGTTTTTTGTTTGTTAGTAATAAATCCCGATTAGAATTGTGTAGATTATTTTTTTTAAATCAATAAGTTGTAATAATGGTGGAGGAGACAACCAACAGGTCCAGGTCAAAAATGGCCAGACCAAAACCTGTCTATTTGTGGACGGTGGTTGATGTGCTGAAGTGGTATCGTCGCCACTGCAGTGAATATCTGGATTATTTGGAATTGTTTTCGAAGGTAGTAATATAAGACCCTGAGGGGTATTTTTCATTGATGAGTGTAACTTATGCACGTATCTTCTTTTCCAGCACGAAATAACGGGGCGTGCACTGTTGCGCATCAACGATTCTTCGTTGTGTCGTATGGGCGTCACCAACAATCGAGACCGCGAGGCGATATGGCGAGAAATTGTAAAGCAGCGTCTCAAGACTGACATTATGGAAATACGCGATATGGAACGTATCGTCAACCAACATACGATGGCGAAAATAACCCATCCCAAGGCGGCCCAGAAGTAGCTTCAGACATCCGATAATTTTGTGGAACAACGAAGTAGAATCATTGCTACTCATTACTAGTAGACAATGAATAGAACAAAAACAATAGAAACAACAACAAAAAGAACACCAAGTGATGCGGTTGTACAAACAAACAAACAAGTGCTGTAAATTAAGATAAATTTTAAGTTAGCCACTAGAATATATAGCTTAGCACATACATACATAATATATTATACATAATTTAATCTATCTAGAGTCTTTTTTTAATAAACATAATAAATATAAACACCAGAAGACCAGAACTGTAGATGCGATTTGGAATCGAGCGAAATTGCAGCAGTTTCAGTAGCCGCTTTTTCATGTTTTCCTTTGAGGAAAAACAAAAGGGGCTCTAAAAATTAGATCTAAAAACGAGAAAAAAATACCAAATAGGCATGTTATAAATAATTGCCGGAGCCGGGCGGTTTGAGCTTAAATCACGAAATACATTAATTGGTGAAAAAGACCATAATGGTATCTCCGGTGTGTGATGAAAATCGATCGAAATCTTTCTTTCGATTTGAGATTTCAAGCAAATTTTTGTTGTGGCTTACAAATTCTTGAATTCTTTTACACATCCATTTAGATTCACAGCATAATAACTGAAATCCAATCAATTAAAATACGATGTATCACTATTTATTCAAAATTTGAATACCAAATCGAATTCGAACGGTATCCATCACATACCGGTATGTTTTTATATGGCCCCTAAGAAATATATCCCTCCCGCTCTAGAAGTCACATATTAAATCCGACCTTGCTTACTCTCTAGACGGCGATTGGGAATAGAGTGTTGTATGATATCGTATAGTTTGTCCCGCCCAAATTTAGTTTTTTACTTGTTTTACTTTCTTTTAGTCAAGCCCTTGCACATGCAAATATTGGCCTTGCTAATGACTGGAATAATTAACCATTTAACTTGACAAAATTTTAAACTGGACATAGTTATATGTTAATAACATTCATTTTTTTGTACATTTTTCGTCAACTTTAAGTCAAACAAATACAATTTTTTTTAAAAATTAAAAAAGTTTGGCACTAAATTTTCCCATATCGAGAATAAAATCCGATTTTCCAAAAGATTGTAAGTGATTTCAAAATACATAATTATAACAATCCGTTTGCGAAAAGAAATTCTTTCAAAACGAGATACAAAGTAAGGGCCCAAAACACTTAGCAATATGAAATTTTGAAACTGCGTTTTCTTTTCGCAAATAATAGGTTTTACTAAGTTAATGTATAAAATATATGTAAATCGCCTAAAAAACGACTCATACGAATATGCGATTTTTCGAAAATTAAATTTAGTGGAATTAATTTTGTGGTTTAATACTAATAATTGACAAAGTTTAAACTTTCCAATAAAACAAGAAATTGGGAAAAAAAATTTAAGTACTTTTTTTACAGCCGATTCAATGTAAGTAAACGTTTAAAACGCCTAGCCTGTAGTATGTTTTTAACCCTACATGACTAGTATTGATAACAATGGTTCGGCAGGCAAGTCGTCATGAATCGTTTAACGCTAGAACAAATTATGGAAGTTTCTTTTTAAAAAATTTAAAACGTTCGCGAAGTCCATAAAGCATACAAATTGTTTTCAGTGATGAATCTTATCTGGTTTAATGACTACGTCAAAAAATAAAATTTCCCTATTTGGAGCGTAGAAAATCTTCAAGCCATTGACGAATCACCATTCAAATTGACTGGTGCTGCTTACACGCTTCATTTTTGTTACCAAAAATTAATCTGCCTAACACCAACTACGTTTAGCTCCAATAAGACGAATTAAATTCCCATAAGGAGCGCTTAAAAATCGATTTAATGCAAAATAGTAAAAACTTTTTTTTCCAGAAGTGGTCTTATTCTCTGCAACTTAAGGTCCCCCCCTCGTTTGTGCGATTTAACCCCTCTAGATCGCTTTTAATAGGGCTATGTTAAGACATACATTTATGCCGACAAACCAGCAACTCTTAAAACATGGATTGGATTCAAGCCACCCTTGACGCCATAGGGCCAGACTCATAAAAAAATAAGGAATCACAAAATGAACTGAACCAATGGACCATGAACTTAAAGCCGTGGCGAACATGTGCCGGGAATCTATGTCCCCATTCACTCTGGGCAATTTTACTTGCGGCAATTATTATGATTCCCTTTTAAACTTACCTCTTGTGTACCAAAACAGTTTCCGCAGTTTTTTTTATTATTGGATTTTCTAAAATTCTGTGCTTAAAGACTCAGGCAAACTGAAGCTATTTTTCTTACGCTGCGTATTCAACTTCCGGTTGCCTAAAAACATAGAAATAAGTGTCGAAAGCATGCTATCAATGTGTGGCAGGAGTATCCTATTTCGGCACTACAATATCATAAACTAATTGCACATTTTCAAAATATATTGATGTTAACCTACCGAAAATTAAAAAGCGCAGCGTATGAAAAAGAATCTTCAGTGTGTTCGAAACTTTATTCGTTCTGATTTTTGTGTGGAAAATACATGACAAAACTAGAGTTGTTTTTTTAAGTTAATAACAAGTGTTGTGAGAATTTTGTTGTCTATTTAATTAAAAGTGTTGTGAGAATTTTCCACAATGATTTACTTTTTTAATCAAAAATTTTTTTTTTGCCCAAGAAAAATTATAAAAATAAAATGGCAAATTAATTTTCAGCCAACTTCACACTAAGAAAACCACAAAAAGAATAGCCAGTGCGCGCAAGTTTGTTTCCTTTCCATTCCCCATACCACGCTATCCTACAAACTGAGAGTTGCGGCAAGTAAAATTGCCTAGAGTGAATATTTCAAAACGATGTCATGAAATTGTCTACCAGATTTTAATAATAAACAAAATCAATTCCAACAATATTTCTGTCTTACAACATTCTTTTTAGTTCTTTAGTTCGTAAAAAATCACCCTAGAAAGCTGTTATATGTATACCCCGACTTTTTTAAAAATTTCAATCGCCATTATAAATGACAATTGCTAATGCAAACTCGTATTAATGTAATCAATCATTTCCTTTTTCTTCTGTGTTATTATTCTAATATGCATTAAGGCTCAGACACACGGAAGCTGTTTTTTACGCTGCGCATTTTTCAACACCCGGCAGTCTAAAAACCATTGAAATAAATGTCGAAACTCCACAAAAAATTTATGGCAGTGCCTTTTTATGTCCACAATGCAATATCATAAACTTTTTGTAAGTTTTTAACATTTATTTCAGTGATTTTATGCCAACCAGAAGTAAAAAAAAAGGGTAACAAAAAAATCTTCAGTTTGTCTGGGTCTTTAAAGTGTATTTGTATGGCAATTGCAATTTAAAATTGGATTGGACCTTCATTTAACTAGAATACGTTTGACTTCTAACACGACAAAATAAATCGAGTAAACCGCCATGTCAGCACCACTGCTACTTTCGTATATCCTACTCTGTTGCACTTTCGCAATTCTGCCCGTATTCTTTAACTATCCCTTTTCCGCTCGCAACTATTGACAACATTTCCACAACGATAATTTATTTTTCTTCGTGTAGTCCATCAGTTTACTTTTGGACCTCGAAGAGTCTTGTTGTTTATTAGCGGTAGAAGTGACCACGGATAGATAAACGTATAAGAAATTGAGCGACTTTAATTACAATAAGAAAAAATATTGAAAAATTTAAAAAAGCGCAAGTGAAAAAAATTATCCAGAAAAAAAATTGTCAAACGATTGATTTTTATTGTGAAAAATAAATTTCAGATTTTTTTTTCTCATTTTTTCGCAACATTTTTCTCCTGTTAAATCGTTTGATTGCGCTGTGTGTGTGCGAACCTGAGTGTGTTGGGTAGTGTTGTGCTCGAATTTACTTATGCGGAAGTGAGCCGAACAGTGTTTCGTGAGGTGAGTAGTGATGCGGTTGTCTCTTTCCATTTGTAGTCATTTGCATGCTTTTTCAGTGGGGACAGTTATTTGTGTTTAAATTTTTTGTTTTTATTTAGTATTGCACGAATTAGGGTTGCCATTGTCGGCCAAATGGCGTATTTGTCTTAAAAGGGTGGATGACTAGATATGCGCACAAACTTAAAGGTGTTGTTAAAAACACTTCCTATCAAATTCAAATAAGAATTTGTATTATTTTCAAGTATCAGAGTATGTGTTGTACGCTCGATTTATTTATAATCAGTTTTATGAGTTGTAGAATTTTGGTGGGAAAGTTTGTCCCATGTATGGCAATATTGTCATATTTTCAGTAATGCCAACTGCCTGCAAATCACTACTTTGCAGTTTTGTGGGGAATTCGTTGTGGGTTGAAAATATTCTTTATGGGGAGATTGCCATTAAATACATTCCTACATTTGTTGTTTCCGCTGTCCGTTACGACGTCGGCCTACCTGCTTTGAGTTTTATTTATTATTTTAATTTACAAAGTTGATAATTGAACTGGGTGAAGGGTACGTTTTTGTTCTCTAATGAAATGCAGTATGCGTGTGTGTTTGTGAAAATCAAATACAAATTTGCTTTGGAATACTTTTTTGAGCGATGTGCAGCTAAATGTAACGAAAATTTTGGAAAAAACGAAGATATACACGTGGCTATTTTTGTGTTAAAAAACATAATTCAATAAAATGTATAGTTTGAAATATGTAATAGTAAAATCTAAAAACAAATTGAACGTAGGAATCATTTTTGGCCTTTGTGTGTTATTGTTTGTTGTTATTTATGTCCTTTTTCACTTAGCATTTTGCCGCCACTGTCTTTCGTCTCCTTCAAACGGAACGTGCTTTTCAACCCAGTTGTTTTTTTTTACCGATAACTTTTAAAAAATAAAATTTTTATTCGAAAGATTTGAAACGAGATTTGTTGAACAAAGGGTAATAAATAACAAACGTTTCAGAAAAAGTGTCCTGCGGCATTCGCATATGTGACGCGCAAAATAGAAAGGGACCTAAGGGTAAAAACCAGTTTTGTTCAGGAGAGCTATTTTAAAGATTTAAATACGTGTATCTTTGGTGTACCATCACTTTCATAAAACGCGCTTATCTCTGGGAGGGAACACTTTTGGGGCATGGGATCGGTCTCATTCGATACTCAGATGTTGTCCACATAAAAAAAGTGAAAATTGATTTTTTTTACCCTTAGGCCCCTTTCTCTATGCGCTGTCATATGCGTTTGTCAGTTTTCAGGAAAATTGTAATAGATTGTGACATGTAATAAGAGGAATATGTCCCCATTTACACGAGGCAGCTTTTCTTGTGTAAACTTTTATAATTCCCTTTTGAACTTACCTCTTGGCAATTCGGTTACGGCAATTTTTGTTTTCATTATTGCCTTTTTTTGACATTCTGTGATTTATTCGTTCTGATTTTTGTGTAAAAAAGTACTAAAATAATATGCAGCCAACTTCACACTACGAAGAACACAAAATGAATTGACAGTGCGGGCAAGTTATTTCCCTTTCCGTTCCCATTACCACTCTCTCCTACAAACTCAGAGTTGCGGCAAGTAAAGTTGCCTTGTGTGAATAAATGGTGACTATGGATTTAAATTTTGGTGCGAATGGGAAAATCACTGTAGTTTTTTCTACTTAAAAATTGTAAATGAAATATTTCCACCCTCTTGGTAATCACACCTAAATTATGCGAACCTACATTAATGGATGCATTTAGAAAATCGTTTAGGAACTTCAACTTTACAACAATTGATAAGAATTACAAATAAGAACGAAATTGAGCACCACTACGTTGATCTTATAGTCTTTTTTTGTCAAGTACAATTTGTATGAATTTTAAGCGGATTTGGAATTTACAAGTCATTAGTCGTGTTTTATTTGGAAAGCGAAAATATCCGGCTAATAACCGCTAAAGCGAAAATTTCAAACCGATATCAAATAAATGTGTTGTACTTTCGGGTTTTTTTTTGAAAACTTTTAACTGGAAAGTAAAAAACCTTTACAATCACCCTATCCTGCAATCATGACAAATCTATTGCATTTTGTTAAAATTATTAATGCTAGCATCATCCAGGCTAAAACCAGGTCCAGGTAAAACAGGCATTACATGTTAAACTACTAAAAATGCTAAAATCGGGCGTGGCCAACCCTGCACTTCTGGATGTTCAGAAAAGCCAACTTAAAATACGCTTTTAATTTCAAATAAATGAAAAATTGCATTTTGTTGAAATTATTAATGCTAGCATCATTCAGGCTAAAACCAGGTCCATGTAAAACAGGCATTACATTTGAAACTAAAACTGGCCGACCCTGCACTTCTGGATGTTCAGAAAAGTCAACTTAAAATACGTTTTTGGACCGCTTTATATAACACCTTGGCTATAACAACTAAAAGTAAAAATCTATTGCAACACGTTTTAAGAAAAGCACTACGACAAAAAATCTACATTGCCTTAAAAGCGATAAAGTAATAAACGGTGCTTAAAGGTTTTTTTTTTCTTCTTTTTTTTGTCAAATAACCCAAAGACAGACAATTCAGAAAAATATAAATAAATTAAAAAAGGTCAACTATACTAAAATACCAACATTACACATTTATTAACAAAAAACATTGTAACAAAAACAAATATTTATTTAGAAAATATAGTTGACCGGGCTTGAGAAAATTCGCTCTCCGTTTGTAGGCGAATTAATTTAGTTTTTTTTTAATATTATTCGTAAATACATTTTTCTAAGGCTTCTAATTTAAAGTAATTATAATAAGAATTGAATTTTTCCGCTTGTGAAATAATACACGTCAATACGTGTATAATGAAGACAAAAGAAATCAAGCTATAGAATATTAATTATGCATATATTTTTTTATTCTAGAGGTCATTTAAGTATATTAGTCCAGACAAGGTGTCAAGGAAACCAAACATTTCCCTACTTAGTAATACTTTATATTCGCCATTTGAAAACAAATTCAATTTTTTTAAACTTATACATTGAAGCTCGGAAAACAATATAAGCTTTCATGAGAACTTTTCCACACCTTTCCGTCACACTTTATTAACGACTACTTTGCTTCCAATGCCAGTTTTTATATATCTTTCCGTTTCCGATCTCGAAGAAGTCTACAGTATTCTCTATGCCACATATTTGGCTTGAATTTTTTTCCCTCAATGACGTAATGGGAAAAATTGTTGAGCTTTTACTACATCACTTACACTCTCAGTCGGCTCGTTACTCTCTTTTGAAATTCGGCTCGGCGTTTTTAATTAATTTGCGATTGTAATTGAAACACATTTTGCGCTTTAGCTTTGTTTTCCCTCTATTAAAGTGTTAAAATTTGCATAATTTCCATAAATTTAACATAGAAGGAAAAAACACGTTTAGAATAAAAACAAAACAAAACAAGTTCTGGCGTTCTCATAGCTGTTGTTGCTTTTGTTGCTGGCTGTCGGTTTTAGTTCACATTTTCGATGATTTGGGAACGCTCGTACCCAATTTGTAACGCACAGACCAAGCAAAAACAAGGGGGGAAAATCAAACCATAAGCGCAAACAAGAAAGCATGGTTTAAATGGACGGATGAACCGACAGACGGAACGTACGACGGAACGACAGACAGACATATGGGGTGCACGGATGGGTAATTGGTTGGTTGGGTGGCCGAGTTGAGATTTTGCACTCAAGAGGAAAATGTTATCATTTTAAATGGTCTTTATGATGGTGGCAGTTGTGGCCCCCCGGTTCGTTTCAGGTCTTGAATGAGTCGATGGATTTGTGCTTTTCTTTAGTATGCAGTGCGATATAAGTTCGTATTAATAAAATCAACAATAAATATACAAGCATTGTTTTGTTTTAATAATAACTAATATCAAACACACATTGCATGAGTGTTAAGCAAACGTACTTGTCAGCGGCGTAGTTAGCAAGGCCTGCAAAACAAAAAACTATCTTAAAGGCCTTTTACGAGTCAGATCTTTTTAAGGGTTTCAATGAAAATTTTATAGGTCCTTACATAACAAGGCTAGCCCAATATCATGTTTCGAATTAATACCCTTAGTGTTAGAAGGCAGACTATTGCTTGGTAGGGTGCGCTATGGCTCACCATGTCTGAAGCTTTCACAGCTATAATCATTGAAAACACACAGACGTTTATCTTACAAGAGTTTGAGAAGGCTGGTCTGGAGATTTATTCGCCTCGTTGTAGTATTGCATTATAACCACAAGCTCAGACATAAAAATTAGTTTCAGCTTGACCCAAGGGGTCAAGTTATGTAATAAAAAGGTTCATTTCTTAAACTAGTAAGTGCTGGTTAAGGCGATAACTTCAAACTCTAGACATTTCTTTATATACTAAAAGGCATCGATTCGATTTAAGCCATCATAATCGGTTTGAGCACTAATTTGGAATTAACAAAAAAAAAGTTATTCCAGAAATATTGGCCGCGTTCTAATGGCAACCCGCTTTGGAGGTCGCTAACGCGATAACTTCCCAACATTGACAACTAAACTATAGACCATACTAGGACCAAACTAGGGTTATATACTGAAGACTAATAGTCGACTTTTAGACTATTACAAAAAACCAAAAGTCGACTTTTAGAATTTTGTCTTTTTAAGTAAGTTCTTATCTAAAAAAGTCGATTAAAGTCGACTTTTCGAATATTTTCTTTAGGGAAATGAAAATGCAATATTTACGAATAAAATGCAAGTTATCTTCGTATAAAAATCTTTTTTGTAAGAAAGTAAGAGTGATTAAAAACTATTAAGCATGAGGAATTTTGAGTAGTCATCAGTAATATTCAAGTTTTAAAAACTTAGAACTAAATTGCTTTTTAAAGCAGTCGGTTAATATACAAGAAACCATATTTAATTTTTTTTTTGAGAAATTTGGCTCTGAATTTGGTTAGCTTAAAGAACTGCATACGAAAATTATCTCTCAGGCGGGACAGAAGCGGCAACGATTGAAAAAGTTTCTTTTCGCTATTTTTGCCATAAATGGGCGAGTATCCATTGTTCTCGATATATGAGAGTAATGGATTATATTTGTTTTACGACAAACATTGTCCTTCAATTATATTGGAACACCATTGTCATGATTACGGCTATATTCGCGCTTAGTACTTACACTCTTGTCAAGGAACCCCCCATTTGTTTTTCTCTTCGTTGGCCACAATTTCTTGGGACACATAAAGATCGGTTATCAATAGGTATTCTAGAATTTCGGATTTCGGTGTCTATGAGTAAGCCTTAAAAATAATAAAAATGAACTTGTTATACTGCTGAATATAATTTCAGAATTAGTAAAGTCACCGAAATGATTAATTGCTTTGGATAAATCTATAAAATTTTTGAAGGCATACGTTTTTAACCTCGACATACAATAAAAAAACTTATGTATACGAGTTCTCAATCGTCGAAAATAAATAAAAGCGCATAATAAATCTAAGCAAAACGCGTAGTTTCGATGGCAATTACAAATATTTAAAATCAAAATGAAAAAGTCAAAAAAAATGTACATAAAAAAATCCACTTTTATACTTTTTTAAAAACCAAAGTTAACTTGTCGACTTTGACTTTTTTATATCCAAAAGTCGATTAGTCAAAAATCGACTTATACAACCCTAGCTATAAAACCCGTTTGTTTAAAATAGTTAACATTTTCGGAAAATAGTTATACAAGACTAACTTTTCGAACAAAAAACATATATTGTTGAGGTGACTGCCCCTGGCCGAAGAGTTTCGGGTCAATCCGGTACATAGAACCGGCAGTCGCGGGATTGACAAGACTAACTTACCTGTCGTAGAGGTTAACCGTGGTCACAAGACTAACTTTTAGAGAGTTGTAATGATCTCGGATATTAATTGCTAATAATAGGCGTGTTCTATTGGTACTCGCTTGTCAAACGAGTTAGTAGTCGCTTAGGCAATAACTTCAAAACTTTACGAGAATTGTTTTAAATTTCTTTGTACAAAAGAGCTGATTGGCTTTATCCATAACAAACAGTTTGTTTTGAAAATTGGCAATTTGTAGAAAAAAAATATTAAAAGTTGCTCGTAATGCGTTAAACTTATGGCGTTAGCCACCACTTTCTCGTTTAATAAGCGAATACCAATAAAACACTCCAACCATATTCGGGTAATAGCTGAGCTCGCTTAATATTTTTTAAAGTACTTTTTTTTAAAACGGTTCATAAAGCAGATTGTTTATAGTTTTCTGCAAACAAAAACATTTTTTATTTTTATGAACTCATCACATTAGCGATATCCTAAAAGAGTTGCCAATCAAGCACGGTCATGGCTTGAATTAACTGCTGCTGAAATTGACTCGTAATAAACTTAAATCCAGCCTTGAGATAAGGCCTGCCAGCTCAAAAATTCCGCCGCTGGGATACTATCTTAAATAAGTAAACACACACTCATTTACAAGCCTTCTTTCTCAATAGTGCTGGGTAAATAATTGTAGTATGTATATTTTAATCGATTTCACGCGTGTATTTTCGCACTCTCTTCACTACTTATATATGTGGAGGGTATTACATTACCTTTTAAATTTAACTTCATAAAACTAACAGGGAACTTTTCTGAAATCAGTGGACTGGGTATTTAATAAATAAAGCAACTCAATGTTTGCAACTGTCACCGATTAGCTCTTTTATTTTAATGGAGAATCTATACTTTCAAAGTTATTTTTTTAATTTAAATTTTCAAGATGCGACAATTTTACAGGTTGATAAACATGTGCATTTGCAAATGAACTACTGATGAATATTACAGTACAGTAAACGCTCACAAATGAGATCCACTTTGTTTTTCGGGTGGTTCTAATTTCCGAAAAGTTCTAATTTCTGGACGTTTTTTATTTTTACAAAAATAAGGCGAATACACAATTGAGTATTTCATTAAGAAAAACGAAAACATAAATAACATTTCGGTCAAATTATATCACATAAATGTTTCAAACTTAAAATTATTCATTGAAGTAAAGGAAAATGTTATTTTCCAACTGATGGAATGCGGTGACAGTGTTTTTGCGTAACATGTAATTAAAACTTTTGGTTCCAATTTCCGAATTTTTAATGGATCAAAAATCTGTTTCTAATTTCTGGAAGTTCTAATTTCTGAGAGTTCTAATTTGTGAGCGTCTACTGTATTTGGATTAATAATCCACCGGTCGCAAAGTGAACAAAAAATAATATTCTATTCGTGCAGTTAGCAGTTATTTGTTGTTGTTTCTAATTTGTTAGCCATCTAGTTGCTATAATTTTGAACTTACTGTGGGCGTACCGTCGCTGGGACGAGATAAGATTCGACACGATCAAACATGCATATTTGATTAAATAATAAAAAATAAAGCGCTAAAAGTATTTGCTTGTGTCGAGTGTTTGAAAGATATCGAATGTAACAGCCTGAAAGCGCGCGATTCGTGTAAACGAAATGACAAGGGCCGTTTACACTATACGCTCGACGATGTGGTGTTTTCTTCAAACGAAAGTAAACTTTTTCATTAAAAAAAGTAAAGTTTTTAAAAACCAAACAACGCTTGGATTATCTTGTAATCCCAAAAAAGTCTATTTTGCTTATGTGTTCGATTACAACCTTAACCGCCATTAAACTACAATTTTACGAGCTTCGATCTTGTGCTCCTGTCCACCAGCTGATTATGACAAGATTTTTAGGCCTGGTTTGGTTTCATCTCCATTTTTCAATCAAAACAGACTTACTCGTATAGTGTAAACGCGCCTTAGTATTCTTACATACATCTTTATGCGTACGTATGCATGTACATTTATACAATGCGTTGTGAAAGAACGAATTGTCTACAGAAAAAAAATCCTATAAACATACATCCAACCATACCTACGAATGAACGTACGAGCACAACAAAACAAAAATTCAACTCAGCTTACTCTTCTCGACAATTTTGGATGGATGGTGATGATGATGATGCACCACAGCAGCAGCGGCAGCTTTCCATACAAACAGACAGACCCCCTGAACATACGTTCTTTCCCTCCTTGTTCATATGGTATGTATATATACAGTGAACCAAAAAAGTTTACGTACACCCTCATTTTTTACTTTGCACATAACTGCCTTGTTTTTTTAGGTAACTAGCTTAGTTACCTTGTTAGTTAGCATTAAAATAATCTGGCAACATTGCAAAAAAATCTCATTAACATGGCAACATTGTTTCTCTTTGTATACAACGAAGAGAATTAAATAGCAAGAGTATTCTACGGCGAACTTGTCAAAAGCAATCAATAAAAAGTGTAATTTATAAAAAAATAGCCAATAAAATATAATAAATCAATAATTTTCTACACATTTGTTAAATGTCTTTAAAATTTCAGTATGAGTTTATCTATAGTTTCACTTATATTATCTCGTGCAGAAGAAGCCAATACAAATTTGCCGATGAGTCATCTTCTAGTTTTGTTATTTTTTTGTATACATAACAAAAATACATATGCTTTATAAAGCAGTGTGTGTCTTATTTGGTTTTTCGTTAAAAAATCAGTGTGGCCACTCTTACTTGTTTCTTTAGCGAGTTGAGGGCTTGCTAAACGAGTAACTTCCATACAAATGCTAGTATATAAGTAGTTACCTGAAAAGAATAACCTAACTTTATAGTCTGTTTCTTATGGTGTTTTCGTTTAAACAAAAATGTTTATTTTATTGCAGTTTGCACTAAACCCGTCTTTTTATGTTGCATGCAATTCGTGCGAAACTGTCACATTTTCTGCATTCACGCCATTCTTCGGTGTAGAATGTTACACCATAAAACATCTGCTGCCCGCAGTGTTGTATTTTAAACGCGCTCAAACCAAACATATAAAATATATATAAAACATATAAACTAGGAACAAGAATGACGTCGAAGTTGTTTAGGTTGGAACTTTGTTAACAATGTTTTTTTCTACTTTAAGTTTTGCACTTAAATATGTTCGATTGTTGGCAGTAAAAGTGTGACATTTTGACAGGGTGAAG
Source organism: Hydrotaea diabolus (assembly GCA_963513945.1). Classification (NCBI taxonomy): domain Eukaryota; kingdom Metazoa; phylum Arthropoda; class Insecta; order Diptera; family Muscidae; genus Hydrotaea; species Hydrotaea diabolus. The sequence goes on along the minus strand of OY740720.1, from coordinate 154,007,942 downwards.
GCAATATTTTTCAAATGTTGCAAAAGGTAACATTCTTTTGAGAAACGAAATCACCATTAATTTAGTTTGCGTTTTTTACCTCCATTGCCTTAACACACTAGTTTGTAGTCACATTCTTATCTTTTTTTGTGATTTCCTTGAGAACTGAGATATTTGCAGTAATTCTCAAAACGACACAAAGTGAGGCCCAAAAAGATTACGATTTTTTTTGTTCTTGCAACTAACTTATTGTTTTTGTAACTTTAATGGTAGTCGCCCATTATCATTGTAGTATGGAGTAAAGAACTGCATTTAAAAATATTTTATTGCCCATTTTTACTAGTTTTAAGTCGAGTGTCACTGTTAAACGGGCGCAATGGGCCGGGGCAGTGAAATATCAAAAGATTTACGAAAGGGAATCTTCAAATTATAGGAAAATGTCACCCTGCATGTAAACCTTCTTAAAATCAGGTTGGTTGGCGTACGAGGGGCAGTGAAATCTCAACAGTATAACGCAAGATCATCTTCAAATTATGTTTGGAATGTAAAAGGGGGGGAGTCTACTACGAGTATTAAGTTTTAGCTTGATTACCTTGTAAAAAGCCCATTTTATACGTTGCGTCCTCACTCTTCGACAATAATACTTCGCATATGTAAAAATCAAGCAATGTTTAGTATATATGGATCGTTATACGAGTAACAACCTAGTCGGCAGCATACATAACGGTATTGATAAGCTGTCCACTCTTACGGCGAAAGGTGCGTCTACCAGAAGGTGATGTGTTTGCTTTAACATCGCTAACTTATTCTTCCTTCCCTCTATGACAAACAACAACAAACCTGATCTTATTCGCTTGTCAAGTGATTCATTCTTTCAAAAGTGAGATCAGATTTTGTTTAGGACAAGCCATACTTATTTTTAGACCATGCTGTATTCATTGACGAGTCAAAACATGCAATATTTAAACCAGACAAAGCAAATATTTAATCGAATTAGTTTAATAAAAAATGCAGGAAAAAACATAATTCCAGCATTAAGTCAAGATGTTAAAGGGATGCATTGCGACATCTGGATAATAATAAAAGCTTGGGTTTATTGAAAGTGCAATAAATAAAAATGTGTACCTGCATTTTTTACAGAATTATTTAAAGCAATTTGCTGTGCAAGTGAATTAAGAAGTGCTGTGTAATTGTGTTTAGAACGAAAAAATTAGATTTTTTAACAAAATAACGACCCAAAAACACTGCTTTTTTAGTTTATGAATCGCTTTTTTGCAATTGCTAAGAAAAACATAGAACCGCGCAATCTCGAAAATAAAAATTTAATGGTTTCGTTAACATAAAATGACTTTTAAAGAATCGCTTAAGAAATCATTGTTATCGAAAGTTATTAAAATGGAAAATTGTGCTAGAAGATTGGTTAAAAGCAAAGACGTGAATTGCAAAAGATGGACGATGTGCTTCTTCTTTGTAATACGCTAGAAAGCCAAAATGGAAACACAAAAACACTAATTTCGCACACTTAAAACACATAAAAAATAGCATTCCGAAAATGAATTTTACTCATCTCTGTTTTTCGATTTCTCGATAAAGTTCACATCGCCTAGCCTGTACAAAGACTATTTTGCCTTAAAGTAAGACCCGTCGTCTACAATCCGTCATTGATGAGAATCTAAAAAGGTGGATATAAAAAGTAAAAATTTACCTAATAACCTGTACGTAAGTAAACTTTTTAACGTTTTCCTTTAATTGTTCATACGTTTTAAGTCAAACTTTTATAAAAAATTTGTTAGTATGTTCTTTAGTAAATATATAAAAATACTCTGTATACTAAATCAAATCATTATGAATGAAGTTTATGAATTGTGTTTTTTGTGTAAATTTTGGGTGTACGTAAACTTTTTTGTTTCACTGTACATGCATACCTAAATATCACCATATGTATAACGTGTATACGTACTACTATTCTACCTTCATAGTCAGTCAGTCAGTCCGCCCGTCAGTCAGTCGTGTTTAGAGATAAACATACCGACAAACACAGAAACAAGCTTACATACGATGATGGTCTAATATTGTTGGTATGTTTATAAATGCCCGAGTATGTACAAATATACAAACGTACATAAAGACATACATACATATGTGTGATTGTAGATATGTTTGTTTGCTTTGTAGCGTTTTTTTTTCATTTGGGGAGAATCTTTCGGCTGCCGCTGCTGCTACGTAATATTGATAACCGAATGAGTAAATTCAGTTTGCCGTTCTTTCCGCTTCGGTCAAATGGAATATATTAGATTCAACGATTCAATTGTAACCTTTTTGGGGGGAAAAACTTTCGATTTTATCTCCAAGCCATAGCGATAGACGACGAGACATAGGCTCACTCACAAGGGGGCATTTCTCCTGCGGTGTTTATTGGCATTTTTATCTACAGAAATTTACAGCGCAGAGGTCGTCCTTTATTTATTTGTCCTTGCGTAAAATATATAAAAAACAACAACATAGCCATTAATCATTTTTCAGCTGATGGGGCGTGTACCCATTTTGTCATTCAGTTTGTCACACTTTGAAATATTTATGTAAGATCCTTTGAACATTTTACTCTATATGAATTTCTGATCCTTGTATAATTTCTAGATGATCCGGTGTTCTTAAAAAACAACACATGATCAAATATAGAAATCAGTTTTGGAAGATCCACTAAAATTATCGCTGTTATTTTTTGTAGGATACAAATTCTTTTTCAGCTAAAACCACTAAAAAACTAGAGATTCATTTCAATATTTAGCTAAATTTGACTGGATAAAGTAAAAGCATACAACAGCCACGTTCATTATCCTGCAAATTTTAAACAAAAGTAGGTTTTCCGGCGTGGTGTGTTGATAGTGTGTACGACTTTCATGCCAGTAAACCCAGATTCAACACCGGGAAACAACATCTAAGAAATTTCCGAAGTGGGGTTAATGCCCACTTGCCGGTGTCTTAACGAGTAAGCGATTTATTTATCTCTAAGTCATGTAAAAACTTCTCCATAAAATACGCTAACCGTTCGGAATCTGTTTTAAACAAGAGATCCTCGTCAGTGAGTATACTAATACCCCAATTTGCGCCGTTATTTGGGACCGACAAAACGGGACGGTCACAGCACAGTGCGAAACAATGCAAATCGAATAACTTTTTCCAACATATGTATTTATTAGGAGTTTCTTTAATTCGTTTTAGAAAAACATTTTTTAAAAAATTAATTATTTTTACTATAAATAAATGCAATTAGTTAATTTTTTAATAATTTTTGTAACTCCAAAACAGTTTTCACATCAGGGTTTTGAATCGATAGCTTTCTATATGTTTAAAAAAAGTCTATTTTTTGGTTCAATGAAATTTGCTTTCGATTTTGACACATTTGATTACTTATTTACGGAGCAGAAATTTCTCTTAGCACTTCATCACCCAAAAACTTCGTGTAACCTGACACTCAACGACTAGAAGTTTTAAAGCGGGGAATCCCGTTGTTGTCAATTTAACCAAACGCAAATAAAATGGGAATTCCTTTGTAAGCTCAAATAAAAAGAGAGGTAAACCGAAGCCCTTACGGCGCAATTTGAATCCACAATTTTTTTTGGACGCAAAGCGAATCTTTAATATTAACATTTGAGGCCATTAAAGTTTTTTGACGATGCAAATCGAATCAGCGCAAACCGGGACGTCGCGAAATCGGGGTATTAGTGTATAACAATTATATTGAAAACAGATCGATCATTTAAAAGAAGTTTCCCCTTCTCCCTTTATGGAATGTGTGGGAATTAAGTAAGTGAAATTTCACTCAAGGTGGGCATTGAGACGCAGCCTTGGTTATTTTGAGTTATAGTTAATTCTTGCAGTGCTTTCGCTTTTTCAGAATAAGGAACATATTGATCACCTCCTGTGTGTAAATAAGAGAATATTTTGCAACCAGAATTTTCTTTTCCCTCGGGGCGATAGTCAAAGCACTCCGCTTAAAATGTTTCACTGTTTGGCCACCTCAAATCAAAGAAATATGCGAACAATTTCTTCGGAAATTCCCTTAATTGGCTTAATTTGGAGTACGTGAAATTTACTTTGGAGAGCATTTTATTTCTGATATTAGGCGTTTTTGATTTGACAAGCTAACATTTTCGCTAGTTTAGTGACAAAGAAAACGCCGCTAAGCCATTTTAGATTCATTTTTTAATTTCGCATCACTTTGGGCTATCTGTCAAATTTGTAATTGCACACATGGCAAGTTAAAGTTTTTTTTTGATCCTTATGCAAAAATATGCAGATTTGTAAAATTTTTATAAATAATTAATACTGAAAACTAGTTCGTACAAGGGCTGCTATATATAAAATGGTTTTATTGTTTTTCAAAGTATTCTCCACCATGATTTTTTTATACTCGTATTATTTTAAAAACAAATAATAGGCATTATAACTCATTTTATACGAAAATAAAATGTAATCAAATCAAAAAAATTAATTATCTTAAATCAGGGGGCGACACGCTTGCTATTGGCATTAACAGAATGCACACATGTCAATTAAGAAACTTTTAAAATTACATTAAATTCAATTTAATTACAAAAATTAACTTGTATAATCCTGATATTAACTTGAAATTTTAAAATTTAAAATGAAATGTGCTAATTGAGCCTGAATTTACAGAAAGTTTTTTGCCTTTAAAAATAACCAATGCCATATGCATGATTCTTCTTTTAGTAACCTTTAAAAAGAATGATGAATGATTAAAAACTCTCTTAATTTGGCGGAAACACAAAATGGTTCCGCTATGGTTTTAGTTATTATCTAAAGCCAGTTTTTGAATTCTCAAAAAACCAAATGTACTATTCCCTGTGGAATTTAGGAGAATAGTCGTAAAGCATGTTATTTCAAATTGGCGGCTCGAAAGAGGAATGCGGGGACTGGATATGGGTTTAAAAGACCTCAAGACACTTCAGATTTGATAACAGTTGCCCAGGCTACAGTAAATAACGAATATAAAAACAAAGTAATACTGACAAGCCTCAATTTCTATGTAGGCAGCTTTGCAGGCAGAACTATCAGTCGGAATTCGAAGCTGCCCAATAAGAAATTGCGAACGCTTTCAAAGAAGCACTAGGTGCCGGCAGTACAAGTAAACAATTTTGGTTAACAAACGAATGCTTTGGCAGCATTTTTTCCCACAAATGCCCAATTCTTGAATGAATAAAAAAAGGCACTTTAGCAAAAATAATGCCCTGACTAGGTGTTAATTGCAGTTTCATTTAACCGCTGGCAATCATCTATGACGCTATGCCAGTTCTTCTTTTTAGAAATCGCACCGTTTGTCAGTACTTTCTAACAAATTGTATGGTGCTGCTTTAACGGTTTGCCGGAAGTTTCTTTCTATTTGGGTGGTAAAAAATTGTAAAAATTCTCAAGGTTACGATAAAAATTAATTTTACCTCTGTCAAGTTTGATATTTAACACTAGGTTTCATCCAATTGGTGACCCATAAAGAGTCAATTGTGATTTATTGTATCAATGATGAATTACAGCGAAATAACCCGTTTGCTAAACTTGTCAGATCTACCATCCTGCAAAAGGGATAATTCTTGAAGATCTCTAATATAGTACTTCCCCTGGCAACTAAGTGCACTAAAAACCGGTGACCGGAGTAATTTTTAAATTTCATACACATTAAAAAAATGTATTGTATTTTTGGCCGAAATTAACCTCTGTGCAATGGTGATGTCAGTCAAAATTTTTAGCATTCGTGTTCTATGGTTCATACGCAAGAACTTTAGAGTATTTTTTTCTCTTCTCCATAGTTTAAGGTGGTTAAAATTAAACCTCTTAAGTGGAAATTATAAAAATTGCAATGAATTTCGAAATTTGTTGGAAAAAATCGTAAAATTATTATTTTCGTTGTGTTCTTTGTATAATTTTATTCCGATTAACTTTTAACGTTTCAAACTAACACCTATTGACCTTTTCAAGCACGCTGGTGTTTGTTAGCCGCACTAATTGCCCACCAAGTCTGGATTTTTCATTTCTATTTGCGACTGGTTTACCGAAACCTCTGAGATCATATCCCAAGTTACGATGTCAGCTATCAAATTGTTAAAAAAAAGTGTTTAAGAATATGTTGGTGTTTTTTGTCGAGTAGTGCTATTAGTCACTACCACCGCCTTTATATGAGGTATAATAAATTTGTCATTCCATTTGTCATATATTTTTTATTTAGATTATAATTCTAGGGGAAAACTATGCCATCTAAACGAAAAGTATTATGCTTCTTTGGAATATGTGCTTAATCAAAATGTGGCGATTTTTTACCGCCATTGTGGGAATCCACGTTTAAAAAAATGCTTGTAAATAAACAAAAGATTGTACAAAATTCACTGCAAAAGCCTATCCGAACACCAACGATTTTTGAAACCAACCCCTTCAAAATGCATTTCCAAACACCAAAGTTTTGTTTTAAAGGGTTTTGATAAAAAAAATTAATCCAATCTTACAGTGAAGCACCGACAGATTCTATGTAGTTCTTTATGAAGGGCATGGCACAATAAATAAGGTAGAGTTATGCTACCAGCTGATTTTAAATTTTTCTCGTTGTAATTTAAATTGTCAATTTTGAAATTTGACAATGGCGTTTGTTGAAGTTTTTCAAGGAAAAATTTTTTATCCAACATTGACAATTATCATCAAACAATCACAAAAATGTTTTATTGGCATTCTCTTTCAAGTGACTGACAATCTAGCGAACTATTTTTGTTGTTAGGCTAATGACTATACATTTTTTATTGTACCAAGTTGTAGAGTATACAAATTTATAAGTTTTTTTTTTTAAATTCAATGTGTAAAAGCAACAGACCGAAATAAAACAAACGAGCTAAAGAATTCAATTGATTATCAAATTGTGTACATATTTTTTGACCTTTTGTTTTTAATTGAATTCTTATTAGCTTAAATATTTTAGTTTTCAATAAATGTGAAGAATTTTAAGGAAAAAACATCCTCGAACATAAAGTTGAAAAATAATATCGGGCTCGATTTATGACATTTTCCATCACTCTTATCAAAACTTCGGACGACATGTTCCCGCAGTTCTATAAATACATTTATTTGAATAATCTCCTTAAGGACTTCAAAACTCTGAGGCTTGTAGACGTAAACCCGCGATTTCAAAAAACTTCATAAAACGAACTGTTAACTTCTATAATTATATATAGGAGAGTCTTAAGGGCTTCAAGACTCTGAATCTTGTAGACGTACACCTGCTACTATAAATACCCCATAAAAAGAAGTCTGGGACGGTTTAATCGGGTGATCTGTCCGGCTTATGCAAATCACCAGAACCGGAGATAAAGCAACCCGGAAATGCTCCGTTCGGAATATCTGTTGTGGCTGCAGCAGTATGCGCCATTGCACCATCCGGTTGGAAATACATGTTCTTCAGTCCCAATTCATCTAATTAGGGAAAAAACTCGGTATTTATGGCTCTGTAGCGTGGCTAAAAGTAGTCGTTTGGCGCGCGGCTTTCTTAAAAAAAAAATGGCCCGATGACTCCTCCAGACCTCGCATTAACTTTGGGCGTGTGTAAAGGCTCTTCGTGGGTAATACACTGACTTTCGGTGCCCAGAAATGGATATTTTGTTTTTCCACATATCCGCTAAGATGGAAATGAGCCGCCAATCGTACATTATAATTAATTTTCGATGAAAAATCGTCCGTCCACCTCATCGATGAGATTCAGGGATGGCTTCAGCGTAGGTTACACGCGTTTGGGGTTTAACAACTAACAGCTGATGCACTGCCTGCACTTTGTCAGCGAATATCTTCAAATTTTGTTGTCAATTCTTCGACAGCTGGTTCTATGCACCGGATTGACCCAAAGCAGCAAGGGTTGTCACCCCTACATTACGCTACATGTGCGGACTACAATCCCACTACAGCCGGTTCTATGGAAAGCACTCTAATACATATTAAACTTTATTTATAGAGGGGCACACTAGAAACTTTTCCTTTAGCACTCTAATATGTGGCATACATAAAAATACGGGGCATCTTTTAAATATTTTATCTTATGCGTTTTAACCGTAGGGCAAGTTCAAGTCATCATTGCCCGCCATCATCGCCTCCTAACAGTGTCAGTTGTGGTCGATTGTAGATGGAGACTAAATAATTGCAGGTCGACAATGTTGCTGCGAGCGAGTGGAGCGTGGGGTAAATAATAATCTTTGGGTTGTGTATGCTAAGACTGGGAAGGTAGCTACATAGAAGTTTTTCAGACACTATGCAAACATATGTTTATATTTGTTTTTTTTGGCCAAAAGTCTTTTAATTTGATTTCTTATGCATACATGTTCACAACGCGCATCCAATACAACACCACCACAACGAAAAACCAACAACAATACATTCAAAAATATGCATGCACATGCATGTCAATTGCGAACTCCCAACAAGTCCCAAGACGAGGAAGACGAAACAGATTTTGATTGAGGTACAGCATATGAGCATATCGCACAAATGAGCATATCAACAAAAGGGTATTATCTCAACATTTTTAAATTGTATTTTTTATAAGAAAACGCGTCACAGTGGCCATCTCTAGCTACTGTAAAAATCTGTTACAAAAACTTTCCATTTTTTAGAGTTCAATCGCAAAGGATTAGGCATATATTTTAGTGCCTCTACCGAAAATTCAAATTTTTTGAGTTAATACCCTTTGCGCGATATGTGCACCACCACCTCCGAGAGGAGTTGTTTCTTTAAAGTCGACCAAACGCGATATAAAGGCTTTCTGAGATCATATCAATGATGATTGCTTACAATTTATTTATTAAACATTTAAATGAATTTATTATAGACATTGAATGCACACAGGCTCAGACATACATACATATGTACGTGGACAACAACAACAACTAGTGATTTTGTAAATGATTTCATATGCGAAACGAGAAAAACTACAAAAGCAATAAATATGAGTTGCAAACTTAAAAATAGAGTCTTAACAGTTCGTACACGAACAACGGACAGCACCACAGTGCAAGAGAGAGCGAGCGAACGAGTGAGAGAGAGAGAGAGTGAAAGTGCAGACGAGAGGTGGAGAATGCTTAAGCCCCCTGGAGACGTACCAAAAAACCCATCAATCACAAAGTTGTGTGCGTGCGTTCGTTCTTTTTCGGCTACACGTACATGTTGTCGGCAATTGATTGATGAAAATCAAAAATTTTTGATATTTCTATTTGATGGCTGATTTGTGGTATGTCTCCTGTTGTTTTGACAAAAAAAATTCATTTGCTTTGTTTTTCCCGTCATGTAAACAAGTGCGCGGACGAAAACAAAAAATAAACATACATACATACGTACATATTTTGTGTTTGGTAAGAAAACAAGTGAAAAGAAAATAAGTGAAATAATGGAAAAGTGCTTAGATGAACAAAAGTTTATATTGCGTTTCATTGAAAACTATCAAAATTTGCCAGCTTTATGGAATGTAAAACTCTTTCATACTTTTCTTTTTCCTCAACAACACTGCACAAGTAGTCAATAATAATAAATCATCATCCGACGACGACATGATTAGGTGCGAACGCTACGAAGTCAAAATAGAAATGGTGATTGATGTGTTTATTTGTACGTCTCCTCAAAAGCTTCAAATATACGACACTCACACATATGCACTGATTGATGTGTTTTTTGGTACGTCTCCAGGGGGCTTTATAGATGTTATTAAAGCAACTGCAGCAACAACAAAAGCAGCAGAAAAGTTTAAAACAAATGAAAAGCAATTAATTATCTTATGGAAGAAGAAGACACAGTCTCTGTACAAGTCTGGGGAAACCGAGCTCAGTTTTAGTGTGGAGATTTTCCAACAAATTCATTTAATGTGCGTGCGTGCTTGCATTTGCAAGAGAGTTTCGATAAAAGTTTTCCTCTGACTTTTCCAATTGAGAAGGAGTTGTAAACAATTTAAAGCGATATTTTTTTATAACTCGTAATGTAATCAACTTCCAGCACATGATGGGTTTTTTTTGAGGAAACAAAAAGAGCCCAGAGGGTCTTGATTCCCAATTAAATAAAGTTTTAATTTGGAAAAACCAGTAAATAGGTGTGTTCTGGTTCAGGCCTATAAATATTAAAAATTTTAACTAATACAGAAATTTGTATCATATTTACTGATTTTTAAAGCCAACGTTTTTTTTTTTTAATTTTGTAGACACCTATTTTAAATTGCACCTTTGCCCATAAAAATATTCAGCAAATACGAGGGCATATCAAAACTCTGTGACTTTTCGAATTATACACAGTTTTTTTTTGCAAAAAAAGATATTTTTCAACATAATAAATACACTTAGTCCAACCTTTCTCGTTTTGTATACCTTCCAAAAATAGGATTTTTCGAGGTCCATAAAATAGGCTTTTTGTTTGACCAATAATTTTATCGTTGGAGCTGAACCTCTTTCCACCGAGTCATTTCTTTATGTTTGGAACAGTCACTGGGGCTGAATGAGGTACCAATTCGTAGCCCAATTCATGTAATTTTGCCTTTGAGACTGCACACGTGTTTTGATGTTATTTTGATGAACAATTACTATTTTCTTGGCCATATGGGGTCGTTTTTTTTAAATCCTCGTTTGATCGATTTTTTGTTTTCCGTTTTGAAGGTAATCGATGCGGATTATCCCGAGTGCATCTCAAAAAACTGTTTCCTACACCTTATTGGCCGACAATGTCACCATGTCCTTCTTCGCACCTTTAAAATTAAATCTAAATTTTCTTGCCCAGTGACGCCAATTTTTCTATGCAAAAATCCCTACGAGTGAAATGTGTAAAACCCGGTAAAAACCCAGATCTGAACTAATCATAAGCAACGAAATCGATATGGATAAAGTACAGAGTGACTCAAATACATGTTGATTGCACCTCGGCTTTCTTCGTCCCTTAAAAATTAAGTCTAAATAATCTTGCCCAATGACGCCAATTTTTACTATGCAAAAATCCCCACGAGAGAAATATGTACAACCCGGTAAAAAACACATATGAATAAGCATCGAAAGCGATATGGATAAAGTACAGGGCGACTCAAAACATGTTGTTTGCTATGTCTTTCTTACGAATAGATTAGGTGTGCACTAGGGTGGAGTGAAATTCAAAAAAAAAGTTAACCTCGGAAAGAGATGTAGTCTGGGGTCCTAATGAGGGGAAAAATAAAGAAAAAAATTTAAAAAAATTTTTAGGGGTCGCGCCACTCCCTAGAAATTTGGAAATTATCGCTATTTTGGCGTTGATTTTAGAAAAATCCTAAAAAGTTTTATGTCAATAAATGTTTGCAATAGCGTAAACAATGAAATAAGGGCATAAAAAAATTTAAAAAAAATTTTCTCATTGTTCAAAAATTTCAAAAAGTAAAATAAGTCAAATCGTCCCTTCTTCAGAAAATTGACTGAACAATGAAATCGCCACCAAAGCTACAAATATTAGTCGATTATCCTCATATTTGCCTCAAATACTTTTGTTTGGGCACTGAACAAGCTCAAACTTTTAAATTTCGAATAAGTTAAGTCGTTAATTTTTAGGATTTTTCTTCCCCTCTTTAGGACCCCAGACTACATCTCTTTCCGAGGTTAACTTTTTCAAATTATAAAAAAAGCATGTTTTCACTCCACCCTAGTGTGCACCTTGGCCTTCTTCGTACCTTAGAAATTAAATCTAAATAATCTTGTCCAGTGACGCCAACTTTTACTATGCATGAATTCCCACGTGGAAATGTGTTAAATGCGGTAAAACCAAATCTAAACTAATCATAAGCATCGAAAACGATATGGATAAAGTACAGGACGACACAGGACGGCAAAAACATGTTGTTTGCTATATCTTTATTGCGAATAGACAGCAGTCGAGTTCTTTTCAGGTAACTAGCTTAGTTACCTAGTTAGCAATATGGTATTCTGGCAACATCCAACAACATTTTGAATCAGATGGTAGCATAAGCTAAAGAAAAGTTTGTTTACGAAGAAAAAGCAAATTGTGGAAAACGAATTTTGTTATTTCGTATAGTTTCTTGTTTTTTACATTTTTTTGATAAATTTAATTTCGTTGGTAGGCATTTCTTTTGTCGCCGGGGACATTCAAACTCGTCCTTTCTGGACCGAAATTTTCGTTTAGTCACTCTTAAAATAATATAGCTACATCGAAATTTCTCTAAATCTTAACAATAAACATTTTCTCTTACAGTTTTTGCATCATTTTAAATTTATGGAAATAGTTTTATCGCGCTTTTTCTATTTTCTTTTTCTTGATTGATACAGCAATAACAAAAAAAAACATATATTTTGGATTTTATTATAAAAGCCGGGTGTGCCATAATATATTTTTTGTTAAAAAAATAAGTCAGGTAACTCTAATTCATTTCGTTACCAAATAACAGCCAACTCGCTTGCTTACCGAGTTACTTCCATACAAATGCTTGTTTAGTAACCTGAAAAAAATATGGCTAACGTGTGCAAACAGAGAACGAAGCCGATGTGGAATCTCGGTCGGCGGCGGCTCCACTAAAACTGGTCTGCGGCTAAAAGTCAAGAAAACACCTTTCGGCGACTATTTAAAGTTACAACTTAATGACAACAAAAAATAACAAGCGTGAAATTTTGTAAATACCACAACTCATTATTTTTTTGTTTTTGCTCCTCAAACCCTGTATTACTCCTAAAGCTAAAAGTAATAGATTAATATTTATAGTCTTAAAAAATCTCATTGTAAAAGCCGTCGTTGATTTTAAATGGGTGTAGGATTTGCTATATCGTGCACAGAACACTGGCTTAATCATTTTTAGTATATCTGAAATGCCACCTAGGTATTGCAGGTAAACAATGTTCGAAATTAAGAGTTACACTGTAATAAGAAGTATGAGGAATTTCCTATATACGTCATGTCTGTCAAAACATTAAATTGACACGTAATAGCTAAATTATAAAGTAGAATATTCTTTAATTTGCTTTAACACCCTATTGAATTTATCTCAAATCAGTGAGCTGTGCACGATATAATTTTCATATTCACTGAGCGGGATTTTTAGTTGAAAGTTATTTTTTTAATATGTTTTAAGTTGACATCGGCAACAAAATGTAAGGTGTTCTAACTCCGTCTTTAAAAGAAGTTTCTTACGTAAAATTCACGGACTGTACCAAGGATTAAAAAATCTCTTTGAAGATTTTGCTGTGTTCCTGTTCAATTTGTTCACCTTTCGCTAAACATTTCATTATCGATTCAGCAAATTTTAATTTTGATAGATTTGGCATATCAGAAATGCTATTTTTGAATCATTGCAGCTACGTGGGCGTTGTCACACCAAACATTTATACTTTTGATATTTGACTAATAGCAAGAACAAAATTAATACACTTTAAGTGACGTGGTGGAGACGGGCACACAATTCGTTTTGATTTAGGTGATGCACTTATTAGGATTAATATTGAAAATTGTGCATTTCTCTGACGTGAGCAAAGTGATAATATGACAGTAGAATCAAATCACTCGATTCATTACACTAGTTTACAGCCAAATTGCACATTTGATGAGAGGTGACTTTTCTTATGTATTTTCATCTGCTGAATTCGAAAATCATTTTCGAGATATCGTAATATTTCTAGTTTTTGGACCTTTTCTCACTTGACAAATCATATCTCGAGCTAGAAATGTCCAGTAACGTTTTTGGTACTCAAATGCAAGGCATTGAAATGACGAACTAACATGTATAAATGGATCTTTGATTAGTTAAGTGGTTCAAAATATATCGATGAAACTAGGGCACTAGTCACCTCTCATCAAATGTATAAGAATTTTTTTTTTTTGTAAATTAGTGTTATTACCGTATAAACTTAATTGAAGTGGACCTGTCGTCCGGAATGTGGTTAAATGTTATGGAAATACTTTAAGCAGTTATTACGGTTTCAGTCATGTCTTGCACATAATTATTTCATTAAATTTTGAAGTTCTGTCACCCTAAATGAAAAACACTAAAGTTACATAGTGACTATTAGTCATGGGCGTGCTACAGACAGTATAAATTCAACGCAAATCGTTGTTGACTAAAGTTTTTTCTCCGAAAATTTTCGTTCACCAGGAAAGCTAAAAACAATTTAAAAACTCTCGAATAGGTCATAAATAATTGTAAAGTCATCCACTGACTTAAGCGAGATGGCAGAAAAACCTAAAGTTTTAAAAAAGTAAATAATCTCATTGCAAGATATAACAACCTAAAGCACATACATTATTTTTGTCGACGCATTTTAAAGCTTTGATCTACGGTAGAAGGTATTCGTAAAATAAAAACTCACTTCAAGTATATTTCAGTAACAGTATAATAGTTGCAAAATTTAGATTTTCAATGAATAATACTCTGCAAACGATTGAAAAAGCGGAAGAATATTAAATATATTAAAGTTACTTAATGCTAGTATCGGAAACTAACAATTTAGAGCGGAAAATAATCTTTAATTCTTTTTCAGTCGCATTTACAATGTTTTAAAAATTAGTGAAAAATAATTGACAGAATGATAAATAATAAAGCTATTAAGTACCCATTTAAAGTATTTGATAAAGTCGTGTTTAGAAAATTGGTTATACTTGTTATTTATCCAAGCAATAACTGTTTGGTAATAAGAACTAATTTTCCATTAGAAGATATATATTTTATTTTGTTCCACAGAAATTGTGCCTGAAAATATTTTATTACGATAAAAATAATGCTTATGCCATGGAATTTTCATAAGTTATAATTTTTTTTCAGTCGTATTTACAATGTTATTAGGAACTCCTTTTCCATTAGAAGAAATGCATTTTATTCAGTACTACAGAAAATAAATTGCGCCTAAAGTTATTTCATTACGAGAACAAAAAAATGCGTATGCCATGGAATTTCGCAAGCAAAACTGATTTCCAACTAATTCTTTTCTAAGGGTAACATCGACACACAGTGTTTGTTCTCTGCTTTAGTTTGCGGCCAAAATTTGTTTGATTTTAGTAATAAAGAAAGTTTTACATTTCAGTAGAATTCTGGCAATATTCTTAAAATTTTGCTCCCGGCTTGCGGGTAGCGCTACTATTATGTATTCTTAACATTTAACTTGTTGTTTAATGTACATTCAGGATTCATGCCAGATTAAATATAAAAGAAGAAATAAAAAAAGAAATAATGTTATGGGCAAGAATTAAACTTTATAATGAAGATAAGGTTTTGCCATTGTTTTGAAAATGATTTGGGACAAGTGGCCGCCACGACTGGCTCGAACTAATTTCAGACGAAAGGCCCTACGTTCGACCACTTCTTGCAGCATTTGGGGCTATATGTTAGCAATAACTCTTCCAAAACGTCAATCGTGTCGGGCTTATCTGCAAAGACAAGCGACTTCACATAATCTTACAAAAATTAGTCCAGCGGTGTCAAATCGCATGATCTTGCAGGCCACGCCACTGGCACACGACGCGAGATAATGCGCTTACCAAAAGTTTCCTTCAATAAATTGATATTGTCGTTGGCTGTATGGCACCGTCTTGTCGGACCCAATGGTCGTCCACAATAGCATCCTCCAATTCAGACACGAAAAAGTCATTAATCATGGCTCTATAGCGCTCCCCACTGACTGTAACATTTGGCCGGCTTTATTTTTGAAGAAATTTGGACCAATGTTGTTGTTGTTGTTGTTGTAACAACAATATATTTATTTTGAAGTCTTGTTCGTCTATGGGGATCTGCTTCGATATCCAGGTGAAGGAAACGCGCCATTTGAACTGGATGCGTCCACAGAGACCTGGGGGTCAGCTGAGTGGGCTTGGCCGGACAATTGAAGAGGTGCAGTACATCATGTGGTCCCTGATGGCAGGCGGGACAGATGTCCGGAACGTTAGCATCCCGCGACTGCCGGTTCTATGTACCGGATTGACCCGAAACTCTTCGACCAGGGGCAGTCACCTCAACAATATATGTTTTTTGTTCGTCCAAATATGGACCAATGATTCCCTCTGCCGATAGAGCACACCAAACAGTGACTTTTTGTATCGGCGTCTCAACAATGGCTTGTGGATTTTCATTACTTGAAATCCGACAATTTTGGTTATTAACGTACCCATTCAACCAAAAGTAAGCTTCATCGCTGAACAAAATTTTCTTGTAAACATCAGGATCGGTGGCCATCTCGTTTTGACCCATTTACCAAGATTTGCAAATTTTGTGCCGGAATACGTCTATTCTTTGTGAAATGGCAAACCAAACTGAGCATAAATCAAGTGACAGCTGTCAAAAAGACCAACTCCGAAAAAAGTGTGGCCAGATGGAAAACCACACGTCTAAAAAAATACCCTATGCAATAAGGGTTTGGATTTAGGGAAGCGTCTAAATAATGACCGCGAATTTTGCTGATATTTCACTGCCCGATTTCTGGGAATTTTTGTCGGGATACCCAGGAATTGATAAGTATCATGA
Organism: Hydrotaea diabolus; assembly: GCA_963513945.1. Lineage (NCBI taxonomy): Eukaryota > Metazoa > Arthropoda > Insecta > Diptera > Muscidae > Hydrotaea > Hydrotaea diabolus. The sequence goes on along the minus strand of OY740720.1, from coordinate 153,991,471 downwards.
AAATACATCAGTGTGCGTTATAACTGATACTTGCATTAATTTTTTGAGCGAAAATACTATTTTTTATGTTTTTATAAATCCAGCGAGCAATATTTTGGGCTTCCCTAAGTTTGTAGTGCTTTTAGAACGTAGCTTTATATTGTTGGTTTTATATAAAGCTTTTTATTCAATTTGTTGGGTTCTCATCCAAAGAACTTATTTGTGATTAGCGTTCTTTAAGGTCAGAACGTAAATCCAATGTTGCGGTACCTATGTGCTGTACAGCCTTAGTTATTAAGTCTTAACACAAAACTCCTAATATCTGAGATCTCTAACAATGTTCCTAAACGGTTCTTAGCAAAGAGGTATTTATGATCCTTAAAGGCCGTAAAATAGCGCACAAAATAAGGGGATAACTTCACAAAAAAACACTCAAATCGATATAATATTGGATCGCTTTGGTCCAAAAACGTGCACTGGCAATTAAAATATTATTTTAATAAATTGAATTAATTTTCAATTAAATGGTCTTGTATCATTTAATACCAGATTTGTATTTATTTGTTTTTTTGTAAATCCTTTTAAGTGACGGGAAGGTTAAAAAAAAATTCTCGATTTCCGAAAATTAAGAAAAGGTCGGGAATTATTAAACCCAAAATACTATTTTAGCCGTTTTTCGTACTTGATTCCAAATAAACTTTTATTGATTAATAAATAATTACTCGTAATATTTAGCATTTTGACGCTTTAAAACTTTCTACCACAAAAAGACTTGTCGTCATTCCGATACAGAAAAAAAAACAAATAAATTGTTCCGGTTTTTTGCACTTTAATTTGTCCGTTCCGTTTCTAGTTGACATTTACAAACGCTTATCATCACACTCTTTCTAATCTGCTGTGTAATTGTAATTTTTGACTCTGCTCGCCGCTGGTGCCTCCAACGGAGCAGTTTAGAATTTACTGATATTGTTTACAACAGATGTTTCTCAGTTATGAAATAATATTGCCAACTTATTTGATTTTTACAGTCGTTGTGTCAGTTAGTCAGCCACTTGGGCGCAGAGAGTTGGTGGTATATTTATAGAACAACAAACAACAACTGATAGCAGCGACTATGGATACGCTGATGATGACTCGCTGGAGATAGAGAGACAGTGGCTCTTAAAACAATAAGTGTATGTCCTCATAAGACCAAACAAACAACAGTGAGAACAAAATAAAAAAATACCACAAAAGGAAAACGGAAAACTCAACTTAAATAATAAAATGAAAAAGCAGATTGTTTTTTTTGTATTTGTTTACAACTCAACCACAATTTTCGCACAAACACCACCGCCACCAACAAAAAAAGGAGAGACATAAACAAAAAATAAAAGTTCAAACAAAAACAAAACGACGATGACCGACCTACGGCGGCAAAAAGAAACAACAGTAACAAAAAAAAAATGCTAAAACGTTTAATGAAAGTCAAAGAAAAAGTAAATCAAACGAAAAAAATAATCCCAAGACACTCAAGCAAAAACACAAAATGAAATTGCGAGTGAGAGAATAACACAAATATTCGTCGTACAAACAAAATTTACAACCAAAAATAATATTGGCCAAAAGCCAAACTATGCAAAAAAAGTTTGAATTAAACGACAAATAGCGTGCAGAGGCGGCGGCACCAGCCCCGTACGAAAATCGCAGCGCGACAATAATCAACAAGAGCATGAATGCACTTGCAAAGAAGAAAAAATAGCAAAAATTTCCAATCTCAACGTTTTCTTTTTCACTCTCAAAATGTTCAAATTGCATGTTACACGATGTCGTACCACCACCACCGTCGTCAGAATCTTCAAACAGCCAAATAAAAATATCGGAAATATAGAAATGTAATTTTAGGCACATTTGTCGCGATTAATTGCCAGAACACCTTGTCAATCAGACCATAACTAGCCTCAAATAAAGTACAATAATCGGTAAAGCCCATTATGAAGTTCGTTCATGCGTCGTCAAATATTTATGGACTTCAATCAAAATGACTATAAAAACCATTTTTACACGTTTCTATTTTCTTACGGAATAGCTGATTTGTGTATTAGTTGAGTTTTATACAAACTTGCAATTTAGCAGTACTAATCATGCAAATACTGGGTGGACCATTTAAAATTTAAATCGGCTGTAAAAAAATTGCCGATAATATTTTTAAATTTCTTATTTTGTTGGAAAGGTTGACCTTTGCCATTTAATAATCATGGAACACAATACGAGTATCATTTATATGACTTCCACAACTAGCTTGGCAGTACCTCATGGGATCAGCTCAATTTTTCAGTAAATTTTTGATTGTTTCGGGTCAAATCTCTTACTTTAATTTCATGTTTCAACGCTTCAATTGTCTCCGGAAGCTTTGCGTAACAATTATCCTTAATAGCTGCCCACAGAAAATAATTCAAATAGCTCAAATAACAGCTCCGAGGCGTCCAATTGACATTACAATTTCGGCTGATTAAATGTGTGATCCATCTAGAGTTATTTTTTCAGAACAAAAAAAATATATAAAAATTCAAATCAAGTGTGGAATCTTTATTGGTAATTTAAAAGCACATTTTATGGCATTTATTTTTTGAATATAATTTCCTTCAAATGTTGGCCTCAACTACGCCTCAGGGCTTCCAGTCTGAGGGTTTAATTTTGGATGACTCGTTCGAGCATTTCGACCGGTATGGCTTTAATAACACGCGTAATGTTGGCTTCCAAAACCTGAATCGTAGCTGATTTGTCAGCATAGATTTTGGTCTTTACGTAACCCCAAAGAAAAATGTCTAAAGGTGTGATATCACGATCTAGGCGTCCAACTCACCTGTCCAAAACGTGAAATTAGCTGCTTTTCGAAATGACCTCTCAATAGATCCATTATTTGAGCAGCTGTATGGCAAGTGGCACCGTCCTGTTAAAACCAAGTGTCGTCCAGATTACGGGCTTCAATTTCAGGTAGCATAAAGATCGATGTTATGGCGCGATACGAGCACCACTTACGGTTAAGTTCCGGCCAACATCATTTTTGAAAAAATATGCACCGATGATTCCACCAGCTTATAAACAGCTGTTTGTGTTTATTTGTTTTTTTTTGCGGTGCGAAAAGTTTAATATTGTTGTGTTGTGGCATTATCATGGAGTTAAATGATATTATTTTGCTAACCGCAGTGGAAAATAAGGATCAAATGGTATTGCGCCTAATGGAAATGTGCAGTAGCAGCAGCGCTTTATGTTTATGCTGATAAACAGCTGTTTTAATAGGGATGTGCAATTTTCGGTGTTGCCATTAATAGGTATGGGTGGGTTTCGATTGCAAAAATAATCGAATTTATAGTAAACGCGATTTATCGGAAAACGCCTCCAATATGAACGCGACTTTTTCCCATGCCTAACTGCCTATGTTTTTTGTAACGCGCGTTCATTGATTTTTGGACGTGGACGCAACCGTAGTGGTAACAGCCTATTACTCTACCTTTTAAAGTCAAAGTAATTGGAAGTTCAAATTTTAAATTGCCCACCCTTTAGGAAACTTATTAATACATAATAGATATTTAATTTTAGATTTTTGCATTACACTGGGTGAAGTGGATCAAATCGAGGGTGAAGGTGGATCAATCGATAGCGTGTCAATATTTTCGGACGGAGTCTGCCACTCAAATTTTCTATCTTATAATATATTCGATTACCCAGGTTTTTTTTAACAGATAAAAATAATAGTTTAGAAGGATCGGCAGGCAAAAAGAGTGACATCATTCCTATACAACTTGTAATATAGGTGTCGATGGTGATAATAAGAAGCATAACCTATAAACTCTGGCCGTGTTCTATTGACATCCCGCTTAGGAGGTCCTAACGCGGTACAAGTATAGAGAAGTGATTTTCTTTACAAACAAAACAATACACAATTTGCGTTAAACCCTCTTTATTTTAAATAATTATTTTTTTTGTTCTTCAAGAATAAACCTAAGCGTGTTCGTTTATTACTCGCTTACAGTATTTCTTGAATAACTTTCTTTCTACAAATTACAAATCAAATCAAACGACTTATGATGAGTAAAACCAGTCAGTGTTTGTTTAGAAAAAAACTTTAAAAAATGTCTCATAAAGTTTTTAAGTTATCGCCTTAGCGACGCTTTAGTAAGCGAGTACCAATAGAACACCCCTTCTAACTGACAAAATTTAATGAAATTTTTATTAAAAAAAATTTCCACTCACTTTGTTACATTTAACAAATCGGACTCTCAAAATATTCCAGCTTTTGAGCAATTACTCTGTTAAACTGGTATTTATTTCCGCTTCTGCGTATTTTTTATCTGAGCTATGTACAAATAAAAAGCAGATAAAGACAAAGTAAACATCGCAATTAGCGGAAATTTCAGTTTGCCACACAAAATGTGCTCAACAACATATTTTAATCTTCGTATGCTGGCGGTACAGCGTAGTTTGTACATACGACGCATACGTCGCGACGCCAATAAGGGAACATTGATAAGTTCAACCCAAAAGTTTTTAAATTAAATATTTTTTTTTAATGTTTTATAAAAATTGTAATTTTGTTAGGTGTCGAACTAAATTGGTGTATAAGTAAATAAAAATTCCTACTTATTTTCTTCTTCCCTACGTTGATTTTTGAGGCATCAAAAAGTAGCCTTTGAATACCTTTTGATTGAATATGAAAATTAATTGGTGGTACAGGGTATTTTGTACATATGTCGCATACGTCGCGACATCAATAAGGGGATATTTATAATTTCAATCCACAAGTTTTTAAATTCAATATTTTTGTTATTGAATTTTCTATTATATGTTAAATTTTGTAAGCTATTACGGTCTAAATTAATGTAAATAAAAGTTCTGTTTTATTTTCTTCTTGCTGATGTTGATTTACATTCAAGGAAATACGCTTTGATTATACATATATGAAACTTAATTGAGCAGAAAAAACTGACTATGAACTAAGCAGAAAAAACTACAATAAAATAGCTCCACTTACACCGTATAAGGATTGCAACGCCATATTATAATTGTACTATTATTATCAAAATAATCTTAATGATTCGTATCAATGGGATCAAATCCCATTTCATTTCATTTTTTAAAAGCGCGTGCAATTGTAAGCCTCACGCCCAATTGCTATAAATTACAATTATAGTCTAGTATACGTTCAAAACAATTACTTAGGTAATAAGTTAATTAACATTAAGTATGCATATACAGTCACAGTCGAAAAAATAGTGTCCCTAATAATCTATAAGTTCTTATACAACAATTTTTAAAATATTGGACAGATTTGTAATGCTAATTTATATATTTTTGCTTAAAATTATTATTAAGTGAAAGAATTTCTAAAGATAGTAATCTGACATGGTCAAAAATAAGAAATATTAAAAAAAAGGATAAACGGCAAGTTTCATAGGATCAACAGCAAATTTTAAATAATTATAATTTACAAGAATAACAAGTATTAGCCGCGAAAAGTACATTGTAAGGGCTAATACAAGGTGTCCGTCGAAAAGGGATACAATTTTGTTTGTTTATAATTTTTGATTAAATGTAAGAGAATGGATTCTATAATGATGAGTGTTTTATTTAATGTCGGCAATTATGTTTGGAAAACAATATCAGATAAATGTCCGCCTCTGCGAGCCCTTTGAGCACATTTTTCATTACATTCTCACACATTTCACGCGGTATTTCATAAATTTCATCACGAATATTTTGTTTGAGTTGCTCAAGTGTTTGTGGTTTGTTTGCATTAACCTTGCTTTTTAGATATCGCCACAGAAAAAGTCAAATTAGAAGACCGTGGACGCCAATTAACATCACCATTTCCTGAAATAACTTGTTGTGGAAAGAGGATCGCAGTAATTCCATTGTAATCCTGGCTGCGTTAAAAAGTTTTCAATCATATCACGATATCGCTCCCCATTGATAGTTACCGTTACGCCCTTTTCATTTTCATAGAAATAAGGTCCAATGATTCCTCCTGACCAAATTGCAAACCAGACTGTCACTTTTAATGGATGCAAAGGGGACTGATGAATAATTTGAGGGCTTTCCATTGCCCAGAACCGACTATTCTGTTTATTCACATATCCATCCATTCAAATGAAAATGTGTCTCGTCACTCATTATGATTTTTTCATGAAAATCGGGGTTGTCATGGGCGAGCCTTTAACATCTTATTGGCATATGTACGGCGGCGTAAATGGTCTTGTGAAAGAAGCTCTTGTGTCAACCGAATCTAAAATGGAAACAAATGCAAATCCTTGTGCAAAATTGTGGCCAAAGTTGTTCGTTGAAGGCAAAGCTCCTGAGGAAAGCGTCGAATTGAGGTTGATGGATTTTTTGAACACTTTCTTGAGCAGCAGTAATGTTTTCAGCCGATCTGTTTTCAGCAGTACGTTGTGGTCCATGCTTGGGCCTATCAGCTAGAGACCCCCTTTCTTCGAATTCTTTCACTACACGATAAATAGTGCGTTGGCACGTTGTTTCTCTCAAAATTTCACGTAACTCTCTTATCGTCACTGTAATCGATGATTTATTTTGATTAAATGTTTTAACGATAAAAATATGCCACGTCTCTTCTTCACGACTGCCAAATATGAGCTGTCAAGACCAATGTTTACCAAAATGGCGGCAAAACAAAGTAGTATACCTTCTCGGCGGACACCCTGTGTTTAGTTTCCTCCCAATTAGGAAAAAACTACGAATTTATTTTAAAAAAATACAGTTTTTCCCATATCATCACAGTTGATGAAAAATGTTGAAGCTGCTTTCTTCGATATGTTGTACCAGACATTGAAAAAACTTTCAAAAAAAAAACTATGGATCGAATTCAACCATCTGGCTAGCCTTACCCGAGAAAACTTATCCATATACCCATTTGCTTTGGAATGATCATTTGGATCGCACGCCAAGAACGACAGAATTTAAAGGAGTTAACGGTGAAATTGTAGTGATCCTGGTTAAGGTGTTCTAGCTTTCCCAGAAAAATACCATACTCGTATGCACGTAGGCATTGTTTACTTAAAGTTTTTCCAGAAAAGTTAATAACAATAACATCTTTTTTCGCAAATCACCTGTACCATTTTTTTCCTCAACATACATATAAAAAGGAAAAAAGTGTTTACGATTTTGACATTGATAAGTATAATCGATTATTTCTAGTTTTGAAGGGTGGTTACATTTTAAGGGCCGATCATTCTTGCCACCATTCTGACCATTGACGACGTTTTGAATGGTCAAGAGGCTTTAGTCCTGAGTCAATTGCACCTTGTAAGCGTGTAAATGAAATTCTTTATGCATAATGCTCATCAACGACGAGGGAGGTGCAATTGTTGGGCACGACGACGACTTGAGTTGGACGGCTCTTCAACCACACTTTCGCGAACAGCAGTAATATTTTTTGCAGTACGAGCATGCACTGGTGTTTTCACATCTCCTACAGACCCGGTTTGCTCAAATTTTTGCACGATTTTTTCGATTGTACGCTTAAATTGACCAAAAAATCACGAAGTGCATTTTGATTTGAACGTCCATTTTCATAATAAGCCCGAATAACTTTAACGCGTTGCTCGCTTGTGTATCTTTCCATGGTTAAAATTGAGTTAGTCTGAAATTGAGAAACATAAAACGAAATGCAGAACAAAACTTGAAGTTTAGGTGTGGTTCACATTCAATATCGGCCCTTAAAATTTAACCACCCTTTATTGACTATTTCTAATTTGAAGCCTGGATTTTAAATTGTTCTATATTCGTTCACAGCATTAAGTCAAAACTCACTTCCCTAGCGAAAGTGAATTGCCAGACACCAGCCAAGTGGAAGTGGAATTGGCATTTTTCTTGGAGTGTATTTAAATGGGAGCACAGAAGGATGATGTTTGTTTGAATTTATGAACTTTTACTCTGAGGGGTGGGTTAACTCGGCTGCGGTAGTGGTTTCAAGGAATTTTTCTCTTCCTTGATTTCGTTCGTGCTGAAAACGAAGAAGAATCAATTGAAACTCAGTGAAGGTCAAACAATAATTGCCATGCACACTCTTGCGCTCGCCAGAGTCGTAAATTCAATAATTAGTGTTTTTCATTTTACGTTAAACTCGATGGATGGATGTATGGATGGATGGTTGGTCGGAAGGTAGGTAGGCAGTAAAAAATACAATTTGCTGTCTTTGCTAGAGCTTTTTTCGTCTTCGGTTTTATTTTCCATTTGCAATTTAGTTGAGAGTTTTGCAATCGTTCAATGGTCGTCGACCCCTCTCTGTCGTTGGGTAGTTCTCTGAAAGTCTATGCCCCCTCTAACCGAACTCTCTCGCACTCAGTCGTTCGTTGTGGATATTTCTCTCTATCTCGCTCTCACTTGGTGGGGTCTTCCGAACAAGTGTATTTGAAAAACTTGCATAGGAGAAACAATTGTGAATGCTGTTTACCCCAACCACTACTGACATGGCAATCTCTTTGGGTCCACCGTTTGTTTATCTGCCCGTCCGTCCGTCGGTCGGTCGTTCGGTGTGTCTGGCTGTCCGTCCGTTTGTCTGTCTGTCAAGCGACTGCTTGTACTACTAACATAAAAAGCTGTATCCACAATACCACAAATGACTGCTTTTCGAAAACAGCAACAACAAAACAAAAACGACAACAACAGCACCACATTGATAAACGCTTTGCCTGGCTGGCTTGGCTCGGCTCTGTATCGGAATTGTCGTATTTTTTACACTTTTTGTTGTTGTTTTTTTTTTTTGAAACGTTTTGGTTGTGTCTTAACATTCTTGTTGTCGTCTTTTCGTTTTAAGTTAATGACATTTACTCTGCAATGATTTTTAGAGAACTACGTTGAAACTTCCCTCCTTCTGTCAGTCCGTCCGTCCATGCATCTGTTGTGCCACTGTTTCATTTTCATCGTCGTCACCCACTGTGTGGGGGCTTGAGGAGAGAAAGCATTAATGATGGCAGTAATCAACACCACTTCATTTTATGAAATAACACTCGTGCAATAACAAGAACAAGAACAACAACAACGACAGCATTCTTATTTACATGATGAGTATATACACTGCCGCTCACATGAATAGGCACCCTAGACCAACTAACTAACATTAATTTTTCGAAGCTCTCTGAACTTCTACTTTATATCATCTACTATATTTCATCTTTAGCCTAGGAAGTGTTCCAATATCAGGTTTAGTGTGGAAATCTTTTGTAGATCACCATGCAATTTTTTGGTGCGTGTAATTTATTTTAGAATTAGTGGTACGTGGTCTGTTGAATAAAAAAGGTAAAATTTAAGTTTTCTCCCAAAATGTTAATTTATTCACTTATTTCAATTTTGTCCCCTTAAAAGAAAACAGTGAGTAAAACCGTGACATGGCATCGAACTTGGAGTGCTATTGTGGTCTTCGCTCTTCCATTGGGACGATTGGTTGTTGTTTTTTTTAGCGGCAACTGTTTGCCGAGGTGACAGCCCTTGGCTGAAGACTCGCTTTTCGGGTCAATCCTGTCCATAGAACGGGCTGTCGTGGGATTGATTGGGACGATTGGTCTTTAGTTTCGGTTTCATAACCATATACCCATGATTCGTAACCAGATATGACCCTTTTAAGGATGAGCGATTCCCATGCGCCGTTTTATTTTGTTCAAAATTCAGAAATTTTGAAACGAACCTCGATGCCCAAATTTCGCTTTATGCTCAAATTTCCAAAAAGACTGTATGACATAAGCCAGTCAATATGCGACATCATTTGCAACTTCTCCAATAGTGATTCTACGATTGTTCATAACAATATTATTTACTTTAACAACCTTTGTATCGGTTTTTAATGGACAAGCGTCGTCTTTTACATCTTCTCGACCTCCTTTGAAAAGCTTGTACCTTTTATAAACATTGTATCAAACACGCCTGATCCTGTTTTGTTGGAATTAAAAAAAAATGTACGTAAGTCCTTACTGAACAGAAAATATGAACGTTTTTTTAACCAGCGTCGGAGCACTTATTATTAAATTGTATCGAAAATAATCGTATATAACATCCCATTAAGGAAAAAAGGGAAACATCTCTCAAATTAGAGAGCTGTGCAAGATTTAATTCTTATACTCTCTGGCCGGGACCCACTGTTTAACGCCGGCTCCGAACGGCTATTGCATTTTATAAAGAAGTTTTTACATTGCTTACAGATAAATCTCTTACTTGAAAAGTAGCCGGCATTTACAAGGTGGAAACCCGCAGCTAGAAATTGTCAGATGTTCTTATCTGGATTTGAACCTGGGTTTACTGGCATTGTAGTCGTGCACACTCCCATCACACCATGGCGGCCCAGAAAGGTCTATTTAAATGAGCCAAAAAATTTATATAAATTTAAAATGTTTCTTTAAAATAAATTCAATTGAATTAAATTTATATTATAACGTTTGACAATTAATCGAAATATATTTTTATTAAAAGACAACAAATTGTTATCATTATTATTTTTGAAAAAAAAACACTCCGAGAAAAAACAATTATAGGGTGGAGCTATTCATGTGAGCGGCAGTGTACGAGTATATACGAAAGAAAGTTCATACATATATGTGTACATACAAACAGACGCTGTATATAGAGGCGAACAATTGTGTTTTGTTTCATTCAATACGAGAAAATAATGCTAATATTTTGATAAGAATGTCAGTGAATAAATAGCATTTTAATAAAGCAATGGACGCACTGTTTGTGCTTGTGTCAGTCATGCACAGTGCTGGGCGAAAATATAGCACACCAAGCCGGACAATGGAGAGTGGACAATGAAATGTTAAATATTACGTACCACCTAACTGATTTAACGCTGTCTCCCGCAGGGCTGAAATTCAAATAAACAAGGGCTCATATTGAAATTAAAAAGAATTTAATTAAATTGCGATTTTTCTTTCACTTCATTTAAGCGAGTTTAACAAAAAATCATTTGGGAAAAAAGACAATAACTTTCATTAAATTGAGCGACTTCATACTTCATCCAATGAATTTTTGATAGCGATGAGAAGAAAAGTACGCTGGGCTGACCGACTTCAAATAATGTCAAGTCGAAAGGCTCTACTTTAAATCATAGAATGTAAGTAAAATCCTATTCCTACAACTTTAAATTAACAAAGGGACAAAATCGCTTTGATTTTATCAATTTTTATAGAGCATTTTTTAAGGGACCTGGAAAAGACTACATTTTAGATAGATCTGAATTAACGAGTGTCGAATAACCTAGTCGACTATACTTTTTCTCATCAGTAAGTTGGGTGCATCAATTTACTTCTCTTCAGAAGTCAAAGTAGTGCGGCTGATAGCCGCTGCCGACATTTTATTTAGGTTCGAGACGTTGTCGAAAGCTGTGGCTCTCACGACTAATAATTTCAGCCGAACCTATCGGTTAAGCTAACATTTACCAGGAAAATAAGTGTCAAAGTATAGTAATTGTGACCGCTGTTCTAGACTTAAAGAACCTTCTTTAACGAAAAAAGTTAGTTAATTCATTTCTGGCTAATTTTAAAATAAAGTTGGTAAAGCTAGAATTTTTCAAGATAACAGGAAAAAACTTCATATTTTAGATTAATTCAAATATACGAGTGTCAAGTTACCATAGACGACCTTAGTTTTGCTCATCAGTTAGTTGGTGAACTCTTTTGGCTTTAATTTACTTCAGTTCAAAAGTCCGAATAGTGCAACTCAAAGTCGTCTCGGAGCTGACTTTTTTTTAAGTTCGATCCGTTGCCGAAACTAATAATTTACAGCTAACCTCATTTGCTTAGCTAACATTTACCAGGAAAACAAGTGTCAACAAAGTATAGTAATTGTGACCGCTATTGTAGACTTAGAGAAGTCTCTAAAACGAAAAATACTTTAGTAAATTCATTCTCGCTAATTTTAAAATAAAGTTGGAAACGAAATAAAACAAATGATTATTTCCTATAATATAAAGCTTATTAAATTATTATTAGCGCATCACTTAAACATGTTTTTAATATTTCCTATTTCCCTACTCTACTGTCGAGTTCTGGTAACTGGTGTTTTTAAAGCCGACAAAAAAGTCCTGTAGGTCTTTATTAAACTCAGAATTTTAATTTGATTTGATTAAATGAAGTCCGTCTGTCAAACTATTGCTGTAAAGAAATTCCAAGTAGCAGCAATATATACTTTACATATTGAGCAGATTGTTGTGTGTGAATAATTCTATTGTTGTGTGGTACATAATGTTGTTGTGGTGATCATAGTATGGATATGTGTGAACCATACTATTGTTGTGATGATCATAATGTTGTGCCACAGCCATATACGCAACAATAGTATGATGCTCTTCCAATATCGTCACCCAAACCATATTTTTTTTACTTTTAGACCAAAGACAAACTCTATGAAATTTGAAAATATAGAGCTATGTTTTGATAAAATACAGAAATTCTGTAGAAGCCACATATTCCCAATTTGTTTAAATTGGCAATTGTTTAAGCGACAAATAACTAATCCTTGTAAAATTAAAACATGTCGATTCAGCCACACATGAATCAATCTTGCTTAAATTCCTAGCTAACGAACAGCCTGTGTACCAACACGCAGAGAAAAAATGTGGTTACTATATGGTCACGGCAACAATAATGTGTTCTCTGCAATAAAAGTATTGTCGTCGCAACCATAGTATTGTTTTTTGAATTTCATTTTGACAATCGTATGATTGCGGCAATAATAATATTGTTAAAATGTAACAATAGTATTGTTGCCAAATTTAAAAATGAAAATATGTTTGTAGCAGCAATATAAATATGGTTGGTGTGACAATAGTATTGTTTTATGGGTTTTCTGTTAAAAATAATGTGATTACGTCAGTCATATCGGCAAAACCGCATTTTTTTTAATTTGAAACTATTGTTACTAATCTTACGAAATGTAAGTACTTGTTTTATATGCAAATTAATTTTTTTTAAAACAAACTTCTTTGGATTAGTATAACAGAAATATTTAAATAAGTGAATTTTTTCTACTGTTAAATATATCACTCCTCTTATTAAAAGTTGAATTTATTTTTACATAATTTACTTAATAAAAATCTCTATTGTTCAATAACAACTTAACCCGATCCTTTCAAAAAGTTTTGAGGATCATAGGTTGTATGTTAAACATACTATGGTTATGCAGATCATAATATGTTTGTGGGGATGTGAATAGTAATATGGTTGTGGTGACCATAGTATGGTTGTGTGTGAATAATTATATTGTTTATAATTATAATTAATTGTGTATGCAATTATATTGTGTATGCATATGTGTGAACCATACTATTGTTGTGATGATCATAATGTTGTTGTGCCACAGTCATATACGTAACAATAGTATGATGCTCTTCCAATATTGTCACCCCAACCATACTTTTTTTCTGCGTGAAATAAGTGACCCACAAGGCAATCCAAGTAGAGAGTTTACTGTCTTAAATGATGGTTGGTCAACTGCAATTACCACATTAGTTGCGTCTAAAAACTTTTTAGGCTTAGATTTTTAGATAAACCTTTCCATACAATGAACACAATTCATCATAACGATGCTAAGATTTTATTTCGAGGCGGGGAATTCTCCAATATCCTATTATTTGTGCAATAATCTGTCAATGATTTTTTTCATAGTTACAAAGTAAAAAATCCTTCTATTAATAACTTATTTTGAAGTTTTACGTGTAGTTTTGCATCAAATCTAGCGTATAAAATATGGTTAAAAATATTCTTTTAGGGAAATAGAAAAAAAAAAACATTAAAAAGTTAAATAAATTTTAAGTACCCCATTTTATTTCAACTTTTTTTTAGAAAATGGTAGAGTCTTTTAATTTCAAACCAAATGTGCTACATTTTTGCCTGTCACTGTGCACTGACACCTCCATGTCATATCGTAAGTTGCTACGTATTCATTTGCAGTACTATCGCACCACTAGCACATCAGTCATTGCTACAACAAAAATTATACTTTCAAATCATGCTAAGAATATATTCAATCTTCAAGTTCAAATTCAATTAAACCTTCTTGAACAATTGGAGTTCTATAAATAGGCATGGATATAATATCTCCCTTCACACTTTATCATAGGTTTAGGGCGTACATACGCTTAATCATTCTGTTTGTAACATTTTAAAAAACCTACCCTAGTTATTAATTTTTTTTATTTTATTTTTTGAATGGCCTCGCACATGACTTGGTGTTATGTAAAACTATAAAGCAGTTTTCCCTATTGTCACGCAAAGTGTATTCCCACATACTCTCGAACTCCAACCACTGTGCCGAAAAAGTCCGCCACAAATTTTAAGGTTGCCTGCCAGGCTATCCTGCCGTATCAACGTGTTTGCATGTCTGGTGGTTTCGTATGTTTTCAACATAAAAATTACATGGATTGCACATGACACTGACACCTCATAAAAAGAGGACAACAAAAAAATGAAATTACACCAAAAACAACAATAAAGATAACTCTAGCCACAACAAATAGAAACAGAGTGGCCGCCGCCACTGACTTAAAGCACATGACCTCACTCCTCCGACACATGAAGCCGAAGCCCACTTCCTTTGAAAGTTAGTGAATAGTTGCTGGAAAAAAGAACTAAAAAGTTATACCGGGTGTTCTAACATAAACGCCCCCCCCACACACACTAAAACAAATAGTGTTAGCAAACTTAACAGAATTAGTAGGGCAATAAAAATCCCCACTATGTGATGATGACCATTAAAGCGTATGTTAAACACAGACCGTTTTAAATGACTTAATCACTTTATCGCTTTATTTCAGTAACGTCCTTTTCAATAACACGTCACGATTTGCCTTAAACTCCTCGCTTATTCTCTTGCTACGTACCGTTCAGCCTATTTATATTCTGCCCCCTTCCATTCATTGAATTTTTCAAAGATTGAATTTTGAAATATTTATTTTTCCCAAAAGAACTGAACTAAATTTCTTTGCTCTGCTCGACATAATAACTGAGTGACTGCATGAGTAATGATAAAAATAAATCGTTGTATGCTGCTGCTACAAGTTCGCCTTTATCCGATCCATGCAACACCTTGCACAAAATTTGAGGAAAATTGCATTTTCCTCTGAAAAGACATTGAATGTAAAACTCATTTTGAGTTGGAAGAAATAAGTAACGCTTCGGTAACTCTGTTAGTCAATCAGTCAGTCAAGTGTGCTTGTCCGTCCATCCGTCCGTCAGTCGGCCATGCAAAAAGTAACAGCAGAACATTTGCTACAAATAACGATGATAAAATAAAACTAACAGTACGAGCAAGAGAGCGCCGCGCCGCGCCAGCACAACATAGAAAACGCTTTTGTTATGACTTTGTTCGTTTACGAGTATTCATACGTATGTCGAACGTTTCCTCCATCTCGTCCGTCTCCTCTTTTGTACGTTTTTGCCAGTCGACGAAAGCCCAATTATTTTCTTTTTTTTTAAGTTTACAACTTGTTAAGGCAACAAGAGCAACAACAACAACTGCAGAAGTATCCAAAATACACACACACGAACTTGTACCATTTGAATTTTTATCGACAAACCAATTCGCGTTTTTTTTCATAAAACACTCGAATTTATTTCAGCGAATTATATCGTTTAAGAACTTCTTGAAGTTTTGCCTGTTATAGCCACTGAAACAGGCTTATACTCGCCAGTCGAAATGATGTGGAGTTCGGCAATAATCGGAAGACTTCACTTTGACTTCAGTACCCTACTCCGGACTCTAACCTAAAAAATACTGCTAAATACGGGCGGTTCGGAAAGTTCTTAGCCTATCAATGTAAGAGAATAGTTAGTTTTTCAAAAATATTTTTATTTTTCAACATAATCTCCTGAAACTTCAATACACTTAGTCCAACGCTTATCTACCAATTCTATCCCTTGATTAAAATAGTTTTCCTCAAGGTCTTCAAAATAGTGGTTCACAACTGTAATTGCATCTTCATTTGAGGTAAAACGCTTGCCAGCAAGGAATTTTTTTAGATTTGGGAACAGGTAAAAGTCACTGGGAGCTAAATCAGGAGAATAAGGTGGGTGGTCAAGCCACTCGTACTTTAATTCGTTGATTTTAGCCATTGTTAAAACACTCTTGTGCGCTGGTGCGTTGCCTTGGTAAAAAATTATTTTTTTGAGTTGTAAGCCAGGACGTTTTTCTCGAATTTGTACATTTAATTGATCTAAAAGGTTGCAATAGTACTCTGAATTTATTGTTTTACCCTTTTGCAGATAGTCAATCAATAAAATACCTTTGAAGTCCCAAAAAAACCGTTGCCATAACCTTACCAGCCGATTGAATTGTTTTTGCCTTCTATGGGGCACTTCCTCCAGCTTCAGTCTATTGTTTGGACTGTTCTTTTGTCTCTGGAGTATAGTGGTGGATCCATGTCTCATCAACAGTTATGAAACGACGCTTAAAATCCATTTTATTTCGCTGAAAACGATCCAAACAAGCTTGAGAAATGTTCATTCTTATGCGTTTTTGGTCGACTGTTAACAAGTGCGGCACCCATCTTGCAGAAAGCTTTTTCATCTGTAGTTCTTCATGCAAAATTAAATGGACTCGATCATTTGAGATGCCGATGATATTAGCTATTTCACGCACTTTTATTCGTCGATCATTTAATACCATATCATGCACTATGGCTACAATTTCTGTTGTTGTTGCTGTTTTTGGACGTCCACTACGTGGTTCATCTTTAATGCTTGTACGACCACGTTTAAATTCAGCAACCCAATTTTTTACTGTTGCATATGAAGGAGCACTTTCACTTAACACATTCACCATATCATTATGAATTTCTTGTCCCGATAAACCTTTTTTATGTAAATATTTAATGACACCACGCATTTCTAATTTTTCCATTGTAAAAAAATCGCGGATGCGTCTTTTGTGAACACCTGTTTCTATATGAAGGAGTTGCCAGATCGAAACGAAATTTAATAATGTGTTTATAGCAAAGATGGAAGTTTCCAAAACACTTAACTTTTTCTGTTTATACCGCGCTAGGCTAAGAAGTTTCCGAGCCGCTCTCGTACTAGCTTCGGTCTGCGGGATTTCTTGAAAACCGGCAATTCTTAATGACGATTTTTTATAACACGGTTTAAAAAAAATGACTCGGTTTTTAAAATTCAAAAATTAGCATTAACTGACAGTTCGGTTTTAGCCTTTTTTCAAGGAATTAAAAGTGGTTTTTGTCTGTATTTCTATACTCTAGAATGCCACAAAATCGCTTGCTGCGATTAGAGGTTTATTTTTCAATTAAAGTAAATCTAGTAAAATATGCATAGCATGGCCGACTTAATTATCCTTCATTAATTATCCTTCACTTCTGGGTCTGCAGTAAAGCTAATTGAAAAGAAGGTTTTGAACCCCTTGAACGACCTTTTAATTTACCTAGATTTAAAAGATAAAGCCATATTTTAAAATTTTCAACAAATTTTATTGTTTTGTTACCCATTTGGTCCATGTTAAAATGGGTTAGATTTTTGGGCTTAGGGCCCGCCACCCAAATTTAGTCGAATTGCAAATATACTTATAGCTACTAAAGCGGGTTAAGACTTGCAAATCGCAAGGATGTGGAGTTCGGCAAAAATCAAACGACTTTGCTTTGATTTCAGTTTGCGACTCCGGACTCCAACTTAAAACATACTACTAAATACTTTTTAAACGCCTCCGCTTTGCTGGTTCTAAAACAATTAGGATTTCAGAACAAGTTTTTTCCAAATTTCATCGGTAATTTACCTTTATGGACTAAACTTATTTTGTGAGCTTCATCCGAACTATATTATAAATTCGTAAACAATTAGAAAACAGCGCCATCTATCGAAACAAAACTTAAGAGCAACCTTCCGCCAGACAATGCTAACACATCGGAAAAACGGTTCTCTAGTTTTAATGCTCGTACCCTGAACATAAGTATACTCGTATAGCGCTCAGGGAAGCTAAAGCTGATACAATTGTTACAATTATAAATTTTCGAAATCGAAAATACCGTGATACGAACGCCGCTCAAATGTGCTTTTTTTAAATATTTTACAAATGTTTCGATTTGTTGTCTTTCTATACCCTACACCACAGTGTCGTGCATGGTACAGGGTGTCCGCCGGGAAGGTATACTCCTTTGTTTTGCCGCCATTTTGGTAAACATTAGTCTTGACAGTTCACATTTGGCAGTCGTGAAGTAGAGACGTGGCAAATTTATTATGGAAAAATATTCGATAAATCGTTAAATATTTTATCAAAATCAATCATAGATCACTGTGACGATGAGAAAGTTACGTGAAATTTTTGGGAGAAACAAAGTACCAACAAAACACACTATTTATCGTGTAGTGATTGATTTCGAAGAAAGAGAGAGGGTAGCTGATAGGCCCAAGTATGAACCACAAAGTACTGCAAGAGCGGTTGAAGACATAACAGCTGCTCAAGAACGTGTTCAAAACAATCCATCAACCTCAATTGGACGCCGTGCTGAATGCAATGAAAAATGTGCTCAAAAGGGCTCGCATTTGTGAGGCTAACAGAGGCGGACATTTATCTGATATTGTTTTCCATACATAATTGCCGACATTAAATGAAACATTTATCAATATAAAATCCATTCTTTTCCATTTAATCAAAAATTATAAACAAACAAAGTAGTATTCCTTCCCGGCGGACACCCTGTATTATGAGGTAGCGCTGATGTTTCAAACATCTAAAGGAATTGAGAGAGACCAATCGATTCAAAACCACCATCTGATTTTACTATCGACTTAACGATTCCCGTCTGTCTGTCCGTCTATCGTTTTAGTCAATGTACAGGTTGCAATTATGAAACGATTTCGATAAAAACTTGGCACATTTTTAAAAATAGACTAAGGATGACTATTAAAAATAGTTCATAGTGGTCAATGTTTAAATATCTAACCACGGGTTTTTTCTGATTTGCAATCCTGCGGCTTAAGAAATATCAAATAAAAAACGTATTCCAGTTTTAAGTATGTTACGAGCGTTCAATAATTAGCACTTAACTGGATTATTTATGAGTAACCTATGACTTTTCCAGATGAAATTGGTCTATAGGGGTATTTATTTTTATTTTTATATAGCTCCAATTAAATATTTCCCTCCCAATTCATATAGACCGACATTGCCAAACTCTAGACAGGGGCTCGAAACCATGTTTTCATAGTCGGCCTCACCCGCCTTTAAATTCTTTTACTTGTTTTACTTTTAAGTTTCATAAAATTAATTTTGTAAAATAATTGTTTTTTGGTTTTTCTACCGTCGTCGGTATCGAGAAGTACGTACATTTGCAAAGATCGAAAAGTATAAAAAGAATCAAACTGTTTTACATCCCTGATAAAATTGTATGAAACGTTTAAAATTAAAATTTCTTTGTACTAAATCTAGAGTGTCCAAAAAACCGTGTCTTCAAAAAACCGACATTTCGGAGTTTTTTCAAAACCGTGTTTTAAAAAACCGACTGTCAGGTTTTTTTAAAAGTAGCATTAACCGACATTCCGCTTTTAGTCATTTGCCTAAGAATGGAAAATATTCCTATAGTCCAAAGTGAAGCAATTCTCCTTTAGAGCTTTGAAAGTGCTCTTAATTAATCTTTTTTTAAAAAAATATTGCCATATTTGAATTCGTGTAAAACTTACATTGTTTTTGTTACCCAAATGTCCTTGTTTAAATGGGTCTGATATTCGGACATGGGGTTCTTCACACAGATTTAGAAAAACTGCAAAAATAATTTTATTTTTAGCTTTGTGAAAACATTTTGTAGTTATTTTAAACCCATTTATGTATGTGCAAAACCATTTTTATGGCGCCAAACAATTTGAGCGGGCCCACGACAGCCGGTTCTATTTACCGGATCGACTCGAAGGAGTTCTTCGGCCTATGGCTGTCATCCCGGCTCTATATGCCGCTACAACATCAAACGTCAAAACGTGAGCCTAAATGACTCAAATCGGTTCATGATTGTTTGTTTGTCTATCGTAATATACCATACCTCTTCGAAAATACAAAACCCATTCGGCGTAAATATCGCTCCACACAAGAGTCGTACTAGGCTGATATGTAAACTGTCAGCGCTTCAGATGATGCAATATGTGGCCTACCAGTTGCAGTTCACGTGAATTCCGTTGCCTCGACTTTTTCACTTATGAAAACTATCACACTCACACACTGCGAAACACATATACAGACTTACATATCTTGGTATACATATGTTGCTACATATTTACAAAGTCTAAGGTGAGTGTGTGTGTTTGCTGGTGAACTGCATTGGCGGCCAGTCGCTATGTTTCGGAAGGATTTTCAAGTTTCTCTTGTGGTTTCTGTGGTTTTACAATTTATTTGTAACTTTTGCTTCAACACCAACGTTTATTTTTTTATCTTTGCAAAGTGTGTATGTTTTTACTTATCGGTTATATGCAGGCTTGCTTGGAATACATATGCTATGTGGACTTACAGACACACATGATTTCCCCCACTATAGTTTCCCAGAACTTACCATCCCACCCACTCTCGGCATTGTTTTGCTCGGAATCAGAGCTGATTGTATACCTATATTTCATTTAAAGAATTGAAAATCTTTCGACTTTAATGCGATAAATTATGCATCATCCGAGTATAAATAATACAATCTTTTCCTCCTTTCCACTTACAGATTCGTCCAGCATAAATACAACAATAAAGGATTTAAAGGTTACACCACCCAACAACCCACACATGCCAGCAGTAAGTGAAGGCGTGTGTGAAGAATTTTCAAAGGATTATAATTGAAAGTCAGCAAGTGAATAAGACACAAGAAGTGAGCCTGGCCGAGCCCGTTGCGGGGGGATAACCAGCATCCCTTTGATGCAGCTGATAAAGCGAAGGAAAACCAGCAGCATTAAATATCCAATTCCCGGTTCATTGAAAATGTAATTTGTTTACACTCTGAAGCACAGAATAGTGAGAAAGAGAGAGAGAACAACAACTGGAAAAGAACAACAAAATAATGGATACCATAACTAATTTAGATAATCCTGGTGATTGTCAATCAAAGAACGCCTCTCCCAAGGTAGTGGGCAATGAAAACAACAGTCCCTCGGCCGCTGTCGCCGCCACCGCCACACAAGGTGGCGTTGGTGGTCTGGACTTAACGACAACAAAACATGGCAAAGCAGCAAACATCGGCGAAGGAAAGCAGCCATGCTCTGCAATGGCTTTGGCAACTAATAAATTAAAATCGCAACAACAACAGCAACAGTCACAGCCGCCACAACAGCACCAACACCATCTATTTCGTGCACCACAACAATTTGTGAAACATAAGAAAGCTTCCTCTTCCTCGGCAACAACGCATACATCAACAACAACTGCCCACGCCTCAAGTCTCAACAGCAGCAGCAATAATAACAACAGCAACAACAAAAAGAACAAATGCTGGAATAAACGCCAAAATAGAACTGCCAAACAGAACGCAGGCACCACGACCATCAGCAGCACCACCTCCAACACCAGCAACAGTAATAATGTCAGCAGCAGCAGCTCCAGTGCATCTCCACCCGCGAATTCCGTGCTAAGCCGCCACTCCACGTCCGAAGAAAATCAAGGCTTATCGGCCAAAGCCGATGTGGAGAATATACAAAATCTTAAAAATCAAGTTGGTGGTCACAATTATTACCACAATTACCATCAGCAGCAGCATCATGCCCATCATGCCGTTGGAGGGGGCGCAGCTGTTGCCAATGAAAGTCGTTTAGGTCTGTCCATGTCAGCGGATAAATTGGGTTATGGTCATGGCCATTTAAAGCCGCAACAACAGCAACAATTGCATAAAAAGCCTTTACCCGCTCATCGCGGTGGGGGTGGCCACAATCACAATCAGCACCATCATCATATTTTATGCGCGGGCTCCGCTCACAATACCATGGGAAGCGGCGGCGGCGGCGGCGGTAGCAGCAACGCTAGTAGCGGTTCCGGTGGCGGCGGCGCTGGCAGCTTAGTGAACGCCAACAACATGTCGTGTTGCCACATAAACGGCTGCGGCAGTCATACGGGCAAAGATGGTCAATCATCGGTGAATAATTCGACCTCTAGCAACCCATCGAGCACTTTACATTTTTGTTGCCTTCGTTCGAAATTCTTTCTGCCGGACAAGAGACCGCGCAAAGGCAATTTTATACCGCCCACCAAGTTTCTATTGGGCGGCAATATCTCCGACCCTCTTAATCTGAGTTCTTTGCAAAACGAAGCCTCCAGTGCTTCGGCGAACACCACGCCAGCAACGACGCCACGTCAATCGCCAATAACGACGCCACCCAAGGTGGAAGTCATCATACCGCCCAACATCCATGATCCCTTGCATCTGCTAGACCCCGTTGACTCTATGGAATACGAAAAGCAACTCACATCGCCCATGAAGCGAGGCTGTCTGCTAGGTCTTCCGGTCAGTGGTGTCGGTGCCAGCATAATTCTGGGTCTCAGGGCCCAAAACAAGTCGCACAAACATCGACACCGCAAATACCGTAAGCCAAAACGTAAGCGCTTCGATTCGTTCAACTCCACTACGAGCACTCAGGGCGATCCGCTAGAGGACCTAACGCCGAGCGCTTTGATCAACGCCT
This sequence comes from Hydrotaea diabolus, assembly GCA_963513945.1. NCBI lineage: Eukaryota > Metazoa > Arthropoda > Insecta > Diptera > Muscidae > Hydrotaea > Hydrotaea diabolus. The sequence continues at coordinate 153,968,870 of OY740720.1, read as the reverse complement.
CGACATCAACTGAAAAGGGGTTTTCATCGTCGACATCGATGCTTTCGGTTTCATTGGACTTGGAAAACAAAAGCCAACACAACAATGAAGGTTGCAGCAGTGGTGGAAGTGGCGCTGGCGACGATGACGATGTGCCAGAGCGTAATTTATGTTCACCACTGCAGCTCTCACTTTCACACAACACTGACACAAAGGTCGCTTATAGTGTGGACACAAAATCGCCACCACAACAGGAACCTTTAACTGTTGATAGCAGCACGGCCATTGCTGCTTCAAGCACTAGTGCTGGTGCTGGTGTCGGTGGTGGTAGTGGTGCTGTTGTTGGTCCTAATGTTTGTGTTGCTGTCGGTGCTGGGTGTGTTGCCGGTGGTGCAAGTGGTGTTATTGCGGGAGACTTAAGAGAGCGCGCATGTCGGGACTTGCGTTTGGACTTGATATCCACCACTTCGGGCAGCACGACGTCGTGTGGTAGCTCCGTGGTGAGCAGCACAGGTGGCGGCGGAAGAAAACGCAAAATAAGTGAGAGCAACAACTCCCAAAAATCAAAGGTAAGTTGATATTCTCTGGCACCGTGTTGCGGAAAGACACAATTGTTGTAATTTCCTTATGTCTTCCTCTTTAGAAGTATTTCCGTAATGATTCTATGGACAAAATTGTGAGTCCAGTTGTGCCACAGCCCGGTGCATGGAAGCGACCCCCAAGGACTACGGCTACGGGAGCACGAAAGTCCAGCAGACGTTCCACGTCGATTAGTGAAAGTATCAACGCGGATTTAAGTCCGGTTGAGGAAAATGCCAAAGTTTTAGTGGAAGGTAAGACGACAGCCATTAATCCAAAAGAACAAGTTAATACAGTTTCCATTCTTTTACAGAAATACCCACAGATGATACTCCCGAGTTAATTAAGATGGACTCTACGTCCGATGTTGGCTTATTATGCAGTCCATTGAGCACTGCATCCGGTGCTACATCCATTAATGCCGGCGAAGTTGAGACTACAATTGGCGAGTTGCCAACCGAATCGGGTGATACGTCCAATGCCTTAAATTTGGCCGAAAAAGTCAAAACGGAATTGGCCCCATTAAAGACAAGCAAGCATGAGGTGAAGCCAAAGTTTAGTGCTGACGGCCCTAAATATCGCTTTGGAAATTACGACAGATATGCGGGTCTTAGGCATTTAAATGAGTTCATGGATATACGCCTGCAGGTTTTTCTGCAATATCCGGAACTGTTCAAAAACAAAGACATACTGGACATTGGCTGCAACGTCGGTCATATGACAATATCCGTAGCCAGGAAGCTATCACCCAAAACAATTCTCGGCATTGACATCGATAAAGAGCTGGTGTCTCGAGCCAGACGCAACTTGGCCATGTATGTTCGCCTGCCGCCTGAAGTCTGGAAGAAGGAGATAGTCGAAATGGACGACTCAAAAGAAATAAAAGATGTAAAGGTGAAGACTGGCAGAAGAAGGCGCAAAAAGAAAAAGGTGCAAGTGGAAAATCAACAAAACAATAACTTAACAAATTGGCATCAATTCCAACATCACCATCTTATGCATTACCACCAGCTACTGCATCACCATCATCATCACCACCACCATCATCATCAGCATCACCACCACCATCCTGGTCACAAGATGCAGACGTCGGAGAATTCCAACATCAATGCAGCCGAATTCTTTCCCATATCATTTCCCTTGAACTATGGTGGCATCACCCAGCCAACAGCAAAAGCTACTAGTCCCCAAAATCTAGAATCTCAATCTCCTGCCTCCACTAGCACCGCCACCAGAAGTACACCGGGCCACACGGCCACAGGCGGCGGTAACAAAGCCAATAATTCCTCGACCACCGTCAAACCTCAATGGGGGAGGGTAAAAAATGATTTCCCTCAAAACGTATTCTTTCGTCAAACAAATTACGTGCTCAAAGATGAAAATCTTTTGGCCAATGACACGCAGCAGTATGATCTCATATTATGTTTATCGGTGACAAAGTGGATCCATTTGAATTTCGGCGATGGAGGCTTAAAATCCGCCTTCAAACGTATGTTCAATCAATTGAGGCCGGGCGGAAAACTGATCTTGGAAGCACAAAATTGGGCGAGCTATAAGAAAAAGAAGAACCTGACGGTATGTTAAACGCTTTAAAAGACGACAAATGAGTATTCGAGCATTATTATTTTTGTTTTCTAGGAGGACGTATACAACAGTTACAACAACATTGAGTTCTTTCCCAATAAATTTCACGAGTATTTGTTGAGCTCGGAAGTGGGCTTTAGTCATAGTTACACGCTGGGTATACCAAAACATTTGAGCAAGGGTTTCAGCCGGCCCATACAGGTTAGTACACATTATATTGGGCACATATTTTGATTAAACAAATGTAGAGCCATAGGATATTAAGGTGTGATTTTTTAAAGCAAATACGACATTAAGTTCGGCTAGGCAGAATCTTAAAATCCATTCACCATAGAATTTCTTTGGAAAGGGGAAAAGGTAACAAATGAAATATTTAAGGCTTCTTTTGACTAGAAGGACTGTAATCCGGGGCTCCACGTGGCTTATGCCGGTTCCAGTTTAACCCGTCTAAGTCCCTATTTAAGAAAAATAAAATACATTAGGGTTTATATTGAAATTTGCTTTGATTTCATTAGCCCATAATTGCAATTGGACGCTTGTTCAACAATTTTTTTTTATATCAACTTTATTTGCAATCTATTTACATATATTTTTATGTTCCACTTCTTACACCAAGCTTCAATGAGGTCGATTTGTCGTTGTACTGTATTAGATGCTTCAATAGGCGATGTATTTGTGGCTAAAATGGCTGTATCATCTGCGTAGGTTGCGATCGTAACATCATTGTTTGTGGGCATATCTGAAGTATATATAGTATATAATACTGGACCCAGCACACTGCCTTGCGGGACCCCAGATTTAATATTACCGATTTCTGAGTCCTCATTATTTATGTTTACATAAAAAGTTCGCTCGCTCAGATATGATTTAAGGAGTAGATAGAATGGAGTTGGTAAATTTAATTTTAATTTAAATAACAAACCGTGGTGCCACACCTTGACGAAAGCTTGTTTGACTTCTAGAAAAACTGAAGAGCAGTATTGTTTTGCTTCTAAGCAATTTCTTATAACATTGACTACTCTATGACACTGTTCTGGTGTACCATGGCTGCTCCGAAAGCCGAACTGGTGATCAGGAAAAATGTCTAGAGTTTCCAGTATAGGAAGCAGCCTTTTTTGGAAAAGTCTCTCAAACAGCTTTGATAAAACAGGCAATAAACTGATGGGCCTACAGGGTCCATGCGCGCCGAGCCCGTTTTTAAGCAGATTTTGAAAATACGTTTAAATTTTGAATAAGAAAGACATTCGATTATTTTTGAGTCACCATATATCCATGTTTAATAGAAAGCGTTTGTTAAGGCCATAGTGGTCTTCATTACCGATCCCATAGTTCGTCCACAAATAATGGAGATATGTTGAGCAAATGAACAAAACTCATACTTGGAGGTACTTTTTCTGTTCTAAAAATAAATGTTTTTCACTCTGAGTCGTTTTCGCGCACTTACAACCCCAAACCTCTTATGACTAAAGGCCATCATCCTGTGCAATTTTTTGTTCGACCGCTGTCGTGCTTTGAACAGACGCAAGGATGGACGTACATGACTAGATCGTCCTAGATTACAACGCCGATCTTATGTTATTATATTGAGATGCTGGGAGGACTATTACATTTAATCTTACATATATAAAATGAAATGTGGTTTGTTACAACGCTTAAAACTTGAAAACGACTGGGGCAAACTGTATACTTCCTTCTGCGGGTTTGTTTATAATTGCTACGCGAATGTTTAGGAAAAAAGAAAAGTCGCAATTTTTGACTGTGAGCGGAGGAGGCGTGACAAAACTGTTTTTTGAGCTGGAAGGCTGATAATTGACATTTTAGGGTACGTTGGGGATGGTCTGTAGATGATGGTCTGTAGATGATGGCGTAGTTTACATAAAATCGGCCTAGTGGGCTTGGTACCTCTCATACAAATCACAAATAAAAAATCTATTATTTCTGCTCCTGTTAACTGTATTTGAACAAAATTAGGTATGATGGTTTGATATACATATTCTAAGTTCTGCTGGACATGTGGGCGGGATTGGACAAAGACGAGTGGTAACTCCCATACAAATCACAAATAAAAATCCATTATTTTTGCTCCTGTTAACTATATATGAACAAATATCGGAATATCAATCCACCACGACTCTGCAACGGAACCAGACTTTCAGCGAAACTAACATTTGAAGGCAAAACAACGTTTGTCGGGTCAGCGTGTTAAATACATATCGGACTACTCACAGAATTTTTTCAAAATATCTAAGTAGCCTTTATCGTAAAAACACAGTCTTGTCGGATTTCTACGGAGAAACTTAGACTGGCAGAACATAAATAAAAGTCAATGTTGGTAGGCGACTTTATTAAAAGGTTATGCCGCACACTGGTCTAGAATCAATTTTTTTTGGCATAAATTCGAATAATGCCGATAGAGACTTGTAATCTTACCTGTTTGTAAGGTATTCCAATAATATGAAATTTACGAGTTTTTGGGGTGATCGGGCCACGCCCACTCCCGCCCCAGATGAACTACAAATCTTAGTACGATTAATTTCACAAATTTTCGTATGACCTTTATTGTATGGAAACAGTTTCCACAAAATGTTGATAGATATTTATTTGTGTATTCAAAATAATGTGAGGAAGTTTCATTAGATAACATAGTGTGATTTATTTGCAATAGATGGCGCTTTTCAGGCCATAGACCGCTTTGGTCCAAAATCGGCGCAGTCGAGTTAACCGATATGGTGCAAAACTGGTACAGTTCATTAGAGGAATAATATAGTGTTTTCCAACAAGAGGTGTTATTTTGAATCACCCGGTATTTCGGTAGCTGTCACTTTAGAAGCTTTTATTCTTTGACATTTGGCAAGTAGAAACTACGCCATTACTAAAAAAGGAACGATACACGCTTCAACAACGCATTTCTGTAGATGTTCCAGGAGCATTCTGTGTTTTCTTCAAAATGAATGAAACATCGGGTTGTTTTGCCTTCTTTGCAGAAACGGCGGCAGCATGAACCAGAAGTGGTGTATTATGATTAAGCTGCAATGACAAATCAGCTGCTAGTTTTCTTTTTAACCGCAAGCTGGCCTTATTATAGGTTAAATTGGGACGTCCTACAATATTTGATGGTGGGGTAATGTAGTCATTTTTGTCAATATTGATAATTATATTTTTGGAAACCCAATCCGAATGGCGTTGTTTAAATCTATCTAATTTGTTATTGTATTTCGGTAAATATTTTTTTATATGTGCTAGAAAATTATACGTTTTTGTTTGATTTCATTAATTTTGTCGACTTTTATATTTTTATTGACTCTTTGAAGTACCCAATCCGCTAAGAAGTCATCTTTGCGGTCGTTTGTTTGCCAAAACGTAAGCATATCGGAGCGGCTAATCAGAAATTGAGCTAAAATAAAAATTTAAATTTTATGAGTTTGCTGGAATTTGCTGGGGAGATCTAAGTTTCCACAAATAATAAACACATTGACGAATACTTTAACGTTTAAACTTCCGTGCAAGTTCATGCCCAGAACCAACTTTCCAACTACCAAACATATAGGTTATGTTGAATAATAAAAACATAATAACATAACACTCAAGAATAACGACAAGGACACAACAAAAATTAAATTTTTACTGTTAATATAATTGTTACACTGTTTTGACTTCGAAGTAATAACACGTGCTAAAACATTCAACTTTCAATGCTTGCCAAACTTGCAGTGTTGCCAATAACTTTTTTTTATTTATTATCGATGATTGCTTGGAATGTTGCCATTGAGAAAATATGTAAACTTTTTACAATTTCTTAATTTTTTGGTTTCGAATTTATGCCAAAATAAATTGATTTGGGACCACAGTGTGCCGTAGATAGTTTCAATCTAAGAATGCAACCGGCGAGCTTATATTATAAGGCTGTAATAGATAGAGAGGTCATTTAGATTTTATTTGTTTATACAAAAAAATACTGCGTAATTTCTATTGCAGAATTTCAGAGGATGAAGAAAAATATTCTATTGAAAAGTTAAAATCTCTTAACTGAGTTTATATAATTTGTTTTTTTGGAAAGACTACAACTACCTCATCACCCCTCAAAAAAAATTGAGCTTAATTTCATGTAAATTATTTATGTGACAGCGCACAAAGAAAGGGACCTAAGGGTAAAAAAAAATCAATTTTCACTTTTTTTTGATGTGGACAACATCTCATGCCCCAAAAGTGTTCTCTCCCAGAGATATGCGCGTTTTATGAAAGTGATGGTACACCAAAGATACACGTATTTAAATCTTTAAAATGGCTCTCCTGAACCTAACTGGTTTTTACCCTTAGGTCCCTTTCTATTTTGCGCGTCACATATAGGTATTACGAAAACGATCCTGAACCTATCTCGCCTGCTTAGCTGCAATTATAATTGATTTTATTTAAAACTCATTAGTGCTAATACAGTTCGAGGCAAGAGGGTCATTGAAGCTCAGCGCCGTAGGTCTCTGTTCATATCCATTATCTGCATACTCTAGGTTACTATGAGCGATAGGTAAATCTTGCAGTACGATCTCTTCGTCTAACTACCTACCAACCGTTCTTTTCCCTGACATAGCGGTGTGGAATTTGGGATAACCACTCCAAGGTATCTCCTTCTAAAACGATTGAAAAAATATAGGAGTAGGGGCAGTAACTGTAGTAAATAAACCACTCCAAGGTATATTATTCTACACCGATGGATCAAATATAGAGTAGCTGGTTTTATATACAGGATTTTCAAATACGCAGGCCATATCGACTGAAAGATAGTTGTAGTGTTTACAGCCGGGACACAAAGTCTAGACAAAGCAGCACAGTTTCTTCGACATAGTAAACCTGCTGAAAAAAAGATATTCACTTTTATGTGGAAAGCCAGAAAGCTTCGATAGTTCTACACTATCCCCTGGTAAAATCCTGCAAATCCTCCTGGTTAAAAGCTGCAAATGTCACTAAGCACCTTAACAAATAGAACTGTCAGACTCTGTTTAGTTACCGGACACAATAATGTTGAATGAAACTTCGTGGCAGATAAACTCGCATGATTTAAATCGTCTGTGGATGTTACATGTGCTGACATCTCTTTAAAAGCCACTATCTGTCCTCTTAACGGACTATAAGAAACATGGGTGCATACTAAGGTTAACTAGGAACGTCAAATTTAAGGTTTATAGGGCCCCGTGGCTTAAACTAGAACCAACACCCTGCTTGGAAATAACAAAAGCGACATCAGAGTGCTCGTTAGTGTCCTTAGTGTCAGGACATTGTAATTATAGAGAGATGACTAGAAAATTGCAGGTGAGGGTGAACAAATACTGCCGCCTGTATAAGGATCTGATTAAGATGCCCGTCTTTCCAGAAAAGACGGTTTCGTTAAATGGGGAAGCGTTTTATTCAAGATCTCGAAGAGTTATCCTCTTGCAAGACGATAGATCTGCTAAGGTTTATAAGCGGTTCGTCGTGGCTCAAGGACACCTTCTTACAGAACTTATAGCGTCATTTTTGCTACAGACAAAGGACAATCACAATGGAACCTCTATGGGTCACCGAGTAGATGTATCGCGTGTCATCTTTTTATAGCTAGACACCGGTACAGGTCCTTCTAACCTTAGCTATATCTTAGTAGAGATTTTTATATAACAATTTGGGCTGGAGCCAGTTTTGTGCAGGACGTTCCGAATGAAATATATGTAGGTTTGCCATCGAGTAATCCCTATCGATAGAATGATAATCTAAATAACACCTCTATTATTCAATAAATGTATATTTTATAATGTCCTTTATCACATGTTTCATATTTTCTATTTCAGCTTTATGCCAAAGGCGATTACACTCCAAATCATGTTCGTTGGTCGGATGCCTACTATCCGCAAACACCTTTCGAAGCGTATCGAGGCATTTACGCTACAATGCCACCCCGACCGACTGGCATGCAATCTTCGTATCCCCTTATTTCTTCATCGAGGTCACAAAACTATGATACGCCACACTATATGGGTGGCGGTGGAGCATCGGGACCATACAGCTGTCGCCAAACGCCGATGCATCAGCACTCCACTTCACAATATTACAATCCCCTGGAGTCGGATTCGTATCAGCCTTCGTACGACATGGAGTACTTGAATCATATGTATGTCTTTGCTTCGCCACTCTACCAAACAGTTTGGTCTCCGCCGACCAGCATGCGCAAGAGTTCATCGCATACACCGGTCTTTGGCAGTGTGCGCGATGCCGAATTCGAGGGAGACGGTAATGCCATGTCCGGTGGTAGCTATCACCGCCATGTGTATCCACCAAACGATGAGACATCGTCACCGAATGCCAATGCTATAAATGCTTTCAATTCCATACGTGATCCGGACACGGATGATTCCAATCAGCAACGGCCTCATGTTTATGCCACGACCTGTGAGATTTCATCATCGCCCCATCCACACAATTTGAATCAGAGCGACACGGAAGAGGTCTTAATGCTGGACGAAGAGAGTCGACCGAATTGCTGTGATTCAAGCGAAACTTAAAGGCAGTATGCAACAGCAAGAGAGCTAGAACACTTGTTGGCTCTCTGTATGAAAATGAGCAAAAGACAAACTTTCTCAATAGTAAGTCATAGAGCGAACAAGAGAAAGCAAACTTTGGAAGACAAAGATATACAAAAAGTTTAAAACGCTTATTAATATTTTTGTATTTGAGAAATATTACCACTATATACAAAAATATTACATATTGTATTGAATTTTATGTAAAGTAAAAACACAACAAATTGGATAAGTTTAGAAATATTTATACATTTTTATTTTTATGATTTTATTTTTGTAAGCCGGGGTTAAATATTTTATATAAACATATTTATTTGTTTCGATATATATATATATATACTATACATATATGTATACATAAATTACCTTAAGGCTATACATAATTATATACACACATATTTGTAATATGGATGCATACATAATCGAAAGATTTAAAAAATAACCACAAATGTTCGGACCTACTTTCAAAATTATTAATTTTTGTATATTTTCCCTGATTGATTTGAAAGAAAACCAACCAAACACTTACACACAACACTACTAACACATCTTTTGAAGAAATTTCTGTTAAAAAACAAGAAAGAAAAACGGTTGAGTTGCACATTTAGGTTGGTTGACACCACCCGATACTTTCATAATGGAAAACATTTTCCCCAGGGCGAGAGATTCCTGTGCACGATTCTTTAGCTGCTGAGATAGACAATTGCGGTAATTGTTTTCAAAATCATGTAAAATAATTTTTAGAATAATAACAGCAAAGGTTTTCTATAAAAAAGGCTCGCACTAAAAGAAGACTTTCATAGAAAGAAAGGCATTTTCGCCACCAGCTTAAGGTAGCCAAAACAGTTTTCATAGACAAACAAATAAGAAAAATTAACACTTTAGCCCAAATAGGATGATCCATAAATATGGTGTACAGTCTTGTATTTTCATTTGTTACACAATTTTCAAACTCAACATTCGATTGTTTTCGATTTAATGCAAAAAAAATATGAATTGTTTTAATTTCCTATAATCTTAAATATGTTTTATATTAGAATTTTAATGAATTATCTACAGAAAGCATGAGAAAAACAACAAAGCAAAGATATGAAATAAAGTTAAAATGAAGTTAATTATACAAAAAAAAAACAAGAAAAGTCAAAACAATGATATAATTTCAACGTTAATGTCTGCTGTTGCTTACTGCAAAAGCAACAGCAGCATTGATGATTAATTTTGGGAAAATATGTTGGTCTTAATTCTTTATCATTTGGCAAATACGAGTAAATTTTAAATTATTATTTACCTTACCTTTCATGTAGCCCGTCGCCGCCATCATTAGCAAAGCAGTCCAACATCACATTAAGTTGTTAACTCATGTTTTTATTATCGGAGTCAAGAGGCGGCGCTCTACTTGCCGCGAATTAGGCGGAGGAGAAAAAACTTCCTTTTGGCTGGCTGAATCATCAAACGGTAAGGTTGCAATTGGGTGTAAGATTTGTTTTTAATTTTTAATTTCATGCAGAGTATTGAAACTAAGAACAAAATACACAGGCACAAAGAAAATTTGGGCTCTCAATACTAACTTTGCTGTTTGTACTCTGTTATGGATGAAAACTAAGATGCAGAATATGCAGACACAGGAGCCTTATTATCTCCATAATTTTCAAGACATGGAAGTGTCAGTCAAATCTTATATGCACTACGAAAGTTGAACTGGAACTTTGCTTATTGTGATTAGAACATATGACATGGGAGCTTTAAAATATCTGTACCAATTTCACCAGAAGGTGAACAACCCAAAACTACGAACATTCTACAATTGAATCAAATCATACTTGTTTAATGTAAGTTAAACTCGATTGACATATTGCTACGAAACGTCTTCCGATTCGTTGTTTTAATATACACATGGCTCCCCATAAGCCACAGATCGGAACAAGTTGCCTTAAACAAAAAAGGAAATGCAACGGAATGGACATATCCCTCTGAAAACCTCTAAATATCGCTTTGAATACCAAGTCGCTGTTGAAAACGCATATTATTCCAAGATATTTGGATACCTGCGGCTACATCAACTATGGCGGGTCAACTATGCCTGCCAATGTCAAAATAAAGGACCAATGCCACAGTTACCTAGAATCAAGCTACTGCCATCTCAACATTTCATACAAGTACATGGTAAGATTACAAGAAATAAACATTTATTATATGGAAAAGGTATGTGTAGATCTATTTTAATCTGTAGTACTGGGTTGTACGTTGCCCAGATTTTTACATTGAACTCGCTCTTATGGCTGTTCAGTTTCTAAAACTAGCAGATTCGCCACAGCTTCCTCCAGCTTGCCAAGTGAAAATTGAATTCAACTTTCGCACCAGGCACTACAAGCAACCTTGTTGATAGTTACTTTTAAGCGTTTTTTAATATGACGGTAGGCAAAAGACTGATGAAATTTTTTTTTTTTATTATTATGTCGTTATTGTTAAAAGCAAGCATTCACATTAATTATGGATATGAAATGGCAGCTTTGGCTAGCTTCGCAAAAGCGCATTCTGTCCCTCTAAATTCTCAAGGTCTTAAGTTTTCGAATCGTCCTTCACTGTTCCCCTCAAAAAAGTCCAAAGAGGTCAAATCCTAGCTCCGATGCGGCCAATTTAAGTAAATGTTAAATTTTTTAAGGCACCGTTCAGTTCACGCCAATCCTCATCAATTCTTGACGGGACATGAACACTTACAACTTCTTCTATTTCATTGCATTATTTAATAAAGTTAGTTTCAAGCGTAGGATTGTAACTTAACACTTCAAAAATTAATTGGCTTTAGTATTTTATTTTTTCTCCCCACATTTCTGTTTTTTTTTCAGACTTGGAGATTTTTCCAAGTTGTTGCCAAAAACGTTGACGACAAAACCAGAGTCGTCTCAACACAATGTCGACGCGACATTTCCTTACAGAATACAAAATACAGTTGAACTTCCATAACTCGAACCTCCATTATCCCGAAAAAAAATTCGACTAACGGAGACATCTAGTTAAGGAACTAAGATTCATATTTATAACAATTTTTGCAATTATTTGAATTTATTTTAGCTTTTATTCTATACAGTTCTATTTACATGAAATACTATGTAATTTTTGGCTGATTTTATTTTAATAAAAAGTATAAGCAGCACTTTAAGGATTCCGATAAACATAGAGTTGTACAATTTATTATTCTACCGAGTCCTTATAAACACTTTTTGCATATATAATTTATTCGTAAATCAATAATATCGTCATCCGTGGAAAAGTCTGATACAAGAAGTTCGTTAGCAACGTTTAAAATTTAAATTTTTTGGGCAAAATTCACGATTTGAAATTGAAAAAAATATATTAACAATAATATAAAAATATTTAAATAAATTGAGCATAAAGTTTGGACTTTCACGAGCAAAACAAGCCAAGGTTTGTTGAAATTGGGTGAGCAATAGTTGAGCCACACGTTGTTAGGTGGGACTTGATTATACGTACATGAATATGCTGGGTGCTTTACAAAAAACAATCGGCCGCAGGCACCCTTGCTCTACGGCAAAACTAACTAAAATGCCGAAAATTCAAAAATTTACCAGGACGTGTAACTCTACCATTTGTTGCCCAATTTTTATAAACGATAGCTTGTTTTGCTCGAGGAAGTCCAAACTTTATTTATTTATATATTGTTATATTATTGTTTTTACACTTTTTTTCAATTAATAAATGTGGTTTTTGCACAAAAAATTCAATTTTTTAAATTTAGATTTTAATACTTTTGTAGAAGAGCTTATTTCCTTTTATTTGAGACAACTCTTGATCTAATCGGCAATAGCGCCTGGGAGTTATGGACAAAAAACTTAGACATCTCATAAAAAATTCCAAAATTCTGTCTTGAAAACTAATCATATGAAAATTTTCCAAAATTCATTTTTGTGCTTAAGAGACCAAAATCTATAGGAAAAAATATTTAGAACTCTGGACCTGAAAAAAATCATAATTTGTATACTAGTCATTGACGACAACGCCTTCTGGAATACTGAATTACAATAGGCGAAGCCTGACGACGACGTCTTGCTTTAACGAAGACAACTGGAATTAGGCTGAATTAAAGAACGCGGGTTATTTTAGCTTTGAATAGGAAATCCACTGTGCAGGTAATATAAGATCCGGCCTGGCCGAACGATATTTTTATTTGTTTTGATTCCAGTTTTGTCCTTCTGTTCGCTTGTGTTTGCAGTAAAATAATCTGTCTTCGATTTTCGAATAAAAGTTTAACAACATCTAAAATTTCCACAATGTTGAATGAAATATATATATTAGAGTGGGTGGAATCGATATTGTGCCATCGATTTTTCGATGGCACCTAAATTTCTGATTCGATTCTCCCAGTCGTACTTTTATACTCACGCGCTCATATGTTATATTGTATTGTGGCAATGTATATTTGTATGTAACCATGGAAAGGTAATATTTAAAAAAAAATTGTTTATTACCTACTAAAAAAACGTTAAAAATAATAGTAGAGAAAAAAGAAAAAAAAAGATTTTTTTGTAATTTTTTTTTACTTATGCCAAAAGCTATCGAAAAAAAATGTTTGGCCTTACAAATCGGCCCACCCTAAAATATTCTTTACTATTATACAAAAAGATTTCGATGTAATAAGTTGATTTCACTCACCGGTTAATTAAGGTGATTATGTTTTTCAATGACATTTATTTTTGACATATATTTTAATATCGAATGCAGAATGTTTTTACTTGAATGACAGTAGATATGCCATGTCTACACGTTTTGCCCTATCATCGAGTGGGGCAAGTCTTTATCGGTTCAAGAACTGACTTTAGAGTGTATCTACTACTGTTTAACGAATACTTCAACATGATCGATGATTAGAAAATAAAGTCTTATCACCACAAGTTCCATGTGACGGTGATGATGACGCCCCCTTAGAAACTCAATATTTTAATTAACTTTTTTTTGCCTAGGACAGACATTAAAAACTATTTCGCACATATTTTGTTGTAGCTGTCGCTTAATGCAGCTATCTTCTTAGTCAGTCGCCGTTTAGCTTGACATGCTGCCGGTTTCACGACAAAAAACGCTTGACGCTGACTAGTGGTGAGATGGTCTACAAAAAAATATTTCAAGCTGACAATGCCGCAAAAGCTTTGCTTTCATTGGCAAGTTCGGCTTCGGATGAATGAATGACATGAGGAATAAAGAAATAAACAGAAAGAGCGAACAGAAGCAGAAATATAAAACAAAATGCTATGCAACGCTCGAAACTCGTTTATGTTATGTTACGACAACGTTCAGTCACAAAACGGACGATGGATAAGATACAAAAACAAAAGAAAACACGCGCAGAATTCAACAGATTGACTTTGTGTATTTTTGAACTTTGAGAAGCAAGACAGCAGCGATTCGAACGCCTGAGAAGAGCGTCTGTGTGGCTAAGGAGCGAATGATAGATTTTTTTTCAAATAAATTAAACTTAGCAGAAATTAAATAAACGTTTATTAAAAGTAAATTACAAATCTAGAAATAAAGAAAACAACAGCAACAATGTGGTGCTACTCGGGCGAAGTGTGAGTAATTAAAAATGAATTAAATAATGAAAGTAGAATGAAAATAGCCTACATTCAATAAAAAAAATTCTCGGGAAGCAACAAAAAAAATGAACTCAAGTGAAATGATTTGAATTGGGGGTTTTGTCGCTCAGTTCTACAAAAGTCAACAAGTGCTGGTGTTATAAAAATCACTTAAAATTTGTTAAATAATTTAAATAAACACTCACACACACGATATCTATTGAACATTAATCGAATGAAAAAAAAATCAAGTCTAAACGCCACTGTTACTATTGCTGCTGCTGCTGCCGTCTATCTGCCATTCATTGACGATGTGGCGTTAATCACCGTTTTTGTTGAGCAAACACTGGCGGACGGACCGACGACGTACGAGCGGCCGTCCAGTGATAACACAATTGCAAACGCAAATCTAGCTCTAGAGAAGAGTCTGGCATAGCTCGTCGCCACACTCCTCACAATACTCAGTACTACTGCCATATACGAGTAGACAGTGACGACGTCGCCGCTGTTTGTTTTTCTTTCTTTTTAATTTTAATTTATTTATTTTTGCTGTCATTTGTTTGTTATTTTTATTAATTCATTTATTTATTTATGTATTTGCATCTCTTTTCAAGGCATTCAAACAAAAAGAAAAAGTCAATTCATTTTCAAATCGTGCTTCCAACAACGTCCACACAAAGTCGCGAGGCTGGCTGCAGCGGCCGCTGAATGCCCACAGTTCCAGTAGTAAATAACCGCAAGTCAAAAGTGGGAGAGTACACAAAAAAAAAAACAACTCAGCCATTAAACGACTAATTAAAAATGAAGCTGCCTCTCCAAGCCTTGGAAATTTAGTGAAATTAAGAAAAGATCCACCACGGTTTTGATTCAAAAAAACGAAAAAAAATCGAAACCGCTACACGTGGGATATCCCACATAAACAAAGTACCAGTGCAAGAAATTCAAGTTTCCGTTTGAGAGCTCGTGTGCCGTGGTTCGAGTGATTCCCGTTGTGATACTCAATGTCAGCTGAATTGCATGGATAAAGGTTTCGCCTTTCCAAATATTATGTAAGCAAAAGTATTTTGTTGTTGTTGATGTTATTATTGTTGTTATTGATATTCGAATTAATAATTGAATCAAGAACACTTTGTTGCTGTTCTGCTTTGCCCTTGCCATAAAATCGGTCAAGTTTAACCTGTATCGAATTTTGTAAACATCGAATGATGTCAAACTTCAAGAATTTACATGGAAAGATATGAGAAACATAAAACTAGACGAATATGATATAAAATTAGAGACGAAGATGGTTAGAATACAAACAGTAGGGCGCCTTACGGAAAGCAGTCGGTTGTAGTCGACGCAAAGATCAGATTTAAATAAAAAAATTTATGTGATTATTGGCCAGCCTTAATCACCCTTATTCTGATTGTCGTCGTCAAGACAAAACAACGACATCTTGCGACGACTGTTGATACTTGGTATTCGCGTAGTCGTTTTTCGATAACTATTGACAACTATTGACACAACTCGGTATTCTCTAAATGATATTGACGTTGTTATTGAATTGATACGACTCTGTTTTTGTCATCGCAGTTTTTGGTTACGACTAAGAAGTTTGCTGTTAAAATAAAAAAAAAACCAAAAGTAAAAGTACAAATATAAAAATTACAAATAATGAACAGTTCTAAAAACTTGTTGAAGAGTTGGAGAAAAATCCATCCTTAGCAAAAGGTTTCAAAAGAGGAACAGTGCCAACAAATTTTAACCAGCAATGGGAGAACATTGCAAGTGTTTTGAATGCTTCCGGACCACCGAGTAGAGATGGTGATGGCTGGCAGAAGGTTACTAACTTATATCCCTGGTTTTTTGTGGATTAATAAAATTAAATATTTTCGTTAAGGTTTGGAGAGACTTAAAGTTCAAAGTCAAAAGGAAAATGGTTGAAAACAAATCGGAGATGAGAGCAACAGGCGGCGGTGTAAATAAATATATTACACTGAGCCCGTTAGAAGAAGCTGTTGCAAACCTGCTGCAGTTTCAAAAACATAAATCCTGAAGGATCAGCTCATGGTGTTGCAGCAAGTTATGAGGAACTTGTCACTGAAGTGCTCGGTGTTGACCCAGTTATAGAGATGGAAACAACTGTTCACTCTGAAGAAATTTTACTGGAACAGGAGGAGCCTTCAACATCAAGGAACGGGAGCAGTTCAAGAGCCACTCCATCCGGGTCAAAGTCCACAAATATACTACCCTTAAGAGCTGCAACTCCAGTCAATCGAAAAAAACCAACTGACCGTCAAAACCTCTTAGAAAACCATAGCAACATGCAAGAAAAGGTGCTGACAGAGATATCAAACACTTTGGTTTCTATTAAGCGCACTATATTCTGTTGGATACACAATTTGACCTGGCTCCAATTTCCATCTCAGGAGCAATTTCCTCCAACACATAATTAAACGCATTTTTGTTTAAACGAAAGTATTTCTGAAATCTTAAATGAAAGAAAACTTTGTGATTGCCAATGGAAATTAATTAAACCTTAAACTTACTTGTTGTCTGGTAGTTTCATGACATAAGACCCCTATATCGCAGTGTCTTTCTCTGTAAAATAAGTTTCTTTTTATTTTCTTCATCACTTGAATCAGAGTTTGAATCAGAAACAAAAAACATTTTTCAACAATTGGATGAATAGATACAAAATCTGATGCAAAAATGTTAGGTATGTGATTTTTTTTATTGAAGTTATCGATAAACAGTCAACGTCAAGACAATAATGATACGGAATACCAAAAATGCGTTGATGTGATATTATATTGAAACGAAGTGATATTGATATTAAATTGACGACGACGTTGACGACGACAATCAGAATAAGGGTGAATGTAAACAAATAAAAGTGGTGGTTTCTCTTTAAAAACCTGCCACCTAAGGGAGGTGCAGTCCTATAAATGTTTAATAATTTTATCAATTGTCATCGAAAACGATTTTATACCTCTACTTATTTTCATTTCCCAACATTCCATTTACTTTTCTCAACATCCCATTAAGGAGGAAGTAGCAATATTATTATTCTACCTACTGATAGGAACGTACTGCTTAAAGCCTGCTCCGAATGTCGAAGGAATTTTAAGAGAAGTTTTTGCAAGATGTTTTTTTTCGAATAGTTCAGGAGGTAGAAGAACCCACCGCTAAAAAAAGACATTTGCCAATGAGCTATGCTCGTCTGTAGGGCTAACTCACAAGCTTACTTTTAAACGGAATTACCAATTGATTTTTTCCTAGCGATTTCTTTTAAAACTGTGTATGAAATTCACACTGTCTTACCTGTCCTGATGCAACCCACACAAATCTGATAACTTTTTAACTTTTAAGATTTGTATTAATTACCGGATCTACAATTTCTCACGAATCCGAATATGAATTAAATTTTACGATTTGGCTGAATTGTAGGACATGGCCTATCGGCCAACGGGCCATAGGGTCCCGATAATGTGGATCTGTCAAACATGGACCCGTCATAAACTGCAATGCAATTCATGGTGGATATTATTTAAACTTCGGTTCGGCCAAACTACGAAATTTCCACTTGCTTGTACACCCTACACCAAACTATGACTTAGTGCTGATAGGAGTGCTGATCAGAAAATTATTCATTGAAGGGTTAAAGTTGGAATCGCTTGTTTAAATGGACTACTTCACATCTGTCAAATTCTTTGGTTTCGCTTTGTACGAGGGCTGCTTTATACATTTCTGGCCTAATAATGAAAATGCGAATATTTATCATCAAAAATGGTTTTATTGTTTTTCAAAGTATTCACCAGCATGATTTATACACTTTTGCATGCGCTCAAACCAATTTTCGAAGCACTTTTTCCACTTCGATTGAGACACCTCCAAAACATGTTTTTGAACGCTTCAACAGCATCTTTTGGCGACGAAAATCGTTGACCACGCATTTTTTTCTTGATGTGCGGGAATAAAAAGAAGTCATTGGGTGCCAAGTCAGGGCTGTACGGCGGATGACCCATCATTCGACGTTTTGGCCGCTCAAAAAGGCGCTGGTTTGAGCCGACGTGTGAGAGCTCGCATTGTCTTCTCTTGTTCGTTTTTCGAATTTCTCCGAAGACTTCAGGCAAACAAATTGTGGTGTACCACTTAGACCGTCCTACGTTGCTCAAGCGGAACAGTCGCCACATGACCAGTTTTGCCGAAGCAACAGACAACCATATGCTTCGAAGTGCTTCTTCCACAAACAACTTTCGTTGGATTTGGCTTGTCTTTGAAGACCCACACGGTCGATTGCTGTTTTGTTTCGGACTCATACGCATAGATCTATGATTCGATACCTGTGACGATCTTATAAACGTCTTTTGAAGCACCGCGATCGTATTTTTTTCAAAATTTCTTTGCAGCAATCGACACGAGCCTTTTTTTATCGATTGTTAAATTGTGCAGAATCCAACGAGAACAACCATTTTTACGGCCAGGTGTTCATGCAATATCGAATGTATGCTGGTTAAAGAAATGCTCAAGGATGCCTCTATCTCACGGTATGTCACATGACGATCTTGCAATATCAGTGCAAGCACGGCATCAATGTTCTCTGGCACAACGGCCGCTTTTAGACGACCTTCACAACCTTCGTCTTGAGGCTATAGGATGATGCTTCATCGCTATACAAAGATTTAAGTTCATTAATGCAATCTTGTCGTGATAATCCACGTCGAAAGTTGTGAAAAATGATCGCACGAAAATGTTCATTTTTTTCCAAATTGATTTTTTCAAGTCACTGTAAACAACACAAATGATGGTCGTACGTCAAAACGTTCTGAGTACGAAATGTCAGATGGCGCCAGGAAACACTTAGTGTTGCCTAGGCCAGAAATATATATAGCAACCTACGTATGCACTTATTTTCATGATTTGAAATTGGGAACCAGTCCCGAAAGCTGGCTCCTTCAAAGGTGGACATATGGGTATTTAGAACAATTGAATATAATTTAAAACCATTTAACTTTTTTAATAGGTGTCTAAATTTGGAATGCAGGGTCTAGGTGCCAAAAACCTTCATATGGATTTTAAAATGCAATGACATTTAATTTCATTTCAAATTAAAATATGCATATATTTTTAGGATTTGATAAAAATTAAGGTTCCATTTTACTGTCTATGCCATATACTTTATGTATGCGCTTGGGCCCAAAGACCTACTGCGTAGAAGTTTGTGCTTAATCTTTTATTTTATTATTTATTTCATTGTAATATACAAAGCCTAAAAGGCCGATTAATCTATTTAAGATTAATTGGGTTAGATCCTTGTCTCAACCCACCAACAACCAATTTCCGGTATACTGGTATTGGTATATTAGAAGCCTTTAATATAACTTAACTACCGTTTGTATGACGAATTGTTTGTTCCATTTTTTTAGAACTAATTATAGCCCGTATATATAACATGCAATTACAATTAAATTTGTGAATTTTTTTCTTTTTTTAATAAAAATAATTTTTGTTATGATCGTTTAATAGACAAGAGATATTATAATGTTACTTAGCCGGTATGCAACTCCCTCTTTTTTTACAATATTTGGTATTAGTTCCAAGCACGTGCACACGTATAAGTATAATACTGGCGAATTAAATGCATACCCATCAGTGCAAAGCAGGTGTAAACGGGCTTTCTAGAAGGTCTTCGTTTACAGCCCATTTCATACTTTTTTTTTTAAATTTACACAGGGTGCCATTGGAACGCTTTTATCTTTGTAGGTTTTTTTTAAAGGTCTTCCAAATGAAGTTGCACTGTAGGATCTAAATTAATAAAATTAAAGGCCTAACTTGCCGAGGAGTTGCGAATAAAAAATGTTACATTTTTATTTTTAATAAACTTATCAACAAAAATAAATATGTAGTTTTTTGTGCCTTCATAATTAAAACTAATTAATTCTTGTTTGTTAACCGAAAGGGCTTGATTCGAGTTTACCGTACCGTTAAATACAACTATGGCAATTTGATATTATATTGTGATGTTATTTATCCTTCCGGTACATTGGAAAGTAAAATGAAATTCCCTTCTAAGTACAGCAGGTCTGACAAGAAAAATTTAAGTGAACATTTTAGAAAGGCCTAAGAAGGCCTACATGTGTAAGATGATCTATAATGTATATGGGATATTTTTGAAGATCGAAGTAGGCCCTCAAGCGACATGCTTTTGGAGGCCTGGTCTATCCCCCCCTGGTTATCTACACACATGTACAAAAACGTCTTGCGGACAATTATTTGTACAAGGCCTATGATTATACAATTGTAACTTATACTAAGATTTGTTGCTGTTGTTGTCTAAATGACACTTGTATTTACCATAAATATCAATTAAATAACGGGTGGAAACAATTAACTCAAGTTCAAAAGAAATTAGCATAGCAAAGGTGATTACAGTCAAGGAAATCAAATTCGTAACCATGGTGTTGGTCTTCATAGGTACAAATAAATGTATTACTTTGTAATGAAGATACTTTAATTGTGTTTATATTTGTACCTACCCTAAACAATAAGGTTCGACAGTTGTTTCTCTAACTGGCATTATTAAGTTTTAAATAAAATAAATTTAAAACGTTCTTAAAGCCACTTGAGATTTCAAGAAAAAAACTGGAACAAATTAAAAACATTTTAAAGAAAATTTTGTTTTGGTCCTAACCAAATAATGTAAAAGTTTTTCTTTGGTCTAAGAGTAGTCGCTATTTAAATCGAAGAAATTCGATTCAGAATGCCTAATTTAGGTTCGAGCCGCAGACAGAATTCACAAATTACATAGAATCTTGACGAAAGTTAACATAGTTCGACCAGTTTTTACCTCTAATGATGTTTTAATATAGCCTCTATACCGAAGTCCAGCCCGATTTTAGGTATAACCTCTATAGAAGACCTACTAAAATTGCTTTCTCGATCAAACACGGTACAATATAACAGTAAACTCTTGTAACAATTGGTCAAAACATCGCACAACTAAAACAACAATATCTTAAAGAAGCGAATGAGAGTTAGTTTAAATAAATAAGTTAAAAGCGCCTTTTTAGCGTGTTGTAGAATTATGAGGTTAAAGCAGGCTTCTGTTGGAAAGTCAAAAACTTTGTTTAAGAAAATTCTTCCGCTTAACCGAATATGACTGTAATATCATGGTCAATATTACTACACTGCGTTATAGGTGACCTTTCACGAACTGTGGAGAAATTGGACTATATTGTGTCCTGTTGTTATGTAAGCCCTATAAAAAGTTCTTTCCCGATAAGAGGCCCAGCCGCCACATATTAAATCCATTCATGATCAAATTTAACATAGTTAGTTACGAGGCACCTATTTCCACCCTTGAGATTAAAGTCTCTCCGATCTAAGGCCCTGCTGCTCTAGAAGCCACATTTTAAATCCTGTTAAGCAAACTTTTAAATGTGTTAAGCAACCTGAGTTTTTTTTATATATTTTGACTTTTTATTTAGCATTTTATGTGATGTGAGACCCTCACACTCTAGAAGCCGATTTAAAAAAAAATATAAGGGTAAATTATAACCAACTCTACCAACTTAAAACCAACTTAAAACCAACTCTACCAACCTTTTACAAACTCTACCAAAGCTTGACCAAATATTGTCTATCTTTTCATATAGCCACCGTGTTAAGGTTCTTTCCGTTATAAGGCCCTGGCGCTTACAGGTCACATTTTAAATTCGATCTAGCTCAAATAAAGCGTAGTGCCAATTGGACTGTATTGGTCTATGTTATTATACAGCGCCCTTGAAATAAGACCCTCCTGCTCTAAAAGTCACATTTTAAGTTCGACCTTGCTTAAACTCCAAACAGGGGCGCGGTATCTGCACACGTGTGCATCCGTGCATTATCTTGGTGAAAAAGAACTTTTTTCTTCCCCATATGCGTTCTTTTTTTAAATCCTCATTAAATCGGTTCAATAAGTTGGCATAATATTCGCCATTTATTGTTTTTCCTCTTTGAAGGTATTCGATGTGGATTACCTAGTGTGCATTCCAATAAACTGTTGCCATTACCTTATTGACCGACAAAGTCACCTTGGTCATCTTCGGAACCGGTTCACCCGGAGAAACCCATTGTTTAGACTGCTCAAGCAGTCTCCTGAGTGTTGTAATGGATCTATGTTTCATCCAAAGTTCTAAAACGCCGCAAAAACTAATTCGAAGTGCGTTTAAACAACTCTCAACAATCCTTTGAAGTTGTCACACGATTACGTTTATGGGTTATTGAGATCAAACGCGGCATCCATTTTGCAGACAGCTTTCTTAAACCCAACTGATCATGTTAAATCGAAACCACACTGCCATATGAAATGCGTATGGCATTAACAATCTCACGCACTTTTACTCTTCGACCGGCCAACGCCATATCGTGGATTTTTCTTTTTTTCGGGTGTATTGACCTCAATTGGCCGCCTAGAACGTTCAGCGTCATTTGTACTTGTGCGACCACAACGAAAGTCAGTAAAACACTTTTTTACCATTAAAATCAATCATAGTATTTACTAGCTTATCATTGGTTTGACTGACGGGTTTTTTTTCCGCAAAAAATAATGTTTAATGAGAACTCGAAATCCACTTTTTTCCAATTTAAACAAAATCTAAGATGTTGTATTTTTTGAACAGTTGTTATTTAACACAAATTAAATGACGGAACTCTCTCAAAATTTGACAGTAGTCAAATTTTTTGGGGCCCCTGGAGTTCAAGCGTTCTGGTCCGAATTTTACGCAATTCTTAAAAATACATTAATATTTAAAAAAAATAACTGAAATCTGATTAAGTATTTCAATCACCATTTATCCATATCTATTAATAAATCTTTGTTAGGACCAAAAGGAACGTTGTACAAGTATATTGAGCCAAGGGCGTACCCTATTGAAATTTTATCAAATCGGTCCATGTTTTGATTAAACACAAAGGCCATTACAAAACCTGTAACTCGAAAGCGACATATTAAATACGACAGCGTTAAAACTCAGATGAAATTGAATCTTATTGGCGTATGTTTTCGAATAGCCCTCAAACAAAAGCCACTTCCGATTTGGGGTTATCTCGCTCTAGAAGACACAAAAGTCTTCTGAATAGAGGTATTTTTGATCAATATAGAGGTATTTTTTGCGTCTTTTTAAGTCTTTCCATGATGAAATGGCAAACAATACTGAAAAGGAAAAAAAGAAAGTTTAACACAACTTAAGCGTTATTTGTTAAAAAGACCCTATTGAAAAAATACCCCCACCTGGTACAAATTTGAAAAAATATGGGCCGATAATTCCACCAGCCCAGCGTATGATGAAATGGCTACCAATACTAAAAAAAAGAAAAAAAGTTTAACACAACTTACGCATAATCTGTGAAAAAAAAACCCTATTGTAAAAAATACCTCCAAATTGATCACCCGTTAGTTGTTGGACACTTTAGCTCATGTGGACCTAAAATTGGCCCAATTGGCCAATACGTTAATATGGCTACTCAAATCAAAGAATATTTTGTTTCGAATCACAATAAAAATTCTTTTTGAAGTTTTGGCTGACCCTCATGGTCAGGCGCGTTGGTCGAAAGGGTCCCTTTTTGTTGGGCGTAGTGAAGCTTATACATATACATTGTATACATTGTTTGGTTTCGACCGAACTTAACGCCCCTTTTCATTTGTTTTATATAAATTTCAGTCTTTTAAACGCTTAATAAAAGAATTTGTACCTTTGTTAAAAAAATCTGCAAAATAATTTATAAAGTTAAATATTAGTAGACTAGTGTAAATGTTACCACATTTTCATTTAATACTTGCCTACTTCATGGGTATCACAACATATCTCCCCACCCCACACCTCCCTCAAAACTCATGTTCTAGGAGGGTGAGAGGCTTCCCCCTTTGTACTTAACATGAGCTTTGCTTGTTTTGAGGCAGTTAACAATTGCCCGATGGGTTTCTCTGTGTGTACTTGATATTGTTTAACCGTTACATTTATTGCCTTTTAATGTGTGCGGGTGTGTGTTGGCCAATAATCAATCAGTTTCGTTGTTGTTGTTGGTAAATTTTGTCAATAATTTAAGCGGGTGACTCCATTACTTGCGTCGTGGTGCGTGTGCGTGTGTGTGTGTTTGGGGAGTTTGTACATAAAATAAATGCCAGCATATGTACTTACCTTCAAAATAAGTGAGGTGTCAGCAACTGTGAGAGGGAGAGAATAACAGCAGATAAGGAGAGAGAAAGAGAGAGTTATGAAAATCAAACGTACATTTAGCATATTTCCGTTTTGCGGCAAACAAAACCCCACTCCCCCGTAAACAAAACTAATTCTAGCAAAAAAACCAACGAACTCCAATGACTTAGAGAAGGTGTTTTACAAACTTTTTCCGGTGTGTGCGTGTGTGTGTGGAATGAGCTTTTTTTTTGCTCATTTGTTGTTATTTTCATTCAGTTTAATCTGGGGTTTTTGTTGTTTTTATGGTTGCTTATTTTCTTATTGTTATTTACCTTTGATGGTCGGTCGGTCGCTGTGATGGTGAGTGTGTTTCTGCGAATGCATGTGTGTGTGAGTGTGTGTGGTTTAATGTGCTCTTGACTCTTTTAGCCACATTTTTATTGTTGTTTGTATTTTTTATTTAGTTAATATTATTAACAAAACGAAGTTCTTTGTGAGCGGTTGTGTCGGTTTTGGTTGGTGAGACAGCAGCTGCTGGTTGGTGCATGACGAACGACAAACGGCTCTGCTCGGCCCGATCGGGAACGTCGGTGGTTTCTGTTACTCAGTAAAACACGATACACACTACGTGTGTGTATGTCGGGGGTACGGTACGTTGCGGCACTACATACGAGCGACATCCGACATTCATGTGTACGTACGCGCTTGACGTGATGATCTGTACGAAAGAAACAGTCTAAAACGGGGTTTTGCTGAAAATTAAAAAAAATACCAAAAATAATGGCAAAAGTAGAACATCGACATTGAGGCCTTAAAGAGTCGTGACGTTTTTCGCGTTTTTCTTAAACGATTATTTAAAAATGTCATGAAAAAAAGAGTTTTTTTCATAAATGAAAATAAAATAAAGATATTTTTGAAAATAAAACAAAAAAAGTCTTTAAAATTAAAAAAATTAAATGAAACAAAAATAAGTTTTTTTTCGCATGTGTTGTGTACCAAACCTATACATTTAGCTGTTTTCTCGCAAGAAATAGTTTAACAAAATATCTTTGAATGCCTTTCACGAAACAAAAGTGTATGCAAAAAAAAAAGTGAAACTTGTGAGACAAAATTAAAACAAAACCTAGAAGAAAGAAAAAACAAAACTAAAACAACGACAACAAGTAAAGACTTCAGAAATCTTCTGAATCTAAGCAGTCAAGAATGGATAAAACCACCACCACCTCCACCAACAATAGCAACAACAACCACGATGACGACGACGACCAGGGACGCCTGCGCGAATTCCCCCTGCGTCACCGTCGCAGTATTTCTCAACTTATAGCCAACATAGGTAGCAAATATAAAAATAGAACAAAATTTCAACAACAAAAGCCCACTCAATAAAAGAACAACTGCAAATAGCATTGAAACCCATTTGAAATATGTGGTGGACTTTATCAATAGAAACTCGATAATAGAATGTTCAATTGTTAAAAATGCGAAACTCTACGTCGGCCACTTATTTATTCCTCAACAATTTTGTTAAATTTCTTTTCGAAAACCCTCTTCTGCTTTCGTTTCTTTGTTCTATATTTACCAACAACAACGGCGACAGCGAAACAGCATTTCTTTGAAATGAAATAATTGCGGTTTCTTCAATTGCGAGATATATTTTGTTTATGTGCAAATATTTCCAGTTTCTTTCTTTTTCCATTTTACTCACAATACTGATGCACATGAAACAAAATCTTTCTTTAGGTTTGGTTTTATCTTTACGATATTTGGATACTTTTTTTTATAGGATTTCCACTCAAAATGACAAAACTTAATTCCGATACTCCAATTTTATTGTGGCTGAAAACTTAAAATTCAATTATTGAGGGCATAACACAAAAGATAATTTGTGTTTATTTTTTTTTTGAATATGAAAACAAAATTAAAAAATAAAACGTTTATGGAAAGTTTAAAAGCATTGAAATTTGTTGATTCTACGAGGTCGGTAAGATTCCCATTAGGGAGGTCGGTTTGAATGGAATCTTTTCGAACCATGCATCGAACAGAAGTATTTCTACACACAGAGAACAGATTTGTTGCCACAACCAAATTTTTTGCCAACCGAATGTTGGTGGTTGCACGTACTGTGTATTCTCTTGTTACAAGCGAATGACGATAAGGTACATACCAATTTTCAGTAGAGGAATCTGACACTTTCGGTTAAAGAAAACAAGTATCGGTAATCCTAACAAATTAGGATGATTTTTGGAACTTAACTTGTACATCTTTTGGTTATTATATTAGATTGTTGTTGTTTAAAAAAAAAATAATATTTTACCGCCTTGCAATGGGTTAACTGATCCGTAAAATAAATACGTCCTTGGATAGATGTTTTGATAAGCATTGCAACGATGACCCAATCTGAAAAGAATTAATTAAGGTATATAACAATTAATTGTTAAGCTTTGGGTGACAGCAACTCGAGAAATATGGGTCGCTATTCCCAATCGGTAGTTGTTTTGAAAAATAATGTCTATCTATGGCAAAAATTCTGATCAAGTCTGAGTTATGTTGCTAAATCGCAGTTGAGCCTGTTTCTATATTCCGGAAAATATTTTTTTATTTATAGTTCGCTTATTTCTAAGGCTGTATCGTTAGGGAGCATTAACCGTCTAACCCAAGAAACTCATATTGTCTGGACATTTTTTTGTTTTTATACATTTTTTGGAGGCTTCAAAATATGTTTTCGTAGTAAAAAAAAATTGTTGTGACTAGAACCAATAACATAGTATAGGGTTTATGTTGGAATAACTAATAATATGTTACAACAGCCAACTATCAGGATTTGGTCTGTTGTCACTACCAAATATTGGTACCAAAGTAACATAACAATTGGTTGGTTGCCTTAACCGTCAGTTTTCGCAACCAATCGTTAAACTGAATTTGGTTGGTATAACCAAAGTAACATCACAATTGGTTGGCTGCCTTAACCGTCAGTTTTCGCAACCAGTCGTTAAACTGAATTTGGTTGGTATAACTGTGTTATTGGCTGTGAATACACTGATATGATTGTACAAACATTAATTAATATCTCGAACCATCTAATCAATACTATGGAATGTTGGTTATTGCAAAAGAAATTCGGTTCATCCAACCGAATGTTTAAAGTTCGGACCGATTTCCAACTGATAATTTCTCTGTGTGTAGCAAGAAAACACATTTTACTAAAATCTGATTACATTTGTCGCTCTTAGTTTTCTTAAGACCCCAAATGCAGGCAGGGTTACCATACGTCCTCCTTTCGTTGAACATGTCCTCCTTTTTTACAACTGTCCTCTCTCCTTTTTCAAAAAAGGAAAATTTGTCCTCCTTTTGCGATTTATATTCCTTGTGGTATAATTCAAAATTCTTTAGAAAATCATTGTACTAGAAAATACATTTTTGACAATTTCCAGCTATATTTTATATCGAAAGTTTGAGATTTAAGTTTATAACACTGTGCAATATTTTCTCCATAATTGGCGTTGTTTAAAGAGAATAAACGCCTTTAAACCAATACATGTGGGGAAATGCTCAAAAACATTTATCAGTATTATAATATTCTAAAGGATCTTGAATTATATAAAAAGAAATGGGGTTTCTAAAGAATACTCCTCTGAATTTCCCACAGTTTAGCAGCTATGGGTCAAAAATAGTGATAACAGATAGAAAATATTAAAATTTTTTCGGGCTAGTTTTTCATCCTTTTTCTCCACGCCTATACGTATATATATTAATAATTTCTTGACTTTTCCACCGAGCCATTTTTTTAGGTTTTGAAATAGGAAATAGTCACTGGGGGCTCGGGAGAATATGGCGGATGAGGTACCAATTCATGCAATTTTGCCATTGATACTGCACACGTGTACACCCGTGCATTATCTTGATGAAAAAGAACGTTTATCTTGGCCATATGGGATCTTTTTTCTCGTTTAATCGGTCTAATAAGTTGGCATAATATTCACCGTTAATTGTTTTCCCTTTTGAAGGTAATCGATGTAGATTACCTCGCGAGCATCCCAAAAAACTGTTGCCAGCACCTTATTGGCCTTCTTCAGAGCCGGTTTACCCATTGTTTAGACTGCTGCTTGGTCTCCGGAGTATAATAATGGATCCATGTTTCATCGACAGTTACAAAACGCATTTGAATTGCTGTTATTTTTGCCAAACAATCCTTTTAAGTTGTCACACGATTATGCTTATGATCTATTGAGAGCAAACGCGGCACCCATCTTACAGACTGCTTTCTTAAACCCAACTGATCATGTAAAATCAAAACTACACTGCCATATGAAATGCGTATGGCATCAATAATCTCACGCACTTTTACTCTTCGATCGGCCAACACCATATCGTAGATTTTTTCGACATTTTCGGGTGCATTGACCTCAATTGGCCTTCCAGAACGTTCAGCGTCATATGTACTTGTGTAAAATGTGTTCTCCGAAGGTTCTGAAGTCTCTTTGTTAATGTCCTAAATGTCCTCCCACAAATGTCCTCCTTTCCGAAAAATCTTTATGGTATACCTGCAAATGGGCAGATGCATTTATGCGGATGCTAGTTATAACAGAAATTGATCCGACTCAATTTATAAAATAATGGCTAATGCTAAATTTCATTGAAATCTGAAGGAATCTCTGGTTTTTTCGTAGGTTATTTTCTAAATCTCTTGTTATATTTGTATAGGAGCTACAACAAACACTTTACCAAAAAATCCGCTTAACTTTGCCGCTATTAGTTCAAGTGTAGTTGTAGTATTTGAACTAATTTTATATTTGGTTCAGGCCAACCCAATATTTTCATTATCTACAAAAACTCCCGTCCCTTTATGGGTTAACAAGTGTTTCCCCCCCTACCCAGAAATCGGCATTTGCACTAAAATACTCGTATCATGTGAGCGACTAATTGATGTACTACTACTCTCCTGTTTTTTTTAAACATTTACAATATCGCACCTACGATATTCGCTATATTTTCAGTTTAAATGATGATAAGCAGACTGGGCCATCATAAATTGTTTGTTTCATTTGTATTGGTGATTATTTTGGTTGAAAATAAAGTTTACAATACTTTTGCACTTCTACTATCATCGTAAACTATTAGGTGTACAGGACGTAAAGTGATAAGAGTTTTTGACTGATGTTTATTTTAAAGTTTGTACTAAGTATGTTTTTTATTGTCTTCGCCATGATATGAAGGTGCATATTTAGTTTGTCATACCGTTTTTAACATTTCGAAATGTTAAGCGGGGACTTTTTCAATTTATCAATCTAGAGGTTTTTTTTAAATAAAAAAAAATATTAAAGTTTTAATCAAGTGTGGAATCTGTATTGTCCATTTCCATTCTGAGGGTCCAATTTTGGATGATTCGTTCAAACCGGTTTGGCGAAATGCTTAAATTCTATGATATTCGCGGAGTAAGTCTTTCGATGATGAAATGGCAAACAATACTAAAAAGAAAAAAATAGTTTATCACAACTCATGCGTAATCTGTGAAAAGTACCCTATTGAAAAAAATAACTCTAGATTGATCACCCGTTATACATACATATATTGAATAGGGATTAACCGGCTCGAGACCTCTTGCATCTAAATTTTAATAGAAGACAAGTTTTTTACAAATAGGCAAAGTGGAATTGAGTTTCGTGGCTACACACAGCTTTTACCGCTACTTACTTCGGATCCGTTACGACCTTTTTCAAAAAAAAATATTTATATATATTTTATATATTTTTATACACAGTTTGAAGACTATACGCAAAGGGTATTACTAAGTAATACAAATGAGTCTACCGTCAGCAGAAGCAATCGTTGCCAAAGACTGCTGAAAAAAAAACCTTGGCGAGTTTAGAAACAGCTGTCTGCCAGGCAACCAAGCCAATATATTTCACCGATTTTTTACGTTGATTCTGAAAAATAAACAACAAGAAGGCTTCGAACCAGAATAAAAACTGTTCAAGTCATATTTAGTATATATATTTAAGCGATCTTCCAAAATGATTTAGCTATGTCCGTCCGTCTGTCATAGGCACAAATCTTAATCACGAAGCTAGAACTTGACATTTGTATCTAAGCATACCTTATTGTTGCAGCTCGATAAGTCGTTTGGTTTATAAAGTGGGCAGAGTCAAATCATATAGCATAATTATCCCCCTACTAGAACATTCTCGGAATAAATCATATTTTTAGTTATTCTACTAACTTCTTTTTTGCTGGTTGTCGTGAAATATTTACGTCATTTTATGTTCGATCAGGGTATGTTCACAAGCTATAGTAGCACCTGGTAGAATCACATTTAATATATGGCTTCTCGATCAGATTTAATTGGCTTATAGAGCTGTCAACGTTGAACTACCATATATTTTGAACTCTTAGCGACACAAAGTTGAAATTAGGTACATATGCTAGGGGTTCAAAAAAAATGTTTTAGGAGAAAAATGTGCCATGCCCCAAAGTTTTTAATCAAGTTTTATATTGGCCTTAATAATAGATCGATCGTCATACTACTTAAAGAGTATACAATTAGAAATCGGAAACTTGCCATAGACAAAATATGAATTTTTAAACGTTAAAAGAAATCCATCCCATCTGAAGGGAAATTTTGGAGTCAACTTGACCGAATTTAACAATAGTTTTGTTCTCTTCGGGTTACTCAACTAGCATTTGTATAGAAATAAGTCGGTTAGCAAGCGAGTTGACCTCAACTCGCTAAAGAAACGAGTTAGAGTTTCCACACCTTTTATTTTTTAACAAAAATTCAACAGTGACACACCCTGCTATACAAAGACATGTGTTTTTTTGTTATGTTTACTAAAAAAATAATCAAACAAGAAGAGGTCTCATGGGTGAATTCGTTTTGGGTTCACTTGCAAGGGATGGTATAAGTGAAACTAGAAATCAACTCGAACTGATACACATTCTTACAAAGCAAAAGTGTGGCAATAACTTATAATTGATTAATTATATTTCTTGGATTATTTAATTACGATTTATTAATTTTTATTGGCCGCTTTCGACGAATTCGGCGAAGAACCCTCTTGCTGTTCATTTCTTTTAGGTGTTTACAAAAAGAAACAATGTTGCCATATTACTCACAATTTTGTTCAATGTTGATAGATTACCATAATGCAAACTCACTGGCTAACTAAGCTAGTTACCCCAAAAGAATACGGCTAATGTTGTCGTAGTTGTTAAATAAAATAATTAAGTGTTTTTTTTACATATATAGCCAATACAAACACATACATACATACTCGTATGTGTGTGTTTCTACATTGGTAACAAGTAAACGGGTAATTTTTACTTTAGTCTTACCTATTGTTTGAATTGTAAGTGATAAGACTACAACGTGTCACTTTAGGATGGGAGCTTTATCATTTCAACATGCACCACACTGAGGGTACCAGGTAGTATAAATTGATGTTGCCAACATCCAAAACGTTGGGAAATGGACTCCATTTGTATTAAATCGATTGACGTGGAATTACTAGTTTATTCCGTCCTTTGTTTTGTAACCAAAGGACGGGTCGCAGATATCTACCGATCTCGACGAAACTTTGCACTTTTTGTGGGCTATGGAATAATCCTTATTAAATTATTGAAAATCCGCCCCCTTTTTGAAATAATATAGGGTGATCCATCTAGAGGTATTTTTTCCATAGGGGTTTTTTCAGAGCTTACGCGTGAGATGCGTTAAACTTTATTTTTTTCCTTTTCAGTATTGTTTGCCATTTTTTCATAGAAAGACTAACACCGCAACAACGTCTCCAAATTGTACAACTGAATTATGGAAACGACAAGATCCGCTGTTTTCGAACAACGGTTTAATCAGTGATGAGGCCCCTTTCTGAATAAATAAAATGTCCACATTTGGGCTGAAGAACAACCAGAAGAGGTTCAAGAGCTGTCAATATACCCAGAGAAAACCATGGTTTGGTGCGGTTTAGAAGCTGGTGGAATCATCGGTGCATATTTTTTCAAAAATAATGATGGCCGGAACGTAACCGTGAATGGTGCTCGCTATCGCGCCTTAATATTGGCCTTTTTGCTACCTGAAATGTAAGCCCGTAATCTTGACGGTATTTGGTTTCAACAGAACGGTGCCACTTGCTATACTGCTGCTCCAACAATGGATTTAGGATGAGGTCATTTCAAAGAGCAGCTAATTATACGTATTTGACCGGTGAGTTGGCGCCTAGATCGTGTGATATCACGAGTTTAGACTTTTTTCTTCGGGGCCATGTAAGGTCTTAAGTCTACGCTGACGAACCAGCAAAGATTCAGGTCTCGAAGCCAACATTGCTCGTGCCATGAACGTCATACCGGTCTTAATTCTCGAACGAGTCATCCAAAATTGGAACTTCCGAATGGACACGCTGAGACTTAGTCGCGGTTTACATTTGAAGGAAATTATATTTTAAAAATAAATGGCCTTTCGAATGAACAACAAAGATGCCACACTAGATTTTTTCTCAAATTTCACCAAAGTCCAAACAATAAGTTCTCTAAGTAGACCCTGTAAAAGTTAGTGGAAGTTTCAGGCTTTGGCCAACAAATAAAGCTTACTTTTTACGCAGTCTTAAGTGGCAATATTTCCGTTATTATAGCGATGCACAAGTATTCGACCAACTACCTTAAATTTGCTTAGATTGACAGGTGCTGAACTTTTTCTTACGAAATGAACAAGAAGGCAATATTATCGTCAATGGTCCTTGATATATATAGCGATGTTAAACGACTTTCTGTGATAAGAGCGCAGCATCGATATATCTGAGCTGAGGTTTCAACTACACGCAAAGAAAAAATATGGTCACTTTGTAGTCACGGCAAGCATAATATATTCTCTGCAATAAAAGTATTTTCGTCGCTTTCAAAGTACTGTTTTTTGAATTTCGTTCTGACATTAGTATGATTGCGGCAATATTAATATTGTTGAAATGTAACAAAAGTTACAAAACGAACCAAAAAGTTTTTTTTAACGTGTATTAGCTGTTTTAAACACGGAATTAAATTAAACTGTGTCAGTCTAAGCAAGGCTTCCTCAACTGGATTTAAATATTTGCGCCATAAAAACACATCAGCTCTTTCAAATGCATATTCAAAATAATGCTGACTATGGCTTTGATCATTGACCTTTACTCGATCCATAGCCAATTTTTGTAAACAATATTTGCGTTTTTGTTTTGTTGTTTTCAATAGCCACATCATTTAAGCAAACTTCATTAAATCATGCTTTCAGGCATTGCTCTCCGATTAGCCCTCGCCATGGCTTCTGCTCTTTTAATGATTTCAAATTTTAATTTTAGACACAGTCAGACAGACCTCTTCAAAAATGATTCATTCATAGTTAATTTCAAATTTAATTTTGCACTCTTCCATGTTTCAACGTATGATTCGGTCAATCTGTAACCGGACAAAAATCCAAACGTAATGGCAGTTTTCGTTAACGTTGCTCATACACCAACAGTGATTAATTAATAATTTATTGATAATACAAATTATCGAATACGTAAGTGTGTGTGTGTGTGTGTGAGTTTATGTTTTTGTGTCGCACTTTATCAATAAATTGCCGACATTTTGATATCGTTAACATTTTCCAATCGGATGGGCCCCTTTTCAAAGTTGAAATAGTTCAAATATAATCACCGTTTGGGCTCTCAATGTTTGCAAGTTTGAGTGTAGCTTGTTGTAAATCATATTCCTATCAAATAACAATCTATATGATCTATATGTACTGGAGTATGTGATATCGGGAATATGTTAGTGTGTAATCACAGATAAATCACTTCGGGTTTATTTAATAAAATTCAATATGCTACTACTCGTGAGATTAACAACATGCCGGCCGTACAGCTGGTGGCAAAAATAAACGACAATATTCATCCGAGTGGATAATCCCAGAAGGTCGCAGATGTTTCAAAGCTAGTCTAAAAAGATATTATGTAAGGTGTCAACAACCCCCAGGATTTTCTCATAATCTCAAATTATTCCCAGGCCAGAGTACACTTAAAAAAATTAAAACAAACTCCACTATTTACTAGCTTAACTATAAACAAAATTTACATTAACCAATATTCTCGCACTGAAAAACCGTCAGTCGGACAGTTTGTCAATGTGGTAGGAATTGTTTCAGTGTGTCCTCACTTGTTGTTTTACTACTTTGTTTTTGCGAAATCAAGCAATTTTTCGTATATAAATCGTTCAATGAGCACACATAGACGGTACTGATGAGCCGTCCCACTCCAACGGCGAAACGTTTGTCTACCAGACAGTGAGGTGTTTGTTTGTTTGTTTTACTTCGCTGCCTTAATTTTCCTTCCCCATACGACTAAAAACAAACCTGATCTTATTAGCTTGTGGATTAATTCTTTCTTTAAAAAAAAATATTAGTGGTGTTTTTTTAACCTCTAAAGGGAAAATTTAAATCGTAAATACTCTAAAACTCCACCCCAAACTGTCACTCTCTTAGGATTCAGTGGCTTTTCAACGATCCCCGTATCAGTTTTAAGTCCCCTGTTGCGGCAGTTTTGCTTTTTAACAAAGCCGCAAAAATAAGCTTCGCCTGAAAAGATTATTTTTCGAGCGAAATCATTGTTCATTTCAAACTAAACAGCGATCACGAATAGAATGAACTTGAGCTTGAAATCTGATGCTGAGTAACTTGGACCTTGTAATCAATAACTCGAGGTCCTTCAGGTAAATGCGTGCATTTTTAAGTTGTTGGGATAAAGAGCGAGTCGCTGTTTCAATGCTAAGTCCCAAACTCTCTTCAATGTGCACTATACGAAGACTGTGACCGTCGGAGACTAAAGTCTGGTACCGCTGGTAGTCGAAGACCCAAGAACTATTGTTCTGGCCTGGTGCTGGCTGTGGATTAAATCCAAACCTCAGTGTGGAGTTGCATTGCCATCGGGTGCACATTCACCTCTGCCGGTGAATGTGTCACGCTTAACCAACAGATTTTTTGTCGCAACTCAATTTTTAGCTGGTGGTTGTATGTACTTATACATTCATCGATACAACCGTATGAAGATTGTGGTTACACGGCAATTTTCGGTAGAGGAAACTGACACTAACGTTTAAAGAGACGAAGTTACGGTAACCCTAACTAATCAAGATGAGTACTAAAACTAAATTTGTACATGTACGAGTATTGGTTGTTATTATAGACTGTTGGATAAATAAAATTTTTAGAATTTGGTTGTCACTGCGACGAACATTTGTCAACTGGATCAACTGATGGTTAAACATCGCTCAGTGATTTTTAGCAAATAGATAAAAGTTACAATACCATTCGTAAAGGATTTTAGACCAAAATTCCAAAAAAAATTATTTAAGAAAGTGTTAAATCTTTTTAAATCTAATTATGGAACAAATAATCTAAATTTTAAAATACTCGTTTCTTCAATAACGATTCAATATGTAGCAACTTCTATTTTTTTTATTTATTTTTAGCATTAGAACTGATAAATTAGAGATTGTACTCTGATGCTCAGATAACCAATAGTATGTTACAACAGTAATCTAAGTGGGGTTTGGTTACTACAAATAACTTATTTGTTGCCACCACCAATTATTGGTGCCAAAGTAACATGTTCTTTATAAATGGTTGGTTGCCATAACCAAGAGTTGTGGTTACCAATAGTTTAACAAAATTCGGGTATTGGTATAAACGAATTATTGGCTGTGAGGTTGCATGTACTATCAAATGATTGAGGTAGCAAGCCTCAAATGATTGAGGTTGCATGCCTCAAATGATTAAGGTTGCATGCCTCAAATGATTAAGTTTGCATGTACCATTAAGTTTCTATAAGTGCAAGCGAATGCTAGTTTATGCTCTGAAATGTTCGATAAACGGAACTGAATATATCGGTGGAAGCGACAAAGTAGAATCCTATGAATAATAAAATGATATTCGAATTTCAGTTTTAAACTAAATATCAGGAGAAGTACAGTTCAAAACATTTGCTAAAGCAAGATACCAATTAAATTGTCCGATTTCAGAAAACATTGATATAATTTTTTTCTTCCGATTGGTTATTGGAGAAATTTCTATTTTAATATCCTTACCGACTATATGATTATCAGAGAAATCTTGAAATTCCGCCGTAAAAACTTTTTTTTTATCTTTTTTTGCAGTTACGAGTAAATTGTTTTTTAGATGCACCCTTTTTTAGTTTTAAGAGCGGAATACTTTGTTGTCATTACCAATTGTTGGTTAAATCGAACAAATCTATACAAAACTATTAGTTGCCACAACAGGCGACTCTGGCAACCAATAGATTGAATTGCATTCAATTAATGTGGCCGAATACTATGTTGTCTGTACCATAATATTGGCATTGTGTTATCTTATGGTACGTCGAACCGAATTTTCATTATGCTTATCAACAGTTGGTGTTTGGAACTGAAAGTCTTCTCGTCTAAACGAAATTTTGTTGTCCGGACTGATTCCAACTGACTTTTTCTCAGTGTGTGAAAGTACTTTAAGCGCTCGCTCTAAATTTTAATGGTTCGGTCAAATATGCGCAGCGTTATTCTGGCAATAGCATCACGTAGGTTGACCTCGAGCTCTTTCAAAGTGAATGCCATCCAGAGAAATTAATCGATGGATGTCAAGTTCTCGTCTTGTAGGCTTCACAGCTCGGTTATACTCGTATGGGTATGGGTTTACAGAAAGTCGGTCAATTGTGCTCTATACCGAGGTCCTTTGTAATTCTCGACAGTAGTAGGGTCTGATCAGGACACCGCGCCATAGCCCAAACCAAAGTGTAAATCTTGGTGGAGGCAAAGATGTTTGGTCGAACACTTGGGGATTGTTTTTGCTACAATAGCAGCAATTTGGTTGTTGACATAGCCGCTGGTCCAATAATGGTGCTAGTCTGAAAAAAGACGAGCACCATAAACGCTATAAATATTTGATTGATCGAAATCTCGATCAATCAAATATTTATAGCGGCCAAGTTTTGAACTCACGATCAATATTAATATTGCCGTAATCATGCTAGTCTTAAAATGAAATTCAAAAAACAATACTATGGTTGCGACGAAAAAGCTTTTAATGCAGAGAACATATTATTATTACCGTAACAAAATAGCAACCATATCTTTTCTCAGCGTGTACTATCAATGTTATGATGTATTTTATGAAAGTGACCAAAATCAATTTGGATACTAATATTTTCAATAACTTTTAGCTATTCATTATTCATAGACGCCACCAATTGTTAGCCTGCGTATAAGGTAACAAAGTCCCTTATGGGGAATATTTTGAATTTCAATACTTTCACATAATTTTAGTCATAACTTTGGTATTGACTAGTAGAAGTTCTTCAGGCAAATGGCATAACTCGTTTTGATTGCAAAGGTGCGGACTGCACATACAAAATTATTACTACGGCCATGATTTCTTTTTGGTTTATCTGTGTTAATTTCAGTCAATCCTTGGACTAGCACACCCTTTATTTTGCTACGCACTGTAGCGTGGTGTAGTATTCCAGTGTCCACAAGTGGATGAATGCTACGTACACTCGGTGTGATGTACGACACAAGTTCATTGCTAGCTTCGGTAGTCGGTTGAGTTCATTTTTGTTGTTGTTGTCGCATAAATAATTAATAACAACAACGAGCGCACGGAGCAGGGTCATAAATTAATAAACATTGTTTGGCAAATTTGAAATTGTCATTCTTTCTTTTGGGTTTTTTCTCCTTTTTTGTTTCTGTTTTGTCAATAGAGACAAATGAAAAACGTGCGGAATAAATGAATGAATGTGAGTGGCAGTAATGAGCACGGCGACCATAAAGGACACTTGTGCGAGCGAACTACTGACGTAATGCCGATGATATTAAATGAGAGAGAGAGAACAAATAAAGATGAAGTCCCATTGTTTGTAGATTTTTTGTGAAGCCAGTTTCTTGTTTTGTGAAATAGTTAACGGCTTTTATTAGAGGTTAATAACAGTTTATGACAAATTGCTCAAAAAAAAGAAACAGCAGATAACAGACTGACGGATGTTTTCGCGAAATTACCCGCGACAAAATAGGGACAGGAGTTTCCAAAAAATCGGGGTTTTTTCAAAAGCCCTGTTTTGAAATAACCGACTGTCGGGTTTTATTTAAAGTAAAAACCCGTCATTAACCGACACTTCGGTTTCAGCCTTTGTCCTAAGAATGAAAAATATTTTTCTCAACCAGAAAGAAAATGATTGACCCAATTTTTTAATTCTGAGAATGCTTTAGAATCAAT
The DNA here is from genome assembly GCA_963513945.1 of Hydrotaea diabolus. NCBI lineage: Eukaryota > Metazoa > Arthropoda > Insecta > Diptera > Muscidae > Hydrotaea > Hydrotaea diabolus. Next base: position 153,930,175 of record OY740720.1, on the reverse strand, counting down.
TGCGACAAAACGAGGTTTGTTTTTTATTTAAAAATAAACTATAGGCTAAAAATAGGCTTTTATATTACAATGAATTCAATAAATAAATAAAAGTCGGTTATGAAAATAAGGTTATGACTACAAAATATGTCCGTTTGAACTTATGAGAAAATTCCATTGGTTAAAGTACCCATAAATATGTCCATATTTAATTAAGACACATTTTTGGCCTGGGGTCTGTCACCCAAATTTAGCCAAATAGCCAACATAATTATATATTTGCATTCATTGTTATTGGATATTTATATGTTCTTGTAGAAGCGGCTTTATGGGCCTTTAGATCATTTAAAACGTGGGCCAATATTGTCCAAGATTGGATGTATGTATGTATGTCCATACACACAGAAAAAAAGTATGATTGGAATAAAAATATTCGAAGAGCATCATACTATTGTTGGACATATGGTTGTGGTGCAACTATATGATCCTCACAACAATAGTATAATTCACATACAATCATACTATGATCCCCACGACCATTTTATGATCCTCACAACAAATGTATAATACAACCATAACCATATTATGATCCCCACAACCATTTACAATCAACCATACTGTGATCACAATAACCATATTATGATCCTCACAACCACAGTATGTTTCACATATAACCATAGTATGATCCTCACAATCATTGTATGATTCACACGCAATACATTAAATTTAAAATAATAGTGATAAAGTGATTTATTTAAAAGTACAAAAAACTCTTTTAAAAAACCGAAAGCGTGTTTATTAAAATATTTTATTAAAAATATTTCAGTCAAACAAGACCAAAGTAGTTTGTTTAAAAATTTTAATTTCCATGTAAATAGTACTATTTTTGCATTAGATTTGTAACAATAAAATTGTTCTAAGAGCCATATTTAAATTAAGAAAAATTACAAATATAAACCTTGATTGCCGTAATAATATTATTGTTAACACAAAACCCAAAAAATACAATACTTTTGTCGCATCAAGCACAATTATAATGGTACAACCATATTTTTATTTTTACATTTGGCAATAATACTATTAATTCATTTCAACAATATTAATATTGCCGCAATCATACTATTTTCAAAATAAAATTCCAAAATACCATACTGCGACAAACAAACATACTTTATTTGCAAAGATATATTATTGCTGCCGTCACATAGTACTCGTAACCATATTTTTTCTTTGCTTGTAGTTATATATTATACCAAATTTGATTGAAATCGGAATCAATACGCGTGCTCTAGAGAGGTTGTATGTAAAATCGGGAAAGACCTTTGAGTAGGGGATGTATCAATATATAGACCGATATGACCCATTTTTATCTGAGCTGATTAATGATCGGTCGTAATAAACTGTGCCAAATTTTATCAAGATTGTATTGATATGTGGCTACTAGAGCTTAAAACAAAAAATCGGTTAAACATATGTGTGGGAGCTATATCTTTTTCTGAACCGATTTTCTTTTCATTAAAGAAAGGATTTCATAAGCGTCCGTCCTTGGTCAAAAAGAAAATTGCTTTTGCCAAATTTCACGAAGATTGCAATTTTTATGTGCAAAGTAGACAGACAGACATCAATAAATCGAATTAGCTGGCAATTTTAAAGGTTATGAAAAACACATTGTCCAAAAGTCAATTGAAGTACAAATTGAAGGACTAATCAATTGAGTAATTCTAATCATATTTTGATTTCTAAGCTTGTCAAAGAGAATTTACTTGATAACTGACGTTTTCTGTACAGAAAATTGCTTTACTGAGTTCAATGCAACTCAGTAAAGCAATTTAGTTTCCAAGATCAAGCAATCACAATAATTCGATTGTTTAAAAAAATATCGATTGTAATTAATACGATTCGTATCTGTTCTCTGTAATAAATAATTTAAATGTAACTTCACCTTTATAATGCTTTCTTGGAACGAGATTACAGCTCATTTGGTGTACGATAATTTAGCTTTTATCCATTTAATTCACTTGCTCACTTTTCCGATAACGTCAACGGAAAGTTTTCTCATTTTTACTGTTTGCAATAAATCTTTAATCTTGTTTTCTAGTATCGGAATTTATTAATTAATTCTACATAACAGGTATTATTACGACTTTGTATTAGTTAAATAAACTTGACAATTAGTTGATAATTACACCGTGCAAAATAATATCGTTTAAAACTAAATACGTATTTTCATAATAGCAGAAATACTCGTACCATCGCATATTTTACCAATTCTACGTTTATTCTTCAATGGGATACTTTACATTCCATTGGTAGAACCGCTATATTAGTTGGGTGCACTATAATATATAAATGTTCGCATGCCGATTTGAATGTTAGTTAGAAAGTCTATTTGTCGGACGGAATATTTTTCTAACAGAGATATTAAAATAATTATATTTAAATAGTTTACATTTTTATAAACTTGAAGGGTATTGCAAGATACATTTTTAAAGGACAGTTTTTATGTCCTTTATAATAAAGAGGAGCGGCTGAGGAATACAGCAATTTGAGAACTTGGACATGTATGGGCATGGTGACGACTAGTATAGGGAGGAAATATAAGGATTATACCCATTTTCCGTAGGAGAGAAAGGTTAGCCTTAATGATTAATTAAAAATTGTTCGATGTGAGAATGCAACTCCAATCTATTCTCCATAAATAATATCGCTAGAAAAATGAAATTTTTCTATTAGTTACTCCTTGTTTAGGCCTTTAACATATATTTTTTCGAAGAATAATTTTGCGGTACACTTGAAGGATACATTTTTAAAAGAACATTTTTCATGTCCTTTTTCCTAAATAAAAAAATAAAAATAGGAAAATGAAAGGCTTAATTCTCCTCTTTAACTTGATGCAAGTACCAATGTCGACTTCGTGGGATAACTTACGAATTTTATATATAAATTTTTTAATAAAAAACATTTTTTCAAACTTTGATGTCCTGTAAATGGTACGAGAAGTAGAAATTCGGTGTCAGAATATGTGACGCGCGAAATAGAAAGGGACCTAAGGTTAAAAACCAGTTTTGTTCAGGAGAGCCATTTTAAAGATTAGGTCCCTTTCTATTTGCGCTTAGTATCGTCGACTTCACTTTCATAAAACGCGCATATCTCTGGGAGGGAACACTTTTGCGGCATGGGATCGGTCTAATTCGATGCTCTGATGTTGTCCACATCAAAAAAAGAAAAAAAAAGAAAATTGATTTTTTTTACCCTTATCAATGTTTTTTACCCTTTTTTACCCCTTTCTCTGTAAAAAAATTGCTTTAACAGTTGGCCAACGTTTCATGAACGAATGCTTTTCCGGTTTTATTTTGCCAAAAGACCACAAGTATAACAAATGAAAAGAAAAAAGCCAAACGCTTCTAGCAAAAACAATTTCCGTGGTAAGTGTAGATTGATGTTTCTTTGGCCCGCGGGTACTGCTTCACCAGTACTTGGTTTTTATAAATCACTTAGCAGTAGATGGACGTACAGTGCTGGGCCCACGGTTCGTATGTTTCTATCTGGTACGTTCCGAGCATTTGGGAACTGTTCCCATGAGATTTCTATTTCCCATTTGTTTTTGTAACGCCGTTTAAAAGTAAAATGCATTTTCTATGCCAATTACTTGAAGTGATTTCCTATGGGTGTTTCCATTTATAATATCGAGAAGGACAGCCAGTTCATAATGGCCAAGGCTACACTAGAAAGGTGTTTACAGGATTATTCTGCTACTCATAATAAATTTTTTAACGCACAGAGAATAGATTTGTTACCTACCACAGCCGACTTCTGTGCCAACCGAATGTTGGTGGTTGTACGTACCATCCATGTATTCATGTCCAAGTCGCTACAACCGAATATTGATTGGAGACACCGTAGTTTTCAGTATTGGGAGCTGACAGTATCGGTTAGAAAGACAAAGTATCGTTAAACATAACTAATTTGGATGGCTATTGGAACATAAGTTGTACACACGCAGAGAAAAAACATGGTTACTACATGGTCACGGTAATAATAATATGTTCTCCACAACAAAAGTATGTTCGTCGCAACCATAGCATTGTTAACTGAATTTATTTTTAACAATAGTATAATTGCTGCAATATTAATATTGTTGAAATGTAACAATAGTATTATTGCCAAATTTAAAAATGAAAATATGGTTATAGCAACAATATAAATATGGTTAGTGCGACAAAAGTATTGTGTTTTGCGTTTTATGTTAACAATGATATGATTACGGCAATCATACTGTATGATTGTAATTTTTCTTCATTTGAATATGCTTTTTAGAACAAATGTTTTGGTACGGATCTAATGCAGCAATAGTACTTTTTTATCAAAATTAAATTTTTTTAAACAAGCTGCTTTGGCTTTGTTTATCTAAAATATTTAAAAAAAAAACGCTTACGTTTATTTAAACTTATTTTTTCTACTGTGAAATAAATCAGTCCTATTATTTTGAATTTAATGTATTTTTGAATAATTTTCATAATTCAAATCTATTGTTGACACTTAAATCAATTTTAATAAATAATATTGGGGATCACAGTTTAATTGTGTGTGATCATACTATGGTTGTAGGGATCATAACATGGTTGCGTGTGAATCATACTATGGTTGTGAGGACCATACTATGGTTGTATATGAAACATACTATGGTTGTAAGGATCATACTATGGTTGTGGAGATCATACTATGGTTGTGGAGATCATAGTATGGTTGAGTGTGAATCATACTATGGTTGTGGGGATCATAGTATGGTTATGTGTGAATCATGCTATTTTTGTGAGGATCATAGTATGGTTGTATTTGAATCATACTATTGTTGTGAGGACCATACTATTGTTGTAGCACAACCATATACCCAACAATAGTATTATCCTCTTCGAATATTGTCACCACAACCATACTTTATTTCTGCGTGCATGTATTGGTTGTTGTTATAGATTATTGGCTATAAGAACTCTTTGAATTCGGTTGTTATTGTTAACTGGACGAACTGATGCCTAAATTGTATGTATGCACACTGAGAACAGATTCGTTTTCAGAACCAATTTTTGCCAACCGAATGGTTGAGGTTACATGCACCTCGAGTATTCCGTCAGCACAAACGAATGTTAGTTGGTGCACTGTAATTTTTAGTTATTGTAGCTGTAGTTTCGGTGCAACATACCAAACCTTCAGAAGATAGTTTTTGGATCTAAAAATCCATATGCCACACTTCTTCAAGGAAAAAAATCTTAGTCAGATGCAAAGAACTGTTTGCTTACAAATATGAAGCACTTGAAATACTCGTAGGGAGGGTCTGGCGATTGAAAAGATGATGGATGATTACAGGAAAAAATGTGGTAAATAAAAGGGTGGTTAAATTTTAAGGGCGATGTTGAATGTGAACCACACCTAAACGACAAGTTTTTTCTGCATTTCATTTGATATTTCTCAATTTCAGACTAACTTAATTTGAACCATGGAAAAAAAAGAAGCGAGCAACGCGTCAAAGTTATTCAGGCTTGTTATGAAAATGGATATTCAAATCAAAATGCACTTCGTGATATTTTCGGTAAATTTAATCGTCCAAATTTGTGTACAATCGGAAAAATTTGGACAAACCGGGTCTGTAGAAGATGTGAAAACACCAGCGCCTGCTTGTACTGCAGAAAAGATTGCTGCTGTTCGTGATAGTGTGGCTGAATAGCCGCCCACCTCAACTCGTCGTCGTGCCCAACAATTGCACCACTCACGCTCGTCGTTAATGAACATTATGCATAAAGGCTTGCATTTACACGCTTACAAGTTGCAATTGACTCAAGAACTAAAGCCTCTCGAGCATTCCAAACGTCGTCAATGGTCAGAATGGTGGACAGAAGTGACAACAGTGGATGATCGGCCCTTAAAATTTAACCACCCTTTAGATTGGCTTAAAGTCATTAATAATCGAAATATTTTATTTTTAAAAAAGTTCCATTATACAACCCGTTTCATGTTATAGTCATCACTAATAGTTGGTTACAACAACAAAATCGTTTTTAAAACTATCGGTTGCCGCAACCAGTTGTGGCAACTTTCTACCCTTTTCGCCTTTCATTGGTTTGACCGATTAAAAAGTTGTGCATACAGTACTATGATCATACACATCATCATGTGGTATTTTGAACCGAATATCCATTATGATTCTAAATATTTGGTTGTTGCAACCGAAATTCCTATTTTGCAACTGAATCATTCCATTCCGACTTCCAACTAATTTTTTCTCTGTGTGTAGCAACTTAACTTGTTAAAGCTGCTGTTGGAAAACATCTCATGCTCTTACCAGAGCGGACGCTCTTACCATGGAGACCCCACGACATCCGGTTCTATGCACCGGATCGACCCAAAAAAGCAATTCTTCGGCCATGGGCTGTCACCCCAATACTGCGTGCCACTACAACAACAACCAGGTTTTGAACAGACCCGAGAACTATTCCGTTCAGAATAACTACTCTGTAGCTACGTTTTCAAATAGCCTTCGAATAACAAAACACCTGTGAAGGTTTTCTTAAGCGGTGAAAGTGTGTTTCAGTTAAACGTGTTAACATTTAACCCTCTAACGGGCAAGACCGTCTCAAGACGGTCTTCGATTTCTGGGCTCCATTGCAATATTAAATTTTTTTTCGGTTTAAAACTTCTTTACTATTTTAAACAATGGAGCCCAAAAATCGAAGACCGTCTTGAGACTGTCTTGCCCGTTAGAGGGTTAACACTTTTTAACTTAAATTCTTGTCCTATTTGCTTATATTTTTTTAAAAAATAAACTATTTTGTTCATATTTCTATAGAAAACAGCAGCAGCGAATTCAAACTACCATGGAATAGTAGAGAACACTTGTATTTGTTTGTGTACTCAAATTTTAAAACTATCTTTTGGGGGAACAGTAGAAATTCGAGTATAAACGTTTAGTTTGTCCAACATTGCCTAATTGACTAAAGATAATTGTGCCTCACGGTTCTAATCATCGACCCCATAAACTGAACCTTAGCTACACTTCCCACGTCACTTGTAATTAAAGATGCTATTGTTTTGGGAAATACAAACACACACCAGCCCTCCTTCTCATCCGACCTTATGTCTCCTCCGTCTGTCTGCCATTTAACTTGCTCTAGAGTCTCCTACGTTATAATGGTGGCAGTTCCATAGATTCCATCAAGCGAGCGTTATGCTGCTGCAGGCTTACTTTGCTACTGCTAATGTTGACACAGAAAAAACATAAAATGTGGTTTAAGGTTTTTTCCTTCTTCTTCTTCTATACTCTTCCTCTGCTGGCGGACCCCTCTGTGCTCCGTCCGCTCGCCTCTTCACCAGCTATTAGCTTTATATAGCCATCATTTAGATTGAAATCATGTGCTGAGGAGCAAAAACGAAAGAGGAGAAAAAAATATGAAATAAACACCGAAAACCAAAAAAAAACACAAAGTTTCGTTCGTTCATTCATTGCGTCGTTATCTTACAAAATCGTCCAAATGCAGAGCACACAACGTCTATGCGGGGACAGACCGACCAACCAACGGAGACTAGCGCATAGCCGAAAATATTCTTTTTATGGTGAACTTGCCATAAATACAATAACCCCAATTTAAATGCTCACTAGCTCAGCTCGCTCGGCTAACTGTGTAGAACAGCGATGTGATTTGGAGCTCACAGTACCCAGTAGTATTACCTTAAGCATACACAAGCCATAGTGCATGGCCGCCGGAGCTAGCTGGTGCTGTTAATTGCTGGCGTTGTTGCGTATCATCGTCGTAATACTCCTATAACGCACTGGAACACCGCGAACCGAGAGCCAACAAGTTCAAGTGCATATGGCAGCAGCGTATTTAAATCGGCAGCTAGCCCGCATGTGTGTATGACCATAAAATCATGTTACATCATTCGAGTATTATTGCCATATTTATACAATCTTCTAGCTCTTCACCCCAAAAATCCCCAAAAAGCTATGAAAGGTCGATATTTTTTTGGAGGGTATTTCCAATTATCGACTTTGTTAATGGGAAAGTTAAAGGTGACCTCCGAACGTTGGACAAGAAGTAGTGGACTTTGCTTTGAGCTGAATGTAAAACTTTCATCATTGATTCTCGACTTTAATAGCCAGCGTTAATAAGCCGGCATAATATTTGCAATTGAATACAAATCGCAAATTGCTACACTGTTTCCAACTGAAAATAAAGTGTCGAAAAAAAAAAATTAAAAAAGGAAACATTTGAGTTTGGTTAACCTCAACAGGTTGGGCCGCCGTGGTGTGATGGTAGTGTGCACGACTATCATGCCAGTTAATCCAGGTTCAACCCCAGCTAAGAACATCTAACAATTTTTCAGCGGCGGTTTCTACCTCGTAAATGTCGGTGACTTTACGAGTAAGAGATTTATCTCTAAGCCATGTAAAAACTTCTCTATAAAAATGCATTAGCCGTTCTTAGCCGGCTTAAACCGTAGGTCCTTTCCAGTGAGTGTACAAATTGAGTCATGCATAGCTCACAGATTTAAGAGAAGTTCCCTCTTGTTCCTTGTAACCTTAACTGAAAAAATTAAGAAAATAAAAAATGAAGTCGACTGACTATATCAAAAAAAAACAAAAGTCGACTTTTCGACTTTTTAGTATTAAAAAAGTCTTAGTCTTAAGTATATAAACCTAGGCTTGGTTGAAAATATTGCATTATCATAAAGAAAAAAGTCGAATTTTCGACTTGCAAAAAAATCAAAAGTCGACTTTTTTGTATAAAACCCGTTACTGCCTGCCCATAGATCGGCTCGTACGATTTTTATGAAATTTGGAAATGTATGTCCCAAGGGCCCATAGTAGTGGAAAGAAAAAAAACCTAAATTTTTACCTGAGATATGCCATTGGTATTTAAATAGCCGTGCAAGGTGTTTGTTTGAAGTGCAAGGTTAATTTGCATCCCGCTACTTGCTTCCTGGATTATCACAACGGTGTTGCACCAGATCACAAGAAAATTGCTAAGGCTAATGATTTATTTCTTTTAAGTACCATGTTTTCTTAATAAAACTACCCATTTGAATTTGACCAGATCTGAAGGCCAGGTCTGTTGACGTATCGCTGCCTGATTTTTTTCATTACATAGTAGACAACTTAAGCTATTTGATAAAATTAGAAATTTTTGATTTGTACCATTTTCCTATGTTTGACAGCACTTTTCCGGAACATTTTCCGAAAAAACAATCATCGATTTTTGTCTGCAAAAAATATTAAGGCCAACCTAATCGTCCATCAGAGCAATTAATTCGATTAACTCTGGAACGTTTTCGCAACACGTTTACTCTAAATGTTAGTACGTCTCCACAGAGATATCGTACAGTGCGTACGGAATGTTCTGCTTTATTGGCTGGTGGAATCATTGGTCCGTACTTCCTTAAAAACGATGCTGGTCAGAACTTTACAGTCAATAGTGAGCGCTACAGAGCAATGATTACTGACATTTTCGTTTACCAATTGAACAACCATGATGTGCAGGAGCTGTGGTTGAAACAAGACGGAGCAAGATGTCACACAGCTTGTGCCATTTTACATAGTTGACAACTTAAGCTATTTGATAAAATTAGAAATTTTTGATTTGTACCATTTTCCTATATTTGACAGCACTTTTCCGGAACATTTTCCGAAAAAAATCTTCAATTTTTGTCTGCAAAAAACAAAAGATAAGAAAATAAAAAAATATCCTGCTAAATGCTTTAATTTAGCCAAATCTTTCCTCTTCTCTACAAAAAAAAATTACCTCGCTTACCTGGCCCACGCTAAAATTATTTATGTCTTATTTATTTTTGATTAAAAAAACTAAATATAAGTAAACATCAGGTAATCCAAGCAAGTTTTTAAAAACAAAGTTTTTTTAAAGCAGCTTAATAACCACATGTCCGCAACAATTGATCTCAAATAGAAAATCATATTTAATTTTTTTTAGAGAATTTTGGCTCTGAATTTGAGTAGTTATAAGTTCTATAGGGTGGGCGATTCAACATTTAAAATTTTGAATTTGCTGTAAATAAAAAGTACCAATAATTTTTTGAAAATTTCTGGTGTTTCTCTTACTGGAAAGGCTAAACTTTGTCATTTAATAATGGAACATCATCCAAAGCTTTTTCGCTTCGCCCAATGGGCTAAAGATTGTTTGACAGGAGATGAAGATGAACTCATTTTTATATCGGTGGCTATGTCAATAAGCTGAGTTGCAGCATATAGGGTTCAGAGACTCCACACGTGACTATTGTGAAGCCAATGTATCCAAAACGAGTCGCGTGTGACATGTGACGGGCCGCATGTCGCACAGCCAACGTAGCTTTCGATATTTTACGCACTGTTTTTGAAAACTGAATAACTAACTCCCATATATGGGCAGGTGCTCCAAAATCATCCTTGGAGCTACTTGACCGTGTTCAAAGGAGAGCGATGGTGCTGATAGGTGACAGAAGGGTATCCAACTCTATTGTTTCCCTTGAGCATCGTCGGAATGTTTGTGTGAATGTTTTGGTTTGTGTGAGGTTGTTCTATCGTTACTTTTGATGGTGTGTGTTCATCTGACATCCGTCGCCTTATTGCTGAGGTGTGGATGTTCGGCAGGGATACGCGACTTTCTAGGAATTCACACCCGTTTGTTATCGATTGGCCAGTTGACCGCACTATACACTACAGATCAAATTCGTTTTTCGCTCGTACAGTCCGTATGTGGTATCGACTTCCGGCAAATGTATTTCCCACTGATTGCGACATCCTGAAGTTCAAGGCAAGCGTCAAAAATCATTACTCCCTCTTTCCCCCTTCCGATCCTTTACGTTCCACTCGCCAACGCAATGCACCGCATGTATAGTGGGCATCCCCTGAGTGTTGGCCAAAATTTTGATGTCAATTGATCGCCTCGGCTCTGTAATTTGAGCCCTATGGATTAGTTTCTGTGGGGAACCATTAAGATTAAATGTGATGCAAAGCATCCAGAGACTGTTGAAATAAGAAATCAAAGTTGTCGTTGGAGAGATTCATTTTCATTCCATTTCATTTCTTTATTGACATGTAATTCGAAGCCCATTGGGGCCTATTAATGCTAAATTACAATATGCATCAAAATGGTAAATAGAACATCATAAACTACTAGAAAAAACTCAGTATAAAATCAAATAAATAATATAAAATAAAATAATCCTAATATTTCCTAATAAAAGAGAAAAAAAACCTGATGAAAGCATATAAGTGATAATCAAAAAACCGAAGAAAAAAACATATAAATTAAAGCATAACTCTGTACTTGAACGAAAATGTTCCATTAAATGTTTACAAAATGTCATTGAAGACAAATTAAACGTTTTTAAACTGCTTGGCAAAATGTTAAATAGACCCGAAACAATCGAAAATGTACTGAAAAATTTGGTTGATCGGATGAGGTACTGTTGAGCCATTTGTGGTAGTCTAACGACCTTTCCAATAAAACCGGAAATTTTAAAAAAAATTCAGTACTTTTTTTTACAGCCGATTCAAATTTAAAATTTTAAATCGCCCACCTTGTAGCTCTACCATACTGTCCCTGAGAAACCCTTTGATAGTAGATATCCCACAGATCATATTACGAATAAATGGAATTGACAGCATAAAGAGTTGCTAGAGCTAACAAAAGTGGGCGTTTCATATGGTGGACTATTTTTTGAATAGATTGCATTAAAACCTCCTAAATCAAACTAACGAAAATCATAAAAAGGCAGCTACGGATTATATGGAAGTAGTAAACAACTTTATAAAGTCCTGCTGTAAATCATATCTTAAAACTGGACTTTTTAAAATCCTTAACCAGCGTGAGTCAGCTAGGCAGCGTCTACAGAAACTTCTAACATTGAAATGGTGAACACTGGTAAACCGCAAGTTGCTTAACAGTCAATTGGCTTTTGGGCCGCACGCATATTTGAAATTATAATTTTCCGACGTCAGCTACTTTTTTTCACCTATTTTTAAGCTGATCGTATCAAAGTAATACTAATTTGCCGAACAACGACGGCTTCGTTTACTAGTGGAGTCTTTGTAGAGCTTGTAAAGGTGAATTGTATTTTCGCCAGTAATTGTTTGAAGAACACCTGAAAAGTGAGATTTATAACAGTAGTTCTCACACGTTTAGTGAAAACCAGGTCTTAGTTTTCCTTTCAACGATTGCTGCAAAGCTTTCTGATGAAGGTCGTCACGGACCCGAAATCGCGATAAAAGTGTTCAGCCACGAAAATCAATGCAACTTTGCTAAAAACTTATCTCTTGTTTAAATATAGATGCAAGAGGTCTCGAGCCGGCTTATCCCTGTTCAATGTGTTAAAGTTAAACAAACGAGCTAAACATAGTGATTTTTTATTTTGTGTATTAGGCTTTTTTGATCCGTTTGTAGTTAAAATATTTTTTACTTCATTTATTTTCGTCCGACGTTTCGTTGGCCTTTTCCAACATCCTCAGGGATATTTTTATTTTGAAAATTATTATACGCTACATTTAACAACTAATAGAATTTACATTAAATTTTAAAAATACACACAAAAACACAGCCATATTCTATGATTTTCTAATCACCATTTTTCATTTTGCAAAGCAAATCGCGAAAAATGCGTAAGGGAAATGCGAAATTTGATAGAAAATTTTTAAACGAAATATAAAAATTAAATATTAAAATATTTAAATTTATAGCAAATTTAATTAATTATATTTATAGCAAATTTAATTAAATCGGAATCCTCCAGATGAATTAGACAAATATAAACAACAACTCCTCTACTGTAAAATTTTTTATATGGCGCTTTCGTTTTTTTCGCGGTTAGAGTTCGAAATGTTGATGAATTAGACTTTGCTTTCCATTCGAATCCAGATTAAAGAGATTCAGTCAACAATGTGGAGCTGATATTGTGAACCACCATGTTCTACAAATTTCCTTCCCGATTTTATCCTCTGTCCTTGATATGCTTTTGCCGCTCACAGTTTGGGTTTAAATTCAAAACCTATAACAACAATAGGGGCACTAGATTACTTACTTAAAGACTCGTAAGCAATCTAGTGCAATCTAGGTCTAGTACTCAAAATCTTACCTACAGTTTTTCCACAACATCCCAGGAAATTTCCCTCCATAGGCGAAATTTCCATAAAAAAATTATGAACCTTAGAAAAATTTATTTTATATTTTAATTATATTGAGCAGTAAGGGAATTTTTAAATTACATGCTTTTAAATAGTGCATCTGGCAAATGTCGACCTTCGCTATCCACACACATCCTGCATACGTTTTCTGAAGATTTCATGAACTCTAACAAGCATAACGACTGGTATTCTGCCAATTTCAGCCTTAATATTGTTAATTCGGTCTTCCAAGATGTTGGGACTGTTGATACACCTTCGACTTCAGGTAACCCAAAAGGAAAAAATCCCATGGGGCTAAGTCTGGTGAGCGTGCCGGCCAGCTCACATAAACCTTAAAAAGATAAGCCGTCCATAAAAATGTTTCCCTAAACAATTCATGGTAAACCACGCTGTGTATGCAGTAACACCATCCCGTTGGAACCATGTATCATCTTATTGTATTGCCTCAAGAGCCGGCTGAAAAATGTCTGGAAATGCCAAGAGCAAGTGATTGCTTCTGAGCAGAGCGATTGCAGTACCCACATTTTGGACAAAGGGAAGGATTGAACACGAATTAAGGCGCATTTATCGAGTAGACGCTTCGTTTATGAGATATCGCTGATTTAAGTTTTCTATGGTCGTCGAGGAAAGGAGTGAACACGAATTAGGGCTCTTTTATCGATTAGACTCTTCGTTTGGGAAATGTCGCTGATATAAGTTTTTGAAGGGTATACCCACGTTTTGGCTGAGGAAAGGAGTGATCACGAACTAAGGCTCTTTTATCGATTAGACGCTTCGTTTAGAAGATATCGCTGGTTTAAGTTTTCTATGGTCGTCCGACGTTTTTGACCGAGGAAAGGAGTGGTCACGAATTAAGGCGCTTTTATCGGTTAGACGCTTCGTTAAGTTTTTTATGGTCGTCCGACGTTTTTGACCGAGGAAAGGAGTGATCACGAATTAAGGCTCTTTTGTCGAATAGACGCTTCGTTTAAGAGATATCGCTGATTTAAGTTTTCTATGGTCTTCCAACGTTGCTTCTCTAACTCTCTCTAGGTTTTAAGGTGTTGTAATCCTTGTCTCAAGTCCCCTTCCTACACTTGACACACTCCCTGCTGCTCTCAATGAAGTTACCCAATTTACTACAATTGATTGCCGTCCAGAACACGTCCGCGTGGGGGAACATCGAATCGTAACGAAAAGCACGCTGCACTGCAATGATCGAGTGCGCATTTGAAAAATACGCATCAACACAAAATGACCTCTCCTCACGTGTCCATTGCTTGATGGC